>OX457043.1:38628104-39228104 GCA_949752735.1 Lumbricus terrestris
ATCACCACTCCTTTTAAAAGGGGTGGTGACTGGACACCACCGTCACAATAGGCCTAGAAAGTCTAATACGCCCATGCGGGGCTACCACTACTTAGAGGCCCGTTGCCATATCACTTAACGTTCCTAACACCACTTTTAGAGGCGCAACAATTCATAGACTATAATAATAAATTATAAAATTCTTTTACACTGCTGGGTAATTGCATCCTTGGGGGAGGTTGCGATCCCTCGTAGTCAACCAATGGTTAGTCTAGATTAAGATGGAATTGTCATTTCTAGATCACTAATCATTTTCTTTGGCTTCCCGGAAATCTTCGTCAGGCAAAACTAAATGTTAGGCCTCTGCGTCATCAGAATGAGATCGGAGCGCACAGACACACAAACATATACACAGGCCAGGCACACACAGACAGTCAATCTGAGCACACAGATACACACACAGACACACACATACACAGACACAAACAGGTCAGGCAGACACAGACACAGACAGGCGCAAACCTTGAAGGAGAGAAGTAGGTCAACGGAAGAACAGAATTTGTGTATGCGGGTAGTTTCGTGCAGATTGGAAGGTAGCGAAAGCATTCTCAGAAGGTATGGTACTGAATATAGGCTAATCTACTGTGGTAAACAATGGTCCTTCCAAAGTCATAGATTCTGTGATCTTCTTGTTTTGTTTTGCAGATGTCAGTCTGTGTTTGTATCCTGGTGGATCGGTGTACAAGAACTGTGCAACGGTGCAACGGTGGCTTGTTGTGGAGTGCCATCGCTTCATGACTTCGTCGTTACACAATTGTCTGGTATAAGAAGCAGTTAAATCGGTCACCAGTGAAGATTCAAAACATGTCGTCGTGCTGGCCGTGTAATATATAATATAGCCTAGGTCTATAGATCGTCGCAACGTCGTTATAATTTATTATCACATCGTCAAACGTCATCTGATAGTCATAGCTACTAATAATAATTATGCATATTATGACCTTTACTAGTTTCCAGATAGGCCTACATGCAAAACATGATGTTGCACAGCTTACTAACACACACACACACACACACACACACACACACACACACCACGCACGCACGCACGCACCCACACACATCAATACATATATGCATAGATACATATTCAAATACAATGCCATAACGTGCAAACTGTACGCGTAAACTTATTCAATTTCATGCACATGTAGACTGCAGTCTATTCTAACGCATGTATAATAGGTACATTGTACACATGTACACTTGAGGCCCTTGTTCGGTTTGTACGTGTGTGTTCTCCGTGTAGTCTTGGTGTGACCATAGGACTATTAAGGCACACGGTGAATGCCGACGTGCACACGCAATCCTCTAACATTCGAAACAAATTCAGCAAATTCACATAATATTCGAGAAATTATTCATCACTGAACATGAACATGCATAGAAGTAATCTAATTAAAATTTAAATAAATATAAACGCACTAAGACTATTAATCAAATTGTTTTGTTATTGTCACTGGTGCGATGTGTCTTTTGGTCGTAAATAACTCTCACCAGGTCGAGATGTAATTTAAGAAGTTTCTTTTACACCAAAGCACGGACTATCTTGACTTTCCGAAACGTCTATTCCAAAAACTTTAGCCATAGTGGTGGCGCTTTACACCAACTTTCAACCTTCGTGGGTCGTTTTGCTCCGCTGTCTGACCGAGAATTAATTGCTAGTGGATCAGAATCAACTGAAATGTCGACTGTCAACATCTGGGTCAGGTCGAGTTTAGCATGTTCCTATTTTTGACACAGACACTTGTGTCAAATAATAATGGGCTGCATGGACAGATTGGAAAAGGGACAACAGCAGCAGAGACAGAACAAGCAACCTCAGCTGCAGCTGGAGAAGGTTACAAGCCAGCATCGTCTGCCTGGATGATCACATAATTTTTTATCTGGAATTAATGTAAATTCTAATAATGCGTTTTCTATAGCACCACGTGACCAAGATTTTGCTCGTCTGCTACGAATTTATCGGACGCGCTTTTTCACTATAGGCCCCTACTCATATCTGTTTGCATTGTACTCACGTCATCTACTGCTATCTGTTTGCATTGTACTCACGTCATCTACTGCTATCTGTTTGCATTGTACTCACGTCATCTACTGCTATCTGTTTGCATTGTACTCACGTCATCTACTGATAATCTGTTTATATTGTATGCACGTCATCTACTGCTATCTGTTTGCATTGTACACACGTCATCTACTGCTATCTGGTTGCATTGTACACGTCATCTACTGCAATCTGTTTGCATGTACACGTCATCTACTGATAATCTGTTTATATTGTATGCACGTCATCTACTGCTATCTGTTTGCATTGTACACACGTCATCTACTGCTATCTGTTTACATTGTATTCACGTCATCTACGTCATTTACATTGTGCACACGTCACCTACTGCTGTCTGTTTGCATTTCATGCACGTCATCGTGTACGAATCATGCGTGCACGAGATTCGAATGTTATGCGTAAAAAGCGGCGATCGGTGATGAGTGACGGCACCGACACGCTCAGAGACGACTGTAGACTTCAACTAACATTGCTAACCAGGCCACAGAGGACTCGGAGCAGGACCGTGTTTAACATAGGTCCATTCGGTGCGGTGCACCTTATAGCAGGACCGTGTTTAACATAGGTCCATTCGGTGCGGTGCACCTCATAGCAGGACCGTGTTTAACATAGGTCCATTCGGTGCGGTGCACCTCATAGCAGGACCGTGTTTAACATAGGTCCATTCGGTGCGGTGCACCTCATAGCAGGACCGTGTTTAACATAGGTCCATTCGGTGCGGTGCACCTCATAGCAGGACCGTGTTTAACATAGGTCCATTCGGTGCGGTGCACCGAATGCCTCTGAGTCCTGAGACGAGTTTTATTACCATTGATAAAATGTACGATTCAAAAATTAATCTAAGTCTTAATTGAAATTGATGAAAGATTAGCAAGTGTAACAAAGATAGTTTTTGATAAGTTTTCAAGTGCTGTCACGTGTGGTTCTACCGTACGACATTGCATCTGTAATTTATTATATACAACTGTGATTTTAATTACATCGTTAATTTTTATGATTTTTTAGAAGGGTATGAAACATAAATCACATCCCCGCCGCACAATGTATATTGGCCAATAAAAACGGTCGCTCAACCGGCACGCGCCTCTGTGGTAGTAGGCCAATACTATAGCGTTTTGCACCGACTTTCGCAGGACCTCAAAAACGGCTCTGACTCAGAGCAGGCATATAGGCTACCAGAATAGGGTCAACGACCAACAGATGACGCTGTATTTGTACACACAGAGAAGACGACATTCACTGTCACGCAAACATTAATTAAACAAAATAAGTGCTGTGATTGTAATTGTTTTCATTGTATGCAGTTGATGAAAATTAATGTTTCTGTCAAATAGCCTTAATCAGCTGTTCAGAGTTTGAAAGCAAACGCATAGCCTATCTCTGTTGCTCATGATCAGATTTAGACGCAGACGCTTACCTAAACCTCTGCATGCCATCGGTCAGCATATATGTTCTCCGACCTTCATTAAGCTCAAATCATGACGCTTCTGCTATTACGGTTTCTCTACAATAAAGTCTGCTGAACCTTTCAGCTGCTGGGGTACATGTGACTAGGAAACTCAGACATTCAATAATGTCTTAAGCCATTTTCTTGTTTTTTTAAGTTCCAAAAGTCTTTGTCTTACAGCAACCTTGTGAGCGCATTTCACTTCTGTCGACTTCTAGGTTATTCAGTCAACAGAGTTTGAATGAATATATCAGGAAAGTTCGAACTGTAGCTTCTGTCTTCCAAAATAAAGCATTCCTGTGTATTAGCCTACTAGATCAACATTCGCCAGCATATCTGTGGACAGGTATTATATCTAATGAAAATACTATGAAGGAGAGAATTTTCTGTGGGTGAAGATGAGGTCTTGATGTAAAACCGGACTATATTTTTTTTTTCTCGCATTTGCTATAGAATTACTTCAAGCTTTCCGCTCAGAGGCGCTCCCGGCTACAGCGCTGACACTGCATCAGAGTTTCACGCCGAAGCGCGCGAGCAATTGCGAGTGAAGGACTTGCTCAAAGTCCCTGTATACGTGGCGGCTTGAGGTGGATTCGAACCTGGAACCCTCAGGCTCAGGTATCAAAATTTCCCAACTAAGGACTAGTACGAGGATTACTCATCGCACGCAAGCACGCGTACACACACGCGCGCTCATCTAAGCGTGTGCAGCAGTGCAGATTTAAAGTGCATAGACAAATAGGACTGTGATGACCTTGTTTCTTGGTGTCGTGGTGTTCACTACACATGTCATCTCTTTCAGATCCATGCACGCAACTGGTCAGAGAAAATCGAGATTTTTGTCCAAACAGGACACAAGAAAGAACGAAAACATCAAAGAAATTAAACATCAAAGAACAAAATCATTGATGACCGAAAACATCTAAGGAAAAAACTCCTAAAATCCAAATATCAAAGATATCGAAAATATCTGAAAGAACACATAATTTACCTAAAAAATTGAAGCACAAGAATATTTAAGAAAGAAAGAACCTAAATTTTCTCAGAACCAAAACATCAAAGAACCAATACGCCAAAGGTGGAATATACTGAAGAAAGAAAACAAAAGAAAACATCAAAGAATAACAACATCAAAAAGAAAATATCAAATGCCACAAATCAAGGAACGAAAGCATCCAAGCAGGACAGAAAATAATCGGGTGGGATAAGTTTCTCTTCTTTCATCATCAACCTCAAAATTACCGATTGCCATAGTTCTAAGTTCACGTGACGGTGGCCAATGGAAACCTCTACAGTGCTATTGTCTTAAGCGCCGAATGTTTGAGAAAACGAGAACAAATCTAATCAATGAAAGTACTTAGATGTAAAACACACTAACGAAAACAAGAAAACATCTAAGAACAACAACATCAAAGAGTGAAAAAATCTACAATAGAAAGCTTCAAATAACAATATATCAAACGTTCGAAATCAGCGAAGAAAGAGAACATAAAAGAACCAAAACATCAAAGAACGAAGGCATCTAAGAAAGATAACATCTTACTATTCCTAGAACCGAAACATCTAAGAAACATTTTGGTTCAAACTAAAACATCAAAGAAAGAATACACATAAGAAACAAAACATCAAAGAACAAAAAATCAAAGAACGAATAACTAAGAAAGAAAAGATCTAGCTTATCATAGAAAATGGACATCTAAGAAATAAAACATCAAAGAAAGAAAACATCCTAGAAAGAGAATATCAAAGAATAAAAACATCAAAGAACTGTTAACTAAGAAAGAAAGCACTCGGCTTATCTTAGAACAAAAACATCTGAAAACTAAAACATCAAAGAACGAAAACATCATAGAACAAGAGGGAAAAAATAACGAAAATAAAAAGAACGAAAAATATCTAAGAGAGAAAGTAACAAAGAACAACAACATCATAGAACAAATATATAGGAAAGAATACAGAAAAGAACGAAAGTATCTAAGAATGAAAACATCAGAGAACAAAGTCTTCAAAGAACGAAAATATCTTAGAACAAACAATTATAAGAACAAAAACAACAAAGAACGACAATATCTAAGAATGAAGACATCAAATAACAGAAAACGTCACAGAACTAAAATATCCAAGAAAGAAAACATCTAGCTTATCTTAAAAGAGAAAAAATATTAAAACGAAAGCATCAAAGAACAAAAATATCTAAGAGAGAAAAAGGAACAAAAACATCGAAAAAAACGGATACCTAAGAAACAAAATATCTAGTTAGTCGCGGAATCTTCTAAGAACAAAAACATAAAAGTTCAAAAACATCAAAGAACGAAAATATTTAAGATAGAGAACATCAAAAACAAGAGCATCAAAAACAAGGGACAGAAACGTACAGGAACGAAAATATCTAAGAAGGAAAAGATTAAAGAGCAGAAATCTTCGAAATATTAGGAAAGAAACATCAAAGAACAGCAACATCAATGAACGAAAATATATAAGAAAGAAAACATCTAAATTATCTAAGAATCAAAGCATCAAAGAACAAAATATCTAAGAAATGAAACATCTTAGAACAAAAACATCTAAGAACAAAAACATCACAGAAAGAAAATATTCAAGAAAGAAAATACGAAGGAACAAAACATCCAAGAACGAATATCTTAGAAAGAAAACATCCAATAGATGAACAATTCTGAGAAAGAAAACATCAAAGAACGTACTTATTGTATAATGAAAACATATAAAAATGCGAAATAAAAAAAGAAAATGCCTAAGAAAGAAAACATGACAGTTCAAAACATCAGAGAGCAAACATTTGTAGGAAAGACTACATCAAAGCCAGATACATCAAAGAACAAAAAATCTAAGAGAGAAAACGTCAAGAAACAAAAACATCAAAAACGAAGATGTCTAGGAAAGAAATGATCAAATAACAAAACATCAAAAACGAAAATATCTTTTAAAAACACCTAAAACGACAGCGCTTATGAATCAATTAATGAATAACCGATTGAATGAAAGAATGAATGGATGAACAAGTTAATTAATTATTTAATTAATCAACTTTATATGAGGAAATCAAAAAGCGACAAAATTCAGATTATGCGACTTGTTTTTTGGCGACCTAGACTATACTGCTACAGGTTTCGAAAGATTTGAGAGTTCTATGGCTTTGCCGCTGCTGCTGCTTCTGCTGCTGCTGCTGCTGCTGCTGTTGCTGCTGTTGAGAGGTGCATCCATTGGCGTCGGTGTTCTGTAGTCAGTTCCTGTCGTTTCGCGGGCGACTGAAAGCAGCGCCATCGCATCAAACCAACTTTGCAGAGCAGTAGTGAGATTGACCCTACAGCGCTGTTTTCAATGGAAATGATGGTCGACTCGTGAAACGCGTCGTTAATAATGAGCTTATCATAGTAGCGAGAAGCATCATTATTACTAATAATCTGATATTTATAACACCATCGACATATAAGCATGAGTTAGAAAGATAGCAATCATAATAATTATTCCCATTATTATTAGCCTACTTCTAATCATAATTACGGTGTTAATTATAATAAATATTATAATTAGACCTACCTTTGCAATAATATTTTTAGTAATTATTATTTTTACTCTCACTTTTTTTATTATTATTATTATGCCACCATCACAGTGACCGTTAGTGTGTTTTACATCTAAGTACTTTCATTGGTTAGATTTGTTCTCGTTTTCTCAAACATTCGGCGCTTAAGACAATAGTACTGCATAGATTTCCATTGGCCACCGTCACGTGAACTTAGAACTATGGCAATCGGTAATTTTGAGGTTGATAATGAAAGAAAGAAACTTATCCCACCCGATTATTTTCTGTCCTGAATGGATCGCCTTCAAAAATACGATCTTCGTATAGTCACCAGTTGTTGAGTTAAAAATTCAACACTAACGGTTACGGAAAGAGATAATTTTTTTATAATATATATCAATGTTTATACTATGTCCGCAAAAGCAACGCAAATTGATGACGTCATTTGTCTTCATTGTTAATTATTGTAGGTTACCAGAATTAGGAATTGCTTGGTCGCAAAATAACGTCAAAAAGTCGCTAGCCTATAGATGAGAAGCCAAATGAAGACATTAATAGATTTTTTCTAGGTATATGCCTACATTAAATAAATTAATATAATTATTCCATTAGCAATCGTAGGACATCGAAATATAACGTAAAATATCACATCGAATTATTATTGTAAAGTATAGTAAAACTAATGAATAATAGAGTTAAGACACATGTTAATTAGTGTAAAACATCCTGATAATGAATCAGAGTTTCTTGTCAATCAGTTCACTGCCATCATCTGGAAAACAAACGCACCCGAATTGATCATGATAGTGCTTCTCTGAATGAGCAGAATGGAATTATTAGGCCTACCTGAGCATTCTGACTATACGATGGTGGGTACAGTCTAGACTGCCATTAGCCTAAATTGTATTGAAAATATGCCATTTCTATTGCAAATATGCCATTTCTATTGTAAAAAGGCCATTTCTATTGCAAGTAGGCCTATGCCATTTCTATTGCAAAAATGCCATTTCTTTTGCAAATATGCCATTTCTATTGCAAATATGCCATTTCTATTGCAAATATGCCATTTCTATTGCAGGCTGTCTGTTCTGTTAGTATAGGCCTAGTTAAGATTGATGCTAATTAAGATTGCTCCATGTAGTCATATACTGCGTTGTGTCAGTTTGAAAACTAATAGATTATTACTATTATTAGCCTATATTTGTTATTATTATTATTATTATTATTGTTATTATTATTTTTATTATTTCTGGGAGGAAAGAGGGAAAAGGGACTAGCGCCACCTCTTTAAAAAAATAGCTATCGAATGGTGGAAGAATGAAATTGAATTGCATATTGACAGAGACTGTTAATTTCTTGATTATTTCCATATGCGCAACCACGTCCTGAAAGTTGGGGGGACCAAATAGAAATTCTGAGTGGGAGTAATAATAGCGAGCGCGAAACGCGCGCAGCCGTGATTGCGAAGGCAAGAAGCCCCTAGCGATCAGGGGTAGGCTATCTGGGAGCGTCGTATGCTCCCCCAGCGGGTCTGGGGCGGAGTCCCAGAAACCGATGCAATTTTGAGTCTTTGATGCAAAATCGTGAGCATTATTTTTGGGTTCTAGTTTACCTGATATTTTGCAACGATGATATCGAAATAGAAGTACCTTAACCATCTCGATCTGTGAAAGTCTAATTCCAAATCAGTCAATCAATCACTTAATGAGCCATTGGAATTGACATTTGACATTGCTTACAAATAATATGGCACTTCTTCTGGGGATGCACAGCTAAACCTATTGCATGACTTCTGTCCTTTTATAAAGGACAGCGTCATGCAACAAAATGTTCATTTATTTTAATGTATATGCCTACACAGTAGTACACATCAATTAAGACACAGTGGGAAAAAAAGAACGAGAGTCATGAGTATTCATTTCCATGTAACCGGAAAAAGGGACAGAAGTCCCGCTTATTACCAGAATCTTAGAAACGGTAAAACGATGCCAAAATTTTAGTCATGAAACAAAATATCCAAATTCAAATGCTAGCCCTTTTCTCCCTCATTATCCATTTATTCAAATTCACTTTTTTAAATCAGCACACAGTGGAACTAGAGAATGAGAAACATATTATGTGTCCATTTCCATTTTTCATCTCGTGATAGTGTACAGTGTAGGCGAAGACTTGGTGCTGACTTTGAGGGGGCGAACAAGCGGCCGAAGGACGATCGGTGAGGCGCGAAGCATCTAGCAGGGAAAGGGTTTGAGGAGGGGATGTGCCCCTCCCAATCTTGATTTTTTTTAAATTGTCACGCTGTAAAAAGGTAGCATTTTAGGCTGACATTTAACGAAATTGCTCGTTATTTCAGTGTTGATAGACGTGGTTTAAAACTTCAAAAGCATCTCTTCCAATTGTAAATTTTTTAAATTTTCAGGCTGTCAAATTTGGTTAAATTTTTAAGCTGTCATGTCAAAAATTTCTCATCATTTCATTGTTGAAAGGTTTTAAGACTTCAATATAATTATGTCCTCTGACCATAAGCACTTTCGTCTCCACCACAAAGCTTCTCGTCGAAAGTTGGGGGACCGTCCCAAGCCCCTCAGAAGTTGAAGGGACGCGTCCCGGGGTTCCCATAGGATTGTTACGCCTATGATCATTCCCAAGTGATATTGGCGATAGAATAGCAGAAACAAAGCATCGAACTATTCATTAACGCGGATGAATTAATGCTGTGAATAGTGCTGAGGATCGAAAACAGAGGGTGGAGGGAGACAGGATTGAATTGAACAATGTTTCGGAACAATGGTACGAGCAGAAGAGTTTGTATTGTATTGATTTCTGCAATGATGACAATTACTGGGCATGGTCATGTTGACACGACGGTTGCTATAGCAGCGCTGCGAGTGCGGCATTGTTGTCTAATGGAATGATCGATTATGTCTCGCATGTGGGTCTTCGCGCAACGCAGATCCATTCATTCGACGACCAAATAGGAAAACATGTTTCTCTCCTCTAGAACACTTACAGAAAGTCTTGTATACGATGACTGCGTTAATCTAATTTCCTCTTCCTTAAGAATTACTTTTGAAAAAATGATCATAATCTTAATTTGTAATCACAACCATAGATTAAAATAATAATTATAATAATAGTAGCAATAATAATAATAATAATAATATAGCATTGTTACAATGGCAACGTGGAAGAGAAGCAGATGGCGTTCCCACGTTGGACTTGAAACAGGTAACTTGTCTCGAGTCTGTCCTGTGTCGGTCAACCTTCATCCCAAGTCTAAGAGAAACTCCAGTCCTTCCTAGCTACAGGAGCCGCTGGACTCCAGTGCCACCGCCACAAAGACATGTGTCCGAGTGATTGCGGCGTATTAAGACATTTAATATAATAATAATAATAATAATAATAATAATAATAATAATAATAATAATCGACCGGTGACGATGATCGTTGACTCCAGAACACAGTTTTTAGTATTTATTGATTTTAAAGCCTGAGGGATCATATATACCTCGGGCGCTAAAAAAAAAAAAAAAAAAAAAAAAAAAAATAATAATAATAATAATAATAATAATAATAATAATAATAATAATAATAATATCCTGTATACCTCGATTATTTAAAAAAAAAATAATAATAATAATAAAATAATAATGATGATGATGAATTGATGATGATGATGATGATGATAATAATAATAATAAATACCTCTTTGTTCCTATTGCCCTGAAAACACTGGCCCCCATCAACTCTGCCGGTCTCAGTTTCATCCGCGAGGTTGGCCAACGTCTCTCGGTTGTTTCTGGAAAGCCACGGGAGGTGACCTTTCTGTTTCAGCGCCTTCTATCTGTATCCAGCGCTACAGCGCCGTTGCATTTCGTGGCACTTTCACTACTGTTCATTTCTTTTAAATCCCGAGGTATCCTAGGTACCTCGGGTAAAAAAAAAACGATAGCAAAAGACCAGACGGAGTTACTATAACACCCTGGTCCAGGGTTCTCTGTTTGGCTTGGGACGTCACCGTGCCGGACACATTTGCAGCCTCGTACGAACATCTAACATCGCAGCAGCGGAAAAAGCAGCTCGAAATAAGACCAGTAAATATGTTGCCATCTCGCAGTCGCATCACTTCGCTCCTGTGGCAATCGAAACCGGAGGAAGCTGGCACACCGAGTCTCTGGGAATGGCGTGGCGTCCATTCAAACGGGCAAGCGGTGGTGAAGGATCTCACCCTCAGGGTCGAGGCCATAAGACAGCCGCTATATAAAAATCCGATTACATTTACATTTGTAGGCCTATTTATTTTTTCAAATTATAACTTCCATCTGATTTGTTTTGAACAATGACACTAACAGGCATGTTTTTGCTACTAGATAATTTTGCTTGCTCTGGTTTTAGAGTAGGCCTACTTAGAACATCTAGAACACTTAAGAACACTTAGAGGCACTAAATAAATTCGAGTTGCCTTGCTCTGAACATTGTTTAGGACACTTAAAACAATTAGAGTCACTTTAAATTTTGATTACAGCATAACGTTTAGAATTATACGCATTTTTCAATAAACAATAAAGCCTTAGGGGATAGAATAGTTTACACCCCGGATAGTCTAGACCGGAATATGCCACCCGGGCCGATTCCGGGGGGTGTGGGGGGTAGAATAATTCATCCCCTCCGAATAGCTTTAAGGGGGATAGAATATCACGTGACACCAGCGCTGAGTGGCAAAGCGAATAATTATGTTTCGTCTCTCTAAGCTGAATAGAGAAGAACAGAGCGTTCAGTAAAAAAAGAGTTCGGTAGACACCAATATGTTTATTATAATATAAATGGATTCAAGCATTCTGACTGACTGGTTTATACATACCACGCAATATGTATGTATGAGCAATTGAACGTTTTGAGATCGTCGGTACGGGCTACAGAGTTTAAATGTCTCGATACTTCATTATGCTCCTTAATCGTTCAATTCGAATCGAAGGCGTATGTCTATATAGTCAACTCCACAGTTCCACTAAAAGGATGTTGCAAATTAGGCAGATCGAATTTTACAGATGCGCCCAATGCTACCAAGAGGGAAGAACCGGGTTATCAAGAGGTTCTGTCTGATGCGACTAGACACGGATCCAATTAAGTTTGGTGTTCCCTTCGATGTCCGAATTTGTCTTCACTAAGAAGACAGAATCCACATCTGACTTGGATGGATCTAGATTAGACGATGGCTTATGGCAGCAGAGGCCGTTGCCCTCGAAAAATATTTTGTTTATCATAATACAGCTGACTTATGGACTTCGTGTGCTTTTATAAATTATCATCTACCATGCAACCGCTCGCCATAAAGGAGAAAAAGAAAGGACCTAGGCCCAGTTTAAAATAACAATAAATATTGTGAACATAGGTCTGCCAAACGGTTCAAAAATGGAACCGTTTGGGAGCTCAAGACTAATGAACCGTTTGAATCATGCAAAGAGGCATCTCATCCTTAGTGCGCTCTGAACTTAAGGCTTTAAGGCAGTCGTCTCAAACACGAGGCTCTTGAAATCGTTTCATGCGGCCTGTGGTAGCCATCGAAATTTTTGACCGTCGCGAGGCCCTGTGTTGCGCGGGCCCTATAGGCACGTGCCGCGCGGGCCCTATAGGCACGTGCCGCGCTGGCCCTATAGGCACGTGCCGCGCTGGCCCTCGCGTGCCTACGCCTTAAAACAGCACAGTATAACACTGTACCATATACTTGTCTATAGGCCTACTTGCTTCAGCACGCGTGTAGCCTACTATGGCGGCATTATTTACTCAGATGTCCATCTGCATCTAAATTAAGAAGATAATTTAGGAGAAAACTAATTTTGCATAACAAAGTGAATGATGATCCGATGTAAAACAAAGATATGACGTTCGTTGATTTACGCCAATCGTTGCGCAATTCTGTTTTGCAGCTGCATGTCGAACCCGAAATAGTATTGACAGCCGAGTAGAAGGAGAGAAGGAGAGAAGGAGAGAAGGAGGCTGCAGTGCTGCAGTGCTGTACACGAAAGCAACAACAGATCCATAATTGATTGTCGTCGTTGCTGACAGAGCATCGCCTTTGTGAAGTGAGACGACGGACGACGGACGACGACAGCGGTCCACACAACTCGACACAATCAACTCATAGAAAATTACCTATGCGCCAACCACCTGTAGGCCTAGGCTACCTTGTACGTAGGACAGGAGTGAAAGATATTGATCCTAGACCTACCTGAAGCATTTCTACGCATTTGTTCGAAGGATTAGGATCGCAAACAGCGACAGAAGAGAACAGAAATAAAAGCAATCGTAAGCCTTGCTTTCTCGTATGAGAATTAAACTTCATATTTATTGCTTCCAGAAACTTGTAATTTCTGCCCAATTAAATCATTATGGTAATTGTAAAACGAAATAGGTGAAGACATTTCTTAATCGTAGGCTATTCAATGATATGTAGCTTCTAAGGTGAATGGCTGACAATCGACATAGACTCTTTGATTCCTTTTGACATTTTTCGGTTTTATCGATATAGAATTACTTCGTCGATTGAAATAGGCCTAGAATCACTCAGCGTAATGTCGAAAATTATTGTTATTAACCTAATTGTAGATTCAAAAATAACTCAGAAAAGCTAAATCGAAATAGTCTTTTTTCGTGTGGCTATTAAATTTATGTATGCAGTCGAAGTTAGTGTGAATTAGATCTATATTGTGAAAGATTGTGCATCTGCCAAAAATAACTAACCAATAGAGTTAAACGACAGCTGTGTTAAACACACAAAAAGCGCAAAATAGAGATTTACACACAGACAAAGACGAAGTTGACTTGCACGAGAAACGTGAGAAGAGTGAAGTTAAAGAAAGAGACGATTGAAGCAGAGCTGCCGTTGCTATATCTCAGAGAATAATAGTATGTCCTACAGTTGTATCCCAATGAATGTGGGGCGCGGTGGTGTAGTGAGTATGTTCGTCGCCTTACAGTCGACAGGTTGCAGGTTCGAATCCACCTCAAGTCGCCGCGTAGTAACCTCGGGCAAGTCCTTCACTCGCAATTGCTCAGCGCTTCGGCGTGAAATTCCGCGCTGCATTCTGGAGCGCCTCTGAGTTGTGAGAGCTTGAAGGGGCGCTATAGCAATTGTGTGTACATACAAACAAATACAAACAGACTAGCAATTAAGGTTCAGTATCTCAGCGGACTCTACGACATCTCAACAGAAAGTCAACAGAATTAATTTCACGAGGTTTCTGATTCGAAAGAAGTCTTCAGCATGCTTGGATGTTTGTTAGATAGCCTATAGGCCTAATCATAGATCCATTAGGTCGATACTTGTACCGTCTCGTGTCGGTCCGAGGATTCTTTAGAGAGATGTTTAAACTGCACAACATCTTCTTTCAATTCCCATTCCTTCCTCACGGTAATTTAGCCCAATCGAATGGAAATGACCTTTTAATTTTTTTATTACTTCATAAGCTTTATTGATCACCAAGAAAGAATACATTTTTCATTTAACAGTTTATGAGAGTCAAAGGGCAAATCCAAAAGAAACAATATCGTTCCGCTATTCTGTTTATTATTTTTAACACACACACACACACACACACACACACACACACACACACACACACACACACACACACACACACACACGTGCTTCTACAACTGAGCAAATCCATTTAAAGCTCCACATTTTTTGTAGAACTGCGTGCGCGCAAAAAAAAGTTCTGCTCGATTCCTCTTGAAGAGAAGAAGAAAGCACGAAATGTTGCAATCTGGTCAGCGTTGACCATTGCAATCTGGTCAGCGTGTCGGTGTCGTACAGTCTGCGATCATCATGCAATTACATGAACCTTTAAGTTTAGTTTAAGTGGATGAACATGAAAGGTTTTCTGGTAAATCATATCTTTTATTTCGTTCTGAATTATAGATTCATCTAGAAGACAGCTGGATTCCAGTCTAATGGAGAGGCGCCTGCGCGAGCAACGGTCGCGGTGTGTACTGATAATTGTGTGTAAGTATGACAATTTGTTAGCAGTGACTTCAAAACTGGACAAACGGACGAAGGAAAACCTCTTGTAACCTGTCATCATAATCGTAATCTCGAGATTTCCACAGCACCAAATGGTATGAGTCTCAGGAGCCAGGTTGTTCACTGGCGCTCAGTCAAAGTAAAACCGATGGGCATGTATATATAAGGGTCAAAATAGGTTCCAGAGTCAAAGGGGCCAAACAGCTACATGTACATGTATATGGTAAACAGTGTGCTGAGAATTGAAATGGCGTGGGAAGTACGGCAGAGAGAAAGAACGATTATAGAATTTCTGAAAGAGTAATGTTTTCAGGTTTCTTTTATGAGAGGATGTATGTTGCATGGATGGAGGGATGGCTGGAGGGATGATGCATGAAGGGATGGATGCATGGATGGAGGGATGGCTGGAGGGATGGAATGATGCAGGTGCTAGCTATACATATAGACTACATAGCATATAAATATGTTATGTATATAGCATATTTCAGGGACTAGGCCTAAGTCAGTTGCCTATCGTTTGAGTTTAGTTATCACGTGAGAAATCATAGTTCAACCGAAACCAGTCGAGATTAGTTTAGATCACAACTGAAAGCACAATAAGTCTGCTTCACCTGTGCCTCTAAGAAACTGAGCTGTAACAATGGCTAATGGAAAGACGGCGCCTTCATCTTGAAACCGAATAATAATAATAATAATGACGACCATTTCTATGGCGCCACAACACAGCACATGCCGTTACATGGGCGCCTCTACAAACACAAACGCAATACATACAACAGTACAATAACACGTGCACTCATAATATCCTACCCGACCCGGATGAACCCGTAGCATTCTGTCTAGCTGGGACGTTTCAGGTGAATAGCTGTGAAACTATGGCGACGGAATGAATATCGCAAATGTTTGGCTTTTCGTCCCCTCCCTGGCCCATGGTGAGAGAGATTCGCCAACCACTGCACTGGGTAGACCTAATGGTCTTCTGTCTAGGTACAAAGTTTCAGATCAATAGCTGTGTCTTACCGAAAAAGTGGGGGTTTCGCCCCTACCCTGACCTATGGTGGTAGAGATTCGCCAACCCCTCCACTGGACGTCTCATGCCGAGACCGACAGATCAGTGAAGGTTTGGAGTGAAAAGCTTAAAAACTGTTAAAATGCATCCCGGTCGAACAGACAGACAGGCAGGACAGACAGACAGACAGACAGACAGACAGGCAGACAGACACTTTTCTTTACCTATATAGGTTTGGAACAAAAAAGATTCGGCTCCAAAACTGCTTCTAACGAATGCTCTCCAATCTCCATAGAAGCTGAAGAGAACCGAATTTCATGCAGTTTACTGCTATACATGCGGTTTGTTTAACATAGGCTTTCATTACCTAACGCTAACGGTAAATAAAATATTTGAATCATATTAAACCAGGTTATATGCACGATCCGTGCACGATATACACAGGATGGGCCATAAAAAGTAACCCTTACGGTTTTTGGTCCATATCTTGGCCAGAAGTAAGAATTTCAAAATTAAATTTTGCAGTCTTAAAGACAATTCATATCTACACATGTTGGCCAGATTTCATCAAAATATTTAAAACACAACAAAAGTTATGCCACTTTTAGTGAGGCCTCCCACCGTTTTTTGACGATTCAAAAACGTAACGCAACAAAAAGTGACCAAAAACTATTTTATAAAGTCACATCTCAAATAACTGTTGTGAAATGAACTTGTTGGTGCTTCACAACTTGTGTTCAATGTGCCCACCACCAGTGCCAACACTTCTTTTGAGTCTTTTTGCAAATGTCTTGATGGCCCTGTTGATGCGTTCCAAAAGCAAATCTTCCCATGTTAACTCCAATGCGCCATCAATTCTCTTACTGCTCTTGGTTTTGGCTGCAGATTGTGATATTTCTTCGGCATAGCTCTCCGCAATTGATTATCAATCCATCGGGTTCAAATCCGGAGATTTTGGGCCATTGGCTTTCTCAATGAAACCAGAACAATCGAGCCGATCTCCTTTCATTTACGGCAAATCTCTTGACTCTCAACTCAACTTTTAAAGTTTGCGCTCTCACTGTTTATCAGAATAAACGTTGCTCAATGTATATATAGGATCTTGCTCAAGAGGTGTCTGAATACACATTTTGTCTGTCATTGACACCTTGGCTATTTTCATTTTTTTAAGAAATTTGAATTGCATTGCTTTAATAACAAAATTAATAATCTGACAGATTCTTTATTCACCATGCAACTTGATTGTCATCTTGCTAAGTGACTTCATGGTGACGTGCAATTACGCTGCAGTACCCTGTTTCTGCTTAAAATAGTAATAATAATGATCATCTGGCAATATGAAGACTATTTGATAGCAATTATCTGAGATGAGACTTAATAAAATCATGTATTTGTTACTTTTTGTTGCGTTACGTAACTTACGTTTTGAACCGTCAATAAACGGTGGTGGCCTCGCTAAAAGTGATATAACCTTTGCTCTGTTTGAAATATTTTGATGAAATCTGGCCATCATGTGTAGATATGAATTGTCTTTAAACTTGTAGACTTTTATTTCGAAATTCTTACTACCGGCCAAGATATTGGCCAGAATAAATAAATCGGTTTTATGTTGCTTTTGTTGTGTTACGTTTTTGAATCATCAAAAAAGGTGGTGTTCTCACTAAAAGTGGTGTAGCTTTGGTTGTGTTTGAAATATTTTGATGAAATCTGGCCACCATGTGTAAATATGAATAGCCTTTAAGACTGTAAAGTTTCATTTGAACATTCGTTTGTTTGGCCAAGATATGGGCTAAAAACCGTAGGGGTTACTTTTTTTATGGCCCACCCTGTATTTATAATTAATTACTGTATATGTATATATGCGTCCTGGGCACGACGTTAAACTGCATCCATCCTCCGCCACAGGGAACCAACAACGTCCCTGCGCCGGTCCTAAACCCGGACAAAAGGAGGAAGGTTTGCCAGATGGGTGGCGATACGCTGGCAGTAAAAGACCAAGACGATTGAAATCCGCAAAAATCATGACACAAGTGACAGAGCGACCCAGATGCTTCAAGGTGTCATGATGTGGAGCAGACATGCACAGGCCGGTCAGGACAGACCGGTGGAGAGAGTTGGATGAGAGAGCATTGACCCAGGTTGTCCTTCATGCCTCTCTCCCAATTTTATCTTCAATCAGACAAGGCAAGGTGGTCCAGCTGCTTCAAGATGTTAATGGTATGGAGCAGACCTGCTGACCGGACCAGTGAGAAGCTGGGTAACATGACGCGAGACAGACTCAGACAGAGAGTGGCGTCGGATTCCTACGGGCACTGTGCCTAGGGATATTGATGATGATATGTATAATGACGAAGCATCTAATCTCATCAACGTAATCTTTGGTTATTGTCTTTTAGTGTGTGTGGATGTCTGTCTGGCCATAACAACATCATCGGAATCCTTGACCACTGGTCCTGCAATGGACCAGACTGCAGCAGGGTCCGAACCATACGCGACGACGGACACCTATCAGCACAATACCAACCCTTCAGAGCCACTCTTGCCGAATCCGGGCGGAGGAGGAGGAGGTGGTAGACCTCAGAACCTGACGACGACAAAACATTCTGCTCAAACAGCTTCTTCACTTCCTCTAAGAGATCAAGGTGTGAGCGGAAATGACCATGGGGCTCACGCAACTTCGGCTCTATCCGGATCAGTTATTGAGACAAGTCTACCACCAGCAGACCAGGATGGAACGGTTACTGCGAGTGAAGGTGGAGGTGAAGGTGGAGGTGGAGGCAGCAGCCAGGCCCAGGCTGCAGGTGGAAATGGAGACAACGGAGGTCCAGGTAAACACGTGACTAGCGCTGGTGGGGATGCGACTGTGGCACCAGACTCCGTAGCCGAGACGACTGCGCCTTTAAGTGAATATGGAACTAACGGAGCTACGGATGGTGGAACTGGTGGAGGAACCACTGTTGGAACTGGAGGAGGAACGAAGGGTGGAAGTGCCAATCATTCTACCTCTAGTAATAAAGGAGTAGGTTCAGATGGAAACGGAAACCAAACGACTAGTGGAAGAAATGGAACTGAACTGGAAAATACGAGAGTAGCCAATAACTACACCACTCCATCGTCGTTAAGAAACACAACCGAAAATTACAGCGCACCATTGATGTTGGGAAACACTACAGCTGAAAACGGAACCTTTATTTCATCTCCTAATGTACGTCCACTGTTTGATGCCTTATTCGATTTAACTGCTTGTAGTATCTCTCACCTGCACTGGATGCTACTTGACGATCAGAGTCAAAATGATGCTACAAGCAGCAGTCAAGAACAAACGCTCAAAATAACATGCATGTCTGTCTGTGTGTCTGTCTGTGTGCCTGTCTGTCTGTTTCTGTGTGGCTGCAGTTTCTGTACATCTGTCTAGCGGTCTTGCCTACAGGTTTTTTTGCCAAATGATAAATACACTGACCGACTGAAAATGTTGAGCGCTGACTTGCCAGCAGTATATACAGCCATGCAACCAGAGAATGTAGAAGAGATGGGGGCAACAGTATTCTGAGTGAGCGTCTGTTGTTTAACATGCAATGCTTGTGCACACAAGTCATCAGGTCATTCTATGGCACGCCAACAGGGCGAAAACAACCGAATAAAACTGTTCATTCAGCTCCTCCTCCTACACCCTCTGGCCACGTGATGGTGATTCCACTTCCAGCGCTGGAACCCTACTTTACTGATTACTTATAAGATAAACTATAGACTACATTGGCACTGTTATGTTTTTCTCTGACCAGGCGAGAAGATGCTACGAGTGCCATGGCAAGGAATGTGAAAATCTGACGATCGCTCGCACTTGTCAAAGTGTCGACAAAGTCTGCTACGTACGCATTCACTTCTGAGACACAGTTTAATTTCATTTTCACATTTGATACTTAATTAAATTTATCGTATACCCATAAAATTTATGGAATCCAGATGCACCTCAGTAAGTAACAATTTAACAACATACAGCATGGTGGCAGTATCACTTTTATCCTCCATCATTTTATCCTTCATTATATCTATCTATCCATTCATCCATCCATCAATCCATCAATCCATCCGTCCGTCCGTTCATCTATCCATCCGTCCATCCATCCATCAATCCATCCATCCATCCAATCATAGCAGTTTAAGTCACCAACGTCCGTCCGTCCATTGACACACCAACACCCACACACCAACTCACCTACCCACCCATCCATCCATCCGTCCGTCCGTTCATCTATCCATCCGTCCATCCATCCATCAATCCATCCATCCATCCATCCAATTATAGCAGTTTAAGTCACCAACGTCCGTCCGTTCATCCATTGACACACCAACACCCACACACCAACCCACCAACTCACCTACCCACCCATCCATCCATCCATCCATCCATCCATCCATCCATCCATCCATCCATCCATCCATCCATCCATCTATCTATATATATATCTATATTGTCACCCACACACCTGCCTACCTACCTATTCACCCGCCTGCCTGCCCACATATGCATGTGTGCATGCGTGCATATTGCATACATGCATGCATGTATACACACATACAAACTTACATACATACATACATACATTATACATACATACATACATACATACATACATACATACATACATAGATACATACATACATACATACATACATACATACATACATACATACATACATACATACATACATACATACATACATACATACATACATACATACATACATACATACATACATACATACATACATTCATACATACATACATACTAGTGAAAGTAAACTATATGGATTCTTTCCCGGTCCCGTTTTGTCACGCAGTTTTTTGATATTTCAGATACTTTATGACCTTGAGATATCGGCTGTGACCTTGGGCTGTACACCTCTAATTCCGTCGTCCGAGGTCTGTGCGGATAAGTACCTGCATGCTGCTACGTATTGCGAGTATTGCTGCAAGACATCGGACTACTGCAACGACATGACAGAAGCCAACGTGGATTTGAAGGCTTGGTGCACTGGAGATAATGGCGCCATGATTTCTGGGCGCTCTGGAGCAGCAATCTGGGTATTCCCAATAGCCATGGTTTTGCTCATGGCGATGGAAAATTTGTAAAGAGCCTTTTGATACAAGCGCCTCAGACACATGCATTCGTATTAGTGCCGTGCTGCGTTGACAAAATAATGGCTGACATAATTAATTATAGACCTGCAGAAGTTCGTCACCATATCGCCGCTGATGAAAATAACATTGTAATAAGAAATTTATCTTTTCTCAGTTGTATATCTATTATCCAGAACCCATAAACCAACTGAACTTCATTTTTATAAGGATGCAGACAAGGCCGCAGCCAAGGCCGCAGCCAGGATTTTGTTTCCGGATGTGTTAACTCGATTTTGAGCAGGCTTACAAGCAACCGCATCAACTGACTAAGGGGTTTGAAGAATCGCTGTGACCGGCAAATAGGCTACTGCAGTTATATTATCCTATTCCAGAACCTCAATTGTAGCACATCATCGTCATGATTAGATCATCATCATGATTAGATCATCATCATGATTAGATCATCATCATGATTAGATCATCATCATGATTAGATCATCATCATGATTAGATCATCATCATGATTAGATCATCATCATGATTAGATCATCATCATGATTAGATCATCATCATGATTAGATCATCATCATGACTAGGTCGTCGTCGTTATTTAATCTGTGGTAAAATTTCACTTAGAAATAATACCTTCAAAATTAAATCCCATCTTAGTTCTTACATCGTGTGTCAGTAAATGCATTATTTCATGTTACATTATTTCATTTTCATAACACAATCACTAAATACGACCTGCGACCAAAACCGAGAGTACATCTAAAGCGGAAATACAGAGACCATTAACAGAGATGTTATGTAATTTAAGTCATTAAACCTAATCTAACACAATGAATTATAATAATATAGCGCCGATATTGTCATAATTGGCGCCGTAACTAAACAGCGCAGGACAAAACGCGCAGATAAATGCGCGCATACAACAGCGCGCAACAGAAACCACCACCGACAAAAGGGCGCAGACAAAGCGCGCAATTATCCGGAAAAGTATCTAATGTTGACTAATAATGATCAATGACGTAAACCCAGTCCTGAAGCAAGGCAGCGAACATACCCACTATACACCACTGAGCCCCACTTCTCTTGGTAAGCACGTTACTGGGTATCCTATCCTATGATCCTATTCTATGTCATCGCCGCCACTGATTTTGATTTAGGACTGGAGCATGTAATAGAGATGACACTGAACCTTTTAATGGACACATTGTCCTTTTCCTCGTTTGGGTTTCAGACCAGAAGGAGGTGACGCCGCCATTCTATAGAGACAGATAAGTGTCGGCATAACCTTAGGCTACATGCTGACACTGCATAAAGGTTATACAACAAAGCAGTTCTTCAACTTAATGTGACGAAACGTTTCTACTGTAAAAACAAAAAATAATAATCGCTCTAAGGCGTCGGCATCTCGTAAATTCACATTCATCGCTCAACTCACTGTGCGAGTGTATACGCTACATGTATAGTTCTTAAGACTTAATCTGGTCTTGGTCTCAGCCTCTCAGGTATCTCTGCAATTTCATTCATCGCCACTCTCTGTCACTTTTCTGATCCTTCTTCGATCCATTGAGTTGGCTTGACCTCCTTGTTCCCTATTTAGCTGAAATATGGGTTTTTATTGTCAATTTCTCATATTATAGCCTATTATTCATTCTAAAGTGCAACGTGTTCAACGTAATGTGAACGTAATATTAAGCTTAAAATGATTAGTCGCCACTCTGTAATGTGAACGTAACATTAAGCTTAAAATGATTAGTCGCCACTCTGTAATGTGAACGTAATATTAAGCTTAAAATGATTAGTCGCCACTCTGTAATGTGAACGTAATGTAATGTATAGGTATATATAGATATATATAGCTTAAAATGATTAGTCGTAAAGTTTAAAGAGCGGGATTTGTATAGGAGATGTCCATATACTGTAATGTTGCCGAGTCATCATTGCTGCTGATTTGTGTGGTTGGCTCCTTCGCTAAAACCGGAATTCCATTCAAATTGACTTTGCCATAGATTGTTCGCATGGGCGGAGTTTGGTTTCCATTCTTGGAGGGGCTAAATTTTTTGGGGCTTAGACTCGTTCCTCGGGCTGAAATCTCGGCGAAATCTAAGAATTTCCCCCCGAAAAAGTTGACCTTTTTTAGTCATTCGTATGTTTCGAGTGGGGGGGGTGGGCTGGACCCGAGACAAGATACCATTTCTTCGTCTTCTTTAGTTCTCTGCCGTCAGGCAGGTTCATATGTCCAATGACGCCATGCATATCTGTTCTGTGCATCCCTCTTTAGCCCTCTGTAACCGTCCTTTGTCATCATCCAGTCCAGTAGCATTGTTCTTGACCTTCGTCTTGTCTTTTCCCCCTCCATTAGATACCATTTACACGGTTAAAAATTACTGGGTCTTTTGCGGGGGCTTAGCCCCTAGCCCTTGGTACACTCTGCCCATGATTGTTCGCTATTACGACGCGTTGATCGCACGTTTGAAGTTACTGGGTATCCTATCCTATGATCCTATCCTATGGCATCGCCGCCACTGATGATTTTGATTTAGGTCTACTTATTAACACTAACAATGGACAAGATTCCTCCACTAAACAAATCGAGATAAAAAATATATGCATTTGAGGCTTGTACCTTTTACATTGGAACGACTGAACCTAAAAATGATGTGACACCCATTCAAGCTAAACTGATAGCGGTTATTCAACGGCAGTTCTTAAAATTATGAGAAGTTAATTGAGGATTGAACAGTGTAGGCTACACTTCCCGTTAAGGGCTGTGCCTGTCACGTGGTCACAAACGAAAACATGTCGGTTTACAATCGTCTGCGAACCAGTGCTCCGGTGTGGCATGAAATCTTGTCCGGCATGAAATTGTGTCCGGCTCCGCCCACTTCCGTTGTCAAGACAGTATTTCATACGGCATACGCATAAGATCTTGTCCGGCATGAAATCTTGTCCGGTATGAAATGGACACGACGCCGCCTACTTTCTTTGTCGAAATAGTATTTCCTACTATTATTATATAAATTATCTTCGTAAAAGTATCTTACAAACATAAAATCAATAATATAATTTTATATATGGAACGAGAAATCGAGATGTAAACAGTTGAAATATTGTTTTAATGTGCGATGCTTGTTGTTGCGACCACGATGACGCTAGTTCTATATTTAGAAGGAAATTCCCATCGCTGAACGTGGCGAACTGGCGATGAGTCGAGGCCTGTGTAAATGAGTAAGATCGCTTTCAGAGCATAGAAAGGAGTTCTAAAACCTTTACAAATTAGACTTTCCATTTATCCCTTGGTTTTCAGTTATATTTTTTGCACCTAGTTGTTACAGCTGTAAACTTCTATGTGTGTATGTATAGTTTGCACGCTGTTGATCAATTGGGCTGCTGATACTTGAAATATGTATTCCAAATATCAAGTAGGCCTACTTGTGGCGAATAGGCCTACTGTGTTGTGTAGCGAATAGGCCGACTAGCGGTCCTTAATTTAGGTGCATTAGAGAGTGCACACCGAAGGGGCCTTTTGTGATCGATGGACCGTGACCTAGGCTGGATGTGTGTGTGTGTGTGTTTGTGTGTGCATGTGTGTGTGTGTGTGTGTGTATGTGTGAGCTGTATGGATGTACGGACAAGTGAACGACGGTAGTTGTTGCGGTAGTGACTAGAGAGTTAGTTGTTGCGAACTAAATTTGGTTTTAAATTAAATAGTTGAAAACTTTCTCGAGGAAATTCTTCACAATTGGCGAGCCTGCCAGGAGTTTTGTAAATATACGAAAACGTTAATACAAGCGGAAAAAACTGTTATGTCGACGGTGAAAGATTTGATGGTTTTAGGCAAGGAGTGTGGATTAACCGGAAAGGAGCTGCTAGACTGGGTGACCCAGAAGCAGGCCGAAGAACGGGACGATAGACAGCAAATTCGTGATACCGATAGAGAACGATTAACGCAACAAAAAGAGCTGGAGGAATTATCTCTTGCTCGGGCCAAAGTAGAGCGAGAGACGAAGATTCTACAGCTAAAGACATCGGAAACTCGAGAATCATCTGCCAGTGAAGATGAGTCGGCGACGGGGAACAAATCGCATCGGTTCGCTGAATTGGAAGCTGCAACCTGGACATCAAGAGGCAAAGGTTTAAAAGGACCAAAAATACCTCCATTCGAAGAGGACAAAGATGAATTAGACAGTTACATTTTTCGTTTCGAAAGATACGCAAAACTGCAGAATTGGAAAACCTCCGAGTGGGCGGTGTATCTGTCAGCACTTTTGAAAGGTAGGGCTTTGGACGTATATGCTCGTTTACCAGTAGAAGAAGCGCTAGACTATGACCGTCTGAAGCAGGCGTTGTTGAAGAGGTTTAACCTTACAGAGGACGGTTTTCGTAGTAAATTCCGAGGGGCTAAGCAGGACAAGGGAGAATCACCTCGACAGTTTGTCATCAGATTGGGATCCTATCTAGACCGCTGGATAGAGATGGCGGACAAAAACCAGACCTTCGAGGATTTGAAAACACTTGTCGTGAGAGAACAATACGTGAGTACTTGCTCAAATGACCTGGCAGTATTCCTCAAAGAGAGAAAGCCCGCAACATTGGAGGATCTGGCAGAGATTGCTGAAAACTACTTGGAGGCGCATCCTGATAGAGTATGCAGCAGAGTTGGAGAGCATGAGATGGAAGAATCCCCGAAAAGAGTGGATTCAATACAAGACTATGGAACAAAATCGAAAGTTGTCCGACGGTGTTTCCTCTGTAATAGCAAAATGCACCTGGCACGCCAATGTCCAGACAGAGTGAAGGTAGCAGCTATGCAGTACGGGGATGTGAATGGTTCTGAATGGAGAAGACGAAGCGTCGAAGGCAATACTTCAGGAATCTTGGAGCACAATCGGGAACCATATATAGATTACAGTCGGGAGCATAGATCGATTGGTGGAGACAATCGGCAAGCGCATCAAAGAGGGTTGGAGTTCAAGTGCCGCGCACATGCCAGATTTCGCTGCCAGGAATGCGTCATGACTGAAGAGGATTGTGCAGAGCATCAGTGCAATGCCATGCTCGCGGATCAGGTAGTGCTGCGATGTGGATGCACACTGCCTGTCATCGCCGATGCCTGCCAAGATGGATGCGGAACCGTGAGGATGCCGACGGCGGAGGGCATGGTGGGACCACACAAGGTTTCTGTACTGCGAGACACCGGATGCTCTTCCGTGGTTGTGCGAAGAGACTTAGTCCCGGATGAGTCTCTCACGGGCGCTGTACAAACTTGCGTAATGATTGATGGAACAGTGCGACGTGCACCTGTAGCTATCATCGAAGTGGACTCGCCATTTTTCAAGGGAACTGTTAAAGCTATATGCATGCAACGGCCTTTGTATGGACTGATCATCGGGAACATCCCTGGGGCTAGTCTGATGACCGGAAAGGAAAGTAGATCGTCAGAGGACATTCAGACCGTGGTCACTCGCCAACAGGACCAAAGCAGAACGGAAATCACACGATTAAAATTGCCAGAAGCAGAGTTGCAGACGCTCCAGAAGGAACAGGATAGACTGATGGAATCGATAGAGAGAGCCAACTGTCCGCTGAAAAAGAATCGAACGTTTCAGCACAACTGTGACCTTGACGTACGTGACAAGCATCATTCCACGGGCATCGGAGACGGCGACGAAACTGCAACGGCTGCTGAGACGTGGATCCGTTACAACCAGGACAACAACGCCAGGCCGCAGACAGAGCGGGAAACGTCGGAGAAACTGAGAGGAGAGATCGACTGCTTCCTGCGATCAGCCACGAAGGAAATGCTGAACCCATGCAACCAGGACAACAGAGCATTCAACGCTCGAATCCAAGAAATCACGAATGCCAAGAACCGACTCCAAATGGAAAGAACGAACAATGAGATCCGGGACATGGATCGTATCATTCAGCTGATCCGTCGATTCATTCACGACAAGGAGCTGTTGAGTCGGGAAGGAAAAACCAACCCAGTGCAAAGCAATGGGCGCTTCAACAATGCTGACCTACCGAGTCGAGTCATCAAGGGACGCGAAAATCGAGGCACAGATTTCTTCAGCAGGAAATCCTAGTGATTTCTTGTACATCATGCAGTGCGTTTTGTTTGTTTAAGAAGACTTATTGTCTACTCATGCACTAATATATTACATGTATTTCATGAAGTCCTGATTAATGCGACACAACGCAGTGATATGTAGCCTAGAGCACTCGCAGACCTCGTTAAAATTATTGGACATGCATTTTATGAAGTTGAATGATTGGACGAATGGTCTAGATTCTAGAAGTAACGAAAGTTAAATATTGTATTCCTAATTCGCCTAAGTTTGTTTAGAGTGAAATGTTTATGATTGTCCACTGAACTGTTAATTTCACTCTCGGAAATGGGGAGTATTGTGGCGAATAGGCCTACTGTGTTGTGTAGCGAATAGGCCGACTAGCGGTCCTTAATTTAGGTGCATTAGAGAGTGCACACCGAAGGGGCCTTTTGTGATCGATGGACCGTGACCTAGGCTGGATGTGTGTGTGTGTGTGTTTGTGTGTGCATGTGTGTGTGTGTGTGTGTGTGTATGTGTGAGCTGTATGGATGTACGGACAAGTGAACGACGGTAGTTGTTGCGGTAGTGACTAGAGAGTTAGTTGTTGCGAACTAAATTTGGTTTTAAATTAAATAGTTGAAAACTTTCTCGAGGAAATTCTTCACACTACTGATATTAGGCATATGCTTGATTAGCTTGAAATCCTGCACTGCATGGCTACCTATCGCTACACGCATCCACTGCCTATAATCTTTACAAGATCGATCGTCTTTCAGATTTCCAAAGCAATGGTGGGATCGAAAAGCCTCTATAAAGACTCTAAAACTATGCGTAAAAGCCGTTAACCGCATCCTCAATTGATGATTAGGCCTATAGTGTTCTGCTTATTTCTTCATCTTTAAAATGTTCCCAGAATAAGGGCCCCTAGGGTAGGCTGCTGCTCTTGCCCAACATCGGACGTTTGCTGTGGTTGGTCCTTCCATATGAAATGATTTTTCCGCAATAACCACCGTTGAAAGAACCTTCATCCAGCTTCCATTTCTTAAACATTATTTTCGTCAATCCATCTTCTATTTCGTAAGCATTATTTTCATCAATCCAGCTCCTATTTCATCAATAAAAGAACCTTCATCCAGCTTCCATTTCTTAAACATTATTTTTGTCAATCCAGCTTCTATTTCACATGTAAGAGAACCTTCATCCAGCCTTCATTTCATAATCGTTCTTTTCTTACTGACCTGTTAAATTCTTCTTTTAACCCTTTACCGGTTCATTTTTAACTTTTAAGCCCGTTTCCAGCGGACATAGGCCTACTCGGGGCAAACGGGTAAAGGATTAATCATTTCGTTTCAATCCAGTGTGCTTCGATTGCTCGTCGTCTTATTAGCACACTATTTATTTACCCTTTTCGGTTCCCTTCGGTCTTTTAAAACGCGCCCTTTGACTGCCTTTTCATTGTATTCGTTTACGCCCCGTTGATTGCGCCCTTTTGACCACTCTTACAATATTTGTCTTTTCGCCCTATTGATCGTGCGATCTAAAAGCAAAGCGCTCTCTTGATTTTCGTCCATTTAATTGCACCCTTTTGAAATTCGCCCTGTTGATAGGATACCACGTATAACAGATCTCGAGATAGGCCCTGTTAGCCTAGGTTATCTTTTAAAAGTGTGACTATAGCCCACTCATTTTCTAACTTCATCCACAATCACTTTCAATTTGCCGTTAAAGTAGAATCTATTTTTTCCAAGTTTAGGAAAAGCTAATTTTACTTAGAACCCATAATTTTGGATGGTACAGGATTTCGACACGTAGGCCTTAGTTTTAATAATATTATAGTAGCTAGGCTGTGCCTCGTATCATTGGTCTTGGTAGGCTGAATAATTATCTTGTCTATTTTGTGTCTTCCTCGGACAAAATCTCATGGTGCTATTAATACTGTAGCTTGACAGTTGCTATCTGATGTCATTGGTCACGTGAACCAATGACAAGGCTTTCCGGACATTATTTCATGCCGGACAAGATTTCATGCCACACCGGACCTATTTTATGTCGATGCGCTCCTCCAAGCACCTGATGAATTTAGGGGGACTTACATGCGCACAAGTCGGTCAATTCACAGTTCACAGTAAGTTTTGTTATTTTGTGTCTTTATCTTTGCCTATGTCTGTCTGTCCGTCTGTCTTGTCTATAATTCGCGTTGGACCTTGCCTTGAGTTGAGTGGGTGTAGCCTACTTTTACCTGCCTTTGGTAGGTAAGCCTAGGCTACACAAGTGGCCTAGGTAATAGCCTACTGTCTAGGCTACAGTAGGCCTTGCAATGTGCGCTGATGTGCACCTGTGCACAGCGTATAATAATAATTATTAGCCATATTTATCGTTTGAAAAGATGTCAGTTCGTCTTAGCGCTGACTGGTCTGCAGTCTTGACATCAGCTGCAGCGGTCGGAGGGGTCTTGGTCGGCTGCCTCGGACTCTTTGCTTTTATCAGATCCAGAAGACGAAAGACATGGGCGACAAGGACACTGAAGATGAAGGTCTACCACACGAGAACATTCCGTTCGGCCAGAGTCGCCTGGATCGTCGAAGGTTCGACCAGTGTAGACCACAACCATTGCTAATCGCATAGTATAGTTCAGCAATTTAAATTGTTATGCCAAAGTAATAATCATAATGGATGCAACCGGATATTATAGATCTATAGCAGCTTTAAGTACATGTGCCTTAGTATATACAGTGCCACCACATACTGCGAAATCATACGGCGTTATCTCACTGGAGTTGGGATACCTGGTAAATATTGGCTTTAATCACCACTTGCCATTTGCCACTCTACACCATGCAGCTGCACGACGCACAGGTATGTTTTTGTGTCACAGTTGTCACAGTGCATTCACCGTCTTAACGGTCTTATAATAGGCTACTACACGGAGCAACACATATCATTAGATTAATTAATTGACTAATTAATTAACTAATCAATTAATAAAACTGTGTCCCCCGCATTGCATTCTACTTGACAGAACTTGGTCTGCGAGATTCATTTGAGTTCGTTGATTTCAATCCGTACACAGCCACAGACGATGAGTTGGTCTGGTATCGCAGCAACGTTCATCCTCATGCAACGGTCCCTGCTCTCGTCGTCGTCGACCAAAACATCGTCGTCGTCGAGAGTGGTGCCATCTGTCTCTACCTCGCCAGACTTCATCAACGACTCATTCCAGATGACGATCATCCACTTCTGCCAGTCTACTACGAGTCAGTCACAGCTCAATCCTTCAGAAGCCGTACTCGACTCCAGAACCTCATTCACAACATCAACACATGACTAGGCCTAGATCGCTCATCAGCTTAACATTAACAGCTATAATAGGGTCTACATTTAACACACACAAATTATACGCTTATCTTCATATTGACACGTATCTTATCTTTGTGATCTCGCTCCCTTTCGGCCGCTTTGCTGCGTCCTCTTAGATCCTCTGATCGGCTTGACCCCTTTGTTCCACACATCCGGATCACAATGTCTCAATCCAGATCATTTGCCTGAATAGGTCCTTCTGTATGGAATGGACTTTGCTGAGTCGTCCTCTTTGCCAGTCTGTCCTCTTGCCTTCAAATTCAATACCGAGCTACTGTCTTTTCTCTCATGGTCGCTCGCAGTGGGAGCGCTTCTTACAGGCGTCTGCTTATAGAGAAGAGCTTTATAAGTGGTCAAATACAAGACAAAACAATATCACACACACTTTATACGCTCACCACACACAGACGCGCATACAAACACGCAGCAAACACTTATTGAAATCAACAACCAGCACTATAGTATAGCCTAGTATACGCTCGTATATAGCAAATAGGTCCACTCATGAAGCACACAAACATCGTTCATAAACAGCTAGCAAACAAGTGCCTGAAACGTGCTCTATAGTCAATGTCAACCGCTAAAATGCGTTTGTTCCTGGGGCTCCGCCCCGGACCCCGCCGAGGGAGCTTATGACACTCCCTCATATTCCCTATAGTCAATAATGGGCTTCGTGCCTTCCGCACTCTCCTTGGGCGCTTGCAATAATTATGAGCACCTCAAGGAAAATGTTCTTCTTGCACCCCTGGGAGGGAGGAAGGGCTTAGGGCTTCAGGCCCATTCCAAACCTGAAATCCTGGCGCTGCCACTGAAGATCAATGCTCCCTCTATACTCTATAGTCTATTATAAGAAGCTTTTGTAAATATCTGATCCTCACATTTAGACAGCAACAAAGACGCACAGAGACCACAGAACACAGGTCCTAGCTGATGCCCGACAAGTAGACTCAAAGACCGAACTATGTACATTGTAGGCCTACATATATAATAGCCTATACCTATATGCAGTGAGCATCAGCTTCCTGGGACGCTGAGCAGTTGACTTAAGATTGGTGAAAAATGCTGCGGTCTTCAAGTGTTTGACGCAGACAAAGCAAAAGTAAAATAGATTTAATGCTCAGAACTCCCGTCTAAGACCAGCAGAGAGGACATTCGAAGAGACAGCTGCTGCTGCTGCTACTGCTGCTGCTGGGGCTAACAACCGGCAAAATGCTTATGTGGTCCGAACCATGTCTGGCGCTACTGACTCCGTTTCTGCCAGGATATCTCATCCAATCGACTGCGCCTAAATCCTTTGAAAACTCAGTATGTCTGGCTTCGCACACGCCACTGACGCCAGCAGCTGGAGATAAGCTGGGCTTGGAGTCTCTCTCTCTCTCTCTCTCTCTCTCTCTCTCTCTCTCTCTCTCTCTCTCTCTCTCTCTCTCTCTCTCTCTCTCCGCTAATTTCTTCTCTTTCTTCTCTATTTCGGCCCGCAACTTACAAAGGTTTCCTGGACCAGGAGCTGTGTCTTTCGGGACACATTGCAACATTGATTCGTTCCTGTTACTGTCACCCTGTTGTTGTTGTTGTTGTTGTTGACGTTGATGCATAGTCCAGCTCTTCTCTTTCATCTTCCTTTGCTTCTATATACTGCAACTGACGGTGCTGCTCGTCGCTCTGCAGCTGTGTCCCTCCACTCATCGTCCGTTTCCATCCATTCGTATAATGTATGCTAAACAGAAGTCTTTTCGTTTAATTGCTGGTGGTCTCACTAGGTAAGTAAGGCCCTCGGAATTGTTTATATTGAACGGCACTATATAGTCTTATGTTTGCTACTTAGGTGGGCCATAACCGGTTTCTTACCCACCTTAAACGGGCCAAATATTTTAGGTTGGCCTGACTTCGGCCCACCTAAAATTTTTACCTTAAAAAGACTTAAAACGCCTTGATTCGTCCAAATTTTGTGTTTTTGAAAAATTGTCCCCGCAATTTTTTTTGGGTATATATAACGGGACTTGAGTCCAGTAAGTGGCGCCACCTTGCCGCTGATTCGAGTAGTGACCAGCAACGACGCGGCGTTCACGCTGCAAGCTGCCGTCGCTTAACGGACAGGGTGATCACATTACAGTGATGCTACCGTATTGTTCACGGCGCGGCACTGCGTCGCATCCTGCCGTCAACGAATAAATTGACTGGTGTTGGAAATTAAGAATGTGATTTTGACGAGCACCTCTGCTCGTATTATCTGTACTTTATTTCAACTAAAATTTCGTCTCAACTGAATGCCGTAACTGATGCTAAGGAATTCATTACAAAGACGATTTATTCCACGAGCACTTAAGCCTAACGGACTTTGCTAAGATTTCAATTTAGTTATTAACGACAATACTCTTTTATTATAATAGCCAGTAACCAATAATTTCGTCAGTAAATGACTTCAATGCATTGATTATTGTAGAATATTTGCATTTCATTACTCATTTGTCCAGGATTGAGGCTGGCGCAGAGTGCAAATAGCGGGGAGTTATGCAGAATATAAATACATATCAAGGTTATATAATAAGTAGTTTAGAGCCTTTTGAACAATTAATTATTATTTTTTTATTAGGGCTGTTGTTCGATTAAAAATTTTAATCGAAATGAATCGCACGATTAATTTTTTTAAGCGTAATTAACTGCAAATTAATCGCAATACATTTCCTTCAAATATGTTAATCTTACCATTTTATAAGGACCCCATGAAGTATAAAATTTTAATGACTGAATGCATTATTTTTTACAACCATATTCAATAACCTTTGGCTTAGGCCTATTGAATTTCTGCATTTTTTTAGTTTATTGCACAGTTTTGTATGACAGACAGAATTGAAACACTTAAGATTAGTCAGCTGCTCAAAATCCGTTCTTTTTTCATTTGAGCCACATTTAATTAAAATAATATGGGCCTAAATGTGAAAATTAGACAACCGTTTTCCGACTATCAAAATGAATTATTTATTCAGCCATCTGTAGCCTAATTGGCAGACCAGTTCATTTGCATTGGTCAGGTCAAGGGATGCTCTTAGTAATTAATAATAGTAGGTCTAACTATTGAACCTCATTATTTAGTCACAATTTTCACAAGAGGTTGCGATTCTTGCCAAACATTTTCTCAGCTGTCCTTATGTCAACCTTTATCATTTGAAACCGGAAATCCATTTGTCATCTCCTGGATATCAACCAACGTTGTAAAATTCGAAGACATGCAGAATGCATGCTTTGTTTGGGCCGTATTACAATGACATTGCAGGCCACAGAAGCCCGCAATAATGAAGGTATGTCACCATGAATTTTTTTTATATACAGATGTAGATGAGATTTCAACTATCATTGTGATCTCGTTTATATATAATTTGTGAATAGGGCCATATCTAGACAGGCACGAGCATGGGGATTACTTAGCCTACTATGGAGTTTCTCACATCGTGAGCATTTCAGAAGCACCTGATTCAGATTACACTAAAATTCGAAGACATACAGAATGCATGCTTTGTTTGTTGGAGGAGGGAAGAAAGGTGGAAGGGAGGGAGGGTGGGAGCAACTTGTCAGCGTATAGACCACACTGCGGGGCCCATAGAGATTACGCTATATCCACTTGATCCAAGAAAGATCACAGACTATAATTGAAATCAACGTGCGGAGTCTTGCATGGGCCCTATTTATAAGCTTATAGGCCATTTAATGTCTAGAACCGTATTACTATGACATTACAGGCCAAAGAGACCCGCAGTACGTAATGTATAGGCCTACATGTCACCATTTTTTTATAAATGAGATTTCAACAGTCATTGTGATCTCATTTATATATACAGGGTGCGTCAAAAAAGTAATCCCCTACGGTTTTTAGCCGTCATCTTGGCAAAACATAGGAATTTGTAAATGAAACTTTACAGTCTTAAAGGCAATTCATATTTGCATACAATGGTCAAATTACAAAAAATATTTCAAACAGAATGAAAGTTACATCACTTTTAGTGAGGCAGATGCGACTAGACAAGAGGTTTCTTTCTGACTTACTTATCCGCACATACTTACTAAAACGGTTTGCAAATCTGTTTACAGTCAAATAGTTTTCTTCATCATTATCATAATCATCGTCGTCACCATCACGATCATCATCATCGTCAAAATCATCATCAATTTTTCGGCCCGGCACTTCCGCATCCCATATTCCGACCTCCCTCGCCTAACCCAGCCTTCACCCACACACAGGGCCGGATTAACAAATTAAGACATCAATAAAGCAATTAATCATAAATTATATAGCGCATCTTCAAGGTACCTACTCAAGGCGCTCCCGGTCGAGATCAAGCGAGAAAACAGTCTTCAACAGTTTCTGAAATTGAGAACAGCTTTGGAGGTGTCGCATAATCAAGGGAAGTCCATTCCAGGTTGTTGGACCAACCACAGAGAACGAACACCTCTGCATTTTTGCAGAGCGAGTGAAAGGAACTATTCCGCATTTAGGTGGATGCTATGGTGCTGCAGCCCCGGGTCTGCAGTTTTGAGGGGCCCGCACAAGGCCGGATTGATAATGTGGTGATCCAGTTTCTGTTAAGAAACCTGTGGGACCCAGCACCACAGAATCACAGCAAATGGACATGTGACATTTTCTTATGACGTCATAATTGTCTTTGTCCTAAAGACACATTTATTACGTCGCAAAGTTTATTGTACAAGATACTGCTGCATTATAGACAACTTAGACAACTATAGACAACTAAGCACATCTCTTCCCTGTCACGTGCCTGCTATTACCAAATTCGACAGCTGCGCGTCGTTGCTCGCTCTCTCTCATTCACTGCATCTTCTACTCTTGTCCATGCCTTTGTTTGCAACCGCTTAGATTACTGCTTCTCTCTTTATGTTGACCTCCCACAGGTCCGTCTGAACTCCTTGGTTAGGGTCCTTCGATCTGCAGCACGCTTGGTTGGTGGCATTTCCCGGTTTGCTCACGTTTCTGCCTTCATGATGGACGACCTCCACTGGCTCCCACTGCAGCAACGCATTGCTTATAGAGTTTCATCTATAGCTTGGCGCTGCATTCTGTCTCAAGCTCCATCCTACCTATGTGAGCTTTTTACTCCATGCAGTCTCGGTTTCTCTGGGCCGTCGTTCGCTGCGGTCAGCTGCCCGCGATGACTTTCTTGTCCCTTTTTGTCGTACCGCTACAATGCAGCGAAGAGCATTTTCCGTGGTGGGTCCAGCTGTCTGGAATGGCCTCCCTGCGGCTCTCGGTTCGCTTTCCCGTGACTCTGCTGGCTCTTTCTACCGTCTTCTCAAGACCTTTCTCTTTGACCAGGCCTGGGTTGGGAGCGCCTCTGAGTAGAGATCTTGATGGGGCGATAAATAAATTCATGTGATTGAACTTGTGCTGTTGAATTCATATTGTGAGGGCTTCTCTTGTTTTGCATTTTTGCAATTTTTTGGAGTCACTAATTACGCCGCTGCTGCGACAATGGCTCTGTTCCATTATGACGGCATCTTCTTGATCTACATCCCCTTTTTTCATCATTAACTATGTAGACCTATCATGGTCCTACTGTCTTAGGTTATAATAATATATATAATATCTTTTCTTTAATCAAACGCCTACAAGACGCACTGCGCTTTACATTTACAAGTTATGCAGTAATCTTAATTAAACTTAACTATATACATGTACTAACTGAACAGACAGCTTTAATAATGGTAAATAGGCCTACTGTATATTATGACGACCCCTCTTTGTTCTACGAAGGTCACTATGTTTATACACAAAGCTTTGTTTGTTCTATACGAACAAAGCTTTGTGTATAAACATAGTGCTGACGTGCTGTAAGGACGATAGCTTTGATACATGGACTCTTTGTTAATTTTTAAGATATAAATTTTTACATGACGCATTGAACAATGAACATGCCGCTGAAAAATGGGTCTCACAAGGGCCATTGGAAGGTAACCATAGCACCCTGGACCGCACTATATATAGCTTTACTCTAATGAGCATTGGCGCCCGCAAAAAATTGCAGGAGAGGGCAAAACAAGATCGTCTCAGTAATAATTTGTTGTAGCAATTGGTTGAAAAATGCAATACAGGGAATTCACCCATTTAAGAACATGCATGGGAATTTTTCATAGAGGAGGGTGGGGCAAGTGCGGACCCTTAAGGATTTCGTCCAAATATCTCTGAGCAGAAGACAATATTGAAACATTCAACTATACCATGTCATGGACCAACAATCTGGCTATGCAGGGTGCACAAGCTACATGTATTTCAGAAAAAATAATCTGATTTTTTGGTATTAAACATTTTTCGCATGCTCTTGAAAAGCCACTCTTGCCCCACCGGTGGGGCAAGAGTGGCATGAACGGCCAGTCTTGCCCCCATGCAGTATTGATCATTCTATTTACACTCCATATACTTTGGATTTCTTTTTTTGAAGATATAGCTTCCCTGTGACTAATTTGGCATTAATAATAATAATAATAATAAATAATAATAATGATAGTACCGGTACTTACAATAGTGACGGTTATAATTGTAATAATTAATAATAATTAATAGTAAAGCACACTTGATAATAATAATAATAATAATGATGATGATGATGATGATGATGATGATGATGATGATGATGATGATGATGATGATGATGATGATGATGATGATAATAAAAAAATGAATATACTAATAAGAGCACTCGATAGACTTGTTGTAACTTTCTTACCTAGCTTTACTGAACTCTTTGGTCCATTCTAAGACAGTGATTTTGTTGAATTTTCTCGAATATGTAGACTTTTACTGTTTATGGAGCAAGTGTAGCTGAGGCCACTCTTGCCCCATGCTGTCACGGCCACTCTTGCCCCGGTACCTTAGCAAGTAATTTTTTTCTAATTAGGCCTACTATTGACATCTTTCGAATTCATTCAATCTAATACGCGCAATCAATGCGCTATTGATGTCTTTGCAACATAAAATTATCGAAAAATTTAGCATCGAAAACTTTGATTTTATAAAAAAAATCCTAACTATTCCGATTTATAATTATTTTAGAAAAATCGACAAATTATTATTTACTTGTAGAGTTTGCAAGTAAATTTAACATATCTTATGTCATTCGATGCGGCCGATAAATGTCTTTCAACGTGACTTAATTTAATCGTTACGCATGCGTATTGCTTTACGATATCCTTCTGTCTATTCTTGCCCCGCAGGCCGCTCTTGCCCCACTCTCCTCTATAGGTTTATTAATATAAATTTCTACGTTTCATTTTATTATCATTTTTAAATGCAAAGATAATTTATGTGCTAAAAATCAATAAGTATGCCTAGTAGGCTACGTAAAAAGTAGATTCCCGAAGGGGTGCAATAAGACCATTGAAGAGTGAATGAATGAAAAGTAGGTGTCAGTTTTATAGGGGCAAGTGCATGCTCCATCTTATTACTTCTATATTTTAATCTTAATTTCTGAGCTTCTAATTCACCACTCGAAAGTAAATCGTGGGCGCCAGCTTATTCGCGTTCGCTGTATCGAGTCAGAGAACTGTTCAACGGATAGCCTACTCAGAAGGAGATCCGAGTCCGATTGCCAGAGGATCAGTGTAGTTAGCTGTTAGGGTGCCATTGGCGTCATTTAGGATTGGAAGGGGGAGGATCTGAAGATCAGAATAAATGACTGATGAGAAGGGACAACCGAGACGTCAGTTTGGGTTGGAAATCCAAAGGCGTGGCAAATAAAGCCCTCTTATGAAAGTTTCTCTAAGGCTTGACCTGCCTAGATTTGATCTGTACTGGCAACAAAACAGACAAAAAGATTGGGCCTTCTCACTATTGCATAGCCTACTTAGTTTGATATATGCGAACAACCGGCGAATAAGCGGGACTCCCTGACCCAATTTCAGTTTGTTGTAGAGAAATTTCAAGTATTTACAATGTACATTAGTGCAATATATTCATAATTTGTGCAGTTGTCAAAAGTTGCATTGCAGAGATAATTCAGTCAAGTAAGCTTATATAATTTTATTAGGCCATAATCAGTAAGTACTGCATGGGCGCCACCGAGAGGAATAAAACCCAATGGTCAATGGTCAATTGGTCATGTATTTATATAGTGCTTCTTCGTGGGGACTGCTCAGAAGTGCTCCCGACTTTAGCACGGCAAAACGGACACTTTTGAGTTTTAAAAAAGACTTCTCAGTAAGAACCCCACCAGGAACACTTAGCCGTCGACTCCGAAAATTTTAGACCTCAATGACTTAGCCCTGTGTGAGCCCATTCCAGACAACTGGGCCGATTACAGATGTTGCTGAGTTGAGCCAGTTGAGTGGGCGTCTGGTTTATTTGGGTGCACGGTCGTTTCGTCCAGCGTTGATAATGAGGCGCGGTTTCGTTTGACCCCCGCAGCCTGGCTATCAGACTGAAACGTAGCGCCAGAGGGAGGTAAGGACTGCTATGCAACCCCAAGATCTATCCACACAGAATCTTGATGCAACCCCCTATGCTCCTGAGCTGTGTGTGTGTGTATGTGTGTGTGTGTGTGTGTGCACGCGCGCATGATGTACATGTACGCATCTAATGACGTAGAGACAGAGATGCAGTGTTTAATCTTGTACCATCCTGTGTGGGGGGAATCAAGGGAGTTTGGGAGGACAAACGAAAGTCCGGTGGACTTTCACCGAGGAGCGTAGAGTCGGGAAGAAGAAAGAGGGTTTGAGGTGGGAATGAGACCCTCCCATTAGTAATTTTTTCTCTGGATAAAATGTCCCCGGACAAAAAGTCAGGACCGCCATGGCACAATCCTTATCATTTGCCCTATGGAGTGGACTCGTTAAGTATGTAGCCTATATTCTTTGTTTGTCCAAATGCGTTGCTATAGTGCTTACATGATTTTAATCAAAAAACCATTCTTCTTAAGAACGTTTTCCTCATGCAATTATCAGCCCAATGCAGTTGGACCATTCAGTGATGCGACCTGGACGCAGTAGATAAGGCTAGATCTTGAGAGGAGCGGTTTCAGAACGCGGTCTTGGTCCGCTAAAATAGAAGTTAAGAGGTTCCCATCTTCCATTCTACACAGCTGTTTCAAATGTTGGGCTGTCTTCAGGTGAGGGCATTGTCGGACAAGACGGTCCATCTTGGACGTACATAGGCTTAGTCTCCCACACGGACGCAGTCTAGGGTGATACTGCAGCCGCATAATATCCAACAGGTCGGCGATGCGTTGTTTAGGTGGGGAACGGACATTTTCCCCGGACATATATTCCCCGGACTTATTCCCAGACAATTACCCCCCGGAGGTCCCCCCATTTTGACTAGGAGATTCACCATGGACAACTGTAAATAGGGCACGTTAAGTTTAGCGGATGCCTTGAAGTAAACAGTTTAAACCTATTCGTTAATAACTAAAATTCATATGAAACGATACATGTATACAACAAACAAAGTCCTTATGCGACGTAGCGTAGGGACATCACTTTTACCCTGCGACTTTCTGTCCAGGGACATTTGTCTGGGTACTTTTTGTCCATGGAAACTTTATCCGGGAACTTTTGTCCGGGAATTTTTTGTCCGGGGACATTTTATCCGGGGACTTTTTGACCAGGGACATTTTGTCCGGGCACATAATTTTTGTCCTAGCACCGATGGAATCCTAATAATTATTACAATAGCAAATAATAGCATTACAATCAGATAATAGTAAATAATATCAGGGTATATTACGAGAATTCATGTAATTCAACAATGTAAACGACACCTAAGAACTGTCATTAGATTGGCAAATTTTTCTAAGGGAATATTATGTCTCTTTAGTTGCAAAACTAGTATTGGTATATAAAATATTAACAGTTACTTATTATAATATATTCATCATTAACAGTATGATATCATACTAATAAATAATGACAACATAGTGAATAATATCATGGTGTTTTATAAGAGTCCGTGCCATGCAGTAATCATAGGCGTACGAGGCGGGGGGACCAGAGGGTGCAAATGCCCCTTCCCCAATTTTGGGTAAAACTGTTTTTCGGGCAAGCAGACCCAGGAAATGACATTAAAAAATAAATAACAAAAGGTCGTCAACTTTTTGGTCAATAATAATAATCATCATCTTCGCGTACGTTATCTTCACCTTCATTGTTATTACCATAAGCATAATCATCAACATAATCATAATCATCTCCATCATCATGGCCGTCGTTTTCGTTGCCAAAATTATCATCATCATAGCCGTCGTCGTTATCGACATCCTCACCATCATCATTATCATCACACCATCAAAAGAACACCAGCGGCATCATCATCAGTATCATCATCATCTCCTCAATCATCCATCATCATCATCGTTGTCCTCTCTTCCATCATCATTGTCATCATCATAATCATCTCCATCATCATCATCATCATCATCATCATCATCATCATCATCATCATCATCATCATCATCGTCATCGTCGTCGTCGTCGTCGTCGTCGTCATCATCATCATCATCATCAATATCGTCACCATCATCATCTTCATCATTATTATCATCATCACATTCTTCTTCTTTAGATCCATCATCATCGCCATCTTGAGCTTTTTAACATAATCATCACCACATTTTTATATTCATCGTCATCTCCAACTTCAGTATCATCGTCAAAATATGCTATAATAAGTATAGGCCTAATCAGTATCATAATCAGCGTCTTCGTCGCCATCTTCATCATCATCATCATCATCATCATCATCATCATCATCATCACCATCATCATCGTCATCAGCAGCTCCATCAACATTCCCTTCATGAGCATCTGTATCCACATCACCATAATATTTATTTTCATCATAATCTTCATCTTCAGTATCGTCGTCAAAATATAAAAAGGTAAATTCAATATCGTAATCAGTGTCATCATCATCATCATCATCATCATCATCATCATCATCATCATCATCATCATCATCATCATCATCATCATCATCATCACCACCATCACCATCACCATCACCATCACCATCACCATCACCATCACCATCATCATCATCATCATCATCATCATCATCATCATCATCATCATCATCATCATCATCATCATCATCATCATCACAATAATCATCATATTTTTCTTCATCGTCTTTATCTCTCCAATGTCGTTGTCAAAACTTAGAATCATACATACAATCAATATCATAATCAGTATTCATTATCATCATGATCATCATCCTCATCAGCAACAACATCATCATTATCGTCACATCCACCACATCTACCACCACCACCACCACCACCACCACCACCACCACCACCACCACCACCACCACCACCACCACCACCACCACCACCACCACCACCAACAGCAACAGCAATAACAGCACCAATAAGTGCAGCAACAATACCATCATCGTCAACATCATCATAGTCATAATCGTCGACATCATCATAAAGAAGGTAAGTAGGCTAAGTAAGTATATACTTTACTGAACCGCCTGCAAACGCATAATCATTTTATAGGCTGTAATCATCGTCATCATTTCGTTCTGGCGGTATTTATGATGGTGGTGAGGACTGTGTAAGGCATTGTCAAAGCAGTAGGCTAATGTGGTCGTATCAAAATGAAGGGGCCTATAATATCTTTAAAACTGACTATAAATTAGTTGAAAAAAGGCAAAACCTTTTTTCACACGACGCATTGAGTAATGAGAGGGCCAAGTTCTGCTAAAATTTTAATTGGGGGCCATGGCCGGATTGCCCCCTGGGTCCGCCCTGATTAATAGTTATTTGTTTAGAACTAGTTGTAAGTGTTGTTAGTATTGATATTTCAACATTTTACTATGAATATAATTATACACGAACATACATATTATATTGCATGCCATAAATCATAGTTGGACACTTTTGAAAAATTGGTTCTTTTCGTTGTATCATATCAAGACAATGTAATTGCATGTGAGAGGCTTAGATCTTCATGACATTTACATAGATATATTAATTCTCCTAGCCATGACTGACCCCTACAAAAATATTGTGGGTGCCCATGGATGGGGAGGCCACGCCCCATGGAGATTTGAAATGGGGTCATGGCCGGATTGGTTCTCTGGATCCGCCCCTGATAGTAACGTAGGTACAGCAATGACTTAAGCTAGTCTTAAATGCTATGGGGAAAATGCATCCGTTGTTGCCCAATAAATGACACCAAGGTCTTAAAGATGCCATTGATAATAAACAGCACAAATAAACGAAACATATCTTATGGCAAAAATAGAAAAACAAATGAACTGTGCAAGTCTCGTGTGGCACTGTAGGCCTACTTGCAACAGAGTATAACGGGCCTCAACTCATTGGCAGGCATAAAACGTATGAGGCTATGAGCCATGTTTCAACTGTGCACATACAAAGTGAGAATTTAGGGGTTGGGGTTTCAATCCCCCAGTTTTTCTTAGAGCCCCATAGTAAAGTATGTTTTTCACACCCAAAATCCAAGTGTATAATGATCCAATCCCCCAGTTATTTTCCACAATTCTCAAACTGGTCGTATAATTATACACTGCAACCAGTTGCGTTCTGTAGACCAGATTGTTGAATAAACGAAAATTAGTATGAATAATTATTATTGGAGTCACGTTGCTTGTTTGAATGCCATATAGGTCTGCTGTGTCCATTTGAATTCGTTTCCGATCAAGTAGCATTGCTATTGCTACGCAGAAACCTATTCGACCTAATTTGGCAGCGACTGGTCACGCAGGCCTATACGTCTCAAATCTCAATACATAGCCTGGCCAACCCGCCTAGTCAGCGGGGTGTGTCCGTGTCAGATAATGTTTGCGCATTAATTATGGTGGACGCCTTCTTGCAGTGGGCAGCTTCTGACCAGCACCTTTGGGGCTCAAAGACACTTGATATGATAATTATCAAAGTAGCTGACACAACAGAGCAGCCGTACTGACCAACGGACGTACATACAGACAGACACACAGAAGGACACGTAGACAGGCGTAATGACCAACTACCACCATCATCGACAACCACCGTAGCACCACGCTGTCTCCTCGGCTTGACCTCCCCGGATTTTGACCTGGCACCGGAACGAAAACGGCAGCTCTGGCTATTACGGACTTGATTTGATATAGCGCCGGTGTTTAAGCTGGTCTCCCTGACGTGGCTTTTGTGGGCGCTGAGAAATTCTCGAAGATTTACATTACATTACATTAGGCAGGCGCACTGACTTACGAACAGACAGACATACAGAAGGACACGTAGGCAGGGCCGGCAGGCGTACTGAACACCACCACCAACAACAACAACAACAATATTAACAACAACAACAACAAAAATACTAACGGCAACAACAATACCATATCATCATCATCATTATCATCATCATCGTCATCATCGTCATCATCATCGTCATCATCATCAACAACAACATCATCATTATCATCATCATCATAGCAATAATCATCATCATCATCTTCATATACGTTATCTTCACCTCCATTGTCATTACCATCAGCACAATCATCATCATCATCATTATCATCAATCGTCACCACCATCATCATGGTCGTCGTCATCGTTGTCAAAATTATTATCATCATCATAGCCGTCTTCGTCGTTATCGCCGCCATCATCATTATCATCACCATGAACCATCAAAAAGTACACCATCGTCGTCATCATCATGAGTAGGCCTATCATCATCATCATCATCATCATCATCATGATCAGAAATGCTAGTAAGAGTTATACGCTTTTTGTTCTTTTAAAATTGTGGGGGCCCTTTCTGCAATTTTCATTGCCAGGCAGATTGATCTTAAAATCAGTCAGAAGTGCTAGTAAGAGTTATACGCTTCTAGTTCATTTAAAATTGTGTGGGCCCTTTCTGCAGTTTTCATTGCCAGGCAGATTGATCTTAAAATCAGTCAGAAGTGCTAGTAAGAGTTATACGCTTCTAGTTCATTTAAAATTGTGTGGGCCCTTTCTGCAGTTTTCATTGCCAGGCAGATTGATCTTAAAATCAGTCAGAGATGCCAGTAAGAGTTATACGTTTTTTGCTTATTTAAACACTTTATACATCACCTGATCGGAACTCTAGTGTTATGCTACGCATTACGAGATGGCGTGCTAATAACATTAAGTAGGCCTAGGCCTAAATGCACTATGCAGTCTATTTTCACGAATTCCATCAATCTCATAAATTTATATAGAGCCCCCTTCAGATTTTTACTTGAAGGCGCTCCCAACGCAGGCGTTGTCAAAAAGAAAAGTTGAGAAGACGAAAGGAAGAGCCAGCAAGGTCACGGGAAGCGAGAGAGCCACGGGGAGGTTATTCCAGATAATTGTGCCCACTACCGAGAATGCTCGTCGTTGCATGGTCACAATAGGGCCTAATCGAAAAAAGAACAAGGAATTCTCCACAAGCAGCTGAGCGCAGTGAACGGCTGTCTAGAGAGACATACACCGGGGTGAAATCTCACATAGTCTAAGCAGGATGGAGCTTGAGCCAGAGTCTAGGCCTACTACTGGCATAACCGCGAAAATATATTTTAGTTTGTAAACAGTGTGGGGGCCATGCACAGCTGGGCAATTCAGGCCTAATGCCCTGGTAAGAACCATTTACCCTGGCCGTTATTCTTCTGCCACAGGTCTACCCGAAATTTTCATAGCCAAGAATTTATTTGGGGCATAAAATCGCTTCTGCGCTGTTTGATTGTACGAGTGCTGTGCATTGGTCAGGAGAATGACTGACCATGAATCACTTTAATATTCTTAAACCGTAAAAGATATATCGGTTGTTTAACACTTTTAAAAGACCTGTTGATAATTAGTGTTAAAATAATATAAGTAATTAATTAATAATAGACGAATGCTGATTCGTTGAAAATAACACGTTTTGTGAGTCATTTTGCCATGCTTCTGTAAGGTTTGGGCCCCCGCAGTTTTACCGAACAGGGCCCTACATTTGTTAATCCGGCCCTGTGTGTGGGTGAAGGCGGGGTGAGGTGATGGAGGTCGGAATATGGGATGCGGAAGTGCCGGGTCGAAATTTTTTTTTGATTTCCAAAGGTTGAAAAATGTCTTTGTTGGTCGAGGTAGGGTGGTGTGGGGATGGGATCATGTGGGTTGGGCCAGGCGAATAAATTAAGAGCTAAGCTGCAGAGAGTTAAGTGAATTATTATTATCTCAACGAACTTCGTATGCAGAAAATTGTTAAGGGTTAGCCTATTATAATTTATGCGTCTATGTTTGTTTGTCTAGAATGCATACCCACAGGTCAATTTATGGACATCGATTGAAGCCGCCGGTGCTACACACCCCCAGCCCCAGCCCTCACCCCGCCACGCAAGTTAGGTTGGGAGGCGAAAGGCAAATTTCCGGGAAGACTTCAGTATCATTACATCGCACCCATTAACCTCAGACCTCACAGCTAGACAAAGAGGGACGGAGTGAGGGCTGGGCCGTGGTCCAGTGAATGCGCGCAACTGGACATCTAGATAGCATAGCATAACGAGTTGCATCGTTAATTATCAGATTATCGGATATGTTTCATGTGTGTGTATGGAAGTAGGTGATTGACCGGGAGCGGGACGGATACTAAATTTCTCGGGCAAAGCCCGGTAATTCAGCTAGTTAGTAATATAACTCAGTTAGGCTACTTTTGAAACTTCTAAAGTAATATGGCACAAGTGTTTGTTATAAGCGTGCTTATAATAATTATTGTAGTGACTATTTTGTTTTCTTTGGTAAATAGAACTCAATAGCGGGATCATTCCCTTACGGAAGCCTATTGCTCCCTACATTTTACAGTAATCATTGTACACTAAGCTTTCCCATGGCAATTGTTAAATGCAATATACCATTTTGTACAGAAATGAATGCTGAATCCATTAGTATATTACAAGTGATGATTATCTCAAACCAAACCCAAAAATCCAGGGATGGTGTTGGGGTGGTAACCACCACCCCTTGGTAGTCCGTGTTACAAAAAAGCTTGGTAGCCTGAGGATTATAATGAAATTCATAAGTAGGGTGAATTACAATAAACCTGGACACCTAAAGTAGTTCACGTATAATTCCAGAATGAACCACACTTTCAAAAAAATTGCTTACTTACTACTTCGTGTGCCTCTTGTCTTCCCAAAAAAACGCTAGGTGTCGCTTCACTTCGTCTCTAAAGTTGTTATTGTTTACATTTCGGAATTGTTGGCGTGACGATTTAAACTAAATCTGTATCTTTCGACTTGAAAAAGGTGAATTTCTGCTAAGCCTCGTGACGCCAATTTAAACCTAAATTCAGTGCTGTTTGTGGTTATAAAATTATTTTAGTTACTTTTATAGCATTTTGGTAACAAGCTTTGTTCGATTCACGTTCATTATTTTCATTCATTCACTTCCAGGATTTATATAGCGCACCTTCAAGAAAGCTACTCAGAGGCGCTCCCAGCCCAGCCACAGCTAAAAAAATAGGGTTTTAGATACTAAAAAAGCAGAGGGGTATCGTTCTATAATGACTCGGTAGCAAGTACAGTTTTTTTTATAAATTCGATGAAAAATATTTTCTCACGAAATAGAACCGGGATTTTGCGCGTGAGAGTCGGTTAGGGCTCAGGTTAGGCGTCGTGAGGGTCGGTTAGGGTTAGTTTCAGGGTTAGTGCAGTCATTCTGCTGAAATTGAAGCTGGATTGATGAACACTAATTTTCAATGCAAAATGGATGAAAAATATTTGCTGACGAAATAGAAGCGGGATTAATCGAACAAATTCTTGCCTAAAGAGAAGCTGGATTGATTAAAAAGATTATCGGCAAACTAGAAGTTGGATTTATTAAAGATAACAACGCTGCAACGTTATCTACCGAGTCATTATAGAACTATTACCGAGTCATTATAGAACGCTACCAGCAGAGGAATTTAGCCTAGGCATAAGTCGCAAGGTTAGTGGGATAGCGTGACACACAGCAGACACAACAGCGCTGTCTCATAGAAGTGCGAGTTCGCGGCACCAAAAGCTCACCCGTTGCCGCCGAGCGAAGAGCTTGACTTGCTGCAAGGTCTGAGACAGGTCGACAAAGGCTAGACAAGTACGACGGAGCACAAGAAAGATGTCATCGCCAAACAAGTGCAGCAACTCGGTAGGAGATGCGCTGTGAAACAGGAAGCCAGTGGAGAACGTCACGCATCTAAGCAGAGACGGGGGCATATTTAGGAATGCGACCAATGAGGCGAGCAGCCGAACGAAGAACTCGCTCAAGGCGCCCAATTAGTCCAAGTGGCAGACCCACAAGTACCGAACTGCAGTAATCAATTCTACTAGTGACAAAGACCTCCGTCAAGTTGGTTTGATATTCACGTTGGATATTCAGACATTCGGTATGGAAAGCCGAAGGTAAAATACATATTGAAAATTTTTCATATAACTGCACATCTTGCATAAGATGTTCTCACCAATGAACCATCAGTGAACAGTTATTGACCTAGGCAATCAGAAAATAACCTTAGTTTGATTTCATCAGGTGGGTAAGTGGGTCAAATGTGGGTCCAAACACGGGGAAACACCATTTTATACACGGCCGTACTTGGTGAACCCTCCAATAAGTCGTGCGGCCGTCCGGTGGACCCTCTCCAACCTCTCAATCCGAACCTGCAGGAGACCAGCAAAGATGGAATCACACTAGTCGAGGCGGCTAAGCACAAATGCATGGACAAAAGAAGCTTCAGCTTTAGAAGTCAGAAAGCGAGCAACATTTGACCCACTTACCCACCTGATTATGACCCTGAACTGCCGCAGTTGGAAGTAGCAGCTGCGGCATACCTTGATCTATATGAGTCCAGGAGCACTCCAAGGTGACGCGCCACCGAAGAAAAAGTCATAGATGGGAATTGAGAAGAGAGAACGTTCAGGTCGAGCTTAGCCAGCTGTTGCCTAGTGCCCAACCAAATGAATTGGACTTTTTGGGCATTCAGGCGGAGTCGGTTTGAGGACATCCAATCTTTGAGGGCCCCCATTGCTTGTTGCATGGTGCGGGCGGCTTCCATGGCTGCAAGTGAAGGGCAGTGCAGATTAGGGCGCCCGTTAAGCCAATGAGAAAATTTTAAATTCGTAATTTTCTACACGGTACCCTCTGAAGTTGTTACACCTGGTCTGTGAAATAACAGAGTGAAATTTCAGAATTTTATGTTAATATTTACTGGGAGCTCAACATGACTAAAGTTTATGCTATATCGCTATCTTTCGTACCTTTTCCAGTTTCGTTGTTTACAGCATTTTGTTTCACATTGAACATGTTACTTAGGCCTACTGTGTTGTTATTATTCTATTTAGACTAATTAATGTGTTTAATATTACTGCTGCTCTCTCAGTCAACATTTTATCCGTGGATTCTTTCAGCTAGTTCATGTATAAAAATGAGTCCTTGTCATTGCAAAATCACAACAAACAGCTAAGGTTTTAATCTTAATTTAGAAATAACTGGACCCGCTACAAAACCACAAGAAGCACTAAGTTGTAAAGAAATAACATTTAAAGAGAACAGAAAAATGTAATATTCACAAAAGGTTACTGTTAGTAGGTTTTAGCTTATTATGGTCAATGTCCATACAGTACTCACAAACAGAGTAAAATTGCTATATCTATTAATTGTGCAATTAGCATTCTGCAATCTGCACCATCACTTTCATTTAGCTGCAACGTGTTCCTTTTGTTAAAAAATATGCAATCCTTTTTTTATTTAGTGTGCACACTGTTATGCGCAATTGGGGCAATGATGCAGTAACTGTTGTATTTAGTGTGTCAATGTCATAGTTGTCATACTAAAGCAGCTACAGTATATCTAAATCACTGATAGTGCTTTCAGTCTTTTGGATTTAAAATCTTAGATTGATTAGTTAATTACCAATAGAAAGTATGGCAGAAGTAGCTGCTTCACGACTTGTAACAGTCACACGTATAGTTCCGCTGACATTTGGTTGATTGATCCGGTATCAGAAGAAATACATGTGGAAGCAAGCTTCCAACTTACCATTAGGTGTTGTCTGTCTTTTTCCATTGGCACAAGATTCTTGCTAAGGCAGTCAGAGACAGTTCAAGGTCTGTTGTACATGAAGTTATTCACATTTGGTCAATGGCCCGTATCCCAACAACACTTGATAGGAATGCCATTGAAAAGTTGGAGGACATGTTTTATAGATGGGAGAAACTAAATAAAAACATGCATCGCAGAACTGAGCTAATGAAAGTACTATGATCGGAGATTTGGAAAAACTTTTGACATGGCACATACAGATGCTATGTCAATGACCACCATTGCTGAAGACAGGTTTTTCTTGGATGACCAACACTGTCCACGCATAGGCTAAATGGGTGGTGTAGACACAGCTTTGGCTAGAACAGAGGGCAGAAAGTTAAAGAGATTTAAGTGTGAGCATTATCTCAGAAGTAAAGAAGATGACAGAAAGAGAGCGAATATCACAGTTCAGAAAGATGATGAATTGACTTCAGAAGAAGAATTGGCCACTATGGCTGCTAAAGTTGAGTCTAATCTAGAACCACGCTGCTCACATAGAGCTACCAAACGAGGGTCGGTGCCTGTTGTAACAGCAGAATTAAGTGCTGCACTTCATCGAGCCAATGTCAGCAGCCGCACAGGAACACTTATTCTGGCTGAGACTGCATAGAACCTTGGACATGACATGTCTAGTTTCAACGTCAATCCTGAATCCATCAGAACAGCAAGACTAAAGTTTCGTCGACATACCGCTCAGGCTGGAAAAGCCATTTTCGAACCGTCCGTACCTCTAGTTGTACATTGGGATGGCAAGACGTTACCAGAAATTGCAGGCAATGAGCAGGTTGACGCAGTCTTGGTATCAGGTTTGCATGTGGAGCAGCCTCTTGACGTGACAAAGCTTCTGGATGGTAGGGGGAAGCAAATAGCAATGCTGTTGTTTCAATGATGCGAGAGTGGGGAATAGAAAATCTAGTCAGGGCCATGTGCTTAGACACCCCAGCTTCCAATATGGGCAGACAAAGTGGGGTTTGTGGTGTGAAGATTTCGAGCTAAACAAGAAATATGTTAACAGTCTAGTCTGGCAGTGGTAAATGGCAGAGTAGAGTGAGCTGTGTAGCTGATATATGACTTCAACACCTCCATTACAACAAGTGATGAACAGAGACAATTTCTCAAGCCACAGAGCCAAGTACCCAAAAACGAGAAAGTCACTACTTGTCGGTGATGATACAACAACAAAATACACTGACAACTAGACCCTAGTGACTTACAGCTTAAAAACTAAAATAAATGCTGCAATGTACTTTGTTGTGGCAGTATTGTTACTAGTATTCTGAATAGTTCAGTTTTGATTAGCATTTGACAGTGCTGTATTGATTTTGCATAGAAAATATTTGAATGATAAATAACTGTGAAATAAGTCGGAATAGCATGCTGTCGGATAATATTTCGCTAACTTCACATATGTTGAGCTCCCTCTAAACATGCATCCAAAATTCTTAAAAAATTACCTGGAACTTCTCTCATGATAGACAACAAAATGAGAGGGTACCACATAAGAAATTCAGAAAATATTTTTTAACAGGCGCCCTAGTGCAGATATGCCTGAGTGTCATCTGCATTCAGCTGGTGTAGCACGCCATAAGATGTTAAGAGCGTGCCAACGTCAGAAGTGTAGAGCAAGTAAAGCAAGGGAGCCAGGACAGAGACTTGTGGGAGACCAAATGGAGCCGGGGCCTAGGGTGACCTACTTTCTCCCAAAATTACACAACTGGACCGCCTTGCTATAAAAGATGTGATCCACTCAAGTGGATGGCCAGAGAGTCCAAAAAAGATAGAGAGGCGTTTAATTAATATATCATAGGAAACTCATCATAGAAAATGTAAAACTGAAAATTAAAAGGAGTAATGTCACACCTGTAGTGAGAAAATGTGTTAAAATGGTGTTTCCCGTGTTTGGACCCACATTTGACCCACTTACCCACCTGATGAAATCAATCTAAGGTAATTTTCTGATTGCCTAGGTAGATAACTCATCATAGAAAATGTAAAACTGAAAATTAAAAGGAGTAATGTCACACCTATAGTGAGAAAATGTGTTAAAATGGTGTTTCCCCGAGTTTGGACCCACATTTGACCCACTTACCCACATGATGAAATCAGTGTAACATTATTTTCTGATTGGCTAGGTAGATAACTCATCATAGAAAATGTAAAACTGAAAATTAAAAGGAGTAGTGTCACACCTGTAGTGAGAAAATGTGTTAAAATGGTGTTTCTCCGTGTTTGGGCTCACATTTGACCCATCATAGAAAATGTAAAACTGAAAATTAAAAAAATTAATGTCACACCTGTAGTGAGAAAATGTGTTAAAATGGTGTTTTCCCGAGTTTGGACCCACATTTGACCCACTTACCCACATGATGAAATCAGTGTAACATTATTTTCTGATTGCCTAGGTAGATAACTCATCATAGAAAATGTAAAACTGAAAATTAAAAAAATTAATGTCACACCTGTAGTGAGAAAATGTGTTAAAATGGTTTTTCCCCGTGTTTGGACCCACATTTGACCCACTTACCCACCTGATGAAATCAAACTAAGGTTATTTTCTGATTGCCTAGGTAGATAACTCATTATAGAAAACACTCGACCTTCTGGATATACAAGACAAAATATCTCAAGCCATGGATAATAATGAATATTCCATTGGCATTTTTCTTGACTTAGCTAAGGCCTTCGATATCGTCAACCATAATATCCTGCTAAATAAACTTGAGAATTACGGGATCAGAGGTATTGCACTTACTTGGTTCACAAATTACTTAAATAACCGTTACCAACAAGTCTCATGTAATTGGAAATTATCCAGCTTCCAAAAAATTGATTTTGGGGTCCCTCAGGGCTCAATCCTGGGGCCTCTTTTATTTCTAATATACATAAATGACCTTCCTAATTCTGGAACTTTTTTACATTACATCCTATTTGCTGATGATTCAAACGCTTTTTACTCTCACTCCTCTTATGAAGAATTGATTAAAATAGCAAATAACGACCTAGAAATGGCTAGTGAATGGTTCAAAGCCAATAAGCTTTCACTGAACATATCCAAATCTAATTATATAATTTTTAGATCTAGTAAAAAGAAATTTGCTCCACCTCCTGATTATAACCTACTAATTGAAAATATTTCCTTACCGCAAGTATACTCAACTTAATTCCTGGGTGTACATATCGACCAGCACTTAAAATGGAATATACATACAGCTGAACTGTCTAAAAAATCTCCAAAAATATAGGCATAATTCACAGAATAGCCTATCTTCTTCCACTTCATATACTAAAATCATTATATTTCACACTTGTACACCCATACTTAAGTTACTGCAATCTCATTTGGACATCTACATATGACACTCACCTAACTAAGCTAAATAGACTGCAGAAAAAAGCCATAAGAATTATTACTAAATCTCCCTTTAATGCTCACACTAGCCCCTTATATAATCAGTTGAACGTGCTAAAAATATCCCAAATTAAATTCATCCAAACTAGTACATTTATGTATAAATATGACAACAACCTTTTTCCACTTGCATTCTCATCCTATTTTAGACCTAACTTATATACTAAAGCCATTAGAAATAATAGAATCTACATAAGTGTCTTTGCTAAAACAAACAGTAGAAAATTTTCTATTAAGTATCAGTGTCCTATTTTATGGAATAATATACCGGAAAATATTCGTGCTTCCAGGAGTCTTGATCGATTTAAATCCCAAATCTGTGCACACACATTAAAAATTGTAAAATGAACAACCCATTTATTCCGTGTTTTCCCCCATTCTTTTTAAGTTGAGCAGAGGGAAGGTATCCCACTGCTGTTATTTAATTGATTCCAAAAATACTGCCATTTCTATCTGTTTTCTAATCTATTATCATTAATCATATAATAGTGAAGAATTTTTTCCTTTGGTAAATAGGCCCCAATAGCGGGATCACTCCCTTCGGGTAGCCTATTGCTCCCTACATTTCACAGTAATAACTGTACACTAAGCTATACCATTTGCAATCATTAACTGCAATTAATCACTTTGTGTACTATTATGAATGCATAATTGTTAACTGCAATTAATCACTTTGTGTACTATTATGAATGCATAATTGTTAACAGCAATCAATCGCTTTGTGTACTATTATGAATGCATAATTGTTTGTTTTATATTTTTGGTATCAATAAACAAGTTGAAGTTGAAGTATAATACCCAAACTTGCTAGGTTTAGCTTTGGCCTATATTAATTAGCATAATGTTTTGTTTCAGATGGCTCGTACGCTAGGCAGACTGGCAGGTCATAATAAGAAACACAATAGGAAGAATAAGCATAGGTTAATAGTTCTCACGTTTACAATTTAGACTTTATTAATTTGATGAAGCGGAATAATGCTGCAGCCAGCTGATCGATCCTTCTTCCGAAGCTTGAAACGTAACTGGATAGAGGAGGGACGGAAGCTAGCAAGAGTTCAAGCAGCAGCCAAACTGAGCAGGACTGAAATCCTACGTTGGCCTTCTACATCCTGGCCCAAGTCAGCAACTGTTGAGAATGCTTTGTCAGGATTCTGTTCAACTGGCCTGTTTCCAGTCAATAGAAGAAAAATTCAACCTGAGGCATACTTACCAGCAAGACAGCAGAAAGGAATCAGCCTGAAGATCTGGTGTTGAACCAAGTCCCTGCCAGCCGAAACGACAGTGTTAGTCTGCCTACAACTACTGAAGGTCAGAATATAAGCCAGACTGCTGTCATTTACAATCCGCCTACGTCCACACACCAGAGCGTGAGCCAGGTTACTGATACCGCCATTGACAATCCGCCTACGTCCACATACCAGAGCGTGAGCCGGATTACTGACACCGCCATTGACAATCCACCTACGTCCACACAGAAATTTTTGGGTTTTTGACGACATAGAAGCCTTGTGCTGCAACTGTCTTTAAAGCACAGTTATGTAAAATAATCTTTTGTTTAACTATATAATAAGGACATTGTAGTATTCCTGTGGTACTTGATGCTCTGTTAGACTGTTACCATATAGGACATTTTGCATTGTCTCATATTTTTTTAATAGGTCCCCCTGTTGACACTAGAATGAACCACTCGGATGTCTTTTATTCGTTGGTAATAACTTGCACCAGATATTTCACTTTAAAAATAAAGTGTTTGTTTCTCAAAATAAACTTGTTTTGTAATGTAGTAGGCTATATTATTGTTTGTGTAATGCATGTAAAGCTGCCACGGCCAGCTTTGTCTGAAGTGTGGCCAGGTTTGCCTGAAAATGGCTGTTTTCGTAAACAGTAGGGTGATAACATGCTCTCATGAAATCTCTCCCGTATTATCAGAGATTTTCAACCTATCGCTGGTTGATGGTGTCTTTCCTGATAAACTTAAAATTGCTAAGGTAATTCCAGTCTTTAAGTCTGGTGATAAACTTATGGTATCCAACTACAGACCAATTTCCATATTATCTCCTTTTGCCAAGATATTGGAAAAAGTTGTTTATAATAGGCTCCTTGGTTTTGTTACTCAAAATGATTTGCTTGTGGATAGCCAATTCGGTTTTAGATAAAACTTGTCTACTTATATGGCGCTGCTTCAGCTTACAGACAATATTAGCAAATCTATTGACGAGCATCAACTCACTATAGGAATTTTCCTAGATCTGGCTAAAGCTTTTCACACTGTAAATCATAAGATTTTGTTAGATAAGCTTGAACATTGTGGAATTAGAGGCTCGCCTCTTAATTGGTTCTGTAGCTACTTATCTAAAAGATTAACAATATGTTTCTGTTAATCACTCTTCCTCTGCCTATTTATCTGTGAAATGTGGAGTTCCTCAAGGTTCAATATTGGGACCTTTGTTATTTATATTGTATATAAATGATCTACAATCTGTGACAGACTTAAAATTAATCGTGCTTGCTGACGACACAAATATTTTTGCCACTGGGCATTGTCCCCTCATGCTAGCTAAAACTCTGAATGATGACTTAAAACTGTTAAGCCACTGTTTCGCCGCCAACTTGTTATCATTGAGTTTAAATAAGACTAACTATATGATATTTGGAAATAAGGTGACTCTTGACTCAAACTTTGACATATGTGTAAATGATGTGCATCTCCCTCGTGTACGTGAAACTAAATTTCTTGGTGTTCTTATTACTGAAAATCTCAAATGGAATAAACATGTGAACATGGTCATCAACAAAGTGTCCAAGGTTGTGGGCATTTTACGTAAGGTCAGGCATGTGCTACCAACTGAAAAATTGAAGCTTTTATAACATACCTTACTAGAACCTTATATCAATTACTGTTGTGTTGTTTGGGCTTCTCCTTACAGAACCTGCAACTTGGACAGAATTCTAAAGCCTCAGAAAACTGCATGTCGTATTATCTCTTATACTGGCCTATTTAGCCAATTCCAACCTTTTATTCAGTAAACTTAATATCCTGAAAGTTTATGACCTGTGTTATTTGTCTATGGTCGTCCTTATGTACAAATTTCGAATTAATCTCTTACCCCCATATTTAAAAATTATTTTATGACAGTGGCTCAATTCCACTCATTTAATACTCGAGGATCGAGTAATTATGTTGTTCCTTTTGCCCGTACCACCTGTCGCTTTAATAGCCTCCGAATTCTAGGTCCTCGTTTATGGAACTCACTGTCAGATGATGTGAAGAGGGAAAATAGTGTATGTACCTTTAAGAAAAATGTTTAAAAGACTTTGTTTTCAAACTATTGCTTATGTTTATTAACTTTGGTCTTTATACCTGCAACTAGGCACTCTGTATGTCAGTATGTTAGTATCCTGACTGTTTATTATGATGTTTCTGAGTCTATAAACCTTTGTATTTTGTGATGATTTACTGCTGCAATAATCTGCTGTTACTATTATATATTATTATTATTATTATGATTATTATTGTTTCTTAATATTATTATTTATTAATAATATTTAATATTATAATATTCTTTTTATTATTATTATTGCATTGTATGTTTATCCCTATTACTTTCAGTTATGTTCTAATTAATTAATTAATTAAGTATTAATTAAGTATTAATATTAACTTGCAATAAAAATAAAAAATTGGAGCTAGGGGTCAGGGTTGTATAAGCTGTTAGCTTTTCCTATTCCTTTTGCACTCTGTTTGTTGAGTCACATTTATAGTTTATACTGTTTGACTTGTGTGTGTGTGTGTGTGTGTGCAATAAACAAAGTTCAACAGTTTGTGCAGCAGTTGGCCAGGTTTGGAATGCAGTGGCCAGGTATAACTGTGTATTTAAAATGCTGACATATTTGTCTGTTTAACCCCAAAGTTTTATAGTTCTATGTATTGCAGATTTGAGTGAAAAGTCCTTTGAAATCTTATGTGGCCAGGTTTACCCCCAATCACCCTAATAGAACAACAATTTCTGTATACAAACGTTAAGGCACAGTGATAACGCATTGTTTATGTCTGTGTCATTGTATTGTCTCTCTCTGTCTCTCTATGTATATCTTTCTTTCTTTATCTATCTATCTCTCTCTCTTTGTCTGTATCTTTCTGTATCTTTCTGTCTCTCTGTCTCACTGTATATCTCTCTAAATTGTGTCTATGGTTGTGAATATGTATGTATGTATGTATGTATGTAGAAATAGCTATCAAACTGGCCACAAATATCGGTATTTTATCTCTTATCTCATATAACTTGCCAACCAACATATTAACTAACTTATATTACTCATTAGTCTGCCCATATTTAGCATATTGCAACTTTGTCTGGGCCTCGAACTATACTTCGAGTCTTACACGTTTGATTATTTTGCAAAAAAGGGCCATTAGACTAATTACTAAATCTCCTTACAAGTGTCATACTGCCCAACTTTTTCTTCTCAACGGTATTTTAAAACTAGATCAAATAAGAATATTTCAAACTGGTGAATTTATGTTTCGCTATAGGCATGGCCTATTACCTCAAACCTTTGCAAACTATTTTAACACCGGTTAGACCATTCACTCTTACAGTACTAGAACAGCCTCCAACTATAGACAGAAATTTGCTCACACCAACACTCGCAAGTTCTCAATTAAGACAGCTGGTCCAACTGTTTTGAACAATCTTCCTTTCGATATTCGTGGTGCGCCTAGTCTCCTCCTCTTTAAAAAACGTTTGCGTGCCCACTTATTCACTCTAAATGTATAACTATTCCTTATATTCTGTTTGTTTGTCTTAAATATCTAATATCCTTATACTAGACAATACTGATATTTATTATTTCATCTTGAACTAAGATGACTCCCGCTGCTTATGTTACCAACTTCCAATTATAAATATACTGGTACATAAGTGGCCCTGCTAGCGAGACTTTGTCCCTTTAGGTCCTTCCTTTGTAGCCCAATTTAGCACTGATCTGAAATTGTATCATGTTTATGTTTTTTCTTGGGAGCAATAAAAAACATATGTTATGTATGTATTGTATGTATGTATGTATGTATGTATGTATGTATGTATGTATGTATGTATGTATGTTTATATTTAAAGCAAATAACCAGTGCCGGATTAACTTTTTAGAGGCCTGGCGCAAACAATGCAACAAAACTAAAGTAGGCCCTCTATCCAATCAAATTATCAAAAAAAATGGGGAAAAAATTAATTATATAGAAAACATACTTTAATAATTTATTAACACAAAATGAAGCTGTGATAGGATCATAGGAGATTTTTTAATTTTACTTGTTACAGTTCAACTGTTCAAAAATGTTTGTCGAGTTAAAAAGTCTTTCCTTCGCGCTTTTAAAGTAGAGAAAGAATCAATGATATCTTGAAAGTCAAGATCTGTCAAGATTTCCGACTCAATGTTCAAAAGAGTTAAATTTGCCAATCTGTCCTGGCCCATTGTTGACCTCAAAGATGATTTTATGCGTTTTAAATGGTGTGATCGTAAAAAAAGCAGAATCGTTTAGTTTTCTTTTGGTAAATGTTTTTTTCAATTTTACTTTATTTCCATGTTGTTTTATGGATTTAGAGTACATGCCATCTTGATTACGACATGGTTCAGGTCCCATCTGCAGCCAATAACTGACCAAATCTTCATTTATAGTCCACAGAGCAGCATCTGTTTGTGGCACGTTTCCAACAGATTGATTCTCTTGTTTTAATGGTAGATCTATGGTAGTTTCAGATTTAAGCATATCAATGATATCATTGCTGAAATCAAGGGTGTCTGTTGTTGGCATTAGGGCTGACACTGCTGAGCGGCCTAAGCCTGAACTGCATCCAGCTTCTGACGCTGAGTCGACACCATCTATAAATTGCGGCACTTCTCGTGTTTTTACTGCCAGAAATTTATCAATACTACCAAGTTGCTGTTTGCCTACCTCTTCAAGTTCGCGTTTTCTTTGACGTTTCTGCCAACCGGACTCAAATTTCTTCATTTTCTTTAGGCCTACTTATTTTATATGTTTAGAAATTAAAATTTAAAAAAGAAATAAGCAGCTTAGCTACATAAACACTAAATAGTAGATAATAATATTACATGGAACATACACTGTGTCGTCTGTACCGTACGCATATCTATATTTTATTTGGGGATGGGGTCGATCCACGCATAAATTGATTACGTCATACGTCATCATTACAGTACACAATTAATTAGTACGTCATCATTATAGTAGTAGTACTGTAGAAGGCCTGTTTTTATAATGCCACCAAATTTTATATGCAATGCTTGTTTTAGAAATTAAACATTTTAAATAAGCCGGAATGTGACTTATATAAACAAATTCGATCGGATAATCGGATTTCTCAATGTTTTTTTTAAATTTTTACCCCCGAAAGAAGGCCTGGCGCAAGTGCGCCAGTTGCGCCATAGTTAATCTGGCACTGCAAATAACTTATCCCTGAATCTTACCAAAACCAATTATATTTTATTTTCCTCCCATAGAAAGATTATCCCGTATGTACTAAGTAAAGTGATAATTGATGGTAAGTAGATTCCTAAGGTAACTTCAGTTACATTTCTGGGTGTCTATGTGGATCAGCATCTGACATGGAACACTCATATTGATCAATTATCTGATAAATTAGCTAAAAAATATTGGAATCATTAAGAGAATATCTTACCTGCTCTCGCCTAATACTCTGTTGACCTTATATTACTCTATGGTACAGCCATATTTGTGTTACTGCAACATGGTCTGGGCGTCCAACTACAACTCAAGACTTTATAGGTTAACAATTCTCCAGAAAAAAATTGTTCGTATTATAACTGGTTCTCCTTATGTTGCCCATACTAACCAGCTATTTGTTGATTTGGAGATTCTCAAACTGAATCACATTACAGTATAGGGGCCGTCCATAAAGTACGTCACGCTATTTTTGACCATTTTTGACTCCCCCCCTGTCACAAACTGTCACAAATCTCGGACCCCCCTAAAGTACGTCACACTTTCGAACAATTTTTTTTTAATCATAACCATTTAACTAACCCTCTCAACCCTAGGATACTATCCCTAATCCCTCTGATAGTGACGTGTGTCCCTAAACGCATTGATAGTGACGGGAAATCAACTTTTATCCCGCCAGACCGGGTTTTAGACACGCCTGGCCGGGCCAGGTCGGATTTTAGGTACTAAGAACAAAAAATATAATAAAGAATTTAAAAAATAAATGTGTGACGTCACACATGGCCTGACCCCCTCCCCCTGTCACACACTGTCACACTTTCTTACACCCCCTCCCCCCCTGGAGCGTGACGTACTTTATGGACGGCCCCATACCAATCATGTGAATTTATTTTCAAGTCGCTTCACAATATTCTGCCTGATGAATTCACTAATCTGTTTAAGTCAAGCTCAGACTTTCATTCATATGAAACAAGAAGTTCGCTTTCTTTAAGATCTGAATTTGCTAGGACAAACTCCCGTAAATTTTCTATAAGGTGTAGGTGCTTTGTTCTGGAATAGTTTGCCACAAAGCCTTAAAGCTTCTCCTAACCTATTTAAAATAAACCTACGAAAATGGCTAATAGATTCCCATAACTGATATTAAAATTATTTTTCAACTTCATTCAAATGTGCTCTCTCTGTATAGTGTGTTGGATTTATGTGTCTGTCTCCTTGCTGTGATGTTGTGATAACTGTCATTAACTCTACTCATCTACTGTTGCTTTGGTTTTTCATCAAATTGTGGTGTGTATATATCAAAATTATTTAATAGTTTGTTTGGGGGCCCTATTAGCGGGATTTCCTCCCTTCTGGGTCTCTATTTGTGTCCACTATTGCACCAGTTTTTTTTATAACCTCGCATTCCAGGTCTAGGGATAATTGTCCTCACTGGTATCACTTAACCCTAGAACCACTAGGTTTAAACAATCCTTATCTAGCCTAATCCATTGGAGATTATCCCAATCTTGGCTATATGTCTGAATAATTTAAGTTACCAAATTAAGTTATTGGTTTGACAACTTGGTGATACTGGAGATGTTTTGTGTTATTTTTGTACCTGACTTGGTGTGCTTTTTGTTGTTGCAAACGGACCAATAAAATTATTTGATTTGATTTGATGTATTCATATATGTATGTACATATGTATGTATGCATGTATGAGACATGCATGCATGTATCAATTCATTTATCAGAATTTATATAGCGCCCCTTCAAGGTATTTACTCAGAGGCGCTCCGGGCCGAGATGACGCAAAAGAACAGTCTTCAACAGTTTGTAAAATTGAGAACAGCTTAGGAGGTGTCGCATAGTCAAGGGACGCCCATTCCAGGTTGTTAGACCACAGAGAATGAACGCCTGTGTAGTGTTGCAGAGCGAGTGAAAGGAACCATTAAGTCACCGTGCACAGCAGAGCGCAGTGCGCGGCGGCCTATTCAGGTGGAAAGGGGGAGGCAAAGCTCACACAGGGAAGAGGGTGCCCAGCCTGATAAGCATTGCCACACCAAAAATGCAATCCTAAATGTATGTATGTATGTATGGGGTCGTCCATAAAGTACGTCACGCTATTTTTGACCATTTTTAAACCCCCTCCCCCCTGTCACAAACTATCACAAATCTCGGACCCCCCAAAGTACGTCACACTTTCGGGCCGGGTCGGATTTTAGCGTGGACGGACAAAAAGTTCCCGGACAAAAAGTCCCCGGACAAAATGTCCCCGGATAAAATGTCCCCGGACAAAAAGTCCCCGGACAAAATGTCCCCGGATAAAATGTCCCCGGACAAAAAGTCCCCGGATAAAATGTCCCCGGACAAAATGTCTTCGGAAAAAATGTCCCCGGACAAAAAGTCCCCGGACAAAATGTCCCCGGACAAAATGTCCCGGACAAAATGTCCCGGACAAAATGTCCCGGACAAAATGTCCCGGACAAAATGTCCCGGACAAATGTCCCGGACAAAAAGTCCCAGGATAAAAGTAATATCGCTACACTACCTAAACCCATCGCATTGGCGCCTAGCAGTGCGCACACCTACATTGAGAAAAAGAGTCCTTCTGTCAGAGAACCACCTTGTCTAAATGCATGAAAACGAGTTATTTTGAATAGGCATAATTATAACAGAACATTCTTAGCAAATCAACCAACTGCACGCTGCATTTGGTTCACCATTTTAGAAGAATTCCGATTCTTGCGTCAGAAATGTACAAATTTGCCATTGGGCAAATCAGCCATTTTTCATAGTAGGCCTATCTGCGTTTGTCCTACATTATAGGCATCCTTGAAGGTGTGTGTCCGGATTGCTCATTATTTTGATACTTTATAAATGATCATAATTATAAGTTTTTTGGGTGAGACAATCGATCAGTCGAGAAATTATTTCTCGATCGTTAGCGCGACGTAGGCCTAACTATGCAGTGGCATGACAACCTTAGGCCCCTGGACCCTCTAATGGTTTGGGGGTCCTTAAACACTAACTGCACCACCCTACAATGCTGCAAGGCTGTTCTCTTTAACCGTGGTTGGGTCGGGAGCGCTTCTGAGTAGATGCACTTGAAGAGGTGCTATATAAACGTCTGAAATGAATGAATGAATACACTAATATACTTTTTGCAGTCCATATGTTACATCTTTTTGCATGTAATGTGGCACATCTGAGCAACAAAATTAGACCTAACCTACAATTACATCAGTGATGACGGGGTTAACGTAAGAAAATTATTAAATTTCTACAGCTGCGTTTCGGAGTAGGCCTACACTTATAAATGCGGAGGTCCCCTACAAACTTGAGGCCAGGCGCGTCTTAATGACATCTGGGCATACCGAGGTATTGTTTTGAAGGCCCCACGCAAGCTTTATTATGGGCCCACCCTATTAGGAATTACAATGTTATATGCCTAGAGGTGTCTTACAGAAGATCTTGAGAGGGGCGGTTTCGGAACAAAGCCCTGGTCCGCTAAGATAGAAGTTAAGAGGTTCCCATCTGCCATTCTACACAGCTGTTTCAAATGTTGGACTGTCTTCAGGTGAGTTCTTTGTCGGACAAGACGGTCCATCTTGGACGTAGGCTTGGTCTCCCACACGGACGCAGTCTAGGGTGATACTGCAGCCGCACAAAATCCCCAATTGCGTGGTATGATCAGGTTATTTATAAAGAAACGGGTACCAGCGTGACCGCACGTTGCCACGCATATTTTAACACTTACTCATCTGTAACGTTACAGCTAGACAGATTTTTACACGGGCCACCTCGCTTCATCCCAACACACACCTCGGCCCGCAGAGCCGGGTGGACAGGGAGTGGGGTGGGGTGGAGAAGAAATTTTCCTGAAAGCCCAAATTTCATGGGTGGCGTACTGGCGGAGGTCGGAGTGCGGTGGGGTGGGTGGAGGGGTGGGGTGGAGGGGTGGGTGAGTGGGGAGGAAGTGTGGGGTGGGGGAAGAGGTGTGGGGGCCTGGGGGAGAAAATTTTCACGAAAACTCTAATTTCACGGGTGGCGTACCGGTGGAGGTCGGAGTGTGGTGGGGTGTAGTGGGGGTGAGTCGGTGTGGTTGGGTCGTGGCCGAAAGCGGGTCGAATCCTAAATTTCCCGTAAACCACCGTAGATCAACAGTGCCTATACTATCTCGCCTGGTTTAAGTGGTCCAGGTTTCTTAACGTTATTGACCGGTCCAGTATACAGGTCCTCTTTACGCTGAGCTCCGATATATACACGGCTTATGCGGTCCTGGGGGTCCCCATAAAGCACCCGCCGTCAGTTATATATAATAATTTTATAAATGATAATGATGACGACGTGGTTATTGCTGGTGCTGCTGCTGCTGATGATTCATTCATTCAATTCATTTATTGTAACAATACATTAAAAACAATTAAGTCATAGTATAAAATGTTTCACATAATCGATGGTAAAAAGAAAGAAAAAACTGTTTTACTCATTTACGAATGTGCCATTTTGTCGGCGACATTTTGTCTTTCGACATATTGTCTCTGCGACATTTTGTCATCGACATTTTTTTGGCGACATTTTGTCGTGCGACATTTTTGTCATTGAACCAGTGAAAGAAGTTGCCAGTAGGCCTAGAGTAGTAGTGTAAATAATAAGATCGCTGTTGGAAGTATGTTTACTAAATGATGCTGATTATGATGATAATGATGATGATGATGATGATGATGATGATGATTTTGATATAAACAATAATTTTGATATAAACAATAATTATAATTATGCAGTGGAATGCCACTGCATAATTATAATTATGCAGTGGCATTCCGCGGCTCTTTTCCTGCACTGGATTTCAACGACGACTAGGTGCCGTTCTAGATGTTTTTATATTAGTAATAGGGTGTAAGTCCCTGAGGGATCATATGTATCTCGGGGCAAAAAAAAAAAAAAAAAATAAAAAAAAAAAAAATAATTATAATAATAATAATAATAACAATAATAATAATAATATTAATAATAATAATAATAATAATAATAATAATAATAATAATAATAATAATAATAATAATAATATTTTCCAGTTGATGACTAATGTCCTTGGAAAATGACCGCCATTTTGGAGGCCATCTTGGATTTCACAAAGGGGTCCGTAAGGATTGTTTGGCACTTTTCGTATAGGCTATCATTCTACTCACATTCCTACACCTATCCTGAAAATTTCACCTTGTTATGAACTATTTCAACATTTTAGTTGATTATTCCTCGACACAATCCAACGGGGAAAAATTGAAAAAAACTGGAAACAATTTCCCATTTCTTTAACTGGCACTATATCACATTTTTCTTAGAATTTCTTACTCATTTCAAAATTATCTTTCTTTTGCTTGTAGCACAAAAATGCACAATCACTATGTTTTTGATTGCTAAGAGATGGGAATAATAACGATCTCCTTTTACGTTCGATTTCAGCGCAAGTGCATCATCTGACGCAATTGGATATGAGATAGTCCTGCGAAACGCCACTTATATAGTGGCTTCTATAGGGTAAAGGCAAAGAGAAAAGAGATGCATTACGGTACGGGAAGCCAGTGCAGCACGTCATGCAGTAGTGACGCTACATGTAGGCCTATGCTCATATTTCCACAGATGGCACACGACCCTCGACACTGCATTAAACACGGACTGTGGTTTGGCGCACATCCAATAGACTGCAGCACCAGCGCACTTGAGAGACCAGTGGCGGCGCCAGGATTTCAGTTTTGGGGGGCTAAAGGGGGTTAATTGTCCAAAAAATTTATTTTTACATGGCGAAAAAAATGGATGGCCTTTTTTAGGGGCGCTTAGTTCCCCCTAGCCCCCCCTAGCGCCGCCACTGTGAGAGACAACGATGCAGAAAAAAACTGTTTTGCAGCCTCAAAGGGCAGTGATCTCAAGCCGGTTTAAAAAAATGGAAGGTGGGTTGATGAAAGGAAATACGGTTCAAATAGAAGTTGGATAAAATAAATGATAGAATTCTGTTTTCATCGGTCCCTTTTGCATATTTTTAACTTACATTCCAATGAAGTCCTCTAAATACCTACATGTAATTAGAACTAAAATTTGCATGGTAATATAAATTTGTAGGCCTACATGTATGTAGGCCTAATGCGAAATAGCAACTTACATTGCCTAAGTCGCATAGTCTGTGGTGGCTACAAAATAATATGCTAATGGGAGTCAATATAGCGAACCTCAGGTTTTGTGGATCTCAGCGCAAGTCCAGCATGTGGATTTAATTAACAGCATTTTACTTAAAATGGTTGAGATTTCAACTGCCGGCTGGCCTATGGTACCATGAACCATAAACTAAATCGACTCCCATGTAGGCCTATTTATAATATTCATGGGCGGAGTTTATCAAGGGCTAGGGAGGCTCAAGCCCCCAAGAAGACCCAGATTCAGGTTTTTACCATTGTAATCAACACAATTTATAATTATAGCATCGTCTGTAGCAAGCTACTTCTAGTATGCTTTACAAGCATAGCCTAATTATATTATTGTATCCGTCCCTGCAGCCAAAACTAAAGCGGGTGATCGTGCCTTTCGGGTCGCTAGCCCACGCGCTTGGAACAGTCCTCCAGCATCAGTTCAAGAAATAAAAACTCAATCTGCTTTTAGAAAAAAATTGTAGCTGCACCTGCTTCCGGGCTGTTTGCATTTATGCTAAACTTTGACAATAATAATTATAATTACCTGTGCGACTTAATGTTTAATGCCTCTTTCTGCAAGATCTTCACGCCCTTTTCGTTCTGCTGACCACTTTGATCTATTTGTACCCAGATCACGAACCTCATTAGTTCAACATCGAGCTTTTGCTATTGTTGGTCCTTTAATTTGGAATCACCTTCCTTCTGAAATTCGTTGCAGGATTCTTGTAGGAAATTCAACTGCATCTTTTCGCTGCTTGAAGACTTTTTTTCATGGGCCTGTCACGCTGAGAGCGCTTCTGAATAGCTCTGCCGTGAGAAGCGCTTTACAAATGCTTTATTAGATTATATTAGATTAGATTAGATTACTGGCCAACAATTTTGAACTTTTTTGCTACTGGAAAACTTCAGCTGTTTCTTTAGATTATGGTTTGCTGAATGCAGTGGTGTTTTTGTTTTTCTTGTAGCACGTCATGTTTTTGAAAAAACTGAAATATTTAGCTTTGGCACACATTTGCAATTGCACACCTTTTTTTATTATAATTGAAATTATGAACATTTCAAAACAATGGACTTTTTAAAAAGAACCGTCACTGGCCGGAAAATTGTACGTTTTTATGAGATTTTCAACTCGATGACCAAAAAAGATCATCAACTGTTTTGGGCAGATAAATTTTTAGCTCCCCCCCTAGATCGGCAACCAAACTCCGCCCATGATAATATTGATTGGAATTTAAATCCCGTTTTGGGCACTGAACCCATAATGAATCAATAGAATAGTATTAGTGAACACATGGATATATAGATTAGATTCCAGCTGAGGTTTGGGGGACCTATATATCGAGTAGGATTCGAACCCCTCTAGCGAGGACCTATATATACTGGACCGCTCAATAACGTTAAGAAACCTGGACCACTTAAACCACCCGAGATAAGTATATATAAACTTATTCATATACGCATATATATCAATGTAGTGATGCTGTTATATATATTATATAATTATATATATATTACATATATATATATATATATAATTTATAGTTGGATAGTCTATGCTGTCGCGACGCTCGACCCACTTCTGTCGATCGTGGAGACAAATCTCGAGAAGCGAGAGGAGGAGAGAGATGTTGGGGCGATGACCGCTGCTCTTGCGAAGGTCGATCAGTCTGCACGATACTTCGAAAAGCATCTCGAAGACAAGGACTACATCTGCGGCACAAGGTTCAAACAAATACCAGCATCATCATCGTCATCATCATCGTCGTCGTCATCATCATCATCAAAATCATCGTCATCGTTATCATCACCATCACCATCATCACCATCATCAATATCATCATCAATATCATCATCATCATCATCATCATCATCATCATCATCATCATCATCATCATCATCATCATCATCATCATCATCATCATCATCATCATCATCATCATCATCATCATCATCATCATCATTATCATTGTCGTCGTCATCGTCATTGTCATCATCAAGCCTTCTGCTTGTTCTTATTCTTCAACGCTTTCATCGTTTCTCCTTCCTGCAATTTCTGCTCTTGGTCGGTTCTTGTTTCTTTCGTAACTTCACTTAATTCTTCTTCTCTTCTAATAGACCAATTCATTTACGCAACATTTAACAGAATTGTTTGAACGTTCTGACTGAAGTTTTACAGCCGCTGACGTTGTGACGGGATATTGCGTCATGTGGATGTCAACCATCAAGGGCGGAATGATGTTAGCCGACTATCCGCGAGTCAAAGCCTACCTTGAGCGACTCAAAGCACGCCCGGCGTTTGCTGTTGCCATGGGAACACCGCGCGAATGGGTGAACGGACCAGAAGACAAGAGGACAATGTGATGACGAAAGAAGCGTTTGTTGAGGAGAGGCAGAGGAGGAGGGACTGTCGCCTGACCCCCTCCACCCACAGAGGACGATCACTCCGATCAGAGGACGAATGAATCAACCCTAAAGTTTTCATGCACGTCTATGTAGACATATGCTTATGCTTCTACACAAGACAAGTTAATATTTGGGGGGGGGGGACTGTTACACGTTTAGTTTTTCTAGGGGGTGGGGAAATGGTGCGTATTTATATGTACACAACACCTCGCGATGTTTCCTAGGAGAAAAATTAAGTCCTGGGGAACTCCTCCTCCATGCAGAGACGTTTAGATTAAACACAGATATATAGGCGGCTTATTTCAATCAGTTTGGACTCCAAATTAAACAGCTGAATAAAACCATGTTGTATATCTATATAAATAAAAATGTAAAAAGTTTGTGTCTAACCAAGGATCTCGGAAACTTCTTCACCGATTGTTCTGAAAATTTTACCAAAACGTTCCATTCGAATACGAGCGGGTTTGCATAATGCTTTTTGGGAAAAAAGCGCAATCTTTTGGACAAAAAACACAACTCTGCGTTCAATTCGTCAATTTTGACCCGACGCTGCTTTCGAATACGGCCGTGTTTTTATGGCGCATATCCGCGCGTCTTTTATAGCGCATATATATATATATCTAGCTGTTGGTAACTCTGTATTCGATTCGACCGATTTCAATTCAATTTTCACCCGACGTTGCTTTCGAATGCGGTCATGTTTTCATGGCGCATATCCGCGCGTCCTTTTGTAGCGCATATATCTATCTAGCTGTTGGTAAATTTGCATTCGATTCGAGCGATTTCGATTCAATTTTCACCCGACGTCGCTTTCGAATGCGGCCGTGTTATTATGGCGCGCACCCGCGCGTCCTTTTATAGCGCATATATATATACAGGGTGCGCCAAAAAAAACCTAGGTTTTTTGCCAATATCTTGACCAAAATTAAGAATTTCCAAATGAAATTTTACAGGCTTATAGACAATTTATATTTACACATCATGGCCAGATTTCATCAAAATATTTCAAACAGAACAAAGGTTATATCACTTTTAGTGAGGTCACCCACCGTGTTTTGACGATTCAAAAACGCGACGCAACAAAAAGTAACAAAAAGCCAATCAAATTATTCTGGCCAATATCTTGGTCAAAAGTAAGAATATCGAAATGAAATTTTACAGGCTTAACGACGATTCATATCTGCACATGGTCGTCAGATTCCATCAAAATATTTCAAACAGAACAAAAGTTATACAACTTTTAGGGAGGTCACCAACCGTTTTTTGACGATTCAAAAACGAAACGCAACAAAATAGTAACAAAAACACGATTTTATTAAGTCTCATCTCAAATAATTGTTATCAAATAGCCTTGATAATACCAGATGATCATTATTATTACTATTTAAAAAGAAACAGGGTACCAGCGTAGCTGCGCGTCACTGAGAAGTCACTTAGCAAGATGACCATCAAATTGGTAAATAAGGAATCTGTCAGATTAATCAACAGGTCCATCAAGAACTTTGCAAAGAGACTCAAAAGAAGTTTTGGCACTGGTGGTGGGCACATTGAACACAAGTTGTGAAGCACTAGGCCTACTAAGTTCATTTGACAGTTATTTGAGATGAGACTTAATAAAATCGGGGGTTTTTGTTACTTTTTGTCGTGTTTCGTTTTTTAATCGTCAAAAAAGGTGGGTGACCTCACTAAATGTGGTATAACTTTTGTTCTGTTTGAAATATTTTGATGAAATCTGACCATCTTGTGTAAATATGAATTGTCTTTGAGCCTGTAAACTTTCATTTCGAAATTCTTACTTCTGGCCATGATATTGGCAAAAAATCTAAATTTTATTGCGTTTCGTTTTTGAAACGTCAAAAAACGGGGGTGGCCTCACTAAAAGTGGTGTACCTTTTGTTGTGTTTGAATTATTGTTATGAAATTTGGCCATCATGTGTAAATATTTATATGAATTGTCTATAAGTCTGTAGAATTTCATTTGAAAATTCTTACTTTTGGACAAGATATTGGCAAAAAACCTAAGGGGTCTTTTTTTGCGTACCCTGTATATCTAGCTGTTGGTTTTTACAAAATCAAGGATCTCGGAAATTTTTACGGACGGACCGACAACGGACGGACGGACGGACGGACGGGGAGGGACGGATGACGGAGGGAGGAAGGAGAGGAAGAGAGGGGTAAGTGAGGAAGGGAGGGGGTAGCGGGAGGAAGAGGGAGTCGAGGGGAGAGAGGGGAGGGGAAGGAGGGAGCAAGGAGAGGAATGGAGGAAGGGGAGGGAGGGGAGGGAAGGAAACGGGAGGACGGAGGCAGAGGAAGGGTAGGAAAGGAGGTGGAAGGCAAGGGGATGGGCAGGGGGAGGAGGAGGGAAGGGAGGGAGGGAGAAGGGAGGGGAATGGAGGGGAGGGGAAGGGAAGGGGAGGGAAGGGAGGGAGGCAGGTAAATGGAGGTAGGGAGGGACAGAGGGAGGCATGGGAAGGGAGGTAGGAAGGAAGGGTGGGAGAGTCTTTTCAGCCACAGCAACGCGTGGCTGGGTATACAGCTAGTAAATATAATTATAATATCGTAGATACTAGACCTGCGCTTTTGTTAGGTTTTGTCAATTTTTTTAAAATGTGTTTATTATAGAGCCGTAAGATATGTTTAGGAACTTTATTGGTTCGTGACTGCTCGGTCTATAGGGAACCTCGCCCTCGGATTATTTCTCTCCCTCTTGTCACACAGTCGCTTAGAAAATTTGGAAATCGAAATCGTAATCTCCAAATTTCTAATGTGCCACTCGAAAGCCAAGCGCGGGGCACCAGCTTATTCACGAGAGCTGCGTTGAGTCAAAAGGGTTGTCCGTAAGAATAGTCCATGGCGGTCCGGGTCGAGTTACCATGGGATCAGAGGGGAAACCGTTCGTTTGCGCTAGATGGTCCGCCTGAATAGAAGAAACTGCCAGACTAAATTTGCAAATCATCCATCTCTCAAAAAAAATAACCATTATAAAACTTATTTGCTCATGATTTGTTATGCTTCGACTCTCCTGTTAAGCGCTTTTTGCAAGATTCTTTTGTTTTGGCCCTAAATGACAGCTAATGACACTAGTAATAACAATAATAACAGTAAAAATAATCACAACAACAATAATAGGTCTTATCGACCTACTCGGTGGCCATTCGAAGCACATCATTTAATCATTAGTTGAGCCAGAACTGGGGTGGAGAGACTTAGCCTACAGATATAATAAGATGTCGACTTTTTTGTTAATCGTACTGTCTGCAACAGCGTTGAAGATAATAAAAGGATAATAATAATAATAATAATAATAATAATAATAATAATAATAATAGTAATAGTAACAGTAATAATAATAATAATAATAATAATAATAATAATAATAATAATAATAATAATAATAATAATAATAATAATAATATGACGATGAGGATGACCGTTAACTCCAGAACAACAATGCTTTTATTAATGATTTTAAATCCTGAGGGATCATTTATACCTCGGGCGACAAAAAATTTAAAAAAAATAATAAAATAATAATAGGCCTAATCGTTATAAAATAAGCCTATAATAGGGCCTAACTAGATGTGCTATCCGGCGTTGCCCAAGAAATTTAGGGTTTTTCGCCCCTCCCCACCGGTAAAATCGCTTCTTAAATCTGTGTAGGCGCTAACTACGGCATAGAAATTTAAGATGTCCATATCTCGGGTTTTAAAGTTTTAAATTGAGAGCAGAAAATAGTCACGCTGGCATACAAATTCGCATGCTATCCGGCGTTGCCCGGGGAAATTTTGATTTTTCGCTATACCCAGCGTTCTCCGACAAAGTATGGACATAAACAATCTTAGGTAGCCTATAATAATATTTCATTTGTTGAACTAGGTCTACTTTTGTAGGCCTACCTGAGAGCGGTGTGTCTATCAGCTTTGTTGCCAATTAAACGAATAATAATAAATTCGCGTTGCTGCCCCACCACACTCCGATAATAATCAGTTTGTTGTTTTCTTACCTTCCGATCTTCAGCTCACACCTACTAATAAATATAATTGCAAATCAGTTTGCTATGTTATTATCGCCATTGACCACGTGACGCCTCTACGGCTAGAAATGATGTCAGAGTGACGTCGTAAAAAGAAATTAAATATCGGCAAGAATAATGCAGCGTGGCTGCAGCCTATAGGACAGTTAGGCCCTAATGGCTCTAAATTTCGCGTAAGTTTCCATATCCAAACTTAAAATGTCCATAACTCGGGTTTTAAAGTGAAATGAGAGCTGAAAATAGAAGCGATGACCTACAAATTCGCATAAGAAGATTTTAAAAATTGTTTCGTCATTGAAATCCATTCGGTTTCAGAGCCTTTCCGCGGACAGACTTGCGCACAACGCGACATCGCCACAGATTGAAATTTGCTTTATAGTTTAAGATAATAATAATAAAAAGTTAAAAAGTCTATGACAAAACACAGCTAACGTCGTCATAAGATGTAATGTATGACGTCTAACAGCTATCAGGTAACAGTGGCGTAGGCAAAGGGGGGGGTTTCGGGGGTTAAAACCCCCCCATTGGCTCCGAAAAAAAGGTTTTTTTAAGGTTATTTTTTTAAGTAAGAAAAAATAGCAAAATACAGGGTTTCCGGCCATAAACCCCCCCCCCCATGAAAAATTCCTGGCTACGCCACTGTCAGGTAATGTATGATGTCATAATTATATTGACCTACGCATAATCTTACGTAATATAAAAGATGTTTAAGCTTACATCTTTAATAGCCTTGCGACAAGGACTCTCTACAATTGCCCTAGCGATTATAATAAGCTAAGATAAACCACATTCTTCAAACGCAAACTAAGACGTCATCAGTTCTAGCAGCGAGACGACTTAGGCAGAAAACGAAGATGGCGGCGATGATCAAACTTCTCAAGTCTAATTTATTTTCAAGCATTGGTTTCTAGCGAATGGTTGGATCGTGTGTCAGGCATGTAGCGGAGCCTTAGGACTAGACGAGCGGCTGTCCTTGGCGCCGCCGCCGCACGATTGCGTGGCCGCCCCCGCCGTCGCTTCACCAGACTTGGACGTCGTCGTCGTCGTCGTCGTCGTCGTCAGGGTCCTTTGCTTGATCGACCGATATCCACCGGCGGCAGATGATCTTGAGGCGACCAACGACGCAGTCATCGCTGAGGCGAGACCTACAAAGATCGACAACAAACGGAATTTGATGTGTAGTGCTGCAATGCATAAGCTTACAGTGGCAATAGTGGCGTAGTTGCAGTATCGGGGACCTAAGCATAAGCATATGCAATATCTTTGGACAGTGTCTAATCACGGCACTAACATAACGCTAACCCTAACCGACCCTCACGACGCTTAACCTGACCCTAACCGACCCTCGTGACGTCTATCCTGACTTTATAGCCCTCACCACACCTGACCTAACCCTAACCGACACACAGGGTCCCCCCCCCGATTCTGCAAATACGCTCAATAGCAGGCCTACCGCTTAGCTTTTGGCTATACAGGTACTGCTACTTGATCCGCACGGAAGATAAAGAACACTGGGACTATAATAGTCTAAAGTTAATATGAAATAGATGAATAAAGAGTTAGTTCTTAGGGGAAAACAGATCTCGAGCAGGACACCATGGATATCACAAAAGTTAGGCTACTCGAAATAAGTGATCAGAGAATAAATTTATGGGTAATAAAGCACTGCTGGGCGAGCTATCAGCAAGTAAAACCCGTGAACATATGAAGGGCATCCCAAGAAAGGAAGTGGGGCAGCTATAGGAAAGCTGAAAAGGAGTAAGGCAACAAGAGAGAGAACAACATCACAAGCAGCAGAAATCATAAAGCCCAGACGATGTTCGGTAGAAATGTGCAACGAGATCTATCAGGAAAAGAGAATTGTCCTGCAGCTGATTGGGGAAAGGCTATAGGCCTATACGCCCGTACTCGTCTCAATACATAAGAAAAGTGACACTGATCATCGTCATATTAGTCTGTTAAATGTCCATAAATTATAGGCCTACACCTGGATACTACAGCAACGGCTCACGATATTTTGTCGAGGAGGTGGCGGTTGGGAAACAGGTGGGATTCAGAGAAGAAAGTGGTGCAATAGATCAAAGCTTCACTATTCCACAGCTACCAGAAAAGTACCTTTCAAGAAATTGAACTCTGTATAACAATTTAATAGATTTTAAACAGGACTGTTGCAGGTACTAATAAGAATCATGGAATCAAGGACCTGAAATATCTGGTTGACCTTAGCCTATAGCTTCCTTCCACGCCCACGTCGTTCATCCAACAGACTTGACCTCTTTTGTTGCTCGCTCTAGAACTGCTATGCCTCAGCCTCGATCATTTACCTAAAGTTTTTCCTTCTCTTTTCTCTTTGGAATGCGTTTTCTTATGCTGTTCACTCCACAATTCTGTCTGGCACTATCTTCTTCCTTCTCTCTACTCAAAACCTACTTCTTCTTCTTCTTGCAGAGTATTGCGCTTCGAAAGTGCTTCTGAGCGGTTCACCCTACTAGAGTCGCTTTACAAATACTCAATTGCAATTCAAGATAATACAATTCCAGAAGAGTTGGTGACGCTGCTAGAAGATAGCGATGATGGGAACAAAAATAAAACTGGACAGCAGGGCTGGCCTTTGCCACTTCAGTACTGATGTATGGATTTAAGTGTTGGTGTAAGGAGGATTCTAGTGGCGGGAATATACAGACAGTGCCAGTGGGTAAGAAGAAATAGCGGGGTGGACGAGACGGGACAGGATTTGTAATGAGGTAACACGGAAGGCGTTAGGACAGAGAGAGTTACACTGGTCGATTTAAGATCAGAAAGTCATGTAATGGGTTGACTGTCATAGATGAGATTACCAGCAACTGCAGCAAGGGCATTGTATTGTATTGTATTGCATTGTATTGTTATGTGGATGCATGCAAGCTGCATGCATCCACATGCAACACGAAGCCGACGAAGACTTTCAAAGACATGTATGGAAAACGCTAAACACGAAGCATCAGAATGAGAATGGCGCTGGAAGAAGATGCTGCAGTTTCTGAATCTCATCAGATCGATGAGGTTCATAATGTCAGCCGATATAATTATTAGGTTCAGCACAGACAGACGGATGGCGGCGGCCAATATGTTTATAAGCCGTGCAGTTTGATTAGTTATCCTTGAATAATTGTGAAAGGAATTCTGGCATTTCACAATCTGAACAACGTCTTCATACAATGATTACAATGAATGCACTCTCAAGCTATAGCAGACACATTCAACGTTCCATCTCGCTTTATCGTCAGTCATTGGCGGCTGTGTTGTTCAGTTGTTTCTGTTGAATGTGAGTGCTGCTGCTGACGTCCTAATGTCTTATGCATGATTTATGTCACGTGACTCACCGGCTGCGTTTGGATTTCCTCCGAGAGATTCGATCTTCGCTCTGCTCGACTGTTGGCTTTCGTCCGCATTCCTCGTCTCGTCTCCAGTTCTTCCCACACATCCGATCGTGGATTTGGGGCGCACTGCTCCCCTTCCCACCCCACCTGCTCCTCCTCCACCCTCCCTCCTCCTCTGCTGCTGCTGGTGGTGTTGTAGGCTGTCAGCGAGGCTTTGTTGGGCGGCGCCGAGTGACTTCTGCTGTTTGCCGCTGCTGTCCAAGTGTGCAAATGCCTTCTCTACGGATCCGTACTGTGCGGCCGCATCCCACGGAGTCATCGCCGCCTTCTGGATCTCAATCAGGTCCTTGAGTCGGTTGACTGGAGCCGCAGCAGCAGCAGCAGCTGCACCGGAAGTGGCCTCCCTGTTGGCTGCCGCTGCTGCCTTTGTTCTGTGCGCGGCCTGGAGCTTCTCTCCGACTCGTGGGTCTAGTTCGATCCCTGGTCCAGCAGACGACCCTCCTTCACCGCCTTCCGTCGTCGAAGCCTCACCTCCTCCTCCTCCTCCTCCGTCGTCGGCAGCTGACTTGTCCCACGTCTCCGACTTGGCCTGGCGCTTGGCAAAGAGCTTTCCACCCTTGCCCTTCATGTTCCTCAGGTCGTCTACTAGGCTGAAACACACCTGAGGCGAGATGTTCGTATGCGTTGTCTTCCTCTCCAGCAATATCATCCGATCCAGCTCATCGTTGCTCATTGCGTTCAACTTGTCGACGTCCTTCTCGGTCGGAAGCTTCGGAGCGAACATAACGGACGTCGGGAGATTGAGCGAAGGGGGCGATGACCCTGGTCCCCCTTGCGTCGTCACTGCGTCAGTCGGTCCCTCATTCCCATCAATGGCCTTAACACCGGCGGCGGCCATCTGCGAGGTCAGTTCCGCCTTCTCTTCATCGGTGAGGCCAGTCGTCCAGCGGAAGGCGCGCTCCTTGCGTCTGATGAACATCCGGTGACCCTTCGACTTGAGGTTGGCCGGCGACAGAACCGACTGCGCCACCTGTCGGGCCAGCTGCACCTGCTCCTCGACCGTCGGATATCTGTGCTCCGGATCGTCGTAAAAGGCAGAGTCAACAAACAGCTTCTCTGAAACGAAAACACGCATTCATTCATTCATTCATTCATTCATTCATTCATTCATTCACTACTTCATTCATTCATTCATTCATTTAAATATTTATATAGCGCCCTTCACTCGGAAGTAGACGACAAGCGCACTGCGTACATGAATCACCACTGAAATCCAGAACAAGTGTTTCAACAAATCTGTTTAAAAGTCCATCAATCGATTGGTCTCCAGCCTTGTCAGTCAGCCAGCCAGTCAGTCAGTCAGCCAGTCAGTCAGTCAGTCAGTCAGTCAGTCAGTCAGTCAGTCAGTCAGTCAGTCAGTCAGTCAGTCATTCAGTCAGTCAGTCAGTCTCCAGCCTTGTCAGTCAGCCAGCCAGTCAGTCAGCCAATCAGTCAGTCAGTCAGCCAGTCAGTCAGTCAGTCAGTCAGTCAGTCATTCAGTCAGTCAGTCAGTCAGTCAGTCTCCAGCCTTGTCAGTCAGCCAGCCAGTCAGTCAGCCAATCAGTCAGTCAGTCAGTCAGTCAGTCAGTCAGTCAGTCAGTCAGTCAGTCATTCAGTCAGTCAGTCAGTCAGTCTCCAGCCTTGTCAGTCAGTCAGTCAGTCAGTCAGTCAGTCAGTCAGTCAGTCAGTCAGACAGCCAGTCGGTCAGTCAATCAGTCAATCATTAAGTATGTAAATCAATCAACCAATCAGGCAGTCGGTCGGTCGGTGAGTCAGGCATCCAGTTAGCCAGTCAGTAAGTCAGTAAGTAATTAAGTCAGTCAGTCAGTAACTCAGTCCGTCAGTTAATCAGTCAAAGTGGTGGTTGGCAACCGAGGCCGTGACCCAAGAGCCTCAGTCACTGTCTTTCTGTTTGACCGATTGACGACAGAGACAGAGACAGCGGCAGACGCAGAGGCAGAGAGACAGACAGACAGACGGACAGACAGACAAACAGACAGACAGAGAGCGATATATATATATATAGAGAGAGAGAGAGAGAGAGAGAATGAGATCTAGAGACAGGCAGAGACAGAGAGAGAGACAGAGAGAGAGACAGAGAGAGACAGACAGACAGACAGAGACAGACACAGAGAGAGAGAGAGAGAGAGAGAGAGAGAGAGAGAGAGAGAGAGACACAGAGAGAGAGAGAGAGAGAGAGAGAGAGAGAGAGAGAGAGAGAGAGAGAGAGAGAGAGAGAGAGAGAGAGAGAGAGAGAGAGTAGCCTATTTCGATTGACCAGTCAACCAGTAAACACTTCAGTGTATACTGCTAGAAGGCTGACTGGTCACGTGGAGGCTGGAGGTTGATTCACAAAGAATGCCTACAATAAATTTTGTGCAAACGATTGGGAAATTTTAGGGGACCCGATAGCGCATTGGTTAATACGTTAGCACGCTGCACGGAGAGCGAGAGGTAATCAGATCGCGCGCCCCGTATATATGTGGAGTTCGACGCTCCTCGTCGCTTGCGCTTCTGGTCTGGCACTACCGGGAGGGAGCCCCCTTGCCCCCGGATCTAGCATTTCCCGGTCTCCCGACCTTCCGCTCAGCGACAGGAACGCTTGGCCCAAGTTGAACTCCGGTGTAGTCTTCGGGGAGGCCAACGGGCGTGCTACTTCCGGTTGTTTGAGTACCCCCCCGGGTCTTACGATACGGGCCTCGCCTTCTTCAATCTCCCTATTCCCTTCCCTATCTAGGGTGGAATAACCGGCCTGGGAGGGGAACCCCAGTCTATCCAAATGAAAGTAGTCGGGCCTAGGTTTTCCCATCAACCTAGCACTCCGCCTACTGTCTGGCATAGGACCTGCGCTGGCTCCCTCTTCCTCATCTTGACAAGGTCCAGCCGAGTATGGCGCGGAAGGGCATTGCCCTACAATGGTTTCAGAGTCACCACCTGGGTCCGTCTGCTCACCTCGGTCTTGCCGGCTTTCTCTCACTTCCTCTACCGCCCATCGCATCTCAGCCCGACGGTCATCTAGTTCGGCGCTCAATCTCGCCCACCTGTCCCGAACATCGTCTTGCTCGGCGAACACGACTTCCATCTCATTGGAGATATCCATTATCCTTCCTTCTATCTGTCTTTGGCGTCCGTCTACCTGTCTCACACTTCCTTCGATCTGTTTCTGTCGTTCGTCCAATTGTCTCACTTTAGTATCAATGCCTTTCACTCTACTGTCTACGCTCGACAGCGTTTGACTAATATTGGATAGCATCGCCATCAATCCTGCGTCCGTCCCAATCGGTCGTTGTCCTCCTTCCTCTCTTCTTTCCATATCTCTCTCGGTCCCGTCTCCGTCGTCAGTCACAGAAACTTTAGACATGACACTTCAAATAGCAAATGCTATATTGTTTAATACAAAATACAATGAAAAGTCACAATACTAAATAGCGCAATATAATACTCAACGGCTAAAAATACATTCACTCCACATATATTCGTCTCTATAACTACAGGCAACGGCTGATCAAGGTAATTTCTGGTCTGGGTTTTTCCCTTACTAATCAAACATTCACGGCTGAAGGTCTAGTTCATAACATACCGCTGAGCTCGTAGTTTACTGTCTTCCACGATCTCGACGTAAATGTCCTCTTTCTCCGCTTGAATCACTGAATAATCCTGAGTCCTTCTCCTTGCTTCCTGCGGCAACGTAATTTAGATCCTTGTCGTCGTAATCGCCAATTCGTCCTTTCGTTTCCTCTCTTCGTCGTCGTTACTCAACCACTTCGTTCGGCTGAGTCTCTCTTCGGTCCACTTCACTTCAATAATCGCACTGATCCTGTTAACGTCGTTCTGATGTCGGCATCCAAGAAGACGGGCTTCGTTTCGCATACTTTTCGACGAACAATCCAACTTTAATCACATAATTTAGAGCGCAACTTCCACGAAGAATCCAACGTCAACAGAGCGAGCGAGAGCGAACGAACAAGCCCTGATTGCTTGCGCTCGTCCCTTTTAAACACTTTCCATGCTGAACTAAGCAGAAATTCAGCATTTGCACGGTCTCTCTTCCTTTGACTCCTTGCCTCTGTCTGTTGTACGTGCCGCGATCCTGGTCTGTCAGCCACGCCACCACGTCTAGAAATCGCTGATGCAGCGGGTCCTGGTACAACCTCGTCAGCATGGTCTACTAAATCAGCTGTCTGCCTTCCCACATATCACCACACACATCCATACACATACACACATAGTTAACGATAATTGCTATTAAAAGGCGCTATATCAAGTGCAATCTTATAGAATCGCACACTCTCCTCTTCTCACAAAAAGACCGAGACCACGAGGTCTAATTTTAGTTAACAATGTGTCCTCAAATATTATCAAACCCTATTCTAACATCAAAATCAATGCAGTCAGCCCTATATAGCTAAGTGTAATCACAGTCCCTATTTTACTCTTAACACAATATACGTTGCAATGTCTTCAGCAATTACATGACCTTAAATAGTACTTCAATGTTCTTACAATTCAATCACATCAATCAATTCGACAATAATCCATCAATCAAGGCAGTTCATAATCAATCAATGCCTGTTACAATCACTCAATGTTCTCTATTAATAACTGTTCACCCTATTTACTTCAGTAAACTTCTCACAGTTCATGTCACAGTTCATTTCCACTCATAATAATTCAAAGTAAACAAGAATACACATATGCATGTACTACAAATAACGACTTGGCTTTCGCTTCGATCGATCTTCTCGTTTCGGTCGTTCGACTCTCGGGTAGACTTCGTCATCGCTTCCGTCATCGTCTGACGATCGGATAATAATAATAGAAAACAGAGTCCCAACCGTTGAATCATCGAAGACGGCCGATGGCGACGGGTATAGGTAACCTTCGAGTCTGGTTCAGTTGTTGAAGAGAACGTCCCAAGCCCAGTTGGTGCGCCAGATGAAGTATAAGCTCAGCACTATCACTTCTACGGCCCAGGCGTTCATGGCCGCCTCTCGTAATATGTCGCCAATGCTTCCTAGGAATTCCATTTCGGTTGCTGGAAGATTCTGATGGGTGAAACGAAGAATCACCTGTACTGCCAGGCACCAGATGTCGTAGTTCCAGGGTAAGGGTTGATCCTGCGACGGAGGTGCTCCCGAACGTCGTGTAGTCGTCTCTGGCCGTGTCACTGCCACAACTCCCAGTCGTTGGTTCCAGGTTTGTAGAACTTCTCTCGCATTTGGAGTTCGCGTCAGAGTGTAGATAGAGAGTAGCATGACCGGAATCACGTCTCGTTCTATCCCGATAATCGTTTTGATCCAGATCTGTTTCTGTCCTTCGGCCTACTTCTTTTTCACATTCGTAATACTCTAATAATCGTTCTACAGTTTTTCTTCTTTCTTCTACTAATTACATCTCGTGCAGCCTTATCCTTCTACTTCTTTTATGGACGGCTGTCCGGCACAAATTGTTTTCTGTCTAGGCCCACTGGTGGAACGGTATCATCGTCCTCTTTAGTGGCCCAAAGTACACGTCCTCCTCTCCCCATCCGTCTATTCGTGTAGCTCCCATGGAAGTCCCGGGCTGACGATAGCCTTGCTTCCTCGCAGCTCGTCCGATGTCAGACTTCCTGTCGACTCCATTCCGCTTCCTGTTACTGTAGCTCCTTCCTCGTAGTACTCTGAAACATCTCGCTGTCCCTCCGGTACTGTCTTCCTCTTCCCACAGTGCCGCAGTGTCTATTTCCAAGTCACTGAACGGTGGAACGATAACGTCTCTATCCTCCACCACCGTACCACAGCGAGGTTCCGTGTTCAGAAAATGCAGATCGGCTCTCCTTCCCATAATTTCAATCCATTTTTGTCTCATATTCCACACAATGTGTTGGTCAGCCATCCATTTGTATCCCAACAAAATTTCGTCTACTTCCGGTGTCACTAACGCATCCACGTAGAATATTCGACCAACCATCTGTAGTGCTAGTCTAGTTCGTCCCAGAACAGTTATTGGAGAATTGTTTGCTGCATATATAGTATGATGTGACGGCCTGATGTCAGCGTCTCTGACTAATCTTGCTGGCGCTAGAGAAATGTGCGCTCCAGTGTCTAATAAACAATCCTGCCAGTGCCCGTTCAACTTCATTCTTAAATATGGGCTGGTTGAATTCGGTACAAAGCGTACATTGTGCGTCTGTGGTTCCTGCTCAAAGTATTGTTGTTCGTTTCTCCAATTTCCGTTTGCATTTCTCTCGTTTTGCATCCTGTGTGGACAAAATCTTATCAAATGTCGCCCTTGACAAAAAAAACAGCGACGTGTGTCGTAGTGAGGCTCTTGCTGATGATGGTATCTCTGTTGTTGATAATTCCTATGTTGATTATTATTGTAGCGTGGCGCGTAGTACATATCATTATCGTTCCTCGGAGGTCGCATCGCTCTGACGTCATTCCTTCTCTGATTTGTTTGGCCGAAATTTCTCTGTCTATTTCGGTTCCAATTATTGTTGTAGCGCCGTCCGTTGTCTCTTTCTGAATCCTCGTCATTTTCTGTTAACCTTCTCACGCGATCATTTCCTCTGTTTCCGTTTCCCCAATTTCCATTTCTTTCCGCTTGCTTGTAACTGTGTAGCCTCAACGCTATCTTCACAGCTTCCGTCAATTTCTGTGGCTCTTTTTCTTGTACCTTAAGCGATAATTGTCTGTCCTCCATGGCGTCTAGAAAAGCTTTTACGGCTATCATGTCTCCCTGAGCTGACGGTTTTCCTGGATACGCTAGCATCATAAGTCTACCTATTTCAGTTCCGAGTTGGCCCAAATCTTCATTTTGTTTTTGTCTCTTGGAGTTTAGTTGAACTTGGTACATTACTTGTTGATCTCTTGTACCATACCTGGCTTCAAGGTGTTTTAAAAGTTCCTCTGCAGAATCCAACTCTTCGATCTCTCCGTCTGGAATCACATAAGCTGCTTCGTCTATCAGAGCGCACGTCAAATGATTCAAACTGTCCATTGCTGTCCATCCATTCTGACGTCGACACACATGGAAACGGCGTAGAAAAGTAGCCCAATCTGTTTTTCCATTGTAGTAACCTAGTTTGATCTGACTGTTCTTGCTTGTAGAGCAGTTGTGTGCCTTTTCAACGACAGGTTCCGAAACTGTTTCTGTAGTAGGCCTAGTCCTATTGTTGATTTCGCTTGCTGTAGTCTGCGTTGCAATCGAAATTTTCGGAGTGAAGGTGTAGGTTTGAGATGCTGGTTGATATAGTTGTGCAGCCATGTTATTCAGTCGTAATGGTATTGTACTTGGATAGACACAGTTCCTTGAACTCGTCGTCGTCGTTCCAGTTGTCAAACACGATCCATATAAATTATGTGTTTGTGAAGGCAACAAATACTCATTTCGCCCCCTGGTGAATGCATTGGAAACATTCGCCATATTGCTCGTTGGGATGCCAAAATGATTTTCAAAATTTTGATTAAGTTGCCCATAGTTAACGTTACGTTCAACACCATCAAAAACAACATCATCATAGTTCTCATACATCCGTTCATCAAATCTTAATTGTCTTCTGTCTTCTCGTCTGTTCGTCGTATAATTTCCTCGTCTGTTTTCATTACAGTCGAAAATCATTCTTAATCGTTCTGTCTCTTCATCAAATTCATCTATCCCTCCCTCTCTATTCCTTATTTCTCTTTCGTTTCTTCCTTCTCTCCTTCCTAACTCTTGATCGACATCCTCGCCGCCATTGTGGAGTTCGACGCTCCTCGTCGCTTGCGCTTCTGGTCTGGCACTACCGGGAGGGAGCCCCCTTGCCCCCGGATCTAGCATTTCCCGGTCTCCCGACCTTCCGCTCAGCGACAGGAACGCTTGGCCCAAGTTGAACTCCGGTGTAGTCTTCGGGGAGGCCAACGGGCGTGCTACTTCCGGTTGTTTGAGTACCCCCCCGGGTCTTACGATACGGGCCTCGCCTTCTTCAATCTCCCTATTCCCTTCCCTATCTAGGGTGGAATAACCGGCCTGGGAGGGGAACCCCAGTCTATCCAAATGAAAGTAGTCGGGCCTAGGTTTTCCCATCAACCTAGCACTCCGCCTACTGTCTGGCATAGGACCTGCGCTGGCTCCCTCTTCCTCATCTTGACAAGGTCCAGCCGAGTATGGCGCGGAAGGGCATTGCCCTACAATGGTTTCAGAGTCACCACCTGGGTCCGTCTGCTCACCTCGGTCTTGCCGGCTTTCTCTCACTTCCTCTACCGCCCATCGCATCTCAGCCCGACGGTCATCTAGTTCGGCGCTCAATCTCGCCCACCTGTCCCGAACATCGTCTTGCTCGGCGAACACGACTTCCATCTCATTGGAGATATCCATTATCCTTCCTTCTATCTGTCTTTGGCGTCCGTCTACCTGTCTCACACTTCCTTCGATCTGTTTCTGTCGTTCGTCCAATTGTCTCACTTTAGTATCAATGCCTTTCACTCTACTGTCTACGCTCGACAGCGTTTGACTAATATTGGATAGCATCGCCATCAATCCTGCGTCCGTCCCAATCGGTCGTTGTCCTCCTTCCTCTCTTCTTTCCATATCTCTCTCGGTCCCGTCTCCGTCGTCAGTCACAGAAACTTTAGACATGACACTTCAAATAGCAAATGCTATATTGTTTAATACAAAATACAATGAAAAGTCACAATACTAAATAGCGCAATATAATACTCAACGGCTAAAAATACATTCACTCCACATATATTCGTCTCTATAACTACAGGCAACGGCTGATCAAGGTAATTTCTGGTCTGGGTTTTTCCCTTACTAATCAAACATTCACGGCTGAAGGTCTAGTTCATAACATACCGCTGAGCTCGTAGTTTACTGTCTTCCACGATCTCGACGTAAATGTCCTCTTTCTCCGCTTGAATCACTGAATAATCCTGAGTCCTTCTCCTTGCTTCCTGCGGCAACGTAATTTAGATCCTTGTCGTCGTAATCGCCAATTCGTCCTTTCGTTTCCTCTCTTCGTCGTCGTTACTCAACCACTTCGTTCGGCTGAGTCTCTCTTCGGTCCACTTCACTTCAATAATCGCACTGATCCTGTTAACGTCGTTCTGATGTCGGCATCCAAGAAGACGGGCTTCGTTTCGCATACTTTTCGACGAACAATCCAACTTTAATCACATAATTTAGAGCGCAACTTCCACGAAGAATCCAACGTCAACAGAGCGAGCGAGAGCGAACGAACAAGCCCTGATTGCTTGCGCTCGTCCCTTTTAAACACTTTCCATGCTGAACTAAGCAGAAATTCAGCATTTGCACGGTCTCTCTTCCTTTGACTCCTTGCCTCTGTCTGTTGTACGTGCCGCGATCCTGGTCTGTCAGCCACGCCACCACGTCTAGAAATCGCTGATGCAGCGGGTCCTGGTACAACCTCGTCAGCATGGTCTACTAAATCAGCTGTCTGCCTTCCCACATATCACCACACACATCCATACACATACACACATAGTTAACGATAATTGCTATTAAAAGGCGCTATATCAAGTGCAATCTTATAGAATCGCACACTCTCCTCTTCTCACAAAAAGACCGAGACCACGAGGTCTAATTTTAGTTAACAATGTGTCCTCAAATATTATCAAACCCTATTCTAACATCAAAATCAATGCAGTCAGCCCTATATAGCTAAGTGTAATCACAGTCCCTATTTTACTCTTAACACAATATACGTTGCAATGTCTTCAGCAATTACATGACCTTAAATAGTACTTCAATGTTCTTACAATTCAATCACATCAATCAATTCGACAATAATCCATCAATCAAGGCAGTTCATAATCAATCAATGCCTGTTACAATCACTCAATGTTCTCTATTAATAACTGTTCACCCTATTTACTTCAGTAAACTTCTCACAGTTCATGTCACAGTTCATTTCCACTCATAATAATTCAAAGTAAACAAGAATACACATATGCATGTACTACAAATAACGACTTGGCTTTCGCTTCGATCGATCTTCTCGTTTCGGTCGTTCGACTCTCGGGTAGACTTCGTCATCGCTTCCGTCATCGTCTGACGATCGGATAATAATAATAGAAAACAGAGTCCCAACCGTTGAATCATCGAAGACGGCCGATGGCGACGGGTATAGGTAACCTTCGAGTCTGGTTCAGTTGTTGAAGAGAACGTCCCAAGCCCAGTTGGTGCGCCAGATGAAGTATAAGCTCAGCACTATCACTTCTACGGCCCAGGCGTTCATGGCCGCCTCTCGTAATATGTCGCCAATGCTTCCTAGGAATTCCATTTCGGTTGCTGGAAGATTCTGATGGGTGAAACGAAGAATCACCTGTACTGCCAGGCACCAGATGTCGTAGTTCCAGGGTAAGGGTTGATCCTGCGACGGAGGTGCTCCCGAACGTCGTGTAGTCGTCTCTGGCCGTGTCACTGCCACAACTCCCAGTCGTTGGTTCCAGGTTTGTAGAACTTCTCTCGCATTTGGAGTTCGCGTCAGAGTGTAGATAGAGAGTAGCATGACCGGAATCACGTCTCGTTCTATCCCGATAATCGTTTTGATCCAGATCTGTTTCTGTCCTTCGGCCTACTTCTTTTTCACATTCGTAATACTCTAATAATCGTTCTACAGTTTTTCTTCTTTCTTCTACTAATTACATCTCGTGCAGCCTTATCCTTCTACTTCTTTTATGGACGGCTGTCCGGCACAAATTGTTTTCTGTCTAGGCCCACTGGTGGAACGGTATCATCGTCCTCTTTAGTGGCCCAAAGTACACGTCCTCCTCTCCCCATCCGTCTATTCGTGTAGCTCCCATGGAAGTCCCGGGCTGACGATAGCCTTGCTTCCTCGCAGCTCGTCCGATGTCAGACTTCCTGTCGACTCCATTCCGCTTCCTGTTACTGTAGCTCCTTCCTCGTAGTACTCTGAAACATCTCGCTGTCCCTCCGGTACTGTCTTCCTCTTCCCACAGTGCCGCAGTGTCTATTTCCAAGTCACTGAACGGTGGAACGATAACGTCTCTATCCTCCACCACCGTACCACAGCGAGGTTCCGTGTTCAGAAAATGCAGATCGGCTCTCCTTCCCATAATTTCAATCCATTTTTGTCTCATATTCCACACAATGTGTTGGTCAGCCATCCATTTGTATCCCAACAAAATTTCGTCTACTTCCGGTGTCACTAACGCATCCACGTAGAATATTCGACCAACCATCTGTAGTGCTAGTCTAGTTCGTCCCAGAACAGTTATTGGAGAATTGTTTGCTGCATATATAGTATGATGTGACGGCCTGATGTCAGCGTCTCTGACTAATCTTGCTGGCGCTAGAGAAATGTGCGCTCCAGTGTCTAATAAACAATCCTGCCAGTGCCCGTTCAACTTCATTCTTAAATATGGGCTGGTTGAATTCGGTACAAAGCGTACATTGTGCGTCTGTGGTTCCTGCTCAAAGTATTGTTGTTCGTTTCTCCAATTTCCGTTTGCATTTCTCTCGTTTTGCATCCTGTGTGGACAAAATCTTATCAAATGTCGCCCTTGACAAAAAAAACAGCGACGTGTGTCGTAGTGAGGCTCTTGCTGATGATGGTATCTCTGTTGTTGATAATTCCTATGTTGATTATTATTGTAGCGTGGCGCGTAGTACATATCATTATCGTTCCTCGGAGGTCGCATCGCTCTGACGTCATTCCTTCTCTGATTTGTTTGGCCGAAATTTCTCTGTCTATTTCGGTTCCAATTATTGTTGTAGCGCCGTCCGTTGTCTCTTTCTGAATCCTCGTCATTTTCTGTTAACCTTCTCACGCGATCATTTCCTCTGTTTCCGTTTCCCCAATTTCCATTTCTTTCCGCTTGCTTGTAACTGTGTAGCCTCAACGCTATCTTCACAGCTTCCGTCAATTTCTGTGGCTCTTTTTCTTGTACCTTAAGCGATAATTGTCTGTCCTCCATGGCGTCTAGAAAAGCTTTTACGGCTATCATGTCTCCCTGAGCTGACGGTTTTCCTGGATACGCTAGCATCATAAGTCTACCTATTTCAGTTCCGAGTTGGCCCAAATCTTCATTTTGTTTTTGTCTCTTGGAGTTTAGTTGAACTTGGTACATTACTTGTTGATCTCTTGTACCATACCTGGCTTCAAGGTGTTTTAAAAGTTCCTCTGCAGAATCCAACTCTTCGATCTCTCCGTCTGGAATCACATAAGCTGCTTCGTCTATCAGAGCGCACGTCAAATGATTCAAACTGTCCATTGCTGTCCATCCATTCTGACGTCGACACACATGGAAACGGCGTAGAAAAGTAGCCCAATCTGTTTTTCCATTGTAGTAACCTAGTTTGATCTGACTGTTCTTGCTTGTAGAGCAGTTGTGTGCCTTTTCAACGACAGGTTCCGAAACTGTTTCTGTAGTAGGCCTAGTCCTATTGTTGATTTCGCTTGCTGTAGTCTGCGTTGCAATCGAAATTTTCGGAGTGAAGGTGTAGGTTTGAGATGCTGGTTGATATAGTTGTGCAGCCATGTTATTCAGTCGTAATGGTATTGTACTTGGATAGACACAGTTCCTTGAACTCGTCGTCGTCGTTCCAGTTGTCAAACACGATCCATATAAATTATGTGTTTGTGAAGGCAACAAATACTCATTTCGCCCCCTGGTGAATGCATTGGAAACATTCGCCATATTGCTCGTTGGGATGCCAAAATGATTTTCAAAATTTTGATTAAGTTGCCCATAGTTAACGTTACGTTCAACACCATCAAAAACAACATCATCATAGTTCTCATACATCCGTTCATCAAATCTTAATTGTCTTCTGTCTTCTCGTCTGTTCGTCGTATAATTTCCTCGTCTGTTTTCATTACAGTCGAAAATCATTCTTAATCGTTCTGTCTCTTCATCAAATTCATCTATCCCTCCCTCTCTATTCCTTATTTCTCTTTCGTTTCTTCCTTCTCTCCTTCCTAACTCTTGATCGACATCCTCGCCGCCATTGTGGAGTTCGACGCTCCTCGTCGCTTGCGCTTCTGGTCTGGCACTACCGGGAGGGAGCCCCCTTGCCCCCGGATCTAGCATTTCCCGGTCTCCCGACCTTCCGCTCAGCGACAGGAACGCTTGGCCCAAGTTGAACTCCGGTGTAGTCTTCGGGGAGGCCAACGGGCGTGCTACTTCCGGTTGTTTGAGTACCCCCCCGGGTCTTACGATACGGGCCTCGCCTTCTTCAATCTCCCTATTCCCTTCCCTATCTAGGGTGGAATAACCGGCCTGGGAGGGGAACCCCAGTCTATCCAAATGAAAGTAGTCGGGCCTAGGTTTTCCCATCAACCTAGCACTCCGCCTACTGTCTGGCATAGGACCTGCGCTGGCTCCCTCTTCCTCATCTTGACAAGGTCCAGCCGAGTATGGCGCGGAAGGGCATTGCCCTACAATGGTTTCAGAGTCACCACCTGGGTCCGTCTGCTCACCTCGGTCTTGCCGGCTTTCTCTCACTTCCTCTACCGCCCATCGCATCTCAGCCCGACGGTCATCTAGTTCGGCGCTCAATCTCGCCCACCTGTCCCGAACATCGTCTTGCTCGGCGAACACGACTTCCATCTCATTGGAGATATCCATTATCCTTCCTTCTATCTGTCTTTGGCGTCCGTCTACCTGTCTCACACTTCCTTCGATCTGTTTCTGTCGTTCGTCCAATTGTCTCACTTTAGTATCAATGCCTTTCACTCTACTGTCTACGCTCGACAGCGTTTGACTAATATTGGATAGCATCGCCATCAATCCTGCGTCCGTCCCAATCGGTCGTTGTCCTCCTTCCTCTCTTCTTTCCATATCTCTCTCGGTCCCGTCTCCGTCGTCAGTCACAGAAACTTTAGACATGACACTTCAAATAGCAAATGCTATATTGTTTAATACAAAATACAATGAAAAGTCACAATACTAAATAGCGCAATATAATACTCAACGGCTAAAAATACATTCACTCCACATATATTCGTCTCTATAACTACAGGCAACGGCTGATCAAGGTAATTTCTGGTCTGGGTTTTTCCCTTACTAATCAAACATTCACGGCTGAAGGTCTAGTTCATAACATACCGCTGAGCTCGTAGTTTACTGTCTTCCACGATCTCGACGTAAATGTCCTCTTTCTCCGCTTGAATCACTGAATAATCCTGAGTCCTTCTCCTTGCTTCCTGCGGCAACGTAATTTAGATCCTTGTCGTCGTAATCGCCAATTCGTCCTTTCGTTTCCTCTCTTCGTCGTCGTTACTCAACCACTTCGTTCGGCTGAGTCTCTCTTCGGTCCACTTCACTTCAATAATCGCACTGATCCTGTTAACGTCGTTCTGATGTCGGCATCCAAGAAGACGGGCTTCGTTTCGCATACTTTTCGACGAACAATCCAACTTTAATCACATAATTTAGAGCGCAACTTCCACGAAGAATCCAACGTCAACAGAGCGAGCGAGAGCGAACGAACAAGCCCTGATTGCTTGCGCTCGTCCCTTTTAAACACTTTCCATGCTGAGCTAAGCAGAAATTCAGCATTTGCACGGTCTCTCTTCCTTTGACTCCTTGCCTCTGTCTGTTGTACGTGCCGCGATCCTGGTCTGTCAGCCACGCCACCACGTCTAGAAATCGCTGATGCAGCGGGTCCTGGTACAACCTCGTCAGCATGGTCTACTAAATCAGCTGTCTGCCTTCCCACATATCACCACACACATCCATACACATACACACATAGTTAACGATAATTGCTATTAAAAGGCGCTATATCAAGTGCAATCTTATAGAATCGCACATATATATGGCGGACATGCTTTGTAGGCCGCTATTATAGCGCCGTGTAGGCAGGCTGTCTGTTCTGTTGGTATAGTTAAGATTTGTGTATTCTGTAACTTGCGTTCTTCTGAATTGTTTCAATTGCATAATATTGTACACTGTGACTGATTGCGGATTGTTTCAATAAAGAAATATTATTAATAGGTACCGTATCATGGCAAATGTAGAGCCAAGGAACTCGATCTCGACCATACCTGATTTAAATGTCTGATTTGGATGCTAAGTAAGGAAGGATAACAAAATAGTCGAATGCTATCCAGTGGCGTAGCCAGGAATTCATGATGGGGAGGTTTACAACCTGGCCGGATGCCTTTCCTGACAAAGAGGTATTACCCAACAGTATTACAGTAAATAAAAAGGGAATAAAGTAACAATGGAATAAAGTAAGAATAACAATTGTTACCAGTTAACAATTGTTTTTTCTTATTTAAGCGGATAAATAACCTTTAAAAGAACTTTTTTCTAAGCCAATGGGGGTGGGGTTTAACCCCCTTGTCTACGCCACTGTTGCTATCAATCAATCCGAAGTAATCTAAAACCTTTCAAGATCTCTACTCACCGACTGAGAAAGATGATGATGATGATGATGAACTTAAAACTAGATCCGAATGGAATTGATTGATTGATTACTTGGCTGTTGATTACCTAATTGATTGCCTGATTGATTTTATGGATTTATGGATTGATTGATTGATTACTTGGCTGTTGATTGCCTAATTGATTGCCTGATTGATTTTATGGATTTATGGATTGATTGATTGATTACTTGGCTGTTGATTGCCTAATTGATTGCCTGATTGATTTTATGGATTTATGGATTGATTGATTGATTACTTGGCTGTTGATTGCCTAATTGATTGCCTGATTGATTTTATGGATTTATGGATTGATTGATTGATTACTTGGCTGTTGATTGCCTAATTGATTGCCTGATTGATTTTATGGATTGATTAATTGATTGCCTGATTGATTTATGGATTGATTGACTGATTGATTGACTCATTGGTTTGGTCATGGACCTTACTTCCAGATCGTGGTGGTCCTCCATCGGTGGATGTTGGAGTCGAAGGTTCACTTCCACTTCCTTCAGACAGAATGCGTTCCAGCTGCTTCCCTCGTAGCACCGGTCGAGGAGGGCTCTGCTCCTCACGCGCACCTGCCTTCGACTGCTGTTGCTGTTGCTGTTGTTGCTGTTGTTGCTGTTGTTGATGTTGCTGTTGTTGTTGCTTTTGTTGTGCAGCTTCTTCTTTATGGAACGTGATGTTGTGCTTGGAGCTGAACTGTTCCTCGACCAGCGATGTCTGTGTCTGTGGCTGCTGCTGCTTCATCATCTGACCAATGTCCAGCTGGAAGGGCATTCCAATGGTCATCGTGACAGACCGGTCAGCATTCTGCTGGACGTCGACCCCAGATGGTGCTGTTACTGTGAAGTCTGTGCGATGGGTGGTTGAACCGGGGACAGACTGCTGCTGCTGCTGCTGCTGCTGCTGGTGCTGGTGGTGGTGGTGCTGGTGGTGGATGGATTTGGCGGCGACCGGTTCTACGCTGATGAGGCTGATGGATGATTTGGTCGAAGAGACAATTGTCTGACCATCTGAATGATGCAGAGGCTGAGACAACGACGTTGTTAGAACAGAGCCTTCATCAGTAGCACCTCTGAAAACAGACGACAATGATGATGATGATGATGATGATGATGATGATGATGATGATGATGATGATGAGGATGAGGATGAGGATGAGGATGATGATGACGATGACGATGATGATGGTGGTGGTGGTGGTGGTGATGATGATGGTGGTGGTGGTGGTGATGATGATGATGATGATGATGATGATGATGATGATGATGATGATGATAAGAGAAGAGCGGCTGGAGATGTCAAGTTTGTTGGTAAAGATAAAGAAATTGGCGACATCTGCAAATGGTCGCAAACACCATACATGTCAGAATCAGATTAAAAAAATCAAAGAGGAAGGAAAATAATGAAACACCGTCATCATCATCATCGTCATTACCACCACCACCACCCCCCCCACCACCACCACCACCACAATCGTCACCAACACCACCAACAGCGCCACCACCACCACCACCACCACCACCACCATCATCATCATCATCACTCTTAGCTGCGACTGAATCACGTGCAGCAGTTGGAGAATGCTGTCTGTCCACAGATCAACCCATCGCACACTGTACCCATCGCAATGGATGACTTTAGAAGACAGCTGGATGGAATTGAGAAGGTATACGCTTCCTACCTGATCACCTGCATGGTGAGCTTCTGTCCAGAGGCATCGATCCATTGCGATGCTTTGACCGAATCCCCTCCGCTGCAACTTCGACCATTGATGGAGATGACGATGTCTCCTTCCCGTAGCCCACACTCATCTGCCTTCCCGTTCTTGCGCACCTACAGTGAGTGAGAAACAGACACTTTATGCTCTTCATTCATTCGCCGACCACTTTCCACCTAATATTCGTCTGTGTCTGCGTTTTATATAGACATACATGTACACACACACATACATAGACACGTGCACACGCATATACACGTACGCATGTACACGTATACGTATGTACGTTGTCTTAGCTGGATGATGATCATCCTTAAAGCTTATTCTGTTTCACAATTTGGTATTTTGGCGCCTATTGCCATGGAAACGGAGACTCTTTGGTTTTCATACACTTCACTTGTCTCAATTCAGTCCAGTGTGATTACTAATAAAAATTGTTGAATTGTTATTTAGTTGCTCTTACCTGGAATTGCAAAGATCATTCTACTTTTTACTAGGCAATGACTGGCGCTGTATGAATGTTTCGGTGCCGCAATAAAAAGCAAAAGTTCGACATCGTTCGTTCGCATAAACCATCTTTCCATTGGAGTCAAAATTTCTTAGAAGTCATTCGCACAATCGCACTCCAGTATTGTATTGTATTGTATTTAAACATTTATAAAGCGCCTCTAGTAGGGTGAACCGTTCAGAGGCGCTCCCAGTGCGCAAGGCCCTGCGAGAAGAAGCAGGTTTTGAGAAGAGACAGAGCAGAGGAGAGACTGACAGAAAGAAGTGTAGAGCGAACAGAAGGAGAAAGAGCATTCCAGAGAGAAGGATGAATAGAGACAAAAGATCGAGACTGAGCCATAGCAGTTCTAGACCGAGGAACCAATAGGTCAAGTCTGTTGGATGAGCGAAGCAGACGATGGGAGGAAGCTGAGTGAGGACGAAGTAAAACATTAGTCAGATATTTTGGGGCAAGACCCCGTTGAGACTTTAGGATCAGAGTGAGGATCTTGAACTGTGTGCGAGCACGTAGAGGAAGCCAATGAAGTTCATGAAACGTAAAGGTAGAGATGTGAGAGTACTTGGGAAGGCGGGCAATCAATCTAGCAGCTGAGTTGAGAATTGACTGAATCGGTGAAAGACGAACTTTAGGAAGACCAATGAGAAGAGAATTGCAATAGTCAATTCGAGAACATATAAAAGCATGAACTAAGGTAGTGAAGATGGAGGAGGAGACAGAGCGACGAATGACTCTGAGACGTCTTAAATGAAAATATGACGAGCGTGTCAGATTGGAAATATGCTCCAGTAGAACCATGCGGTCTATGAGAGCATAGGCGGAGACCTGGGTCGAGACTTGGGGGGGGGACGGAAAGACGCGAGATTTTCTGATGGACGAATGGCTGAGTGTCGCAGAAAAATTTCCATCTTTTTCCGGCCAAAATTTCTGACGACCGGCGAAATCTCAAAAAAAAAATCTATTTTCGCCGCCAAAAAAGTTGATGACCGTTTTTAAGTCTTGACGCTCAACGATTGGGGGGGGGGGGGGCAAATGCATGGGCCGTCCCCCCAACACCTCCATTGGGGGACCTTCCCCCTGTCCCCCCCCCTAGGTCTCCGCTCATGTAGGCCTATGAGAGGTGTTCAAACGTAGACCCAGTGCACACTGTTGCTAACTTCTTGGCATTTATCCGCCCCTCTTCCGCAAGCGTTCGAACACCATTCTCTTCCATCGGGGTTTGGTGCTGTCAGGTCGGGAGCGCCTCTGAGGAGTTCTCTTGAAGTGGCGCTATACAAATTCACCATTACGATTACACTCTGGCTGTGAATTCGTGTGAGTCCGATATGTAAAATAAGAAATAATGATATTCTGGTATATTATATAAAATAAGAAATAATGATATTCTGGTATATTATATAAAATAAGAAATAATAATATTCTGGTATATTATATAAAATAAGAAATAATAATATTCTGGTAGGCCTATATATGTTATACCTTGTCTACTACGACGCGTTTGTCTGCATCTGTGGCGAGTCTAAGGCCGTATGGAGCTCCACCGGAAATGGTCAGTGTGAGTTGAGTGGCCACCATCGTTGCCCTCCGCTGTATGCGCAGCTGAAGCGGTCAGAGGAAACGACGGCCCAACCGAGGGCTTAAGATGGACGAACTGAGCGTAGACACACCTGCGATCGAAGAGGGCTTCTGAGGAGGCGGTGAATTTCCAATCCAAGAAATTTGACTGATTTATTCAAAACAGAGAAGAGCTTCAGAGGCTCTGCATTGACGATGATCGGCTCATCAAAAACGACCTAGACCTACAATAAGCTTTCAACGTCATTCCTTAAACAACTTCTCGTTCTTTGAAATCCAGTTTTTAGTCAGATTATAACTTAAGTAAAATCCGTTTTCCGAACGCTTTCTCATTCCTTTAGACGAAAATGTTGGAAGTTGATTTGGCGAAGCGCGTCGGTTGCGCTCTGGCTATATTTAAATAACAACAACAACGACGACAACAACAACAACAACAACAACAACAACAAGCCTCTTATCCTGAAAGATCGTTTCGTTCTATGAACGCTGAAGACTGCTTAGCCTACTGTGTTTCCTTTAAATATTTGAGCGCAAGTAGTTTGCTTGCTATATACGTTCGTTCTTTCCAGAAGATTAACTGTAGGCTAGCCGAGTTGCTCCCTCATTAAAATCCGTCGTTTTATTTCATTACATCCATATAACGCCAGCTGCTAATAAATAGGCCGTGAGTCTGTGAAACTTCCTTGCACAATCTTAATGCGGGAACAACATGAGCAATGAGCGGCATCAATAGAACGGCGACGGCGGCGTCTTTCCAAGTTGATTACGGCCTTCGTCTCTTCTGAGCTGCTGCTGCTGCCGATGCTGCTGCTGCTGCTGCTGCAGTCTGGCCGACTTGTTTACCCATAGTTTCTCAGCCCAGTGCTTGCATAGTCGACCTTCCTTGCCCATCCGTCCCTCAGCCAGCTCCCCACCGGGCTTCTGTTCCCGTAAGGCACAGCCAAGGGTCTGCTACTGTTGCTGCCGCTGTTGCTGCCTCTGCCTACGTCAGAGCACCACTCCCACTGAACAGTTTCCTTAGAACGTGACCCGTTGCATCGCCTCTGCCTGCCTGCCTGCCTGTCTGCGTCTGTTGTGGGTCTGTATGTTCGTCCGTGTATCTGTGTAAGTGCATGTGCTGCCTGTCTGCATGTCTGTATGTATGTGTATCTGTGTATGCATCCGTCAGTCTTCAGCCAGCGGTTGGCTAAAATAAGAAGCAATGGCCAGTAAGCGAGCATGCACTTCAAACTACGCACAACTCGAATGCATACAACCTGCATGCGCTGGCTGAACTCGCAGACGCAAAAATCCAGAGACAGACAGACAGACAGACAGATAGACAGACAGACAGACAGACAGACAGAGAGACAGACAGACAGACAGAGATAGTTAGACAGACAAACAGACAGACAGAGATAGTTAGACAGACAAACAGACAGACAGGCAGCCAGACAGAGATGCACAGACAGATGAACGGAGTATGTAGGCTGCCAGTGAGGAGGGTGAGAGAATGACATAAGTTTCGCCAATAGGTCTAGAGTTGAAATCCGAGTTTTGTTCACTGAAATCCACCTGTGGTGCAGGACTCGTGTGAGTCGTGTCTCGTTTCTATAACTTCCTCGTAGCCTACATCGATCAGAGGTTCTGCTTCAAGGCACCATTACGATGGAGAGCAGAGGCGGACTTCCGCTGTGAAGATGGTGCCAGGCATTGTGCATAACTATAGCAAACGCTGTCGCCATATATATGGCCCGGGGTCGATCGAGGCATCAATGGCCCCAAAGTTAGATTCCCCTCCTTCATCCAAGTGCACTTAATCCGCATTGGACTCATAATGGTACGCAGTAGTTGTCACAAGCGGTTCCATCAAATGGGCCCTCACACTACATGTAGGCGGCAGTAGGCCTATGCGCCTCTGAGTAGATATCTTGAAGAGGCGCTTTATAAATTCTCAGAATGAATGAATGAATGAATGAATGAATGAATGAATGAATGTATGTATGCAGGGCCGTAAATCCCGGGGAGGGAAGGGAGGGAATTCCCTCCCCACTTTTCAACCTGGGGAGGGAACGTGAAGGAATTCCCTCCCCACAATTTCTCTCAGCTGTGTAACGATGTTAAGGTCTGTAAGCTGTAGGCGACTGTACATTGCACAATCGAATCGTAGATACTTGGGAACTTGCTCTGTGAGATTAAAGCTAGAGCCATAAGAGGTGCAAATGTATCTATTGAAATTCGAAAGATTAGATCTGCTCTTCATTATTACAAAGGGGAAGGAATTTATGATGTGACAAGTAGGGTATACGCCCAATATAGGCTCTATGATCCTGCAAGACTGCAGGGAGATAGCGGTCGTGCAGCGAGAAAACAGCTGATGACTGATGACTATATATATACAACAATCATGTATATATATAGGCCTATATTGCATCTTCTTCTTCTATCTTCTCCTCCGTCATCGATATGACGATATGATATATATTGCATACATACGTGTAAACTCAAACTGGACAAGCTCCTCCAGGCCTATTATATATACCTTTGTGACTTAATGCACGAACACCTCTCCGCAGTTTCTTCCCCGCCCTCTTCAGTCTGCTGATCGACTTTGATCACCTATATAATAGTTCCTCGGGCAGCGACTACTATGACCCAACACCGAGCGTTTGCCATTGTAAGCCCTTCTATGTGGAATGGCCTCCCTCCCTCTATCCGTAGTAAGATCCTATCTTCAGCCCTTCGCTGTTTGAAGTCTTTCTTCTTTCCTCTGGGTTGTCACACTGAGAGCGCCTCTGAATAGATAGTATTGTAATATGCGCTTTATAAGTTCTCATATACAATACAATACAACACACTCATAATTCAGGTATACGTAACATGTATACAAGTACATAGGGTAATCATATTGGAAGTGTGGGCTTTTGGATTTGGCAGCAGTTAATTTCGAGTCCACATTGTACCGCATATTCGACTGTAGGCCAACAGAGGATTACAAATAGTCTTAAACAAATTAAATTCAAGATTAAAAGTGCTGTGCGTTAAATAATTTAAACGGTCTAATTTTTTCGTTTTCCAAACCACTTCAATCTGGTAAGTGTGAAGACAATAGTGCCAAAGCACACTGCCTTCTCTATTATAACAGTTTTCACATTAGCCTACATGTAGGGGCCTACATAGATCTAAAAATTAACCATTGCCTGAATCTGTACATCAGAAATGTGACAAACACTAACAGCATTATATCATTATGATCAACTTCCTGTCATTTTATTTTTTCCACTTAAAAATCTGTGTTGGTTGCAGTCTGTATTTGTGAGCGTAATCACAATCTCGAGATTTCTTCAGCGCCAACAGAAGCTATAAGTCGCGGAAGCCCGAGGTCTCAGTCAAAAGAAATTTAGCTATTAACGAAATCGATAGGCAAGGGATGGCAAAACTGACAAAATGACATGATAAAGTGGGCCTATTGTTGTGGATTACGTAGGCTACATGTAGGAGGTCATGCATAATTAAAATTAATTTTATCCACCTAGTTTATAGGTACATTATTGACTGAGGTTCACTCAACTCTTAAACATGTCTTAACTCCTTGTCAACGCATTAATTTTTTTGAAAATACTAGGCCTATAACCGACTTATCTAAGACTCTAAGTTGATGATCAAACATGAAGAATACAGAAGCAGGTGACGTCTGAATTTACAATAGACCCTACAAATGAGCCGCTAAGGTGGATGCATGTCTAGGCCTACTAACCCATTCAGATGCAGGAAGTCAAATGAAGAAACAATTAAGAGACTATTATAGGCCTAGTACTTTCAACTGGTTTGGTTTGGCCTGAGAACCCCAGTCGTGGTGCTCCCTGTAGTCCGAACATAAAAGTATGTGCAGTAGTGTGAATGTCGAGGAGTGGATGGGGGTTGTCGATGGCGGATTGCATAAGGAGAGCGAGGGACAGAGAGGGATGGAGGAAACTGACGTCCCAGATTCGCAGTAATGAGGATGGTCAAGATGATGAGTGTGAATCTACATTTTTTAAACACTAACCTTAGCATTGACCTGTATTAGGCTGTATATAGGGTGTAACTGAACTCAATGACCAGTGGGGTCGTTGAGGGGGTATACTGCGCACAATTCCGAATGGAAAATTTTCCCTCCCCACATCTAGAAGCAGATTTACGGCCCTGTATGTATGTGTCCATTGATGAACACGGTCGATCGTTTGTGCAGTCTATCTATTAGGCTAAGCTTATAAGCACAACTTGCCAACGGCGAAATGCCAGAATTTCACTTTCAATTCTAAACATTTTCTTTAAGTTTTCGTTTTATTTAGATCATTCTTTTAGCTGAAACTATTTCTTTCCTCGTTATTTGTTTTTAAGCTTATAGGCTTGCATTCTATTAGTCTAAGCATTTTAGCTAGACATAGCCTATATACGAAAATCAATATTCAAGTAGAACTTGTAGAAGGAAACGGAATAGAACAAGTGAAAGAATTTTGTTATTTGGGAAGCATGATAACGACAGTTATTTGGGAAGCATGATAACGAAAGGCATCAATGGCCCCAAAGTTAGATTCCCCCTCCTTCATCCAAGTGCACTTAACCCGCACTGGACTCATAATGGTACGCAGTAGTTATAGAGTAGTTACAGAGAAATCAGAAGCAGGATAGTAATAGGAAAAGAGGATTTCACGAAGAGGAGAAAACTACTAAAAGGGGAAATGAACTGAAATTCAAAGCTTCGGATGATAAAGTCACTGGTAGGCCTATACATGGAGTAGGCTATCATGCATGGGCTGTATGGTACAGAAACCTGGATCATGAGAAAATATGATATAAACAGACTGGAGCATTTGAAATGTGTAGCTGAAGAAGAATGGAGAAGGATCAGCTGAACAGAGCATAAAACAAACGAAGAATTGCTGGAAAGAATTGGAGAAGAAAGAACACTGATAATTAAGAACGCTAAGAGGAAGACAAAGGAAAATATGGATAGGACACACGCTGCGAGGAGATGCTCTGCTGCTGAGGATGGTGATCGAGGTGAAAATGGATGGAAAAGAACGAGAGGAAGACCAAGATCGACAGACGATGCTAGATGGATGACGGAAGAAATTCAAAGAAACAGCAGAGCGGACGATGCAGTGGCGACATTGGACATTAGATTATTACCTGCAGCCTATCGGCAGAGAACCTGAAGAAGAGATGAAAACTTAATAGCCTTCAGCTAGAAAAGCGTCTATAGTAAAGCATCGCTTCAGGTTCGCGGTGTTTTAGTAGTTCTATCCTCTTCTTCGAGAGTTTGCAATAGGGATACCGGTAGGCCTATAGTCAGAGCTTAAAGTGCGGGAAAATAAGTGCCTGGATGCCCCTTACCTTTCTAAAAGAAGTGCCTGGACGCTTCTTACCTTTCCAGGCTGTGCTGGCCAATAAGTAACAGGACGGCGTTCTGATTTTAAAATAAGTGCATGGACGCCGTCCATGACCGTCCAGCCACATTTTAAGCCCTGCCTATATAGTATAGGTCTACTTTGTGTCATGCTTTATGTAGCCTACATGTGGCCAGGATGCAGTCTGCGATGCGTTATATCAATTTAATTGACTTAGCTTACTACGTTGGGTCAGCAGCTATGTTCACAGTATGCTATGGCCTAAGGAGATGCGTTTAATTCTTTAATAGGTCTAAATATTAGGCCTAACATTAATTAGAAGGTGAAAGATGGGAACATTTTGTCAGTCTACAGAGGCGCCTGGATGTCGTTGCTGAAGTTGCAGCTCAAATATTGCCGGGGTCTTCCCCCGCCTCCCTCTCCAAATATTTATGTGGTACGTACGGCATGGGCGGCTATGATCGAAGCCCACGCCAAAAGCCTTGTTCAGATTATGATACTGCTGCCGCCGCGTATAGACCTACAGGCCTACAACATTGTGTGCGGTAGACCGGTAGTAGGCCTCAGTGGAGAAAGCAGGCGATAAGCAAAGCAGCAGAAGGGCCGACGTCCGATGGCAGCCACGCAGCGTAACGGATACAATGCCTGCTGCATGTATAGTAAGCATACGTACTAACCCTACCACTGATCGACCGCCCAGATAGGCTACTAGATAGGACCTACTACGAACTCACAGCAACTCATTTAACAAAGGGAAGCAGTCAGAATTTTTTTACGCTTGTAGACTACACGTTCTAACTCGCTGACCATTATAAGAGTAGGCTAGACCTGTGGAAGAAATTGGTCTACATATACATCGTGGGCTTATCTACGGTTAGCAAGGCTGCATATCAGTGCATACGTATTTACAGTGTTAGCCTATGTAACGCAATTTTCAACATGCTCCGTGCATGCAACGCAAGAAGCTGCGCAGGACAAGTAGGCCTAGGCCCAGTTGAGGTTCAACTCGGCGGAACTTAATCAAGCATGTGATTCATCGAGCACTGCAAAGTGTCGTTTTACGTAGGCCTACCTTGTCTTCCAATAAGTAGAAATATAGATGTAGCCGAATTTATGAAAATTTATTTAGGCATGGGTTCGTTCCAATAGGCCTACTTTATTTTAGATCTCTGATTAATTATAGCAGGCTATGTAAACCATGAAAATTAGTTGAATAGTTAGTAGGAATCACTGGGTAGGGCCTAAATGTAGGGCACAACCTGTAGGCTATAGCCTAAATAGTAAGTAGCCTATATAGGCTAATACAAACTAACATTAGGCCTACTAGTCATTGTTTATCTTTTAATTGTAGGTTGTCAATAAAAATTATTCATTTATATTATTAGCCTAGGGATCCTAGGCTACTAAGCTTGTCAGAAGCAATTTGATTCGTTTGCATGCCCCATTCCATTTTCCCTCCTCAATCTTCGTCTTCTATCGCATGGAAATTTTAAATGCTCATAACACGGGAAAGGGTAAGATCTTTGGATCAATTAGCTTCAATGTACTTGAATGAAGACAATAACATATGTGGCTTGGTAAATGCTAGCAGTGTTCAAAGATTGATGAAGTTGCAATTCTCTGACTATGGCTCGCATGTGTGCAGCACTTTGGAAACATCCTTTAACTGTACCACATTAAAAATCTTGGCATATTCCTCATCTTATTAATTAATAATAACTAAAATAATCAACGTTGTCAAATCAGGTATATATACCTATTTATGAAAATGTGAAGTCCTGAGATGTTCTTTGTTTGAAACAAATAAGCGATTAGTAAGCAAGTCACAGGTTAAGCGAGGAAACTCAAGTGGTGATAGCAGGTAACAACAACAACTGTGGTAGATAGATGTCCTATAAGTCGTTCTTTTGAAATTCAGCATGGATCACATCCAAGGCGTTCATCTGTTACATGAGCGTAGTTCCTATAAACATAACACACAGTCACTGTACCAAGAGGCCAGACAGTTAAAGAGTATGAACGTCATTTCTTTTTCAACACTGCATAACAGTTGCTCAAGGAAAATTTCTTCATACCTATCAAATCAATGGCAGTGAAGTAACAAAATGAAATACTGACAGGCTGATAGTCAAATGAACAGTTCAAAAGCAGGGACTGTCCCTTGTCTTGATCTTCTGATTGCAATGAACCTTCTTTTTTAACTCTGATTGCAATGAGTGTAACCATTGCGACACCTAACTGTTCCTGTCCTGCAATGATCTGTATAAAGGAAAGATCTGTCAGATCTGTTTCTATGAATTCAGGCAAAGTCATCAAAGTCTCTGGCCTTGCTCATTGGCTCTCGTTCTTTCTTCAGAAGTCCATGGCCAACAAGGAAATGCCGCCTTTCTGGTCTGTGGCAGAGGAGCTGTTCTCTCAATCATTGGGTGTCACCTGTTGAAGATGTCTAACTCCGAATAGGGTCAAAGTGTTGTAAGAGGAGTGCCATCACACAAACAGTTTAGACAGCTGCAGTTTAAATAGTGTTCTGCTCAACTTCTAGAAATCATGAGCTAATTAATTAATCATGCAGAATGAGGCAGTAGCTCACAACTTGAACTTGAGTAACCTTCTAAATTCTAATGCTGTCATTTTGTAGAAAAATGAACCACTTGGGTTCAGCTGAACATGAAATCACATTAAAAATCCCACAAACATAAGACAAGGTTGCTTCCACATGTCACTCTCAAAGCATCTTCCTGCGAGTTGTATAAGGCATCAAACAATAGCCTTTCATAGATGGGGGGGGGGTGCCAGGTGTTAAGTTCACTTGCTCAAGTCCTCTCTGTTAAGGGCAAGAGCCACGCTCAGCTTGCCTGGTGTGGCCTTCTGGGAGCCATGCTAGAGTTATATTCTGACAATCATCTCTCCCGCATCAAGCCATCTCGCATTCTGTGTGAGAGCAATTTCGAATCTGATAGCTATATAAAAGCTAGATGAATAAAAATAATTATTGCTTCAACAGAAGCTGAATTAAAACGACACGTAAACTAATTATAGGTTAAATAGAAGTTCAATTGATGAAAATTATTCTTGCTAAAATAGAAGCTGAATTAATTAAAATAATTCCTGTTTAAAAGGAACTAGGACTGGTGAAAATAATTCCAAATTAAATAAAAGTTGGATTAAAGAAAATACTTCCTGGCTAACTAGAAAGCTGAACTGATGAAAAACAATTTTTTTAAAATAAAAAGCTGGTTTAAAGATAAACAATATCAAACAAAACTAATTATTGGTTTAGTCCTGGGTACAACGTTAAACTGCATCCATCCTCCGCCACAGGGAAACAACAACTTCCCTGTGCCGGTCCTAAGCCCCGACAAAGGAGGAAGGTTTGCCAGATGGATGGAGATACGCTGGCAGTAAAAGACCAAGACGATTGAAATCCGCAAAAAACACGACACAAGTGACAGAACAACCCAAATGCTTCAAGTAGGGCCCCCAGAAATTCGCGATCTTGCGCAGCGCAATTTTTGCGCAAATTTCCAGGTTTAGCGCAACAGCGCAAAAATTGGCAAAATTGCGCGATTTTAGCGCAAATGTTGACAAAATCTTACTAATTTATCTAAATTGGGCTTTGATTAACTTAAAATCACCGCGGCCCATGACAGTTCAACATAACAACGACGACCGATGTGCGGTAATCAAAATGGCGACCACAGAATGGGATGAAATCATAGATGAATTTCTAGTTAAAGATCGATTTTTTGGTGGTAATGCACAAACTTATACTATACTAGCTGGGGTACCCGGCGTTGCCCGGGAAATTTAGGATTCGAACCGCTCTGGCCACAACCCCACCCCACCACACCTCACCTCAACCCCCACCTCTCCCAACCCGCTCAAACCCCTCACCCCTCCACCCAACCAACCCCTCCACCCCACCCCACCAACTCCACCCCACTTCAACCCCGCCTCCACCACACCCCACAACGCTCCAACCTCCACCCGTGAAATTAGGGTTTTCGGGGAAATTGTTTCCCCCCCACCACCTCTCCATCCTCACACTCCCCCACCCACCCCACAACACGCCACCACTAACTCCGACCTTCACCGGTACGCGTAAATCTACATCAACTGCTCTTGCCATTTATATAATGACCATGCAAGCATTAAAGAAGGTGTTTAATAAAGTGCCGTCTTACGGTTTTCGCCTCCCCCCACCCTGGCCCCCATGGTGGTAGAGATTAGCCAACCCCTCCATCGTGTGGTTCTGATGGCCCTCTGTCTGGGTAAAAATGTGAAATCAATAGCTGCGTGTTAGTGAAAATTGTGGGGGTTTCGCCCCCCCACCCTGGCCCCATGGTGGTAGAGAATCGCCAACCCTTCCACTGACTAATTTTGATGGCCCTCTGCCTATGTACAAAGTTTCAGATCAATAGCTGCGAAACTGTGAGCGTGCATTCTGGACAAAGCCAGCCAAGTCCTTTCTTATAGATATAGATAAAAATTCCAGAACTTCACGGACACACAATAAAATGTGTTAGACGAAGTTTCTCAAAGCGGTCACACAGCAGCGTTGCATACTGTCTCGGCTTATGACAGAACGAACGCATTTAATCTATAGGCGTCAGGCGCGCACACAAAGACGGAAAGCTAGCACTCAGCACGTTGTGTAACTTGGTGATTCATTATAATATAGGCTATTTATAATATAATACTATTTAGAAGTTACATTTGTAATGAGCGTAGATTTCGGTGGGCATAAATTTTGAAAAATTCAAATTATTTGCGATCGTCTGAATACATTAAGCTTATGGTTATAGGAACTTTATAACTGCATTTTTGGCTTGATTGTCTAATTTCTAGAATGCCACGACTTTACATTAAATGACAAAAACACTGTTAGATACTTTGGTACACTGATTCAATGAAAAATAACGAACATTTTGATGTTTTAACTTGCGCAAAATTCGCGCAAATTTATCGTTCTTGGTGCGCAATTTTTTCAATTTTTTGGCGCAAATTTCTGGGGGCCCTATTCAAGGTGTCATGACGTGGAGCAGACATGCACAGTCCGGTCAGGACAGACCGGTGGAGAGAGTCGGGGGAGAGCTTGGGACACATACAGGCATTGACCCACGTAATCCTTCATGCCTCTCTCCCAATATTCTCTTCATTTAGACAGGGTGGTCTAGCTGCTCCAAGATGCTAATGGTATGGAGCAGACCTGCTGACCGGACCTGCTGAAGCTGGGCAGCATGACGCAAGACAGACTCAGGCAGAGAATGGAGTCGGACTCTTACGGGCACTGAGCCCAATGATATTGATGATGATGATGATGAAATCTTGGTTAACAGAAACTAATTCAAATACAAAGATGGATTGAATTGCTGGGTTAAATAAAAAGTTGGATACTTCTGGCTAAAATAGAACTTGGATTGATGAAACTAATTCTTTCTTAAATAGAAGTGCTAAAAGTCCACCGATTCTGGAATATTATAACACGATTTTTGGGAGCATCTCTATTAAAATTTTAAGTACACAGGATCTTCTATCTGTGCCAAATTACAGTGGCGGCGCCAGGATTTTCTTTTTGAGGGGGCTGGATTTTCGGGAAAAATTTTCAAATTTTCTGACGACCTTTTTTTTAGTCATTTCATCGAAATCTTCGAAAATGCTCCTTTTTCATAATCCGCCGAACTGTCTGTCAAACCTCGTGCACGTAAAAATTTCTCCAGAAAACAGTAATTAACTCATTTTCCTTCAAATTTGCACATGGACATTCACAGACATTTTTGCAGCAGAGGGCAACACACAATGGTATTGGTGACATTTTTTGCGAGAGCTTAAACAAATTCAAAGCAGGAAATTTAGAACATGGATATTTTCAGAGAGGTGTCCAAAATGTCAATTTCTCCGTTTCACTTTGTGATTTATTGGCATCATTACTGCTATGCCGCAAAAAAATTTGTCAAAAAATCAAAACGTACCAGACCTTAGTTGTTAAAAAGTCAATTACCAGATGGGGCCTTAAGTACGGCCGCCCATGATTTTTGCATTACTTAGATAGGACTAATAAGGTAGAATGAAATGGTTCATAAGATGAGATACGCCTATTGTTAGCCTCATGCAATAGGGCAAAGGAAGCCACAGTGACTGTCAAGAGTTGCGAATAACGTATCACGTATATTCGACTCTATCCAGCATCTATTAATGCTTGTGGTGCTGCTCTATTGATTTTAATGATAGCCTAATTGGAAATTTTCATGTTCGCTGATGCTATTTCACATGATTAAATTTTCACAATCTAACATTATGGAAATTATTGTCCTACCTTATCCATAGTTGCTTACGTTGGAACATATTAGTATTTATTTTTAATGACAAAAATATCGCATTCTTGGAAAATTGTTAAACTTTTACATGCATCATTTGAAATCAAATATGCATACATTATAATATCAGCATCGTTTATATTAACATGGTGCTCTTTGCTCAGAAGAAATTTGGGAAACTTTAAGTGTCACATTTTATGTAACTCTCCACTGGTTGTTCTCTGTCAGAGCCAGTCCAAAGCCTGGAGAAAGGAGGAGGGCAACACTAATCATCTTTGATATTGAAGTGTCGTTAAACATGTAACAAGAGTAACTCTTCTCCCGCCAGTGCCGTATTGACAGGAATTCAACTGCATAAGTTTATACCTGAGGACCCGCTGCTGCCTTGGGCCCCGCAGACCCTAGGGCCGGACCTGGCACCCCAAACCTCAGTTTCCTTATGAACACATGCCCATTTTTGTTTTTGCTCTCACTTCAAGGTTTGCAAAGGTTTTTATGAATGGTGGCCTTGTCACTGCAACAGCTGCGAATAAGGTTCCTTCAAGTATGATATATACACAACTATTTACATTCGTACTTCTAATCCCCATATGTGTTGCCACATCTGTATCACAACCCAGCATTTTCACAAGTGATGGAAGTGTGGAATGATCTCCCACAAGGTTAGCTACAATACTAGAAGCATGATTTTAATCATGAATAAGCAGCTGTGGACCAAATAGCATTCTCAACAGCGTGTGGGGGAGATCACTGGCATCTTCACCCTATCAAATGCTGCAGATACTGGGAATAAGATGTGGTGAGTTCAGGTCAACTGGGCGACCTGAGAAACGAGACTTGAAGTAAGTGAGGTAACCAGGATTACAAGTCCTGGAAGATGATTGGTCACAATGACAACATAGATGCATGCAATCAAATTGGCAAACTGTATACCCACATCAACTAGCAAATAACTCAGAATTAAGAAGCATAATTATATATTGTACACTATACCAACTAAGACTTTGAGAAAAATAAACTCTTGGATATTTGCAAAAATTGGCCAAGTCAGTTCTTTAACGTAATCAATGAGTTTTGGCTCTTAGGAAAAGTACATACAAGTAATAATTTCAAAATGACATAAAAGGAAACAAATTAGTTGCTCTTAAATATTTAGCGATGATGACAATGCCCATATCAACCTTTCCAACTGTTATGTACCCAATTACATGAAATTAATTGACTCATAATTTAATAATATAATATAACTTCAGGCAAGCTTCTTAGATATCATCTTTAAAGTTTGAAAACCCAATTTTATGATGCACTGATTAAAAGTGCTGTTGTTATAAAAATGTCTAATTAGATAACATTACATAACATTAAACTTCTTGCATTTCCAACAAGGTGATACAACTGGCCGTGGACAGAGAGAAATAGATGAGCTACATTGCCCGATGTGCAGAATTGCATGAAAAGGACTGATGATGATGACGATGATGATGATTCCACCTCTGGATCTTGTGATCAAAAGATGAAAAGCCACTGCCTAACAGAAAGCAACAAAGTTGAGAAAGATGTTGAAATCAACCTGAGAATTACAATACAGGTATGAATGTGACCTACTGCGGCTTCCCTCATGCAGTTTCACTTGGCTGAAAAATCGTCGCGGAATTGCTCCATCAGCATTGCCAGGTGACAGTACGACATTATTTTCTGACCGGAAGAATTTGATTCCACCTGAAAAAGATCAACTCTCAGTTTGAAAGGAAATATACTGTCAAAATAAATATTTATGATGCAGACACACGTCTTCTTCAATATAAACGATTCTAAAGGCACAGCCAAAATTGGTTAATTCTGATTTATAATCAAGTGTTAAAATATCTACAAGCTTATTCAAAAGTCCTAATGGATGTCAACACCATGTCATATATTTATATATATACATATATATATATCTATATATATATATATATAGAATGGAATGGCGCTTCGTAAATGACCACATTACACTGTCTAGACATGTCATGTCAATCGCCGACGTCACCGCGTGACGGTTGGCCACATGCATGGACTATAGCTCTCCACTGCCGTTTATCGCGTGCAGCGGCGAGGAGACGAGATCCGGAAAGGTGGGACCAAGAAAGAATGTTGTCAATCCAACTAATACGCAGTCTACCCTTGCATCGATATCCCTCCACGTGACCCAGCATGATGGCTTTTTCCACGCAACCCTGAGGGAGCCTGATGATGTGACCGAAATAGGAGAGTTTGTGAGCCTTAATGGAACTCAAGAGCTCTGGTGAAGTTTCGGCACGCCGATAGACTTGCTCCGTAGTAAGCTTGAGCGTCCAAGAAATGCGCAAAAGCTTTCGGGTACATTTGTTCTCGAAACTTTGGATCTGCTTTTCATCTGCCTTTTTGAGCACCCACGATTCAAAACCATAGGGTGCAACTGACCAGACCAAGGATTTCATCAAGCGAAGCTTGGTTTGAGTACTAATGGATTTATTTTTCCAGACTTTTGTAAGCTTCACCATGACTGCCATACCCATGGCCAGTCTGGACTTAATATCGTCAGAACACTTTGCGTCGCTAGAAATTTTGCTGCCCAGATATGTGAAGCTATCCAACTGTTTCAGTGCACCGCCTGCGACAGAAATCTTGATGACCCTATCGGTGATGGTCATAACTTTCGTCTTTGAAACATTTATCTTTAAACCATACTCATTGGTAGCGGATTCGACCCGATTGACGAGCTCCTGGAGTTCCTCTGACGATGTAGCGATCAAGAGGATGTCATCCGCATATCTAAGATTACTGATGGTCCCACCTCCAATTCTGAAGCCCCCTCTGAACCCGTGAAGCGCCTTACGCATTACCCGTTCCGTTAGGATGTTAAATAGGCAAGGCGAGATGTTACAGCCTTGCCGAACGCCTTTCTTAACGTGGAAACGTGGAAGCAGTCAGAGGTGATGTTATCTGTTCTGACAGCTGCACATTGCTGTTTGTATAGGTTCATCAATAGTTGGACAAGTTGTGGGGGAACCCCATGTCCAGCATGGACAACCACAGTTGACCGTCTAGACAGGACAGTATAATATGTCCCATTCCCAATTCTTGCTTCATGAAAAGGAATGTGATTCAACTGATACCATTGAAAATTCTAATTCCATCCTAATCACTAGATAATTATATTAGAGCATTTATAAAATGCTTTGTCCAGATAATTTCTCATAAGTGAACAGGACATATCTCTGCAATAGGTGCACCTATTCCATCCTAATCACTAGATAATCATATAAGATACATTTATAGCCATCTAATCAATGGAAATTTAATCCAACAGCTACTAACAGACCTGCCATAGCACTTGCGGTGTCAAGGTATATATGAACTTTGCATGAAGAAATTTTGCCTAAAATCAGAACACGAAAATAAGAGTAATTGTTAAGAGTTTTTAAGATTCATTGGCAGTCTAGCTTGTTATGTCACATCTCAGTGTGTGTGTGTGTGTGTGTGTGTATGTATGATGAGCACCAAATACTAGTCATTGTACTAGCCATTAGCTGGATGGAGCACATAGCGAGTGAGGAGGCGCTACAGATGGTGAGAGAGGAAAGAGCGATAATCGCCACAATAAGGAAAAGACAAAGACAAACTGGATTGGACACATACTGAGAAGTATGTACAACATACTACATATTGTGATGCAAAAAAATTGCCATTTATAAACCATCATCATATTGTTCTCTGCAGTTGGGAGGTTTGTACATCCTCTGACACCACTCAACTTGCGGTTGAGCTTCCTCTTTTAGCTGTTTATATCCCTCCTGCATCATCCAGTCCAGAAGCTTCTGTCTAAGTCTTCCTCTTCCTTTACGTCCCTCCATTCTTCACTCTATTATCTCCATCATAAGGGTGTCTCACTATGTATCCAATCCAGTTTCTTTGTCTTTTCTTCATTGTGGTGATTATCGCTATTTCCTCCTTCATCATCCGCAGCACCTCCTCGTTCACTATGTGTTCCGTCCAGCTAATCTTTCCATCCTCCGCCATATCCACATTTCAAAAGCCTCCAATCGCTTGATGTCTTCCTTTCTCATGGTCCACGTTTCAGTTCCATACAAAGTCACACTCCATATCAACGTATTGGTCAGCCTTTTATTGAAGTCTCTACTCATTCCTCTTCTTAACAGCTCTTTCCTTTTCGTGAACGCCTCCTTTCCCATCACTATCCATATCATAACTTCGCTGTGGCATCTCGCATCCTCTATGATCAGGTTCCCCAGATAGCAGAACTTCTTTACCTGCTCAACCCTCTCACCAATGTTAAATTTTTAATGTCATCGTTGTTCCGTCTTTTCTACTGATCCTCATCACTTTCATCTTTTTGATGTTGATTTTCATCCTGTACGCTATACAGACCAAGTTTAATCACTCCATCATCTTCTGAATGTCGTCTTCTTTGCCTGCTAGCATTGGCTGATCGTCGGCAAACCTCGGAGCCTTCACCAATCTGCCTCGCACCTTTATTCCCTCCTCCATGTCTTTATTTGTACCATCATTCATAACATGGGCGCTTTAGAGAGGTGGTTTCCCGTTGCCTTCTTCACAATGTTTTTACCGAAACACCATCTCCTAGTATCAATGTTTTCCATCGTCTGTCCTTCAAATTCTTGTCTACGAGGACTCGCTTATCCTGACAAGAATCCGGTCATCCACCACGCACTTCGTTCCAATAGGGTGGGCTGTTGGATAGCAGAGGCATGCTATCCCATTTTCCCAACTGCCATTTACTTATAAACATTTATTTGTTTATATCATTTATAGACATTGATAGCTAATCAGAGATAAATCATTTCCGATCAAGCTCGGTTTCATTCGTTCACGCAGAGCATTTATGAAATGCTTTGTCCAGATAATTGCTAAGAAGTGAACAGGACACACAGTCTCTGTAATAGGTGCACCTAATCACTGGATAATCATATAAGATATATTTATAACTATCTAATCAATGTTAGAATGCAGAGCATTGCAACTGACAATTATCAATTAACGAAGCTGTGTATATCGAGTAATGACAAGCCTAAGTTTGCATCTAGTTTTCAGACAAGGTGATGCCATTGGATTGAAATGCCATTGGATTGAAATGCCATTGGATTGAAATGCCATTGGATTGAAATGCCATTGGATTGAAATGCCATTGGATTGAAATGCCATTGGATTGAAATGCCATTGGATTGAAATGCCATTGGTTGTTGTTGCTTCATTACATTGCAACAGATCAAAGATTCACCGCAAGAACTTACTTCTCACAATGTTTTCTTCTCCTGGCGAGAAGTGAATATGCATTCGATTCATTCGTCTCAATCCCTTAAGAAGAAAGAAGCGCAAAATGATCGACTCACAAGTCCAACACAATTGACACTTTTCGTGGAATTGTAAGAGCCATGTACAAGAGTGTCTCATCACATAAATCATACTAGCACATCAAAGATGTAAGTCATATCAACAAATTACACAACTCACGCAAGCCAATTTATATATGTAAACTTCTATAATGTATGGGTCATCCATATATAACGTGCGCAAAAATCATATTATTGGCCCTCACTCCGGTTGCAAATCGTACATTTTTACGGACCTCTACGATTGCATATAATAGGGCCCCCAGAAATTCGCGATTTTGCGCACGCAATTTTTGCGCAAATTTCCAGGTTTAGCGCAACACCGCAAGAATTGGCAAAATTGCGCGATTTTAGCGCAAATGTTGACAAAATCTTACTAATTTATCTAAATTGGGCTTTGATTAACTTAAAATCACCGCGGCCCATGACAGTTCAGCATAACAACGACGACCGATGTGCGGTAATCAAAATGGCGACCACAGAATGGGATGAAATCATAGATGAATTTCTAGTTAAAGATCGATTTTTTGGTGGTAACGCACAAACTTATAGTATATAAAAATTCCAGAACTTCACGGACACACAATAAAATGTGTTAGACGAAGTTTCTCAAAGCGGTCACACAGCAGCGTTGCATACTGTCTCGGCTTATGACAGAACGAACGCATTTAATCTATAGGCGTCAGGCGCGCACACAAAGACGGAAAGCTAGCACTCAGCACGTTGTAACTTGGTGATTCATTATAATATAGGCTATTTATAATATAATACTATTTAGAAGTTACATTTGTAATGAGCGTAGATTTCGGTGGGCATAAATTTTGAAAAATTCAAATTATTTGCGATCGTCTGAATACATTAAGCTTATGGTTATAGGAACTTTATAACTGCATTTTTGGCTTGATTGTCTAATTTCTAGAATGCCACGACTTTACATTAAATGACAAAAACACTGTTAGATACTTTGGTACACTGATTCAATGAAAAATAACGAACATTTTGATGTTTTAACTTGCGCAAAATTCGCGCAAATTTATCGTTCTTGGTGCGCAATTTTTTCAATTTTTTGGCGCAAATTTCTGGGGGCCCTAATATAAATAAACTCTATCCCCAATTACAACAGTTAATCAGCTAAAGTCATCGATAAAACATCTAGTTTACCATAGGTTGCTATTTATTTCTGTTAAACATCATATTTACTGGCTAAAATTTCTTAACTGTTATGGTTTACTGTTTAGATCTGAACAGAATTGAATTCTCGTGTAAACAAAAGCCACCAGACTATAGGGCAATAGTCATAAATAGGTTAATGTGGACATCATATAGTTCTACATTTATTTTGCGCACATACATTTTTTTGAGACCCCTTCCCTGTACGTCCACATATGCAACTTGCCTAAATCTCCCTTCCTGTACATGTAATATATGGACAGCCCCTATCTATAATCGAGAAAACTTGAGTCTCAAGAACTAGGCGCAAAGCTAGTCATGATCTGAGCACATAATACATATATTATATATGGTAACTAGCTGGGGCACCCGGCGTTGCCCGGGAATTTTAGGATTCAGGCCGTTCCCCGCCAATTCCTCCCTCCATCCCTCGCACCCTCCTTCCATCCCTCCCACCCATGATTTAAGACTTCAATAAATGTTCTTCCCAACTGTTTAAAAAATGTGATCACTCATGGGTCAACATGTACTTCTCTTGGAATCCAGACAGAAGAAAAGCACAATCTTCGTTAGCATGGGCATCTTGCTAAAACCCTCCCATAATTAGGTCAATAGACTCAAATTTTGCACAAGAAATCAAACAAGTCTGTCTACATTAGCCACTGTTTAGTGAGCCAATATTAACACTGTGGAAATGACATCTTTCTAATAGCTTTCACAGACAATTTAGTCAAGGTTGATTTGCTAACACAGACAAAACAATATCCCGCTTCCGTGACTCTCACGCAGTGAGGAACATTATTGAGCATGTAAAATAAAAAGAATCAATGTCATTCAAATCGTTGCCTTCGTCCGTAATAAAAAAATTATGGAAGCGGATCGAATAAGCAGGATTTCTGTGTTTCCCCGTACTCGCTGATCGCCTGAGGACCAATGAAGTTCAGACTACCGGATGGGGCAAAACTGGAGTAATAGTAAGGTAAACTAACTGAGATATAAATACATATGTATAAAGGACGGAATGATTTTTATAGATATGCAATGCCAACAGAGAAACAATCTCTTAAAAAGCACATCTTGCTGGCTGATTTCTGGTGGTGCCCATGCATAGGCGAGCCTCGCATGGCCAATTTCAGGTGGTGCTGGGCACTCACGGGCCTCGCAGAGTCGGCACATGGGCTTGCTTACACAGATGCTTGGTATGCTGACAGCCAATATCTATCTGATACATCTCAATGACCAGTCCATTGTCAATGTGTTGAGCTGATATATTGAACCCAGTTGAAGTTCAACCTAAGTGACTCATCTGCAAATCAGATTGTGTAAACACTTCTAGGAAAACTTTCCCTGCTCCTGTTGTGTAGATGCTCCAAGGGAAGAACCTTTTGCATCCAGTCCCACATAGAGACAAGAAGATGTCCAAAAAGTCATTCAATAGTTCACCAGATCCTGTCTTAAGTTCTGCTACTGCATTGGAATCTGAAGAACTTCTTCTTCCACTGAACCGCATGAGTCAGACATCGGAGAGGAACGAAATGAGAAAGACAAACTGCCGACGACAAATGACATGCATTGGCAATTGGACATAGACATTAGACATGTGTCTGAGACACATTCTTACCTCAACCTGAATGCTTCTCCAAGCAGCTTCAGTTGTAAGATGGATTAGGACCGGAATTTCAGAAGCATTCCGTATTGGTTGTAAATCTAAATCTGGCACCTATTACAACAATGTCACTTAGATTATAGTGTACCTTACAACAATGCACAGATGTAAAATACAGTGCAACAACAGGTGACGAAAGCCTGTTCTACGTGTGCCCAGCAGCTTGGCAAATAGTCAGAAAAGTATCCGCTTCTACAATGGAACAACTGCTCTGTAGTAGTGTCATAATGTCCAGCAAAACACAACCACTTGTACTAAGCATGATCATGCTCTGTCCATTGCTTTGCTGACAGAATTCCAGTTCTTAATGGCATTCAACATCATAAATAGGCTCGTACAGAACATGGTTAGCTTCTTCTCAAAGTGGTACTGAACATGTACTATATAAAAGTTCAACTAAAACTCACAATAAAAATAATTATAATTTTCCACGCAACAGCATCTACCAATCAGCAACAAATGTAAAAGAGATCACAGAATATAATTAATACAGAAGTGCAAACAGCTAAAAAAGTTAACAATTAAGTACGTTTAACGAACAGCTACTGAAGACAACGAGTTTCTAAATGTGCTAAAAAGAAGCTGCCTGCATCTGAACAACTGCAGTATCATCATCAGTATGAACATACTTGTAGTAACCGTGGTATATGCGTATATAATTATATATAACGTCACACGTTTTACTTATATTGCTACATCTTCTCCCACGATGATCCCGTTAATTACAGGCCACATGGATACCTTTCGTCTGCTAAGCATGGTGACTGACTTGTTAAAAGGTTGAGACACCTTCTATCAATTTTGCAGTTACAATTACAGGTTTATTTTTTATTTTTAATCCGTGTCAACTTCTCCAGCTACTAATCAGCTCAAAATAGCCAAAAGATAATTGTACAATTAGAATAAAAAATGGATTAATATATGTGACGCCAAGGCTCAAAAACCAGTCGCTTGTCGCTTCCTAGTTATTGGGATAGAAGCTGAACTTGGCAAGGTGGGTCAAAATTATGGAATATTCTTCATTTCAGCAGTTGCCTCTGAATTTGCAATAATTTGCAAAGTAGTAACTCGATTTTCATGACGTTTCTTTATTCGATTCAATTCAGAATATATCAATTTATTGCCAAGCAGAATTGCAGAATAATTTATTGGTTTCTGAGCACTTCGATGACACGAATATTCAGAGACATTTTATTTAATTTTCTCACTATATACTAATGAAAGAATCAAACGAGTATAACTACAGTTAGAAAAAAGAAGTTTTCATTATGCAAATTGTATTATAAAGCAGAATAATTATAGAAATTATATGACTGAATGAAAAATGTCAAAAACCGATATGTGAAGGATTTTGAGCCCCTGTGTCACACATGCTGAATGGGAGGGAGTCCTTTCAAACTTAACCCAATTTTTAGCAAAAATGCAAAATTATTATCATGAATCTTATGCATTGGAAAAAAATGTCTAAAAAACCATCAGAGCACAACGACAGGAGAACAAACTTACGTTAAATGTATGAGCTTGGTTGGCCTTAATTTTCAGTTTTTGAGTTCGTGGATCTGTCTCTAAAGCGAATCTCTTGTTGTCGTACACATCAACAACTCGCCTAATGTCTGATTCACTGTAGCCACTAAATTTTGACGACTGCAGCAAGTCATTGACAAAAATAAAACCACCTGCAATATGAACAAACACACGTTTTTCGCAAAAATGTTAAATGTCAAAGAAAAGCAATAAACAAATTAATGAACAAATACAGCAAAAGGAACTTTAGCGGTACAGACAGCAGAATGCACAAACAAGTAATGACTCTATCTAAAATGTCTTTTTAAAAATTCTGTTCAAATTGGAAGAGGGAAATAACTTTCTTATTTAAAAACTTTAAACAAACTGGTCAAACCTGACTGGATGGGTAGACCGAGAGTGGGAGCATCATGACGGAGAACTTTCGCAAGTAAACGAGAAAGAGTTTCATTATCATCTGTCTGGAAAGTCACACAAAATCTAAGGCTCAAATTCTAACAAAATATCAGTTTGATTAGTTTCAATGGCAACATGGTCAGAAAATATTTCATTGCATTAAATCTAAAAAAAATCTAAAAAACCATCGTCCTGGGCACGACGCTAAACTGCATCCATCCTCCACCACAGGGAACCAACAACGTCACTGTGCCGGTCCTAAGCCCGGACAAAAGGAGGAAGGTTTGCCAGATGTATGTATGTATGTATGTGCACTTGTTATAGCGCCCCTTCAAGCTCTCTCTACTCAGAGGCGCTCCCGAATGCAGAGCGGGCACTGCATCGGAGTTTCACGCCGAAGCGCTGAGCAATTGTGAGTGAAGAACTTGCCCAAGGTCCTTACGCGGCGAGGTGGATTCGAACCTCGAACCTTCCGGCTTCAAGGCAACGACGCCACCGCTACACCACCGCGCCCCACAATCTATTTTCGATGTTGTAAATTGCTTGACAATGTCTTGTTCTTGCCGATAGCGATAGCACGACATCAATGATGGGTGGCGATACGCTGGCAGTAAAAGACCAAGACGATTGAAATCCGCAAAAACCACGACACAAGTGGCATAGCGACCCAGATGCTTCAAGGTGTCATGATGTCGGGCAGACATGCACAGGCTGGTCAGGACAGACCAGTGGAGAGAGTCGGGGGAGAGCCTGGGGCACATACGGGCATTGACCCAGGTTGTCCTTCATGCCTCTCCCAATATTCTCTTCAATCAGACAAGGTGGTCTAGCTGCTCCAAGATGTTAATGGTATGGAGCAGACCTGCTGACCGGACCGGTTGAAGCTGGGGCAGCATGATGCGAGACAGACCCAGACAGAGTGGCGTCGGACTCCTACGGGCATTGAGCCTAAGGATATTGATGATGATGATAAAAAAACCAATCCACTGTGAGTTTTCTTACCTGCGCACTTCGTAAAAAGTCCGTCATGCAAAAATATGTGTTTTAGAGGTGCTGAAGTCACTGGCAAAAGCAGCGACTTTTTGAGCACTGGATGTAAATGCACAAACAAATTGTGAATCTTTTAAAAATCCCCCCATGGTTTATCAGACCATCTGGAAATAGGCGACGGGAACAAATTTAAACAAACTATTAGAAGTTCAACCTTCAGAAGCGCACCTCATAATTTCCCAGCTCCAACTTACCTGAATCGGATCAGTAGTTACTAGCTCTCAAAATCACAATGGATCAGGATAGTAGAAATTCACAGCAAGAGTTAAATAATTATGGAAACATTTAATAAAAATGGGTCCGATTCACAAAGTGAAATCACGCTTTCTGCTAAGATCCGACCGATAGTTGCCTTAATAATTTGCTGTCCGCTATCTTATCTGACCATTCTGACCAACCAGTCTTAAAAGGATGTTTTATTATTGTACACCCCATTCCTCCTAAAACGACCAGCTTTAAACGTGTTTCGTGGTTTTTAGTTAAATCGGGCCCAAAGAATCATTCGCGTAATTATATTATCCAAGAAACAGTCGTCTAGCTTGCTGACCCTTTCATAAAGTCTGAGCCAACTTTTGCCGGCTTAAGGTACGGAGGCTCCATCAATGCTATTTTTGATAATACTGATGATTCAAAAAGGTTGTGTGAGCATGCCACTGCCTCGGATTTGCTGGATGGAATTGCTTCATGTTCCCCCCTCAGGTTTAAAGTGGAATGGAAATTCCTTCACGGCCATGACTGCGGACAGTGAACACACACTGTGGAGGCTTCTATCAGCATTGGCGCCGTTGTTGTGTTAATCATGATTAGCCTTTATATGCTAGACAGCCAAATGCTTTCATGTTTTAAAAAAGTTTCTTTGTCAGACCTAAAAGTGGAGACTTTCACCACCACTTTTAAAAGCGGTGGTGACTGGACACCACAATCACAATAGAACGTTACGCCTATATATATAGATGCCAATAGAAAATGACATTTGTTAGTTTTGATCATCTTGATTGCAAGAATGCAAGGGTACTGACATTACAAGAACAAACTTGAACATTGAAACATTATGTTTCAAGAAACATTGAAAATTATAAAAGAGGCAAAGGATTGCAGGAGGTACATTTACACAAGCAGCTGTACATAACTATTGGGAAATGGGCACATTATTATTGCAGTAGGAAAGGTATCATTTTGGCACAGTTTACATTAGGCCTGTTATTACTAAAAGACATCTAGTTAAACAGATTCGCTTGTTAATAATGAGCTTAAATAGATTCCAGTTAGTAATTGCTAACAGATATTAGAAATTATAATTCAAAATGGAATACAAAGCTTGCAGTTACAATGTTCAATTACAAAGTCTTTCCAAACCTGAACCAACTCTAGCAAAATTCCAAACTTTTAAGAATCTTTGAAAATTCTACAAAGCGTCGCAGTCTCTTGACAGACATAAAACTTACATTAATTGTACAAGTCCCAATGGCTTTAATTTTCAGCTTCTGGGTCAGTGCATCTGTTTGTAAACAGAATCTCTTTTTCATATAGATCATCAACTCGCCTAATTACTGATTCACTGTAGCCACAAAATTTTGGTGACTGCAGCAACTCATTGACAAAAATAAAACCATCTACAAAATTTATGAAAACAAGTTTTCAACACTTTAACAACGAGTTGCATTGGTTTCATAGACATTAAAGTGCTAAATGGAAGAGAAAAGTAACTATCTTTAAATTATCCAATAGATGGCAACAAAAGAGAAACAACTGTAGCACAGATGGCTACATATGAAACAAGTTCAAACAGCATAAAATAAGTTGAATGCAATTTTAATTACATTTAATCTTGCACACAAGAATAACAAAATAACTTGGTTACTACCCGACTGAATAGATAGATACATCAAGACTTTGAATTTCATGATCGAGTACTTTTGCAAGTAAACGAGAAAGAGTCTCATCAGTATCATTCTGGAAAGTCACACAATAACAGCTTAAAGCTGATGTCTTTTGCTCCGAATTTCATGTAAAAATAAAATACACCTGCCTCTTTCATGCGTGTACCCACACGCTCTTTATGAGGTGAGTATACGCTGTATACCCGCGTGTACCCTGGTTTTCGGTGGCGAGTATGCGATGCCGTTTTTTCCCAGAGGTAAGTATACGCCGTATACCCGCGTATACCCTTGATTACAGCCCTGCCCTGATCATATTCCTTTGTCACACACTGATCAGTCTGGCAAACTTAAACTTGAAGAGTGCCTTTCATCTATGTCAGTGGTTCCCAACCTTTTTTGACTTGAGGGCCACTTTTTCTAAGTTGGAGGACACGAGGACCACTTTTTCTAAGTTGAAAGACATTAGGGGGCCACAAGGTTAAAATTGTATTAACTAAAAGCATATTTTTTTTATAATTGCTTCAAAATATAATGTTTGATGTTATTTATCGACGTCATAATATAATAATTTGCAATAGAAAATAATAATGTGTTCTATCCTGTCCAAATTGTTAATTTTTCATATATATTTTAAATTCTTTGAGAGATGAGGGCCATTTTCTGAGACCTGGCGGGCCATTTTCTGAGGCCTGGCGGGCAACTTTTGGCCCGCGGGCCACGGGTTGGGAACCGCTGATCTATGTACTCCTGGTTTTGTTTCAATGGTTTGGCCATAAACCATGACAGTCTGAGGTATTATACACGATTTTTCTATGCAGGAATGCTGTGAAGATGAAAAGATGATGACAACAACAATCATAATGCTGATGACAAATCAGTGAAGTAATTAATTATTGCGTGAAATTAACAATAGTAGCCTACCGAATGGTGTTTTCGTCTGCCACTAGCCATTTCATAGAACTGCTGTTTGCTGTTATCTTTTCACAGAATAACCTGAAGCGAAATTATAAACAAATTTTAAAAACTTATAAACTTGGAGTATATTTAAGTAAACCATGAATGAATAATCATTGAATATGGATTCTACTTAAAATCAGATGGACACATATAATTTACAGAAGTTCTTTAAAATAATGTTGTTCTAGGTTTAGGCATAACAGAGATCTATAGGTAATAGACTTTGTTGAATAGTGATATGATTGAGAATAACAATTTAATTGAAAATACTGTGGATGGCCAGAGTTCAGTGTTTTATCAGCCATGAGCCTCAATTTGAAAGAGATCCTCTGGTGTACAGAGAGCTATATTGCCATCAATCCAACTTCCATTTAACCAAGAATTTTCTTCATTATTCCAAAGTACTTATGCAAGAATTTTCCCTCTCAACCTGACCTCTATTTTAGGCAAACTACTTCATCATTCCAGCTTCTACTTTCGGAAACAATCGTTTCCATCAATCCAGCTTCTATTTAAGAAAAGAATTAGTTTCATCATTAAAACTTCCATTTTGGCAAATATTTTGTTATTTTCATCAAACAAGCTTCAGTTTTAAATTGATAGTATGAAATAATTTAGCAACTTAAACTGCGGTTCAACCAAGATTTGAGTAATTCATAGGTAGTCAATGACTCGAAGTGCAACGACTCAGAAGTATTTGGCAGATTAGGGAGATATCTCTGTAAAAGTTCAGTTTTTTTATATTTCTTGAAAACAGCAAGGCATGCAGAGCTCCTGGTATCGGACGGAAGAGTGCTCTGAAGGTAAACCATTAAGCAGATTTTACGTCATCACTTCAATTTTGTTAATTAAGAAAAGTGGTTGTAATCGTAATTGTAATCTCCAAATTTCTAGAGCACCACTGGAAAGCCAAATGCAGAGCACCAGCTTATTCATGAGTGCTGTGTCTAGTCTAGGGTGACCATTTTCTGGCCATCAAAAACCGGGACACTTTTGGAAATCTGCCAATTAGGTTATACAAACGCCTAGTCCTATAGTATACTACAATCAACAGTAAAGTAGGCCATTGTTGTTTATAACAGAAGCTTTCAGCATATTTTGACGAAGTTCGGAGTTATTGATATTTCTCGGAAGAGAGATTTGCTAAAGTCAAGTTCTGTTCTGCAAACGCTTTTTGAACATATCGATGCAGGTGTCATCACAGTTAAATTCAATGCTCTAGTCATCAGTGTGCTGAGTGCAGTAGGCCTATACCCTTCCGTAAATGACAACACTCTGAATCAGTGTTCAGTGTGTAATCTAGTCCATAAGAAGATTTGAGGTTTCTGGGGGGAAACAAGCACGAAATGGGTTTGGGGAAGGTATTTGCTCCTCACTATCAGAATACTGTAAATTTCAACATTACAATGGCAGCATTTTAGGTTGTCAGCTCTATCATTTCAGTGCTGACAAGAGTTGCAATGTCTATCTCCAATTACCGTATTACGACCCTGACATGAAAAATCGATAGATCTGGTGCCGCCACTGAAATTGTAGCCCTAGGGCCTATTATGAAGACTTTCTTGTTAAGCTCTGATAATTGTTAAAAGATATTAACTAAACTCACTAGCCTATAATTATACCTAGTCCCAGATTATACTAAAGATACTCCATATAAATTGACAACTTCGATCTCTTTCATTGCGACTTCTTTTTGGGTTACAATTTAAACTACACGTTGTTCTGTCATTTACACGAAACTGACGTTTTCAATATGCTTTCCTTCTAGTAAAAAACTGGGACAATTTCGCTCTTTTGCTCAAGTCGTCGGGACACACCACAAAAAACCGGGGCATGTCCCGGAAAACCGGGACGTATGGTCAGAAGAGCTGTCCAAAAAGTAGTCCGAAGGAGGTCGTAAAATTGGAAGGTGGAAGATCAGGTGAGTCAGGGTAAGAATTTCTAAAGAGGTGAGACTTAAGTTTTGAATGGAAACCCCGAGGAGTGATGGATAGAGAAGCCTGAGGAAGATAATGGTTGGTGACCAGTAAGGAAGAAGGATTAGACAACTTGAGATTAGTAGTGACAAGCGTGAGACAGGCGGATGATCGGGCATGCACAGAGTGATGAGATATAGAGAAATTAAAGCGCTTACAGAATACAGAAGCACTCCGTGACTACGTCGAAGATTTGAAAGCCGGGCGACATAAAAGATTGAAAAGACGAAACAAAAATTAGGACATCAGCCCATCATTATCATTGTGCACAGCCGTCGTTTTGCTATAATTTCTCTTTTCAAAATTTTAACATAACACTAAATGTTATTACCATATATTTAGCAACCCGTTTTTATTTATTTATGTAAATGTAATATATTTAAGAAGCGAGTATGTTGTCATATTTATAGATATTGGCAAGGACTCTACATGATCCTTTTTACTTCGATATTGGGTGTCGCGAAGCCACGAAATTTTTATAGCGCATTTTTAAACAGCTAAACAAAATGTAAATGTACACGTCTCCCTGTAGGGACTGTACGGTCTTGGCCCTGCTTATGTTAGGCCTATTAGTCCAAGCAATCTAGATAAAAAAAATACCGTCATTCCGTCAACCTGGGCCAAATTGTAACAGAATCTTTCTAAACGGTTTCCTGCTCAGAATCTTGCTGAATAGGCCTAACATATCTAATACCCCACAAAATCCGACCATGAGGCCACCCCCCCCAATTTTTTTTCAAAATGCAACGCGATTTAACTTGACATGAAAATGTACAAGCGACATTAATTTTTCGGCAGCGCTTTATTGACAGTAGAATAAACCAATGGCGCTGACGCTTTAAAAAAACTCGTTGAGAACCATGCAAGGAGGACACATTGAACATGATTTCTGATTAGCTAAATACTTGGCAAACAAAAATACACGAAACAAATATAAATTAACTGAATTATATTTGTAAATAACTCGTATGCTGCAAGGTGTTCTCACTTTTTTGGCCCACCCTGTAGGCCTATGCCGTAGGCTATACCCGCGTATACCCTTGACTATACAACCCTAGCTGTCTATATGCCTGCACTATAGTGCTGTAAATTCTGTTAGGCCTAACCCCTACGACTTAAATTGCAACTGTCTATACTACGATAAACATTCAAAGATCTTTAAAATTTGTAAACGGGAGTGTGCTGCCGAAGCTGTTGAAACACCGGAAAACTACCCCCCCCCCCCCGTGTACTGACTTAGTTAGTGACTGTACCTCTGTGTAGGACCAGGCGTGATTGCAGTATCGCCGTATAGGGGACCGTGTGTCGGTTAGGTCAGGTCAAGCGTCGTGAGGCACGGTTAATTAGGCTCAGGTTAAGCGTCGTGAGGGTCGGTTTGGGTTAGTGTCGTCATTAGATACTTTACTATAGGCCTACTATACTAAGATAAGGCCTATATATGCTTCGGTCCCCGATACTGCAATTTCGCCTAGGACCGTAGGAATATGTATTGCATATAAAACGTTGTGGTTGAACGAGCAGCAAAGCAGCCGCTCGGAAAAATCGAACAAGTTATGATTGATGACGTCATCGGAAAAGACAAATGAAAACTGATGACATAATATCTATCGCCATGGCAACGCTCAACGCAAACAGAATTTCATCTAGAAACGCGTCGATTTGAAGATATCTTTTGAAATATTTAATCTAAAACTTAAAATAATTGAGTTTTCTATTTATTTGATTCCTAAGTTTTGCTGAAATGAAATGCCTGAAGGTCTTAAGTAAGACTTTCGAGAATTTGATCGATGTAAGAAGGTGTTCTTATCGAAATATTCGAAGGAAACGAGGCGACGAAACGAATGAGAAAGCGACATTAGGCCTATATATGTGGCGAAGAGCTGATTGCTGGTCAGTACAATTTATTGTAACTGTTTTATTTCGATGATAATATAATTATACCTGATGACATATCACTTACGTCCCAAAGAATAAATCTCTAAATGTTTTTAAGATGAGCAATTCTAAGCAAAGTGAGCATTAGACAAGCTGACAAAGAGCGGTTATAATAATTATTATTATTATCTTCGTTTAATTGGCAACAAGACTAATAGACTCACCGCTATGATCGCTATCAGGTAAATGTAATATATAAGACTGTATACATAAGACTGTTTTAGCCTGTTTATAGTTGTTTCAAGCAGTACAGAGCGCGATAGGCATACACTTTATTAATTTAGGCCTGTTAAACCTTCTGGAAACTCGAGCACTGCAGATCAACGTTTGACTGCAGTCGTTTCTGTGCTCTCAAAACTAGAGCTGATGATCAACTTACTATAGGGTTTATAATCAGACTACAGTACATTAGGTCTAAGCCAGTGGTTCCCAACCTTTTTTGACTGTCGGGCCACTTTTTCTAAGTTGGAGGATTCGAGGGCCACTTTTTCTTAGTTGAAGGATATTTGGGGGCCAAAAGGTTAAAATTTAGTCAACTAAAGGCGTATAAAATTGTTATAATTGAATCAAAATAGAATGCTTGATGCGATTTATTAACGTCCAAATAAAATAATTTGTAATAGAAAAGAATTATGTATTCTATCATGTCCAACTTGTCACTTTTTACATATATTTTTCTGAATTCATTGAGATGCTGCGGGCCATTTTTGTAGGCCAGGCGGGCCACTTTTGGCCCGCGGGCCACGGGTTGGGAACCGCTGGTCTAAGCTTATGCATGACTATTAGGCCTATTCATGTAGGCAATGATTTTTAATTCATTAATTTTCAGGGCTGAACGATGAAGAGAAGATACGTCGCTGAAGTTGACAGTGCATGAGAATCAGGTATATAATGCCATATGCACATTATGCAGTCCAGTCAGTAGGCCGATATATATATATAATTATATATATATATATATATATATATATATATTAGACATTTTCTAAACTTAGACTATGAAGATAGAATCTTTGTCCTACACAGCTTTAAACTCAATTGACGAAAGGTTCAGAGAGGCAGAAGAACCAGTGTTTAATCTAGTCCCCCTCCTCTGGGGGGGGAAAATTGAGGTGTCTGGGGGGAGACAATTAAGCGTCCAAAGGACGTCACGCTCGTGATGCGCGTAACACCTAGACTGGGAGGGGAGGGGTATGGCGAGGGGATGTGCCCCTCCCCATCAGAAACCTTTTGAATTTCCTCATTGCAATGGCAGCATTTTAAGGGGTCATCTTTACAAAACAGGTGTACTTTTTCAGTGACCCATTAGAAAAGTTTTGAATTTCCACATTGCAATGGCAGCATTTTAAGGGGTCATCTTAACAAAATAGCTGTACTTTTCAGTGACCCATTAGAAACTTTTTGAATTTCCACATTGCAATGGCAGCATTTGAAGGTGTCGTCTTAACAAAATAGCTGTACTTTTTCAGTGACACATTAGAAACTTTTTGCAATAGCAGCATTTTAAGGTGTCGTCTTAACAAAATGGCTGTACTTTTTCAGTGGCCCATTAGAAATTTTTTGAATTTCCACATTGCAATAGCAGCATTTCAAGGTGTCGTCTTAACAAAGTGGCTGTACTTTTTCAGTGGCGCATTAGAAACTTTTTGAATTTCCACATTGCAATCGCAGCATTTTAAGGAGTCATCTGAACAAAATAGGTGTACTTTTTCAGTGACCCATTAGAAACTTTTTGAATTTCCACATTGCAATGGCTGCATTTTAAGGTGTCATCTTAACATGATAGTATCATATATTATAGCAGAAAATAATGTCATTATAATAATTTATTAATAAATAATATCACGGTGTATTATAACACTTCATGTAAAACAATGAAGAAAACAGTAACTAAAAACCAATATCATTTCGTCAAATTTTTCTGGTGGAAAAATGTCAATCCTGGGGGGGGAACTTTCCCCCTCCCCAGAGACGTCTAGATTAAACACTGCAGAGGAACGTTTAAGATGAAGAAGAAGATAAACAGAAGGAATTAGTTCAGATTTTGAAGAAAAGACAGGAATTTCTTTGCTGGCTTCGATCTATCCAAAGTTGGCTCATAATAGCCTAATAGCACAATATATATATATATATATATATATATATATATATTGTGCTATTAGGATATTTGGATACTTTGGATATTTGCCTCATACATTCTGATCTCACCTAAATAATACTGACTGTACATAGGCTAGTGTATAGCTAAGCCTACAGTGTAGGTTCCTATAGGCTAGTGCCGTTATAATAGCACACCATACTGCAGTGATCGCTTCGAATGACATCAGTGGCGGCGCTACGCCAGGGCATGGCAGGGCAAATGCCCTGGTGAAAAAGCCTTTGCCCTGGCTGTTGCCCTGGTCGTTGCCCTGCCAGAAATTTTACCCTGGGAGAATTTGTTCGGGCATATTGCTTCTTACTGTTCACGTCCGTCCACTCTCTGGTAAAATCATGAAGAGAAAAAAACCTGGCAGAGCAATTTTCTGGCAGGGCAAAAGTTCTGGAAGAGCAAAATTTTGTCAAGGTAAAGACCGTACAATTTTGACAGGGCAAAAGTTCTGACAGGGAAAAATTCTGGCAGGGCAAAATTCGGGTGGGACAAAAATTCTGATGGGGCAAAAGTTCTTGCAGGGAAAAATTCTGTTGCTGTTTATCCACATCGCCGTATACAACATACAACTAAGAGCGTAGGCCCAGCTGTCGTTTTATTGTTTTTCACATGAAGCGTAAGCATTTGCATAGACAATAGACCTATATACCTGACTCCGTTACTTTATTTGCTGAATGCTTAGCTTTCGAAATGCTACTGGAAAGAGGATTTGCAATGCTTCACTTAGTTACAGAGATTGGTCTACAGGTTGAGCCATAAAATGACAGTAAAGTTTTTTGCCCATAATCTTGGCCAGAGGTAATAATTTTAAATGAAATTTTACAGGCTTAAAGACAATTCATATTTACACATGATGGCCAGATTAATTAAAATATTCAGACAGAACAAAAGTTATATCACTTTTAGTGAGACCACTCACTGTTATATGATGATTCAAAAATATGACGCAGCAAAAGTTTCAAAAAGCAAATTTATTAAGTAACATCTCAAATAATTGTTGTCAAATAAACTTGTTATTGACAGAAAATTGTTATTATTATTTAAAAAAGAAACAGGTACCAGCATATATAGCTACATGTAGCTGTGGCATCATTTAGCAAGATGACTGTTAAGTTGGTAAATAAAGAATTTTTCTGATTAGTAATTTTGTTGTTAAAATAATAAAATCAATTTATATCAAATAAAAATTCCCAAGGTCGCGCAAATTTGTATTCATACACTTCATGAGCTAGGCCTTGGAGATAAAGCTATAGTCGGCGCTTAAACTGATAAACAGCTATTGCAGAGAAATGGAACTAAATTGAACTTGAGAGTCAAGAAATGTGCCGTTTATGAAAAGAAATCGGTTCAACGTCAATATTACTGTACTGGTTTCATTGAGAAGAACCAATGGTTCCAAATATAGGCCTACGGATTTGAACCCGATGATTATCAACTATCAACTGTGGAGAGCTATTGCTCGAGAAATACCACAATCTGCAGCCAATGCAAGAACCATAAGAGAATGAAAATTGATGGTCGCATTGGAGTTGATTGGGAAGATTTATCTCTGGAGCACATCACCAAGTCCATCAAAAAATGTGTAAAAGACTCTAAAAAGTGTGGGTATTGGTGGTGGACACATTGAACACAAGATGTGATGTACTATCACGTTAATTTGATAACAATAATTAATATTATTATTTGAGATGACTCTTATAAAAAAAATCGCTTTTTGCCACTTTTTGTTGCATTCTGTTTTTGAATCGTCAAAAAGTCAACTGTCTCACTGAAAATTATATAAGCTTAACTCTTGTTCTGTTTGAAATATTGCAGTGAATTGTGGCCACTTTGCGTAAATATGAATTGTCTTTAAGCCATACAATTTTTTTTAATTTTTTACTTCTGGCCAAGATATTGGCAAAACACTTTAGGGGGATCTTTTTTATGCCCACCCTGTATGAGGTTTCTAAGATTTGCTTTTCAGATGTCAAAGTGTTCGGTTTTATGACTTCGCCCATTTGATCCTCTGACCAGAGAACCCTAATAGTGTAGGGTGGGTGATTTATGGCATGTACGGTAGCGTGAAATTATAGGCCTATGTAGATGTAAGCCCGTAGGCTACTACCGAGCACTCTGCCCTGGTTATCTGCATGATTGCCCTGGCTGTGCCCTGGCTACAAAAAAGTGTCTGGCGCCGCCCCTGAATGACATATGCCTATAATAATATAATATAATCGTAATGAAAATTCAAAATCCATAGGATGGTCCAAGGCCCACGAGGGCTATACTCTCTGTATCAGAAATCAAAACATTGAGCCACCGAGCGGTTAATTATAATTAAATATAATTTTATAGGCCTAAACCTATATAAATTAAACACTAGCTGAAGCCTGCATGTCTTTCGAAGGCTTCTGTGTGCGGTCTTACACAAGCTATAGTCCTTTAACAATAGCAGCAGCAGCGCTAGGGGGCTAAGCCCCCCAAAAGCCATCCATTTTTTATGTAAAAATGAAAATATTTGCATGATTAGCCCCCCCTAAAAACTGAAACGTAAACGTATGCACTAAAAAAGGTCATGACTAAAAAAAGAAGCTCGTCAGAAATTTTGACGGTCGAAATGGAACATTTTCTTGAGATTTTGGCCAATGACTAAAAAAAGGTCGTCAGAAATTTTGGCGACTGAAAACGGACAATTTTCTCCCAGTAGATTCAGCCAGTGGTGGCCGCCAGGATTTCAGTTTCGGGGGGGCTGAAGCCTCGCAGCGAAAATTTAACATTTTCATCCGTCAAAATTTCTGACGGCCTTTTTTTTTAGTATCGACCGAAATCTCATGAAAATTTTCCATTTTCGCCGCCAAAATTTCTGACGACCTTTCTTTTTTTTTTTAGTCGACCGAAAATCGTGGATTTTTCAATGTAAAAAATTCGGATGGCCCTTTTTTAGGGGGCTGAGCCTTTTGTATGGGGGGGGGGGCTTAGCCCCCAGCCCCCTAGCGCCGCCACTGGATTCAGCCCCCCAAAAAACTGAAATCCTGGCGCCGCCACTGAACAATAGCCTCGCATCTTCCATTCTTTGGATTCACTGACTGCAGGCCTAATTGTAGGCCTAGGCCCATAAATTAATAGCACTATATGGAAGTCAACATTTAATAAAGTCAGCATTCGCCTAAGTCGAGGGAGGGAGGGGGAGGGAGGGAGGGAGAGGGAGAAGGGAGAGATGAACGGACAGCCGGTGACACGAAACGGAGTATCCCCCCTGAAAGCTATCCGGGGGGATGAATTAATCTATCCCTCCGGATGGAATTAACCGGTCTAGACTATCCGGGGAGATGAACCAGTCTATCCCCTTTTTTGAAAAATGCGCATAATAAAAAAATTATGCTGTAATCAAAATTTAAAGTGACTCTAATTGTTTTAAGTGTCCTAAGCAATGCTCAGATAAAGGCAACTCGAATTTATTTAGTGACTCTGAGTGTTTTAAAGTGTTTTAAATGCTCTAAAAACAGGGCAAAACAAATTATCTAGTAGGAATAAACATATCTGTTAGTGTCATTGTTCAAAACAAAGCAGATGAAAATTAATTTGCAGAAGAAATTACACGCGGAAGCGGTTTTTTCGACTTTTTTTAATTTGAGGGGATACAATTAATACGGGGGATACTCTATTTCGTGACACCGGCGGTTAGGACGGATAGACGGGGAGGGGTAAAATATAGACTGCAGAGGCATGTCGACGGATTAACTGGCTCGCTTGGCCACATAAGGTCGATGGTCGCGCGTCTGTACGCTACTCTGTGAAAGAGAGCGTGCGGGCCGCGGTTCGATTCCCGAAGGTGGCTATTTAAGAGATTCAATGTAATGTAATGTAATGTAATGTAATGTAAATCTTCGAGAATTTCTCAGCGCCCACAAAAGCCACGTCAGGGAGACCAGCTTATTCACCGGCGCTATATCAAATCAAGTCCGCAATAGCCAGAGCTGTCGTTTTCGTAATTCAAATCTCGGGCTAGCACGGTCCGTCCACGGGGACCTAAATGGCGTAGCGATACTAATCATCTTCGATATGGCAGTGTCGTTAAACATGTAAGAACTGTCGACGGATTGAGGGAAGCAGAGGACGAGAGAACTGACGTCAGTGGCGTAGCAATAGGGCGTGCAACCTGTGCAGTGCACGAGGGCCCCCGGCTGTCAGAGGCCCCCCGGTGTCAGAGTCAATTTTTTACTTTAAGGATAGGCCTATTCTTATTTAGGTGTCGCTGCTAAGCGACAAGCACGAGAATAACGGGTAAAGAAGACCGCCAAAATGCAAAAAATTTCCGCATTTCTGCGGAGAGCGAGCTTGCACCGATGACTACGTCAGACATGGGGCAGAATCGAATTCCGATTTGATCAGTGCAGAGATGGTGGTTGGCATGGATAATTGGATATTGACACTGAACCGAGTAGGCCTGAACATCGTTGCTTTGAACTTCAGAGGCTACGGTAGCAGTTACATCACCAATGGATTCAGGCTTGACTCCTCAAAAGTGGTGGATATTTTTGCACAAGAGAAGGCGCGCAAAACGAGCATTTTAGCATATCGTATTTAGACACCGGGTCCCGTAGTAGGTTAGCCGTAGACTTGATTGAGTCATTTATCACACTTGCCAAATTCGTTACATTTTCCGCTCTTTTAATCGACAAACCCAACAGCTTAAAGAATTTAAGTCGGGCCTATGGGTGATTGATGATTAATACTTCAGGAGAAGAAGCAATTTTTGTGATTACTTTTGTATGGTATTCTAGTTAAATTTTTCTCTGCTGATATGAAGAATATGATAAATTTGTTAAAATAATAAAAATGTGGCTAGTTTATTTTCTTTTAACTTTGGTGTTAAAAATGCAAATTTCGTAAAGGAACCAGGCGTTTTGCACAGCTTTGTTGTTTGAAATGGAATGGCGTTTCAAGCATTTAAGGGCCCACCACCTAAGCGCTGCACAGGGGCCCCCCAAGACCTTGCTACGCCACTGACTGACGTCAATCAACTTACCACGTGACGACGCATCTTTTGACATATCCTCAAACTGTTCTGAATCGTCTTCAGACGGGCAATCATATAAATCTATACAAATAAAGAGAAGATTCTGTGTGTTTGACCGAGCTTTTCACTACTGTGAGGGTTTGGGGCCTCGGTATATGGGACACCCAGTGGAGGGGTTCGCGAATCTCTGCCACCATGGGGGCCAGGGTGGGCGGGTGGTGGGGGGAGGGAATTTTTTTCCCCCAAAACCCAAATTTCACGGGTGGCGTACCGGTGGTAGTCGGAGTTAGTGATGGCCTGTTGTGGGGTGGGGTGGGTGGGGGAAGGGGGTGGGGGAAAATTTCCCGAAGACCCAAATTTAACGGGTGGCGTACCGGTGGAGAGGTCGGAGTGTGGCGGGGTGCTGTCGGTTGAGTGGGTTTGGGGAGTGGGGGTGGGAGGGAAAACTTTCCTGAAAAACCAATATTTTTACCGAAAATGTTCCAAGTTACCGACTGTTGAAATCTGATGACTTTTTAGTCATTCACCAAACAAAAGAAAATTAAAGCCTATTAATTTTTCACTGCGCAACCCCTTCATTCCATTGTGGTCCTTCATGATAGTATTTGCAACAACAACAACAACAACAACAATAACAACAATAACAACAACAATACTAATGAAAATACAAATAGTAATAATAAAAATAGTAATAATAATTATAATAATCATTCCTAGGTCCCTGGGGAACGAAGTAGGCTACCTGAGGGCCAAAAATTCTAAATAAAATAAACGATATGTACGCATTTTGTGTGTTTGAACCAGATTAAAAGAAGCAAGAAGTTGTTACGACCATTAATGCAAGACACAGAAAAGCGGAAGCAAGATCAACTCGCCCAAACAGATCACCACAGCCAAACTGCAGCAGTGGGCTATTCCGAGTGCAAAATGTCAATCGTTCGCATAAGTGTACTTCTGTCTTCTGGCATGCTTGAGGACTTGAGTCTACAGGTATTTGGTTTTGAATGTTTCCACGACAACTGGTCTACCGACAACTGGTCTACAGACGAATAGTATTGATGAAATAGAAGCTGGATTTATGAAAATGGTTTCTTAGCTTAAATGGAAGCTGGATCGATGATTTTATTCATGTATTTCGACATGCATCCAGCTTCTACTTCAGATCTAAAAATATCTTCATCCAGCCTCTATTTCACACCCGTTATTTTCGTCAATCCAGCTTCTATTTCAGATATAAAACAACACCCTTATCCAGCTTCCATTACTTAAGCGTTTTTCATCAATCCAGCTTCTATTTCAGATCGAGAAATACTTTCATCCAGCTTTTATTTCTCATGCGTTATTTTCGTCAATCTAGCTTCTATTTCACCTGTAAAAGAGCCATCATCCAGATTTCACTTCTCTTACGTTTTTTCATCAATCCAACCTCCATTTCACCTGTAAAAACTTTCATCCAGCTTCCATTTCTCAAGCGCTGGATCAGTTGTCTGTAGACCAGTTGTCGTAGACGAATTGTCCGGAGACCACTTGTCGTTAGACAAGTTGTCAGTAGACGAGTTGTCGTGACACCGTTTTGAATCTCTTTTTATCTGTTTTGGTTATAGTGGATAAAGCCATAGGCGTAACGTTCTATTGTGACGGTGGTGTCCAGTCACCGCCACTTTTAAAAGTGGTGCAGGGCTTTTTTTAGCGAGCAATTGTACACAAAACGTGCAGTTCTAAATGGATCTGTGCAGTTGTAGAAGCAATTCTGTGCAGTAAAAACTAGTGAAAAAGGTCATTATCCTGTGAGTGGAAGTTATTTACCATGGAGGATGGGAAGGCAAAGAAAAAGTTTGTGCAGTTCTAAAAATTCCTTAAAAACAGCCCTTAAGTGGTGGTGACAGTCACCACCACTTTTTAATTCGACAAGGAATTTTTTTAGAAACATGAAAGCATTTGGCTGTCGAACATAATAAAGGCTATTCATGATTAACACCACAATTGCACCAATGCTGATAGCCTAGAGGCCCCCACTGTCCACACTCCACAGTCATGGCTAAAAACATAAAGATGGAAGGGAAGGAATTCCTTACCACTTTAAATTTGGGGAGGAAACGTGAGGCAATTCTCACCCACAAATCGTTATGGTCCGATGCAGTGCATGGCATGCCAACAGCCTCACAAAACCATCTGGAATCATTGTTATTATCAAAATAGCATTGAAGGGACCTCCGTACCTTTACCCCTCCCTTCCCCCCAAAATGTTGGCTTAGACTTTAAGGAAGTGTGAACAAGAATAGAATAGGAAGAATCTGGAAAAAATTTGTGAAAGAGCTCTTTTTAAAATTTGATTTAGTTATCCGTGAGTGGAAAGATCGTGGAGTTCACCAGTGAGAGAGACAAAATGGTAAAGAGTGAGAATGGAGAAGGAGTCACCAGAGTTCATACTAAATTTGTATCTTGGGAAGGAGTACAGCGCATTGGTTCTCAAACTGTGCACATGGGGTGGTTAGGGGTACGGTATAGGCGAAAAATTGCAGAAATATACATTTCTTTGTGTTTATGGACTTTGTGTCCATCTTCTTTGATCAGCAAAGATTTTTAACGATGCAACATAACAGCATCATCATTATTTTATTTCTTTCACAACATATGATTAGACTCACAATGTCACCTACTATATAGGCCTATAGTGCATGCTCAGCATGCAACATATTTTTTTTAGGTATATTATTATAATTTTTGAAACAAATGGTGTTTAAATGTGAGCCAGAAATTCTCAGCATAGGTCTATAGCCTAGAGCTCAAAATAGGGGAGAGCTGAAAAATTGGTCCTACAAAATTCACATTAGTAAGAAACAAGGGAGGCCTCCCTTGATGCAATACCTGCAAAAACCAATGAACACGACATAAAGAACCAACAGAAGCAATATCAAATTGTGCATTGAGAAATAATAGCATGTCACAATTGTTACAAATACATGCCGAGAACCAAGGTATGGTTAGGCATTCATAGGTCAATAGCATCTAGCAAAATAAAAATATCTAACTCATAGGTCAACAGTACCAAGAAATATTAATAGCTATTCATCGTGCCTAATGGATGGTCGGAGCTATTTACACACTTAAAATGCGGTTATTCCACTCACAATATTGACCTCGGCATTGTCTACGGCCAGTTACAATCAGATCACGGAAGTCTCGTGGCCCTTCATGTGGCGAACAAGTCTGGAATCATCTGAAGCAAGTAGTGTCACTCTTCGTGACTCACATATTAGGCCTACATGAAATAGTTTTTCCATTGTGCAGCTTCAACCGATTCAAGCCCACGACTCGATCGACTGCGGGGTATACGCGGGGCCCCTGTTGCGCGGGGCCCTAGGCATGTGCCTCGTGTGCCTAGTCGTTAAAACGGCTCTGGGCATTCCCACAGAAGAGGAACTGGCAGATGGGGCTGATGCCCGACTATAGCCTACTCGCCGCCATTAAGGCAAATCAGAATCGTGTTTTGCATTGACGCGCGCTGCCGTTTCCGCTAATTTTTTGTGTTAGCAAAGACCGAGGCCACGCGTTTTCCTCCTCCCAACCAAGGAAGAGCGCAATTTTATGTCGAGCGTAGACCTATTAATTGAAAAATCTAGCTACAGGAATTTTTGAAACGCGTTGAAAGTATGCCCTATAGCCTACTAGCCTATATGGCATGTCGATCGTGGTAGGCCTAAAGACGAAAATCACGACAAATAGCTAGGCCTACTGAAAATTAGGTATTCCAGATTTTTGTGAATGCGGAAATGCTGGAACAAGTAGGCCTAGGCCTAAATTCCGTTGTCTACTTAATTAGGGAGTAGGGTCACTAAAGTAAAGTATAGGCTAAAGATGCGAACTGTGTGAGTGACGTGAAATCAAGGCTGACGGATCACGGTTAGGTCTAGGGCCTATACTCAGTTTGACAAAGATAATTATGGAAGACGAACGGTACGATACCAGATTGCGATTGTTGAAGGCATAGCCTATTGGTGTGGCCTATAGGCTATATCCTACGGATGCAAGGCCTGAAAACGGAGGAAGAAAAGCGTAGGCCTATAATCCAAGCATTTTTTTTAGAATAAGCGCATCAGAAAATTGTAATATGAGAATGTCGTGAACAAAGCTCACACCAAAGCTCGAAAGTGAAATTTTTGGCTATAGCCGCTATATGTAACCGGCGTTACGGTAGACCTAAGCTTACATCATGAGACAGCCGCACGATAACATCATAACCTTTCATAGGCTCATAGTATCGAAAGCAGTCTGGCCCTACACGAGTCTCAGAGGACGAAGGAGGCCGAAAATATCGTCGACACATCTTGAAATGGACATTAGGCCTACTCGTGGGCACTTAAAATTAGCTTATCATTTGAATGCGGCTCGCGGCAGGAGACATTGGACAGTGTTCATGGGCGGAGACCTAGGGGTGACTAAAAAAGGTCATCAACTTCTTTGAGATTTCGCCGGATGACTAAAAAAGGGTCATCAACTTTTTGGCGGCGTAAATAGAAAATTTCGTCGAGATTTCGCCGGATGACTAAAAAAAAGTCGTCAGAAATTTTGGCCAATCTCGCGTCTTTCCGTCCCCCCAATTCTCCGCCCAGGTCTCCGCCCATGACAGTGTTGGTCCATTCGTGTAGCCAACCGTGCAGTGTTTAATCTAGACACCTCTGGGGGAGGGTAATAATGTAATGTAATGTAATGTAAATCTTCGAGAATTTCTCAGCGCCCACAACAGCCACGTCAGGGAGACCAGCTTATTCACCGGCGCTATATCAAATCAAGTCCGCAATAGCCAGAGCTGCCGTTTTCGTTCCGGTGCCAGGTCAAAATCCGGGGAGGTCAAGCCGAGGAGACAGCGTGGTTCTACGGTGGTTGTCGGTGATGGTGGTGGTTGGGTGATGGAACTTGATTGGAATCTGGATAGGATAGGTTGAAGAGTTCGGTTTTCAGTCGTGAATGGAATGCAGCAGAGGAGAGTGCAAGCGGAGGAGAGGTTGAATTTGGAGGTGAGACTGCAGGAGAGATAGGAGGGTGAGCGAACAGGCGGATGTATGTTGGGAGTCCGTTCCAAAGAGCTGGTGCAGCATAGACTATAAGGAGCGGTCGCAGAATTTCAGAGAGGATGATACTGGAGGCCGAGAGAGAGAAAGATATGATGATGAGCGCGTAGACCTGTGCGGTTGGATGGTGATTAGTTGACGAATGTAGGAGGGCTGAGAGGTTTGAAGAGCGTTGTAGGTTAGAGAAACAATTTTGTAATGGATGCGCTGAGAAACTTTTAGCCAATGAAGAGACTTGAGAACAGGGGTTATGTGGTGATGTTTGGGAGTCTTAGTGACTGCGCGGGCAAGAGCATTCTGGATAGTTTGCAGGCGTTTAATTTGAAGAGAATCTATTTCATGGAAGAGCAAATTGCAGTAGTCGAGTTTGGAATGAACTATTGAGGTGGCTATTGTGCAGGCGGTCTTGTAATTTAGAATTGGACGCAATCGACGGAGGTCGCGGATGTGCATACAGCAGGTGTGGGATAGCTGGGTGATAGCCTACACCCTCAAAAAATCGAAAAGTGTTGTAGGCCTGCACATATGTAGCCTACTAGGCAATTGCCCCAGAAAGAGTATAATGTTACATTCCTCCAGAAAAATTCGACAGGTTATACATGTGAACTTCAACTTGTGAAGAGAAACCTAAATTCTCGTCCCACAAAGCAGAGGGACTAGACTAAACATTGGCCAACCGTCGCGCCGCAACGATGGCAAGATGACACGATATGATATGCCAAGCAGAAATGAATCTTCTTGCTTACATTACTTAGGCCTAATTGCCTAAATGTTACTTTGGCTAATTGCATATAGGCCTAATGATCAGCGCGCATTTCGTGCTGAGAACGCCTCTGAATATAGTCGTTCGTCGAGAGCGACGAGAGGCGCTATATAAATCGATGGATAGCCTACAATGAATGCTGTGAATGAACGAGCAGCAAATACACGGAATTTTCGAATTATTTGATGATTGATGACGTCAACGTTTTAACAATTGAAACGGATGACGTAATAATCTGTCGCCATAGTAACGCTGAGCGCCATCAGAACTGTACGTAATGAAGACCTGCACTGATCTGAAAGTTTCTGTTTAAATATTCGTTCGAAAACTTTAGTTTTAGATTTATTTTCTTCCAATTTCAGCAGAAATAACCAGCCTGAAAGTCACAGGTAAGATGCTCGACGAGTTATCGATGTCACAATATGTTAAAATCTAATTTCTTTATCGAAATATTCGAAGGCAACGAACCTACAGGATGAGCGAGAAAACGGCATTTTGGACTCAAGAGCATATTGATTGCTGGTCAGTAGGCCTATAACTGATTATTTTGATTATGATAAGATAGTATAAACTAGGGCCTATGAGATATAGCTATTGTTGACCTGTAGTTTGCGTCGCAACAAACAAATGTAGGCCTACAAAAAGAGAAACCGTCTGTAAAATGAACCGACGATTTGCAGTTGAATTTCACTCTTGTTAAACAGTTAAAAATTGTCTTCGTCTGTTACTAGGTGATCATTGCACTCTTACGGTAGACATGCTTGCCAGTTTAAATTAATACAGATTATTTTTATCGTTATAATTGTAGTTGTTACATGTATATCGTGTGTATATATTTATTATTATTATGCTTCTACTTTTTAACGCGACGTATGACTACAATCTCTCAGGTGACCTGTAAGAAACAGATTTTCTAACTCTGGGGTGGCCGTCCATGTCAAGATCTAGAAGAACGAATTCAGTGCTGTGGAAGGCAAGAGAATTGAAAGGATGAATTGGGACTGACAGGCGCTGAAATGAGACACAGACTGCATGGTTTCTCTTGGTTCGCCTGAAATTTGACCCAAAGAGACGACCCACATCGGCGAGAAATGTCTGCTCTTGGGACTTATTGGTTCCATTGTTTCAAAAGCAAATTATGTATAATTATTATAAACATTATTATTATTATTATTTATTGTAATTGTAATTGAACACTTGTATAGCGCCGCTCACAGATTCAGTAGCGCTCCTATTTATATTATTATTATTATTATCCTTATTACTATTATTTTTTTTGCCAGAGGTATCATTGATCCCTCAGGATTTATAAAAATTAGGGTCAATGTTCTAGCATGGCTAGTGTTCGCAGATGCGAAAAGTGCTGCAGAAAGCGATTGCGTTGAATATTCATGGTTAAGCTTTGAAACAGAAAATTTCTTTCTCTGTTGTCTCCCAACATTTGTGAAAGCCAGTAGCCGAGGAGATTGATCAGTGTGAGGCCAGATTGATTTATTGGACCGATGGTTATTATTATTATTATTATTATTATTATTATTATTATTATTATTATTATTATTATTATTATTATTATTATTAATGTTGTTATTGCTGTATGCATGCAGTGTCAACTCGGCAGATCTCACAAGCGGTGGCAATGTTTCGGAGAGGCAGATGGCATTCCCCATTGAAAAACTACCGAGATCTGCTAAAGCAGGTTTGTTATTATTAGACCTCTCATCATGCTCATCATAATCATCATGCTCATCGACATCATCTTCATCGTCGTCGCCGCCGTTGTCTCCATCATCATCATCATCATCATCATCATCATCATCATCATCATCATCATCATCATCATCATCATCATCACCACCACCACCACCACCACCACCACCACCACCACCACCACCACCACCACCACCACCACCACCACCACCACCACCACCACCACCACCACCACCACCATCATCATCATCATCATCATCATCATCATAGTTGAACATATAGTTGTTTCAGACAATACAGAGCGTGGTAATTCAATATAGGTACTGTTACAGTAGTTAGAGTGACATCCAAGACATCAGTGAAAGAAACCGTAATTAAAATTCATTATCCATTAAAGAGACCAATACGATAGGTCTACCTGACCTAGTGTCAGAAATTAAACGTGGATGAGAGCGCAGTGAACGACGAGCGAGCGACTTCAAGCCTCACATAATATGCAATGGTTTCTGTTGGTCCTTCAACAAGTCCATTAATAATGGCCGCTCAGATTTAGATTCACCGACTGCTTGTCGACCCTAATAAATGCAATGATAATAATAACGATAATAATAATAGCAATAATAATAATACTAATAATTAACCCCACAAGACCATGCACCTTTTCCAGAGTTTGTCAGTTTGTGCACAACGGTTTAACGCAGCAGCATTTAGAGATGCCTTCAAGCTCTTGCCTACGTTGGAGACGAGAACCTATAATCTAGTTTTAATCTCTTATAGTCTGAAGGATTTTTCTACCTGTGATGAAAAACTACTATTGCTGCTGATGCTGCTGCTGCTGCTGCTGCTCCTGCTGCTGCTGCTGCTACTACTACTACTACTACTACTACTACTACTACTACTACTACTACTACTACTACTACTACTACTACTACTACTACTACTACTACTACTACTACTACTACTACTACTACTACTACTACTACTACTACTACTACTACTACTACTACTACTACTACTACTACTACTACTACTACTACTACTATTACTACTACTACTACTACTACTACTACTACTACTACTAATAATAATAATAATAGATTAATAATAAGAAGAAGAAACACTAGCTGCTGTTCCATATGCTTTTATTCTGTTCTTAATAATTAAGAACAGAATTAATTATTAATATTTAAATCTATTAGGGATCATAATTATGTACCTCAGGCAAACATTTTTAATAATAACAATAATAATTTCTTCCTGAGGGATTAGAACTACTTCGGGTAAAAAAAATAGTAATAATAGTAATAATAAATAAAGCTGTTACCTCGAGTAAAAAAGGTTAAAATGAATAATTATTACAACAATAAATACAAAAATTATAATAATTATCATAATTATAATAATAGTAATAATTGTTAAAAGAACATTATGTTCACATTTTTTGTGTTTGAAAGTGTTATTTGAGTTAACTAAAACTGAAATTGAAGTTGAGTTAACTGAAAGGTTCCACTTGAGTCAATTGAGACTAAGACTAAAACTGAAAAATTCTGAAACTAAAACTAAACTGAACAGTTTAAAACTGAAACTGAAATTAAATTTGAAAGTTAAAACTGAATTAATTTTTCTGTGTAGCGCACAAACCGATTGGCGACATGTCTGCAAGGGTTAGCAGCGCACAAACTGAAAGGTGGCGCATGTCTGAAAGAAATATTGGTCAAGCAAACATCTGGTCTAATCCATTCTCTATCAGCTTTCTCTTTAGCGGTAAATTGTAATCAGCCATAAAGATCGATTATGGCTGGCATAGAATTCTTTCGATGACAATATCGATCAGAACAAAAGTTGCTGTGTTTGCAAGAATGATGTCGGCGAGTTTTGTAGAAGCAATTGTCAGATAACTGACACAATCTGAAAGTCCATTATGTGAGCGAATCACGTAACTGAGTTTTACTCGTGCACACAGCGAGTCAAGGAATCGGTAAGCCCTACAGATTCTTGGAATCAAAGAATCATTAAAGTGAGCTTGGTCCACTTGGACAACTTAGCTGAAAGGGCTACCCACCCAGTACCGGTACCCAGTCTGTCATCTCTATGATGAAACGTTCAGTTTGGTGGGCTATTAATTCTTATGAAAACGAAATGGCTGCGGTTGAATCCTTTCTAGTTAAAATGATAACCATAATATTAATTTAATACTTTTTTTTATTAGGGCTGGTCTTGATTGAAATTATTCAGGAATTGAAATTAAGGTAATACTCAATCTTGAATAAATGTCTTCCCCAAAAGGTAATGCAGAATAAGTTATTCGATGCTTATTTTCTAGTTATATTGTGTACATGTATGTACCTAGTTATGAGTTACCTATTAGGTATGCGTTCATGTAATAGTCGTGTTTATGCCTTCCTTCAATCAACTGTGCAGACAAACTTGCATGCAAACACTGCTAAGTTCTAGTGAGTGACATAATTTCTTGACTGAGCTAAAAAAAAGAACTGAAGTGACAAGTAGGCTTATACACAATTCACAAGCATGAACAAAATTAGTATGCTTGCTCGTTATTTAGCTTCTGTGCTAGTATATGCTCAGCATCGCAGGTAAACATGGAAAATGATTTTCAGTTTGTGGAGATTTTAGTGCTCGGAAAAGAAATAAGGCTGGCGTAAATTTAGAGCAACAAGTTCTTTTTAAACTAAACAGTCAAGTACTTCATACTGCAGCTCAGTTGCATGTGAGCAGTAATTATGGGCAAATAGAAAATATAAAAATTGGTTATGTTGGGTTTCAGATGCTATAGCCTAGTTGCCATAAGCGATATTGATATACTTAGGACAGTAGGCCTACTGCAGGACAACATTCTACTATAAAAACTGTCTTTAATGAACTCTCGGAGAAGTAGACTAAGCTACAATAATATAAGGCCACTTTACTTAAGTTAATTTCATATTTAGACTTCAGATAGCCTAATGATCTTGCAAACAAAATTTATCCATATAAAAACTGGCTCTTGTTATGCAACACAACCAACTGATCAGCTGTTTATCTGTATGAAAAATCTGAATAATTAATCAAATTACAATATTCCAGATAAATGGCTCTTGAACCACCATTGATAAGTATAATGCGATGGAGATACTATAGTCTCATTATTATGCTGAACAAGCTGATTGTTAACTTCAAACATTCTTTTTCTCGTGGTTGATAACCAAGTTTATAAATTTATGTAAGCTAACAATGCACAGGCCTATTTGATTATGTTTGAAAGGAGCCCTAACAACTTTAAGCCCTATAAGGGCTTAAAGTTGGTGGGAACGCGTGGGAACGGCGTTCCCACTGCTCACGAATTTCTTGGCTTGCGTTCCCACTGCTCACCATGCATGGAACCCTGGAAACATGGGCGTTCCCAATAAAACTTCATCAGCGTTCCCACTGCTTATAGTTAGCATTCCCACTGCTCACCCAAACCACTTTAACCTACTGTCTTTAAGCGAAGATTGTAACGTTGCGGTGCTACGTGTTTGCGATAGTTCTGCTCGTTGCTGTTCTTTGCTTCGACCACCAAGCAGAGACTCAAATATTCCGATCCTAAACTCAACTTAACATCGTACGAGAAACTTTCCGGCTGGACTCTTATGTCTTCATCGAAGTTCATTCGATTGTGACTCGTGTTGTTGTTTTTTGGCTGCGTTATTACTCTCAGATGACTTTGTTTGCTGTAGCGACTGTTAACATCATAGTCCGTGCGCTTTTGTGCAAGACGTGTCTTGTTAAAGCGCGTTAGAAATAATAAATTGTATTGTATAATAAATTGTATTGTAACCACTGATGAATAGTTCTTTCTAATTAATAACCTAAGTAAACTAAATTTTTTATTGTTTTAGCATCGATGACAAATATGTGATTCCATCATTTTTGTGTGTTTATCTTCACTCTGTGTGTTGTTTGGATTTGAACCAATAAAAAAGCTTAATCTTATCTAAGCCTATCAAACATGTTGAACTCTTACCTTTTCTTCTACCATTGACTGTATTAGCTGGCGTAAGTTAATAAGATGTGTTTCCTTCTATCTGCTCACGCTGTTTCAGTCACCATTAATGGGCTTTCTGCCGTGCAGGGAGAGCGAAGCGCGTTTTGGTCTGTATTCACTGGTGTTTCACTCAACCTACATTTATGCAAATTAGGTTTTATAGTGTTTTTCAAAGATTTCTGTCTATATACATCTGTTTCTACTAGAATTACGTGTATTATAGTTATACACAGAAATAATCCGCATCGAATGGTATACAAGCTATGCTACACTCACTAGAAAAAGACGAGAAATATCGAAATAAGCTAAAGTGTTTCGGTTTGTATGCACTCACCCTATAGGCCTACTTGCCATCATCAATATCCCTAGGCACAGTGCCCGTAGGAGTCCGACGCCACTCTCTGTCTGAGTCTGTCTCGCGTCATGCTGCCCAGCTTCAACAGGTCCGGTCAGCAGGTCTGATCCATACCATCAACATCTTGGAGCAGCTAGACCACCTTGTCTAAATGAAGAGAATATTGGGAGAGAGGCATGAAGGACAGCTTGGGTCAATGCCCGTATGTGTCCCACGCTCTCCCCCGACTCTCTCCACCGGTCTGTCCTGACCGGCCTGTGCATGTCAGCTCCACATAATGACACCTTGAAGCATCTGGGTCGCTATGTCACTTGTGCCGTGGTTTTTGCGAATTTCAATCGTCTTGGTCTTTTACTGCCAGCGTATCGCCACCCATCTGGCAAACCTTCCTCACTTTGTCCGGGCTTAGGACCGGCACAGGGAAGCTGTTCATTCCCTGTGGCGGAGGATGGATGCAGTTTAACGTCGTGCCCAGGACCACTACTTGCCAGTTTGGATTAAATTATTATTATGATTATTATTACTTATTAACTAATTTGGTTAGTGTTGTAATTGCTGTATGTATTGTCAACTCTTCAGATCACAGAGAGCGGTGGCAATTTTCACGTTAGGCAGAATGATGGCGTTCCCCCGTTGAAGAACTACAGTAACTGAGATATGCTGGAACCGGTTAGTATTACATTTAGGCCCATCATCATCATAATCATTATCATCATCATGGTAATTGTCATCCTGATCCTCCTGCTCCTTCTCATCATCATTAATAATTATGATAATAATAATAGTTATTAAACATAGAGTTGTTTCAGACAATTCAGAGCACGGTAGGCTAATTCGATATATTATATATAGTACTGCTAGTACAGATAGTACAGTACTTACAGTGACACCCAAGGCAGCAGTGAATGATCGCTTGGACTGAAACTGTATTTAAAATTCACAATCCTTTAAGGAGACTAATGAGGAATTCCATTTATCTCTTGATACATTACATAGGCCTAATAGCCTACTGCAAACGATAACTTCCATTAGTCTATAAATGATTTTGTCAGTCTCATGAAGAAATAGATGTGTTCATAAAAAGAATAATATCATTAAAATAATTATTAATTAATAATTATAATAAATAACAACTGGCCTTGTTAGCTACACTGGTAAGCGAGAGCGGCATTCGTCTGTTGGTTGCAACGGACTGCGGTTCAAGCCCCGGTTTGGGAGTTGACATTCTGAGATTTAGGTATCTCGGGCTAGCACGTGTGGGACGCAGGGGCGCAAACTGCTGCGGAGCGGCCTTGGGCAAGTTGCTTACCCACCATTGTCTGTGGGGAAGGCAACGGGAAACCACCTCACTCATCTCATCCCCATGGGCGTAAAGCCAATGAACCTGCCTTTGGGCAGAGAACCATCATCATCATCAATTGTAACAATAATAATTGGTAATTTAAGAAATTAACACTACGTTCACATTGTTTTGTTTATATGATGATAGAGGAAGCAAGAAGTTGCTACGACAAAGGCAAAAGAGACAGAAAGTGAAGAATGATATCAGATCATACAACGACCACCCCACACGACCGCAGCTGCAAGCAAGACGTTCTTCTGAATGTCACAATCGTCGTCTGCATCGATCTTCTGGCATCAAAGACTTGGGTCAAAAGGTATTTGGTTTGTAAACATCTTTTTGCTACTGAAAGGTTAGTGGAGAAAGCTTTAGTTCTTTGCAGGTTTAGACCAATAGACCTACAATGAAAGATGTCACAAGAGGCAATAGGCCTATATTTAGATTTCAGGTATTCGGCTTAGAATCTTTTGATAGCCTATTCGATTAGATTAGTGGATTAAGCTTTGTTACTTTGTAGGTTTAAGCAATTAGCGTTTAGGTCTTCAATGAAAGATGTAAAGAGAAACAGAAGCAGCATCTAGATAAGTAGGTTATTCATATAATAGATTGCATTTACAGATAGAATATTCTTTATTACTCTTCTTCTGCTGTGAACAATAAAGTTGATTGATTGGTTGTTTTTTGATTGCTCATAGTTGACAAATAATTGTGAACTGCATTTCTAATTAAAAGCTTGTTCAAATTCTACTCCTAATATATATGTGCGTAAGTAGCCTAAGCATAGTTAAAATTGTTTTCTCAATACCGGACTTTTCTCGTGAGAGTTTTTGTTCTCATTCAGGTTATCTGTTAAATGCCTAATCCGCATGATCATTTGGTAGTTAGGCCTAAATTTGATAAATTATCATAATTGGAAACACTTTCCTTGCAAGACAATCTGCTAGATTAGACCTATCTCTCGAAATTCGTGTCGTGTGTATTTAATGGCGGGGAAGTAGTGTAAGACCACCGCTTCTAGAACTAATGGCTTTTTAATTGCTTTTTAATTGCTTTACGACTACCGCTTCTAGAACTAATGACCTTTTAATTGCTTTACGACTACCGCTTCTAGAACTAATGACCTTTTAATTGCTTTACGACTACCGCTTCTAGAACTAATGACCTTTTAATTGCTTTACGACCACCACTTCTAGAACTAATGACCTTTTTATTGCTAGGACTAATGACCTTTTTATTGCTAGGACTAATGACCTTTTTATGACTGTTATGACTACCATTGCTAGGACTAATGACTTTCTTTGATGTGCTGACTAACGACTTTTTAATTACTGGCCGTTCCAGAAATGGGTGCACGCGACTAATGACTTTGTTTATGTCGCACGTTTTCTTTGATCTATAATAGCTAATGGCTTTCTTTGAAGTCCAATGAATTCCTTTGATGTATAATAGCTAATGACTTCTTTTGATGTCCAACAGCTTCCTTTAATGACTTCTTTGATCTCTATCAGATTCCTTTGATGACAGCGAGCGAGAATTTTATTAACCAGCACCCAATAAGCATGCGATAATCTTGTTAGTGCATATAGCAATTTAAATAAGTATGAAGATATTTTAGACTTGTAGAACTTAGAAACACACAGACTCTTCAACCTTACCTTCCAATTTCTCTATATTTTAGACATGTAGAACGTAGAAACATACAAACTGCTCACCCTTCCATTCTCTATTTGGAGATAATTCCTTATATTTTAGACTTATAGAACTTAGAAACTCACAATCTGCAGTAACATTTCGAACTTTCTTGCACACAAACACAAAAGCCGACGAATTCAGCAGACTTCCTTTCGCAAGATGGTGACATTACTTACTTCCTTGCACACACAAACTCAAACCGACGATTTCTGCAACATTCCACGCCCAAAATGGCGTCATTTCTAACTTTCTTGCACGCACAAACTCAAAAATCGGCGAATACTTCAACCTTCCACTCCCAAGATGGTGACATTACTTACTTCCTTGCACACACAAACTCAAAAACCGACGATTTCTGCAACCTTCCTTTCCCAAGATGGTGACATTACTTACTTCCTTGCACACACAAACTCAAAAACCGACGATTTCTGGAACCTTCCTTTCCTCGTTTTCACCACACATCCTTTCGTCAATTCTCTCAGTCCTTGCTTTCTGCTGTATTTCTTTCACTTTCTGTTGTAGTCACTGTCTGTCTGATGTTTCTTCTGTGGTTTTCCCACTCTTTATTTCATCAAATGTCTCAGTCCTTGATTTCTGATGTGTTTCTTTCCTTTTCTTTGTCATCACTGTCTGTAATTGTTGTTTCCTGCTGTCGATTTCCATTCTTTCTTTCGTCAATTCTCTGAGTTTTTGATTTCTGATGTATTTCTTTCTTTTTCTTTGTCGTGGCCGTCTGTATTTGTTGTTTCTGCTGTCGATTTCAATTCCTTCTTTCGTCAATTCTCTGAGTCCTTGATTTCTGATGTTTTTCTTTCCTTTTCTTTGTCATCACTGTCTGTATTTGTTGTTGCTGCTGTCGATTTCCATTCTTTCTTTCGTCAATTCTCTCAGTCCTTGATTTCTGATATATTTCTTTCCTTTTCTTTGTCGTCACTGTTTGTATTTGTTGCTTCTGCTTTCGATTTCCTTCTCGTTCGTCAATTCTCTCAGTCCTTGATTTCCTATGTATTTCTTTCCTTTTCTTTGTCGTCACTGTCTGTATTTGTTGTTTCTGCTGTCGATTCCCTTCTCGTTCGTCAATTCTCTCAGTCCTTGATTTCTGATGTATTTCTTTCCTTTTCTTTGTCGTCGCCGTCTGTATTTGTTGTTTCTGCTGTCGATTTCCATTCTTTCTTTCGTCAATTCTCTCATTCCTTGATTTCTGATGTATTTCTTTCGTTTTCTTTGTCGTCACTGTCTGTATTAGTTGTTTCTGCAGTCGATTTCCATTCTTTCTTTCGTCAATTCTCTGAGTCCTTGATTTCTGATGTTTTTCTTTCGTTTTCTTTGTCGACACTGTCTGTGTTTGTTGTTTCTGCTGTCTATTTCCATTCTTTCTTTCGTCAATTCTCTCATTCCTTGATTTCTGATGTATTTCTTTCGTTTTCTTTGTCGTCACTGTCTGTATTAGTTGTTTCTGCAGTCGATTTCCATTCTTTCTTTCGTCAATTCTCTGAGTCCTTGATTTCTGATGTTTTTCTTTCGTTTTCTTTGTCGTCACTGTCTGTGTTTGTTGTTTCTGCTGTCTATTTCCATTCTTTCTTTCGTCAGTTCTCTCATTCCTTGATTTCTGATGTATTTCTTTCGTTTTCTTTGTCGTCACTGCCTGTATTAGTTGTTTCTGCAGTCGATTTCCATTCTTTCTTTCGTCAATTCTCTCAGTCCTTGACTTCTGATGTATTTCTTTCCTTTTCTTTGTCGTCACTGTCTGTGTTTGTTGTTTTTGGTGTCGATTTCCATTCTTTCTTTCGTCAATTCTCTCAGTCCTTGACTTCTGATGTATTTCTTTCCTTTTCTTTGTCGTCTCTGTCTGTGTTTGTTGTTTTTGGTGTCGATTTCCATTCTTTCTTTCGTCAATTCTCTCAGTCCTTGATTTCTGCTGTCAATCTTTCTCTCTATCTTTTTTCGTCACTCAGAATTGACGAAAATTTGAGTGGGGACAACGTCAGCAGAATCACAGACGGACGGTGTCTGTCTGTAATGTCTGCTGTTGTTTTCCCACACTTTCATTTGTCAATTCTCTCAGTCCTTGATTTCTGCTATATTTCTTTCTCTTTCTGTTGTCGTCACAGTCTGTCTGATGTTTCTGCTGTAGTTTTCCCACTCTTTCTTTCGTCAATTCTCTCAGTCCTTGATTTCTGCTGTATTTCTTTCTCTTTCTGTTGTAGTCACTGTCTGTCTATGTTTCTGCTGTTGTTTTCCCACTCTTTCTTTCGTCAATTCTCTCAGTTTTTTGTTTGTGCTGTATTTCTTTCTCTTTGTTGAGTTGTTACTCTGTTTATGTTTCTGCTGTTGTTTTCGCACTCTTTCTTTCGTCAATTCTCTCAGTCCTTGATTTCTGCTATATTTCTTTCTCTTTCTGTTGTCGTCACTGTCTCTCTGATATTTCTGCTGACGTTTTCACCACACTTTTTTTCGTCAATTCTCTCAGTCCTTGATTTCTGATGTATTTCTTTCCTTTTCTTTGTCGTCACTGTCTGTATTTGTTTTTTCTGCTGTCGATTTCCATTCTTTCTTTCGTCAATTCTCTCAGTCCTTGATTTTTGATGTATTTCTTTCCCTTTTCTTTGTCGTCGCTGTCTGTATTTGTTGTTTCTGCTGTCGATTTCTATTCTTTCTTTCGTCAATTCTCTCAGTCCTTGATTTCCTATGTATTACTTTTTTTCTTTGTCGTCGCTGTCTGTATTTATTGTTTCTACTGTCGATTTCCATTCTTTATTTCGTCAATTCTCTCAGTCCTTGATTTCTGATGTATTTCTTTCCTTTTCCTTGTCGCCACTGTCTGTATTTGTTGTTTCTGCTGTCGATTTCCATTCTTTCTTTCGTCAATTCTCTCAGTTTTTGATTTCTGATGTATTTCTTTCTTTTTCTTTGTCTTCACTGTCTGTGTTTGTTGTTTCTGCTGTCGATTTCCATTCTTTCCATTATTTCTTTCCTTTTCTTTGTTTTCACATTCTGTATTTGTCGTTTCTGCTGTCGATTTCCATTCTTCCTTTCGTCAATCCTCTCAGATTTTGATTTCTGATGTATTTCTTTCCTCTTCTTTGTCATCACTGTCTGTATGTGTCGTTTGTGCTGTCGATTTCCATTCATTCTTTCGTCAATTCTCTCAGTCCTTGTTTTCCTATGTATTTGTTTGTTTTTCTTTGTCGTCGCTGTCTGTATTTGTTGTTTCTGCTGTCGATTTCCATTCTTTCTTTCGTGAATTCTCTCAGTCCTTGATTTTTGATGTATTTCTTTCCTTTTCTTTGTCGTCGCTGTCGTTATTTGTTGTTTCTGCTGTTGTTTTCCCATTGTTTCTTTCGTCAATTCTCTCAGTCCTTGATTTTTTTATGTTATCACTGTGTGTCTGCTGTTTGCTTTCCCACTCTTTCTTTCGTCAATTCTCTCAGTAAGTGATTTCTGCTGTATTTCTTTCTCTTTCTTATGTTGTCACTGTCTTTCTGTTATTTCTGCTGTCGTTTTGACCACTCTTTGTTTCGTCAATTCTCTCAGTCCTGGATTTCTGATGTATTTCTTTCTCTTTCTGTTGTAGTCACTGTCTGTCTATGTTTCAGCTTTTGTTTTCCCACTGTTTCTTTCATCAAATCTCTCAGTCCTTTGTTTGTTCTGTATTTCTTTCTCTTTGTTGAGTCGTTACTCTGTTTATGTTTCTGCTGTTGTTTTCGCACTCTTTCTTTCGTCAATTCTCTCAGTCCTTGATTTCCTTTGTATTTCTTTCCTTTTCTTTGCCGTCGCCGTCTGTATTTGTTGTTTCTGCTGTCGATTTCCATTCTTTCTTTCGTCAATTCTCTCAGTCCTTGATTTCTGCTGTATTTCTTTCCTTTTCTTTGTCGTCGCTGTCTGTAGTTGTTGTTTCTGCTGTCGATTTCTATTCTTTCTTTTTTCAATTCTCTCAGTTCTTGATTTCCTATGTATTTGTTTCTTTTTCTTTGTCGTCGCTGTCTGTATTTGTTGTTTCTGCCGTCGATTTCCATTCTTTCTTTCGTCAATTCTCTCTGTCCTTGATTTCCTATGTATTTCTTTCCTTGTCTTTGTCGTCGTTGTCTGTATTTGTTTTTTCTGCTGTCGATTTCTATTCTTTCTTTCGTCAATTCTCTCAGTCCTTGATTTCCTTTGTATTTGTTTCCTTTTCTTTGTCGTCACTGTCTGTGTTTGTTTTTTCTGCTGTCGATTTCCATTCTTTCTTTCGTCAATTCTCCCAGTCCTTGATTTCTGCTGTATTTCTTTCTCTTTCTGTTGTAGTCACTGTCTGTCTATGTTTCTGCTGTTGTTTTCCCACTCTTTCTTTCGTCAATTCTTTCAGTTTTTTGGTTGAGCTGTATTTCTTTCTCTTTGTTGAGTCGCTACTCTGTTTATGTTTCTGCTGTTGTTTTCGCACTCTTTCGTTCGTCAATTCTCTCAGTCTTTGATTTCTGATGTATTTCTTTCCTTTTCTTTGTCGTCACTGTCTGTATTTGTTGTTTCTGCTGTCGATTTTCTTCTCTTTCGTCAATTCTCCCAGTCCTTGATTTCCTATGTACTTCTTTCCTTTTCTTTGCCCTCACTGTCTGTTTTAGTTGTTTCTGCTGTCGATTTCCATTCTTTCTTTCGTCAATTCTCTCAGTCCTTGATTTCTGCTGTCAATCTTTCTCTCTATCTTTTTTCGTCACTCAGAATTGACGAAAGTTAGAGTGGGGACAACATCAGCAGAATCACAGACGGACGGTGTCTGTCTGTAATGTCTGCTGTTGTTTTCCCACACTTTCTTTCGTCAATTCTCTCAGTCCTTGATTTCTGCTATATTTCTTTCTCTTTCTGTTGTCGTCACAGTCTGTCTGATGTTTCTGCTGTAGTTTTCCGACTCTTTCTTTCGTCAATTCTCTCAGTCCTTGATTTCTGCTGTATTTCTTTCTCTTTCTTAAATGTCCTCACTGTCTTTCTGAAATTTCTGCTGTCGTTTTCACCACTCTTTCTTTCGTCAATTCTTACAGTCCTTGATTTCTGCTGTATTTCTTTTTCTTTTTTATGTTATCACTGTCTCTCTGATATTTCTGCTGTCGTTTTCACCACACTTTCTTTCGTCAATTCTCTCAGTCCTTGATTTCTGATGTATTTCTTTCCTTTTCATTGTCGTCACTGTCTGTATTTGTTGTTTCTGCTGTCGATTTCCATTCTTTCTTTCATCAATTCTCTCAGTCCTTGATTTCCTATGTACTTCTTTCCAATGTCTGTTTTAGTTGTTTCTGCTGTCGATTTCCATTCTTTCGTTCGTCAATTCTCTCAGTCCTTGATTTCTGCTGTCAATCTTTCTCTCTATCTTTTTTCGTCACTCAGAATTGACGAAAGTTAGAGTGGGGACAACGTCAGCAGAATCACAGACGGACGGTGTCTGTCTGTAATGTCTGCTGTTGTTTTCCCACTCTTTCTATCGTCAATTCTCTCAGTCCTTGATTTCTGCTGTATTTCTTTCTCTTTCTTAAATGTCGTCACTGTCTTTCTGAATTTTCGGCTGTTGTTTTCACCACTCTTTCTTTCGTCAATTCTTACAGTCCTTGATTTCTGATGTTTTTCCTTCCTTTTCTTTGTCGTCACTGTCTGTATTTGTTGCTGCTGCTGTCGATTTCCTTTCTTTCTTTCGTCAATTCTCTCAGTCCTTGATTTCTGATGTATTTCTTTCCTTTTCTTTGTCGTCACTGTCTGTATTTGTTGTTTCTGCTGTCGATTTCCATTCTTTCTTTGATCAATTCTCTCAGTCCTTGATTTCTGATATATTTCTTTTATTTTCTTTGTCGTCACTGTCTGTATTTGTTGTTTCTGCTGTCGATTTCCATTCTTTCTTTCGTCAATTCTCTCAGTCCTTGATTTCCTATGTATTTCTTTCCTTTTCTTTGTCGTCGGTGTCTGTATTTGTTTTTTCTGCTGTCGATTTCTATTTTTTCTTTCGTCAATTCCCTCAGTCCTTGATTTATGATTTATTTCTTTCCTTTTCTTTGTCGCCACTGTCTGTATTTGTTGTTTCGGCTGTCGATTTTTATTCTTTCTTTCGTCAATTCTCTGAGTCCTTGATTTCCTTTGTATTTCTTTCCTTTTCTTTGTCGTCGCCGTCTGTATTTGTTGTTTCTGCTGTCGATTTCCATTCTTTCTTTCGTCAATTCTCTCAGTCCTTGATTTCTGCTGTATTTCTTTCTCTTTCTGTTGTTGTCACTGTCTGTCTGATGTTTCTGCTGTTGTTTTCCCACTCTTTCTTTCGTCAATTCTCTCAGTAAGTGATTTCTGCTGTATTTCTTTCTCTTTCTTATGTCGTCACTGTCTTTCTGTTATTTCTGCTGTCGTTTTGACCACTCTTTCTTTCGTCAATTATCTCAGTCCTGGATTTCTGCTGTATTTCTTTCTCTTTCTGTTGTTGTCACTGTCTGTTTATGTTTCTGCTGTTGTTTTCCCACACTTTCTTTCGTCAATTCTCTCAGTCCTTGATTTCTGCTATATTTCTTTCTCTTTCTGTTGTCGTCACAGTCTGTCTGATGTTTCTGCTGTAGTTTTCCCACTCTTTCTTTCGTCAATTCTCTCAGTCCTTGATTTCTGCTGTATTTCTTTCTCTTTCTTAAATGTCGTCACTGTCTTTCTGAAATTTCTGCTGTCGTTTTCACCACTCTTTCTTTCGTCAATTCTTACAGTCCTTGATTTCTGCTGTATTTCTTTTTCTTTTTATGTTATCACTGTCTCTCTGATGTTTCTGCTGTAGTTTTCCCACTCTTTCTTTCGTCAATTCTCTCAGTCCTTGATTTCTGATGTTTTTCTTTCCTTTTCTTTGTCGTCACTGTCTGTATTTGTTGTTGCTGCTGTCGATGTCCTTTCTTTCTTTCGTCAATTCTCTCAGTCCTTGATTTCTGATGTATTTCTTTCCTTTTCTTTGTCGTCACTGTTTGTATGTGTTGTTTCTGCTGTCGATTTCCTTTCTTTCTTTCATCAATTCTCTCAGTCCTTGATTTCTGATGTGTTTCTTTCCTTTTCTTTGTCATCAGTGTCTTTGTTTGTTGTTTCTGCTGTCGATTTCCATTCTTTCGTTCGTCAATTCTCTCAGTCCTTGATTTCCTATGTATTTCTTTCTTTTTCTTTGTCGTCACTGTCTGTATTTGTTGTTTCCGCTGTGGATTTCCATTCTTTCTTTCGTCAATTCTCTCTGTTTTTGATTTCTTATGTATTTCTTCCTTTTTCTTTGTCGTCACTGTCTGTATTTGTTGTTTCTGCTGTCGATTTCCATTCTTTATTTCGTCAATTCTCTGAGTCTTTGATTTCTGATGTATTTCTTTTCTTTTCTTTGTCGTCACTGTCTGTATTTGTTGTTTCTGCTGTCGATTTCCATTCTTTCTTTCGTCAATTCTCTCAGTCCTTGACTTCTGATGTGTTTCTTTTTTTTTCTTTGTCGTCACGGTCTGTGTGGGTTGTTTTTGCTGTCGATTTCCATTCTTTCTTTCGTCAATTCTCTCAGTCCTTGATTTCTGCTGTCAATCTTTCTCTCTATTTTGTTTCATCACTCAGAATTGACGAAAGTTAGAGTGGGGACAACGTCAGCAGAAACACAGACGGACGGTGTCTGTCTGTAATGTCTGCTGTTGTTTTCCCACACTTTCTTTCGTCAATTCTCTCAGTCCTTGATTTCTGATGTATTTCTTTCCTTTTCTTTGTCGTCACTGTCTGTATTTGTTGTTTCTGCTGTCGATTTCCTTCTCTTTCGTCAATTCTCTCAGTCCCTGATTTCTGATGTATTTCTTTCCTTTTCTTTGTCGTCACTGTCTGTATTTGTTGTTTCTGCTGTCGATTTCCTTCTCTTTCGTCAATTCTCTCAGTCCTTGATTTCTGATGTATTTCTTTCCTTTTCTTTGTCGTCACTGTCTGTGTGTGTTGTTTTTGCTGTCGATTTCCATTCTTTCTTTGATCAATTCTCTCAGTCCTTGATTTCTGTTATATTTCTTTTATTTTCTTTGTCGTCACTGTCTGTATTTGTTGTTTCTGCTGTCGATTTCCATTCTTTCTTTCGTCAATTCTCTCAGTCCTTGATTTCCTATGTATTTCTTTCCTTTTCTTTGTCGTCGCTGTCTGTATTTGTTTTTTCTGCTGTCGATTTCTATTTTTTCTTTCGTCAATTCTCTCAGTCCTTGATTTCCTATGTATTTGTTTCCTTTTTTTTGTCGTCACTGTCTGTGTTTGTTTTTTCTGCTGTCGATTTCCATTCTTTCTTTCGTCAATTCTCTCAGTCCTTGATTTCTGATGTATTTCTTTCCTTTTCTTTGTCGCCACTGTCTGTATTTGTTGTTTCGGCTGTCGATTTTTATTCTTTCTTTCGTCAATTCTCTGAGTCCTTGATTTCCTTTGTATTTCTTTCCTTTTCTTTGTCGTCGCCGTCTGTATTTGTTGTTTCTGCTGTCGATTTCCATTCTTTCTTTCGTCAATTCTCTCAGTCCTTGATTTCTGCTGTATTTCTTTCTCTTTCTGTTGTTGTCACTGTCTGTCTGATGTTTCTGCTGTTGTTTTCCCACTCTTTCTTTCGTCAATTCTCTCAGTAACTGATTTCTGCTGTATTTCTTTCTCTTTCTTATGTCGTCACTGTCTTTCTGTTATTTCTGCTGTCGTTTTGACCACTCTTTCTTTCGTCAATTATCTCAGTCCTGGATTTCTGCTGTATTTCTTTCTCTTTCTGTTGTAGTCACTGTCTGTCTATGTTTCTGCTGTTGTTTTTTCACACTTTCTTTCGTCAATTCTCTCAGTCCTTGATTTCTGCTATATTTCTTTCTCTTTCTGTTGTCGTCACAGTCTGTCTGATGTTTCTGCTGTAGTTTTCCCACTCTTTCTTTCGTCAATTCTCTCAGTCCTTGATTTCTGCTGTATTTCTTTCTCTTTCTTAAATGTCGTCACTGTCTTTCTGAAATTTCTGCTGTCGTTTTCACCACTCTTTCTTTCGTCAATTCTTACAGTCCTTGATTTCTGATGTTTTTCCTTCCTTTTCTTTGTCGTCACTGTCTGGTTTTGTTGCTGCTGCTGTCGATTTCCTTTCTTTCTTTCGTCAATTCTCTCAGTCCTTGATTTCTGATGTTTTTCTTTCCTTTTCTTTGTCGTCACTGTCTGTATTTGTTGTTGCTGCTGTCGATGTCCTTTCTTTCTTTCGTCAATTCTCTCAGTCCTTGATTTCTGATGTATTTCTTTCCTTTTCTTTGTCGTCACTGTTTGTATGTGTTGTTTCTGCTGTCGATTTCCATTCTTTCTTTCATCAATTCTCTCAGTCCTTGATTTCTGATGTGTTTTTTTCCTTTTCTTTGTCATCAGTGTCTTTGTTTGTTGTTTCTGCTGTCGATTTCCATTCTTTCGTTCGTCAATTCTCTCAGTCCTTGATTTCCTATGTATTTCTTTCTTTTTCTGTGTCATCACGGTCTGTGTTTGTTGTTTCTGCTGTCGTTTTCACCACTCTTTCTTTCGTCATTTCTCTCAGTCCTTGATTTCTGATGTATTTTTTTTTTCTTTGTCGTCACTGTCTGTATTTGTTGTTTCCGCTGTGGATTTCCATTCTTTCTTTCGTCAATTCTCTCAGTCCTTGATTTCTTATGTATTTCTTCCTTTTTCTTTGTCGTCACTGTCTGTATTTGTTGTTTCTGCTGTCGATTTCCATTCTTTATTTCGTCAATTCTCTGAGTCTTTGATTTCTGATGTATTTCTTTTCTTTTCTGTGTCGTCACTGTCTGTATTTGTTGTTTCTGCTGTCGATTTCCATTCTTTCTTTCGTCAATTCTCTCAGTCCTTGACTTCTGATGTGTTTCTTTTTTTTTCTTTGTCGTCACGGTCTGTGTGGGTTGTTTTTGCTGTCGATTTCCATTCTTTCTTTCGTCAATTCTCTCAGTCCTTGATTTCTGCTGTCAATCTTTCTCTCTATTTTGTTTCATCACTCAGAATTGACGAAAGTTAGAGTGGGGACAACGTCAGCAGAAACACAGACGGACGGTGTCTGTCTGTAATGTCTGCTGTTGTTTTCCCACACTTTCTTTCGTCAATTCTCTCAGTCCTTGATTTCTGATGTATTTCTTTCCTTTTCTTTGTCGTCACTGTCTGTATTTGTTGTTTCTGCTGTCGATTTCCTTCTCTTTCGTCAATTCTCTCAGTCCCTGATTTCTGATGTATTTCTTTCCTTTTCTTTGTCGTCACTTTCTGTATTTGTTGTTTCTGCTGTCGATTTCCTTCTCTTTCGTCAATTCTCTCAGTCCTTGATTTCTGATGTATTTCTTTCCTTTTCTTTGTCGTCACTGTCTGTGTGTGTTGTTTTTGCTGTTGTTTTCTCACTCTTTTTTTCGTCAATTCTCTCAATCCTTGATTTCTGCTGTATTTCTTACTTTTTCTTAAATGTCGTCACTGTCTCTCTGATTTTTCAGCTGTCGTTTTCACCACACTTTCTTTCGTTAATTCTCTCAGTCCTTGATTTCTGCTATATTTCTTTCTCTTTCTGTTGTAGTCACTGACTATCTATGTTTCTGCTGTGGTTTTACCACTCTTTCTTTCGTCAATTCTCTCAGTCCTTTGTTTGTGCTCTATTTCTTTCTCTTTGTTGAGTCGTCCCTCTGTTTATGTTTCTGCTGTTGTTTTCCCACTCTTTCTTTCGTCAATTCTCTCAGTCCTTGATTTCTGATGTGTTTCTTTCCTTTTCTTTGTCGTCACTGTCTGTATTTGTTGTTTCCTGCTGTCGATTTCCATTCTTTCTTTCGTCAATTCTCTCAGTCCTTGATTTCTGATGTATTTCTTTTCTTTTCTTTGTCGTCACTGTCAGTATTTGTTGTTTCATGCTGTTGATTTCCATTCTTTCTTTCGTCTATTCTCTCAGTCGTTGATTTCTGCTGTATTTCTTTCCTTTTCTTTGTCGTCACTGTCTGTATTTGTTGTTTCTTCTGTAGATTTCCATTCTTTCTTTCGTCAATTCTCTCAGTCCTTGATTTCTGATGTATTTTTTTCCTTTTCTTTGTCGTCACTGTCTGTATTTGTTGTTTCCTGCTGTCGATTTCCATTCTGTCTTTCGTCAATTTTCCCAGTCCTTGATTTCCTATGTACTTCTTTTTTTTTCTTTGTCGTCACTGTCTGTATTAGTTGTTTCTACTGTCGATTTCCATTCTTTCTTTCGTCAATTCTCTCAGTCCTTGATTTCTGATGTATTTCTTTCCTTTTCTTTGTCGTCACTGTCTGTGTTTGTTGGTTTTGCTGTCGATTTCCATTCTTTCTTTCGTCAATTCTCTCTGTCCTTGATTTCTGCTGTCAATCTTTCTCTCTATCTTTTTTTCGTCACTCAGAATTTACCAAAGTTAGAGTGGGGACAACGTCAGCAGAAACACAGACGGACGGTGTCTGTCTGTAATGTCTGCTGTTGTTTTCCCACACTTTCTTTCGTCAATTCTCTCAGTCCTTGATTTCTGCTATATTTCTTTCTCTTTCTGTTGTCGTCAGTGTCTGTCTGGTGTTTCTGCTGTTGTTTTCCCATTCTTTCTTTCGTCAATTCTCTCAGTCCTTGATTTCTGCTGTATTTCTTTCTGTTTCTTAAATGTCGTCACTGTCTTTCTGAAATTTCTGCTGTCGTTTTCACCACTCTTTCTTTCGTCAATTCTTACAGTCCTTGATTTCTGCTGTATTTCTGTTTTGTTTTTTATGTTATCACTGTCTCTCAGATATTTCTGCTGTCGTTTTCACCACACTTTCTTTCGTCAATTCTCTCAGTCCTTGATTTCTGCTGTATTTCTTTCTCTTTCTGTTGTAGTCACTGACTATCTATGTTTCTGCTGTTGTTTTACCACTGTTTCTTTCGTCAATTTTCTCAGTCCTTTGTTTGTGCTGTATTTCTTTCTCTTTGTTGAGTTGTCCCTCTGTTTATGTTTCTGCTGTTGTTTTCCCACTCTTTCTTTCGTCAATTCTCTCCGTCCTTGATTTCTGATGTGTTTCTTTCCTTTTCTTTGTCGTCACTGTCTGTATTTGTTGTTTCCTGCTGTCGATTTCCATTCTTTCTTTCGTCAATTCTCTCAGGCCTTGATTTCTGTTGTATTTCTTTTCTTTTCTTTGTCGTCACTGTCTGTATTTGTTGTTTCCTGCTGTCGATTTCCATTCTTTCTTTCGTCAATTCTCTCAGTCCTTGATTTCTGATGTATTTCTTTTTTTTTCTTTGTCATCACTGTCTGTATTTGTTGTTTCTGCTGTCGATTTCCATTCTTTCTTTCGTCAATTCTCTCAGTCCTTGATTTCTGATGTATTTCTTTCCTTTTCTTTGTCATCACTGTCTGTATTTGTTGTTTCTTCTGTCGATTTCCATTCTTTCTTTCGTCAATTCTCTCAGTCCTGGATTTCTGATGTATTTCTTTCCTTTTCTTTGTCGTCACTGTCTGTATTTGTTTTTTCTGCTGTTGATTTCTTTCTCTTTCGTCAATTTTCCTCAGTCCTTGATTTCTGATGTATTTCTTTCTCTTTCTGTTGTCGTCACTGTCTGTCTGATGTTTCTGCGGTTGTTTTCCCACTCTTTCTTTCGTCAATTCTCTCAGTCCTTGATTTCTGATGTGTTTCTTTCCTTTTCTTTGTCGTCACTGTCTGTATTTGTTGTTTCCTGCTGTTGATTTCCATTCTTTCTTTCGTCAATTCTCTCAGTCCTTGATTTCTGATGTATTTCTTTTCTTTTCTTTGTCGTCACTGTCAGTATTTGTTGTTTCCTGCTGTTGATTTCCATTCTTTCTTTCGTCTATTCTCTCAGTCGTTGATTTCTGCTGTATTTCTTTCCTTTTCTTTGTCGTCACTGTCTGTATTTGTTGTTTCTTCTGTAGATTTCCATTCTTTCTTTCGTCAATTCTCTCAGTCCTTGATTTCTGATGCATTTCTTTCCTTTTCTTTGTCGTCACTGTCTGTGTTTGTTGGTTTTGCTGTCGATTTCCATTCTTTCTTTCGTCAATTCTCTCTGTCCTTGATTTCTGCTGTCAATCTTTCTCTCTATCTTGTTTCGTCACTCAGAATTGACGAAAGTTAGAGTGGGGACAACGTCAGCAGAAACACAGACGGACGGTGTCTGTCTGTAATGTCTGCTGTTGTTTTCCCACACTTTCTTTCGTCAATTCTCTCAGTCCTTGATTTCTGCTATATTTCTTTCTCTTTCTGTTGTCGTCAGTGTCTGTCTGGTGTTTCTGCTGTTGTTTTCCCACTCTTTCTTTCGTCAATTCTCTCAGTCCTTGATTTCTGCTATATTTCTTTCTCTTTCTGTTGTCGTCAGTGTCTGTCTGGTGTTTCTGCTGTTGTTTTCCCATTCTTTCTTTCGTCAATTCTCTCAGTCCTTGATTTCTGCTGTATTTCTTTCTGTTTCTTAAATGTCGTCACTGTCTTTCTGAAATTTCTGCTGTCGTTTTCACCACTCTTTCTTTCGTCAATTCTTACAGTCCTTGATTTCTGCTGTATTTCTGTTTTGTTTTTTATGTTATCACTGTCTCTCTGATATTTCTGCTGTCGTTTTCACCACACTTTCTTTCGTCAATTCTCTCAGTCCTTGATTTCTGCTGTATTTCTTTCTCTTTCTGTTGTAGTCACTGACTATCTATGTTTCTGCTGTTGTTTTACCACTGTTTCTTTCGTCAATTTTCTCAGTCCTTTGTTTGTGCTCTATTTCTTTCTCTTTGTTGAGTTGTCCCTCTGTTTATGTTTCTGCTGTTGTTTTCCCACTCTTTCTTTCGTCAATTCTCTCAGTCCTTGATTTCTGATGTGTTTCTTTCCTTTTCTTTGTCGTCACTGTCTGTATTTGTTGTTTCCTGCTGTCGATTTCCATTCTTTCTTTCGTCAATTCTCTCAGTCCTTGATTTCTGTTGTATTTCTTTTCTTTTCTTTGTCGTCACTGTCTGTATTTGTTGTTTCCTGCTGTCGATTTCCATTCTTTCTTTCGTCAATTCTCTCAGTCCTTGATTTCTGATGTATTTCTTTCCTTTTCTTTGTCATCACTGTCTGTATTTGTTGTTTCTTCTGTCGATTTCCATTCTTTCTTTCGTCAATTCTCTCAGTCCTGGATTTCTGATGTATTTCTTTCCTTTTCTTTGTCGTCACTGTCTGTATTTGTTTTTTCTGCTGTCGATTTCTTTCTCTTTCGTCAATTTTCCTCAGTCCTTGATTTCTGATGTATTTCTTTCTCTTTCTGTTGTCGTCACTGTCTGTCTGATGTTTCTGCGGTTGTTTTCCCGCTCAGTTTTTCGTCAATTCTCTCAGTCCTTGATTTCTGCTGTCAATCTTTCTCTCTATCTTTTTTCGTCACTCAGAATTGACGAAAGTTAGAGTGGGGACAACGTCAGCAGAAACACAGATGGACGGTGTCTGTCTGTAATGTCTGCTGTTGTTTTCCCACACTTTCTTTCGTCAATTCTCTCAGTCCTTGATTTCCTATGTACTTGTTTCCTTTTCTTTGTCGTCACTGTCTGTCTGATGTTTCTGCTGTTGTTTTCCCACTCTTTCTTTCGTCAATTCTCTCAGTCCTTGATTTCTGATGTATTTCTTTCTTTTTCTTTGTCCTCACTGTCTGTATTTGTTGTTTCCGCTGTGGATTTCCATTCTTTCTTTCGTCACTTCTCTCAGTTTTTGATTTCTTATGTATTTCTTCCTTTTTCTTTGTCGTCACTGTCTGTATTTGTTGTTTCTGCCGTCGATTTCCATTCTTTATTTCGTCAATTCTCTCAGTCCTTGATTTCTGATGTATTTCTTTCCTTTTCTTTGTCGTCACTGTCTGTATTTGTTGTTTCTGCTGTCGATTTCCTTCTCTTTCGTCAATTCTCTCAGTCCTTGATTTCCTATGTATTTCTTTCCTTTTCTTTGTCGTCACTGTCTGTATTTGTTGTTTCTGCTGTCGTTTTCACCACTCTTTCTTTCGTCAATTCTCTCAGTCCTTGATTTTTGATGTATTTCTTTCCTTTTCTTTGTCATCACTGTCTGTGTTTGTTGTTTCTGCTGTCGTTTTCACCACTCTTTCTTTCGTCAATTCTCTCAGTCCTTGATTTTTGATGTATTTCTTTCCTTTTCTTTGTCGTCACTGTCTGTATTTGTTGTTTCTGCTGTCGATTTCCATTCTTTCTTTCGTCAATTCTCTCAGTCCTTGACTTCTGATGTGTTTCTTTTATTTTCTTTGTCGTCACGGTCTGTGTGGGTTGTTTTTGCTGTCGATTTCCATTCTTTCTTTCGTCAATTCTCTCAGTCCTTGATTTCTGCTGTCAATCTTTCTCTCTATTTTGTTCCATCACTCAGAATTGACGAAAGTTAGAGTGGGGACAACGTCAGCAGAAACACAGACGGACGGTGTCTGTCTGTAATGTCTGCTGTTGTTTTCCCACACTTTCTTTCGTCAATTCTCTCAGTCCTTGATTTCTGATGTATTTCTTTCCTTTTCTTTGTCGTCACTGTCTGTATTTGTTGTTTCTGCTGTCGATTTCCATTCTTTCTTTCGTCAATTCTCTCAGTCCTGGATTTCTGATGTATTTCTTTCCTTTTCTTTGTCGTCACTGTCTGTATTTGTTTTTTCTGCTGTCGATTTCTTTCTCTTTCGTCAATTTTCCTCAGTCCTTGATTTCTGATGTATTTCTTTCTCTTTCTGTTGTCGTCACTGTCTGTCTGATGTTTCTGCGGTTGTTTTCCAGCTCAGTTTTTCGTCAATTCTCTCAGTCCTTGATTTCTGCTGTCAATCTTTCTCTCTAACTTTTTTCGTCACTCAGAATTGACGAAAGTTAGAGTGGGGACAACGTCAGCAGAAACACAGATGGACGGTGTCTGTCTGTAATGTCTGCTGTTGTTTTCCCACACTTTCTTTCGTCAATTCTCTCAGTCCTTGATTTCCTATGTACTTGTTTCCTTTTCTTTGTCGTCACTGTCTGTCTGATGTTTCTGCTGTTGTTTTCCCACTCTTTCTTTCGTCAATTCTCTCAGTCCTTGATTTCTGATGTATTTCTTTCTTTTTCTTTGTCCTCACTGTCTGTATTTGTTGTTTCCGCTGTGGATTTCCATTCTTTCTTTCGTCAATTCTCTCAGTCCTTGATTTCTTATGTATTTCTTCCTTTTTCTTTGTCGTCACTGTCTGTATTTGTTGTTTCTGCTGTCGATTTCCATTCTTTATTTCGTCAATTCTCTCAGTCCTTGATTTCTGATGTATTTCTTTCCTTTTCTTTGTCGTCACTGTCTGTATTTGTTGTTTCTGCTGTCGATTTCCTTCTCTTTCGTCAATTCTCTCAGTCCTTGATTTCCTATGTATTTCTTTCCTTTTCTTTGTCGTCACTTTCTGTATTTGTTGTTTCTGCTGTCGATTTCCATTCTTTATTTCGTCAATTCTCTCAGTCCTTGATTTCTGATGTATTTCTTTCCTTTTCTTTGTCGTCACTGTCTGTATTTGTTGTTTCTGCTGTCGATTTCCTTCTCTTTCGTCAATTCTCTCAGTCCCTGATTTCTGATGTATTTCTTTCCTTTTCTTTGTCGTCACTTTCTGTATTTGTTGTTTCTGCTGTCGATTTCCTTCTCTTTCGTCAATTCTCTCAGTCCTTGATTTCTGATGTATTTCTTTCCTTTTCTTTGTCGTCACTGTCTGTGTGTGTTGTTTTTGCTGTTGTTTTCTCACTCTTTTTTTCGTCAATTCTCTCAATCCTTGATTTCTGCTGTATTTCTTACTTTTTCTTAAATGTCGTCACTGTCTCTCTGATATTTCAGCTGTCGTTTTCACCACACTTTCTTTCGTTAATTCTCTCAGTCCTTGATTTCTGCTATATTTCTTTCTCTTTCTGTTGTAGTCACTGACTATCTATGTTTCTGCTGTGGTTTTACCACTCTTTCTTTCGTCAATTCTCTCAGTCCTTTGTTTGTGCTCTATTTCTTTCTCTTTGTTGAGTCGTCCCTCTGTTTATGTTTCTGCTGTTGTTTTCCCACTCTTTCTTTCGTCAATTCTCTCAGTCCTTGATTTCTGATGTGTTTCTTTCCTTTTCTTTGTCGTCACTGTCTGTATTTGTTGTTTCCTGCTGTCGATTTCCATTCTTTCTTTCGTCAATTCTCTCAGTCCTTGATTTCTGATGTATTTCTTTTCTTTTCTTTGTCGTCACTGTCAGTATTTGTTGTTTCATGCTGTTGATTTCCATTCTTTCTTTCGTCTATTCTCTCAGTCGTTGATTTCTGCTGTATTTCTTTCCTTTTCTTTGTCGTCACTGTCTGTATTTGTTGTTTCTTCTGTAGATTTCCATTCTTTCTTTCGTCAATTCTCTCAGTCCTTGATTTCTGATGTATTTTTTTCCTTTTCTTTGTCGTCACTGTCTGTATTTGTTGTTTCCTGCTGTCGATTTCCATTCTGTCTTTCGTCAATTTTCCCAGTCCTTGATTTCCTATGTACTTCTTTTTTTTTCTTTGTCGTCACTGTCTGTATTAGTTGTTTCTACTGTCGATTTCCATTCTTTCTTTCGTCAGTTCTCTCTGTCCTTGATTTCTGCTGTCAATCTTTCTCTCTATCTTTTTTTCGTCACTCAGAATTTACCAAAGTTAGAGTGGGGACAACGTCAGCAGAAACACAGACGGACGGTGTCTGTCTGTAATGTCTGCTGTTGTTTTCCCACACTTTCTTTCGTCAATTCTCTCAGTCCTTGATTTCTGCTATATTTCTTTCTCTTTCTGTTGTCGTCAGTGTCTGTCTGGTGTTTCTGCTGTTGTTTTCCCATTCTTTCTTTCGTCAATTCTCTCAGTCCTTGATTTCTGCTGTATTTCTTTCTGTTTCTTAAATGTCGTCACTGTCTTTCTGAAATTTTTGCTGTCGTTTTCACCACTCTTTCTTTCGTCAATTCTTACAGTCCTTGATTTCTGCTGTATTTCTGTTTTGTTTTTTATGTTATCACTGTCTCTCTGATATTTCTGCTGTCGTTTTCACCACACTTTCTTTCGTCAATTCTCTCAGTCCTTGATTTCTGCTGTATTTCTTTCTCTTTCTGTTGTAGTCACTGACTATCTATGTTTCTGCTGTTGTTTTACCACTGTTTCTTTCGTCAATTTTCTCAGTCCTTTGTTTGTGCTGTATTTCTTTCTCTTTGTTGAGTTGTCCCTCTGTTTATGTTTCTGCTGTTGTTTTCCCACTCTTTCTTTCGTCAATTCTCTCCGTCCTTGATTTCTGATGTGTTTCTTTCCTTTTCTTTGTCGTCACTGTCTGTATTTGTTGTTTCCTGCTGTCGATTTCCATTCTTTCTTTCGTCAATTCTCTCAGGCCTTGATTTCTGTTGTATTTCTTTTCTTTTCTTTGTCGTCACTGTCTGTATTTGTTGTTTCCTGCTGTCGATTTCCATTCTTTCTTTCGTCAATTCTCTCAGTCCTTGATTTCTGATGTATTTCTTTTTTTTTCTTTGTCATCACTGTCTGTATTTGTTGTTTCTGCTGTCGATTTCCATTCTTTCTTTCGTCAATTCTCTCAGTCCTTGATTTCTGATGTATTTCTTTCCTTTTCTTTGTCATCACTGTCTGTATTTGTTGTTTCTTCTGTCGATTTCCATTCTTTCTTTCGTCAATTCTCTCAGTCCTGGATTTCTGATGTATTTCTTTCCTTTTCTTTGTCGTCACTGTCTGTATTTGTTTTTTCTGCTGTTGATTTCTTTCTCTTTCGTCAATTTTCCTCAGTCCTTGATTTCTGATGTATTTCTTTCTCTTTCTGTTGTCGTCACTGTCTGTCTGATGTTTCTGCGGTTGTTTTCCCACTCTTTCTTTCGTCAATTCTCTCAGTCCTTGATTTCTGATGTGTTTCTTTCCTTTTCTTTGTCGTCACTGTCTGTATTTGTTGTTTCCTGCTGTTGATTTCCATTCTTTCTTTCGTCAATTCTCTCAGTCCTTGATTTCTGATGTATTTCTTTTCTTTTCTTTGTCGTCACTGTCAGTATTTGTTGTTTCCTGCTGTTGATTTCCATTCTTTCTTTCGTCTATTCTCTCAGTCGTTGATTTCTGCTGTATTTCTTTCCTTTTCTTTGTCGTCACTGTCTGTATTTGTTGTGTCTTCTGTAGATTTCCATTCTTTCTTTCGTCAATTCTCTCAGTCCTTGATTTCTGATGTGTTTCTTTCCTTTTCTTTGTCGTCACTGTCTGTATTTGTTGTTTCCTGCTGTTGATTTCCATTCTTTCTTTCGTCAATTCTCTCAGTCCTTGATTTCTGATGTATTTCTTTTCTTTTCTTTGTCGTCACTGTCAGTATTTGTTGTTTCCTGCTGTTGATTTCCATTCTTTCTTTCGTCTATTCTCTCAGTCGTTGATTTCTGCTGTATTTCTTTCCTTTTCTTTGTCGTCACTGTCTGTATTTGTTGTTTCTTCTGTAGATTTCCATTCTTTCTTTCGTCAATTCTCTCAGTCCTTGATTTCTGATGTATTTCTTTCCTTTTCTTTGTCGTCACTGTCTGTGTTTGTTGGTTTTGCTGTCGATTTCCATTCTTTCTTTCGTCAATTCTCTCTGTCCTTGATTTCTGCTGTCAATCTTTCTCTCTATCTTGTTTCGTCACTCAGAATTGACGAAAGTTAGAGTGGGGACAACGTCAGCAGAAACACAGACGGACGGTGTCTGTCTGTAATGTCTGCTGTTGTTTTCCCACACTTTCTTTCGTCAATTCTCTCAGTCCTTGATTTCTGCTATTTTTCTTTCTCTTTCTGTTGTCGTCAGTGTCTGTCTGGTGTTTCTGCTGTTGTTTTCCCACTCTTTCTTTCGTCAATTCTCTCAGTCCTTGATTTCTGCTGTATTTCTTTCTGTTTCTTAAATGTCGTCACTGTCTTTCTGAAATTTCTGCTGTCGTTTTCACCACTCTTTCTTTCGTCAATTCTTACAGTCCTTGATTTCTGCTGTATTTCTTTTTTGTTTTTTATGTTATCACTGTCTCTCTGATATTTCTGCTGTCGTTTTCACCACACTTTCTTTCGTCAATTCTCTCAGTCCTTGATTTCTGCTGTATTTCTTTCTCTTTCTGTTGTAGTCACTGACTATCTATGTTTCTGCTGTTGTTTTACCACTGTTTCTTTCGTCAATTTTCTCAGTCCTTTGTTTGTGCTCTATTTCTTTCTCTTTGTTGAGTTGTCCCTCTGTTTATGTTTCTGCTGTTGTTTTCCCACTCTTTCTTTCGTCAATTCTCTCAGTCCTTGATTTCTGATGTGTTTCTTTCCTTTTCTTTGTCGTCACTGTCTGTATTTGTTGTTTCCTGCTGTCGATTTCCATTCTTTCTTTCGTCAATTCTCTCAGTCCTTGATTTCTGTTGTATTTCTTTTCTTTCCTTTGTCGTCACTGTCTGTATTTGTTGTTTCCTGCTGTCGATTTCCATTCTTTCTTTCGTCAATTCTCTCAGTCCTTGATTTCTGATGTATTTCTTTCCTTTTCTTTGTCATCACTGTCTGTATTTGTTGTTTCTTCTGTCGATTTCCATTCTTTCTTTCGTCAATTCTCTCAGTCCTGGATTTCTGATGTATTTCTTTCCTTTTCTTTGTCGTCACTGTCTGTATTTGTTTTTTCTGCTGTCGATTTCTTTCTCTTTCGTCAATTTTCCTCAGTCCTTGATTTCTGATGTATTTCTTTCTCTTTCTGTTGTCGTCACTGTCTGTCTGATGTTTCTGCGGTTGTTTTCCCGCTCAGTTTTTCGTCAATTCTCTCAGTCCTTGATTTCTGCTGTCAATCTTTCTCTCTATCTTTTTTCGTCACTCAGAATTGACGAAAGTTAGAGTGGGGACAACGTCAGCAGAAACACAGACGGACAGTGTCTGACTGTAATGTCTGCTGTTGTTTTCCCACACTTTCTTTCGTCAATTCTCTCAGTCCTTGATTTCCTATGTACTTGTTTCCTTTTCTTTGTCGTCACTGTCTGTCTGATGTTTCTGCTGTTGTTTTCCCACTCTTTCTTTCGTCAATTCTCTCAGTCCTTGATTTCTGATGTATTTCTTTCTTTTTCTTTGTCCTCACTGTCTGTATTTGTTGTTTCCGCTGTGGATTTCCATTCTTTCTTTCGTCAATTCTCTCAGTTTTTGATTTCTTATGTATTTCTTCCTTTTTCTTTGTCGTCACTGTCTGTACTTGATATTTCTGCTGTCGATTTCCATTCTTTATTTCGTCAATTCTCTCAGTCCTTGATTTCTGATGTATTTCTTTCCTTTTCTTTGTCGTCACTGTCTGTATTTGTTGTTTCTGCTGTCGATTTCCTTCTCTTTCGTCAATTCTCTCAGTCCTTGATTTCCTATGTATTTCTTTCCTTTTCTTTGTCGTCACTGTCTGTATTTGTTGTTTCTGCTGTCGTTTTCACCACTCTTTCTTTCGTCAATTCTCTCAGTCCTTGATTTTTGATGTATTTCTTTCCTTTTCTTTGTCATCACTGTCTGTGTTTGTTGTTTCTGCTGTCGTTTTCACCACTCTTTCTTTCGTCAATTCTCTCAGTCCTTGATTTTTGATGTATTTCTTTCCTTTTCTTTGTCGTCACTGTCTGTATTTGTTGTTTCTGCTGTCGATTTCCATTCTTTCTTTCGTCAATTCTCTCAGTCCTTGACTTCTGATGTGTTTCTTTTATTTTCTTTGTCGTCACGGTCTGTGTGGGTTGTTTTTGCTGTCGATTTCCATTCTTTCTTTCGTCAATTCTCTCAGTCCTTGATTTCTGCTGTCAATCTTTCTCTCTATTTTGTTCCATCACTCAGAATTGACGAAAGTTAGAGTGGGGACAACGTCAGCAGAAACACAGACGGACGGTGTCTGTCTGTAATGTCTGCTGTTGTTTTCCCACACTTTCTTTCGTCAATTCTCTCAGTCCTTGATTTCTGATGTATTTCTTTCCTTTTCTTTGTCGTCACTGTCTGTATTTGTTGTTTCTGCTGTCGATTTCCATTCTTTCTTTCGTCAATTCTCTCAGTCCTGGATTTCTGATGTATTTCTTTCCTTTTCTTTGTCGTCACTGTCTGTATTTGTTTTTTCTGCTGTCGATTTCTTTCTCTTTCGTCAATTTTCCTCAGTCCTTGATTTCTGATGTATTTCTTTCTCTTTCTGTTGTCGTCACTGTCTGTCTGATGTTTCTGCGGTTGTTTTCCAGCTCAGTTTTTCGTCAATTCTCTCAGTCCTTGATTTCTGCTGTCAATCTTTCTCTCTAACTTTTTTCGTCACTCAGAATTGACGAAAGTTAGAGTGGGGACAACGTCAGCAGAAACACAGATGGACGGTGTCTGTCTGTAATGTCTGCTGTTGTTTTCCCACACTTTCTTTCGTCAATTCTCTCAGTCCTTGATTTCCTATGTACTTGTTTCCTTTTCTTTGTCGTCACTGTCTGTCTGATGTTTCTGCTGTTGTTTTCCCACTCTTTCTTTCGTCAATTCTCTCAGTCCTTGATTTCTGATGTATTTCTTTCTTTTTCTTTGTCCTCACTGTCTGTATTTGTTGTTTCCGCTGTGGATTTCCATTCTTTCTTTCGTCAATTCTCTCAGTTTTTGATTTCTTATGTATTTCTTCCTTTTTCTTTGTCGTCACTGTCTGTATTTGTTGTTTCTGCTGTCGATTTCCATTCTTTATTTCGTCAATTCTCTCAGTCCTTGATTTCCTATGTATTTCTTTCCTTTTCTTTGTCGTCACTGTCTGTATTTGTTGTTTCTGCTGTCGTTTTCACCACTCTTTCTTTCGTCAATTCTCTCAGTCCTTGATTTTTGATGTATTTCTTTCCTTTTCTTCGTCGTCACTGTCTGTATTTGTTGTTTTTGCTGTCGATTTCCATTCTTTCTTTCGTCAATTCTCTCAGTCCTTGACTTCTGATGTGTTTCTTTTATTTTCTTTGTCGTCACGATCTGTGTGGGTTGTTTTTGCTGTCGATTTCCATTCTTTCTTTCGTCAATTCTCTCAGTCCTTGATTTCTGCTGTCAATCTTTCTCTCTATCTTGTTTCATCACTCAGAATTGACGAAAGTTAGAGTGGGGACAACGTCAGAAGAAACACAGACGGACGGTGTCTGTCTGTAATGTCTGCTGTTGTTTTCCCACACTTTCTTTCGTCAATTCTCTCAGTCCTTGATTTCTGCTATATTTCTTTCTCTTTCTGTTGTCGTCACTGTCTGTCTGATGTTTCTGCTGTTGTTTTCTCACTCTTTTTTTCGTCAATTCTCTCAATCCTTGATTTCTGCTGTATTTCTTTCTTTTTCTTAAATGTCGTCACTGTCTCTCTGATATTTCTGCTGTCGTTTTCACCACACTTTCTTTCGTCAATTCTCTCAGTCCTTGATTTCTGCTGTATTTCTTTCTCTTTCTGTTGTAGTCACTGACTATCTATGTTTCTGCTGTGGTTTTACCACTCTTTCTTTCGTCAATTCTCTCAGTCCTTTGTTTGTGCTGTATTTCTTTCTTTTTGTTGAGTTGTCCCTCTGTTTATGTTTCTGCTGTTGTTTTCCCACTCTTTCTTTCGTCAATTCTCTCAGTCCTTGATTTCTGATGTGTTTCTTTCCTTTTCTTTGTCGTCACTGTCTGTATTTGTTGTTTCCTGCTGTTGATTTCCATTCTTTCTTTCGTCTATTCTCTCAGTCGTTGATTTCTGCTGTATTTCTTTCCTTTTCTTTGTCGTCACTGTCTGTATTTGTTGTTTCCTGCTGTCGATTTCCATTCTTTCTTTCGTCAATTCTCTCAGTCCTTGATTTCTGCTGTATTTCTTTCCTTTTCTTTGTCGTCACTGTCAGTATTTGTTGTTTCCTGCTGTTGATTTCCATTCTTTCTTTCGTCTATTCTCTCAGTCGTTGATTTCTGCTGTATTTCTTTTCTTTGTCGTCACTGTCTGTATTTGTTGTTTCTTCTGTAGATTTCCATTCTTTCTTTCGTCAATTCTCTCAGTCCTTGATTTCTGATGTATTTTTTTCCTTTTCTTTGTCGTCACTGTCTGTATTTGTTGTTTCTGCTGTCGATTTCCATTCTTTCTTTCTTTAATTCTCTCAGTCCTTGATTTCTGATGTGTTTCTTTTCTTTTCTTTGTCGTCACTGTCTGTATTTGTTGTTTCCTGCTGTCGATTTCCATTCTGTCTTTCGTCAATTTTCCCAGTCCTTGATTTCCTATGTACTTCTTTTTTTTTCTTTGTCGTCACTGTCTGTATTAGTTGTTTCTACTGTCGATTTCCATTCTTTTTTTCGTCAATTCTCTCAGTCCTTGATTTCTGATGTATTTCTTTCCTTTTCTGTGTCGTCACTGTCTCTGTTTGTTGGTTTTGCTGTCGATTTCCATTCTTTCTTTCGTCAATTCTCTCTGTCCTTGATTTCTGCTGTCAATCTTTCTCTCTATCTTTTTTCGTCACTCAGAATTGACGAAAGTTAGAGTGGGGACAACGTCAGCAGAAACACAGACGGACGGTGTCTGTCTGTAATGTCTGCTGTTGTTTTCCCACACTTTCTTTCGTCAATTCTCTCAGTCCTTGATTTCTGCTGTATTTCTTTCTGTTTCTTAAATGTCGTCACTGTCTGTCTGAAATTTCTGCTGTCGTTTTCACCACTCTTTCTTTCGTCAATTCTTACAGTCCTTGATTTCTGCTGTATTTCTGTTTTGTTTTTTTATGTTATCACTGTCTCTCTGATATTTCTGCTGTCGTTTTCACCACACTTTCTTTCGTCCATTCTCTCCGTCCTTGAATTCTGCTGTATTTCTTTCTCTTTCTTCTGTCGTCACTGTCTGTCTCTTTTTCGGCAGTCGTTTTCACCACACATTCTTTTGTCAATTCTCTCAGTCCTTGATTTCTGCTGTATTTCTTTCTCTTTCTGTTGTAGTCACTGACTATCTATGTTTCTGCTGTTGTTTTACCACTGTTTCTTTCGTCAATTTTCTCAGTCCTTTGTTTGTGCTGTATTTCTTTCTCTTTGTTGAGTTGTCCCTCTGTTTATGTTTCTGCTGTTGTTTTCCCACTCTTTCTTTCGTCAATTCTCTCAGTCCTTGATTTCTGATGTGTTTCTTTCCTTTTCTTTGTCGTCACTGTCTGTATTTGTTGTTTCCTGCTGTCAATTTCCATTCTTTCTTTCGTCAATTCTCTCCGTCCTTGATTTCTGTTGTATTTCTTTTCTTTTCTTTGTCGTCACTGTCTGTATTTGTTGTTTCCTGCTGTCGATTTCCATTCTTTCTTTCGTCAATTCTCTCAGTCCTTGATTTCTGATGTATTTCTTTTTTTTTTCTTTGTCATCACTGTCTGTATTTGTTGTTTCTGCTGTCGATTTCCATTCTTTCTTTCGTCAATTCTCTCAGTTCTTGATTTCTGATGTATTTCTTTCCTTTTCTTTGTCCTCACTGTCTGTGTTTGTTGTTTCTGCTGTTGATTTCCATTCTTTCTTTCGTCAATTCTCTCAGTCCTTGATTTCTGATGTATTTCTTTTCTATTCTTTGTCGTCACTGTCGGTATTTGTTGTTTCTTGCTGTCGATTTCCATTCTTTCTTTCGTCAATTCTCTCAGTCCTTGATTTCCTATGTACTTCTTTCCTTTTCTTTGTTGTCGCCGTCTGTATTTGTTGTTTCTGCTGTCGATTTCCATTCTTTCTTTCGTCAATTCTCTCAGTCCTTGATTTCTGATGTATTTCTTTCCTTTTCTTCGTCGTCACTGTCTGTATTTGTTGTTTCTGCTGTCGATTTCCTTCTCTTTCGTCAATTCTCTTAGTCCTTGATTTCCTATGTACTTCTTTCCTTTTCTTTGTCGTCACTGTCGGTATTTGTTGTTTCTTGCTGTCGATTTCCATTCTTTCTTTCGTCAATTCTCTCAGTCCTTGATCTCTGATGTATTTCTTTTTTTTTCTTTGTCGTCACTGTCTGTATTTGTTGTTTCTGCTGTCGATTTCCATTCTTTCTTTCGTCAATTCTCTTAGTCCTTGATTTCTGCTGTGTTTCTTTCCTTTTCTTTGTCGTCACTGTCTGTATTTGTTGTTTCTGCTGTCGATTTCCATTCTTTCTTTCGTCCATTCTCTCCGTCCTTGAATTCTGCTGTATTTCTTTCTCTTTCTTCTGTCGTCACTGTCTGTCTCTTTTTCGGCAGTCGTTTTCACCACACATTCTTTTGTCAATTCTCTCAGTCCTTGATTTCTGATGTATTTCTTTTCTTTTCTTTGTCGTCACTGTCAGTATTTGTTGTTTCCTGCTGTTGATTTCCATTCTTTCTTTCGTCTATTCTCTCAGTCGTTGATTTCTGCTGTATTTCTTTCCTTTTCTTTGTCGTCACTGTCTGTATTTGTTGTTTCTTCTGTAGATTTCCATTCTTTCTTTCGTCAATTCTCTCAGTCCTTGATTTCTGATGTATTTCTTTCCTTTTCTTTGTCGTCACTGTCTGTGTTTGTTGGTTTTGCTGTCGATTTCCATTCTTTCTTTCGTCAATTCTCTCTGTCCTTGATTTCTGCTGTCAATCTTTCTCTCTATCTTGTTTCGTCACTCAGAATTGACGAAAGTTAGAGTGGGGACAACGTCAGCAGAAACACAGACGGACGGTGTCTGTCTGTAATGTCTGCTGTTGTTTTCCCACACTTTCTTTCGTCAATTCTCTCAGTCCTTGATTTCTGCTATTTTTCTTTCTCTTTCTGTTGTCGTCAGTGTCTGTCTGGTGTTTCTGCTGTTGTTTTCCCACTCTTTCTTTCGTCAATTCTCTCAGTCCTTGATTTCTGCTGTATTTCTTTCTGTTTCTTAAATGTCGTCACTGTCTTTCTGAAATTTCTGCTGTCGTTTTCACCACTCTTTCTTTCGTCAATTCTTACAGTCCTTGATTTCTGCTGTATTTCTTTTTTGTTTTTTATGTTATCACTGTCTCTCTGATATTTCTGCTGTCGTTTTCACCACACTTTCTTTCGTCAATTCTCTCAGTCCTTGATTTCTGCTGTATTTCTTTCTCTTTCTGTTGTAGTCACTGACTATCTATGTTTCTGCTGTTGTTTTACCACTGTTTCTTTCGTCAATTTTCTCAGTCCTTTGTTTGTGCTCTATTTCTTTCTCTTTGTTGAGTTGTCCCTCTGTTTATGTTTCTGCTGTTGTTTTCCCACTCTTTCTTTCGTCAATTCTCTCAGTCCTTGATTTCTGATGTGTTTCTTTCCTTTTCTTTGTCGTCACTGTCTGTATTTGTTGTTTCCTGCTGTCGATTTCCATTCTTTCTTTCGTCAATTCTCTCAGTCCTTGATTTCTGTTGTATTTCTTTTCTTTCCTTTGTCGTCACTGTCTGTATTTGTTGTTTCCTGCTGTCGATTTCCATTCTTTCTTTCGTCAATTCTCTCAGTCCTTGATTTCTGATGTATTTCTTTCCTTTTCTTTGTCATCACTGTCTGTATTTGTTGTTTCTTCTGTCGATTTCCATTCTTTCTTTCGTCAATTCTCTCAGTCCTGGATTTCTGATGTATTTCTTTCCTTTTCTTTGTCGTCACTGTCTGTATTTGTTTTTTCTGCTGTCGATTTCTTTCTCTTTCGTCAATTTTCCTCAGTCCTTGATTTCTGATGTATTTCTTTCTCTTTCTGTTGTCGTCACTGTCTGTCTGATGTTTCTGCGGTTGTTTTCCCGCTCAGTTTTTCGTCAATTCTCTCAGTCCTTGATTTCTGCTGTCAATCTTTCTCTCTATCTTTTTTCGTCACTCAGAATTGACGAAAGTTAGAGTGGGGACAACGTCAGCAGAAACACAGACGGACAGTGTCTGACTGTAATGTCTGCTGTTGTTTTCCCACACTTTCTTTCGTCAATTCTCTCAGTCCTTGATTTCCTATGTACTTGTTTCCTTTTCTTTGTCGTCACTGTCTGTCTGATGTTTCTGCTGTTGTTTTCCCACTCTTTCTTTCGTCAATTCTCTCAGTCCTTGATTTCTGATGTATTTCTTTCTTTTTCTTTGTCCTCACTGTCTGTATTTGTTGTTTCCGCTGTGGATTTCCATTCTTTCTTTCGTCAATTCTCTCAGTTTTTGATTTCTTATGTATTTCTTCCTTTTTCTTTGTCGTCACTGTCTGTACTTGATATTTCTGCTGTCGATTTCCATTCTTTATTTCGTCAATTCTCTCAGTCCTTGATTTCTGATGTATTTCTTTCCTTTTCTTTGTCGTCACTGTCTGTATTTGTTGTTTCTGCTGTCGATTTCCTTCTCTTTCGTCAATTCTCTCAGTCCTTGATTTCCTATGTATTTCTTTCCTTTTCTTTGTCGTCACTGTCTGTATTTGTTGTTTCTGCTGTCGTTTTCACCACTCTTTCTTTCGTCAATTCTCTCAGTCCTTGATTTTTGATGTATTTCTTTCCTTTTCTTTGTCATCACTGTCTGTGTTTGTTGTTTCTGCTGTCGTTTTCACCACTCTTTCTTTCGTCAATTCTCTCAGTCCTTGATTTTTGATGTATTTCTTTCCTTTTCTTTGTCGTCACTGTCTGTATTTGTTGTTTCTGCTGTCGATTTCCATTCTTTCTTTCGTCAATTCTCTCAGTCCTTGACTTCTGATGTGTTTCTTTTATTTTCTTTGTCGTCACGGTCTGTGTGGGTTGTTTTTGCTGTCGATTTCCATTCTTTCTTTCGTCAATTCTCTCAGTCCTTGATTTCTGCTGTCAATCTTTCTCTCTATTTTGTTCCATCACTCAGAATTGACGAAAGTTAGAGTGGGGACAACGTCAGCAGAAACACAGACGGACGGTGTCTGTCTGTAATGTCTGCTGTTGTTTTCCCACACTTTCTTTCGTCAATTCTCTCAGTCCTTGATTTCTGATGTATTTCTTTCCTTTTCTTTGTCGTCACTGTCTGTATTTGTTGTTTCTGCTGTCGATTTCCATTCTTTCTTTCGTCAATTCTCTCAGTCCTGGATTTCTGATGTATTTCTTTCCTTTTCTTTGTCGTCACTGTCTGTATTTGTTTTTTCTGCTGTCGATTTCTTTCTCTTTCGTCAATTTTCCTCAGTCCTTGATTTCTGATGTATTTCTTTCTCTTTCTGTTGTCGTCACTGTCTGTCTGATGTTTCTGCGGTTGTTTTCCAGCTCAGTTTTTCGTCAATTCTCTCAGTCCTTGATTTCTGCTGTCAATCTTTCTCTCTAACTTTTTTCGTCACTCAGAATTGACGAAAGTTAGAGTGGGGACAACGTCAGCAGAAACACAGATGGACGGTGTCTGTCTGTAATGTCTGCTGTTGTTTTCCCACACTTTCTTTCGTCAATTCTCTCAGTCCTTGATTTCCTATGTACTTGTTTCCTTTTCTTTGTCGTCACTGTCTGTCTGATGTTTCTGCTGTTGTTTTCCCACTCTTTCTTTCGTCAATTCTCTCAGTCCTTGATTTCTGATGTATTTCTTTCTTTTTCTTTGTCCTCACTGTCTGTATTTGTTGTTTCCGCTGTGGATTTCCATTCTTTCTTTCGTCAATTCTCTCAGTTTTTGATTTCTTATGTATTTCTTCCTTTTTCTTTGTCGTCACTGTCTGTATTTGTTGTTTCTGCTGTCGATTTCCATTCTTTATTTCGTCAATTCTCTCAGTCCTTGATTTCCTATGTATTTCTTTCCTTTTCTTTGTCGTCACTGTCTGTATTTGTTGTTTCTGCTGTCGTTTTCACCACTCTTTCTTTCGTCAATTCTCTCAGTCCTTGATTTTTGATGTATTTCTTTCCTTTTCTTCGTCGTCACTGTCTGTATTTGTTGTTTTTGCTGTCGATTTCCATTCTTTCTTTCGTCAATTCTCTCAGTCCTTGACTTCTGATGTGTTTCTTTTATTTTCTTTGTCGTCACGATCTGTGTGGGTTGTTTTTGCTGTCGATTTCCATTCTTTCTTTCGTCAATTCTCTCAGTCCTTGATTTCTGCTGTCAATCTTTCTCTCTATCTTGTTTCATCACTCAGAATTGACGAAAGTTAGAGTGGGGACAACGTCAGAAGAAACACAGACGGACGGTGTCTGTCTGTAATGTCTGCTGTTGTTTTCCCACACTTTCTTTCGTCAATTCTCTCAGTCCTTGATTTCTGCTATATTTCTTTCTCTTTCTGTTGTCGTCACTGTCTGTCTGATGTTTCTGCTGTTGTTTTCTCACTCTTTTTTTCGTCAATTCTCTCAATCCTTGATTTCTGCTGTATTTCTTTCTTTTTCTTAAATGTCGTCACTGTCTCTCTGATATTTCTGCTGTCGTTTTCACCACACTTTCTTTCTTCAATTCTCTCAGTCCTTGATTTCTGCTGTATTTCTTTCTCTTTCTGTTGTAGTCACTGACTATCTATGTTTCTGCTGTGGTTTTACCACTCTTTCTTTCGTCAATTCTCTCAGTCCTTTGTTTGTGCTGTATTTCTTTCTTTTTGTTGAGTTGTCCCTCTGTTTATGTTTCTGCTGTTGTTTTCCCACTCTTTCTTTCGTCAATTCTCTCAGTCCTTGATTTCTGATGTGTTTCTTTCCTTTTCTTTGTCGTCACTGTCTGTATTTGTTGTTTCCTGCTGTTGATTTCCATTCTTTCTTTCGTCTATTCTCTCAGTCGTTGATTTCTGCTGTATTTCTTTCCTTTTCTTTGTCGTCACTGTCTGTATTTGTTGTTTCCTGCTGTCGATTTCCATTCTTTCTTTCGTCAATTCTCTCAGTCCTTGATTTCTGCTGTATTTCTTTCCTTTTCTTTGTCGTCACTGTCAGTATTTGTTGTTTCCTGCTGTTGATTTCCATTCTTTCTTTCGTCTATTCTCTCAGTCGTTGATTTCTGCTGTATTTCTTTTCTTTGTCGTCACTGTCTGTATTTGTTGTTTCTTCTGTAGATTTCCATTCTTTCTTTCGTCAATTCTCTCAGTCCTTGATTTCTGATGTATTTTTTTCCTTTTCTTTGTCGTCACTGTCTGTATTTGTTGTTTCTGCTGTCGATTTCCATTCTTTCTTTCTTTAATTCTCTCAGTCCTTGATTTCTGATGTGTTTCTTTTCTTTTCTTTGTCGTCACTGTCTGTATTTGTTGTTTCCTGCTGTCGATTTCCATTCTGTCTTTCGTCAATTTTCCCAGTCCTTGATTTCCTATGTACTTCTTTTTTTTTCTTTGTCGTCACTGTCTGTATTAGTTGTTTCTACTGTCGATTTCCATTCTTTTTTTCGTCAATTCTCTCAGTCCTTGATTTCTGATGTATTTCTTTCCTTTTCTGTGTCGTCACTGTCTCTGTTTGTTGGTTTTGCTGTCGATTTCCATTCTTTCTTTCGTCAATTCTCTCTGTCCTTGATTTCTGCTGTCAATCTTTCTCTCTATCTTTTTTCGTCACTCAGAATTGACGAAAGTTAGAGTGGGGACAACGTCAGCAGAAACACAGACGGACGGTGTCTGTCTGTAATGTCTGCTGTTGTTTTCCCACACTTTCTTTCGTCAATTCTCTCAGTCCTTGATTTCTGCTGTATTTCTTTCTGTTTCTTAAATGTCGTCACTGTCTGTCTGAAATTTCTGCTGTCGTTTTCACCACTCTTTCTTTCGTCAATTCTTACAGTCCTTGATTTCTGCTGTATTTCTGTTTTGTTTTTTTATGTTATCACTGTCTCTCTGATATTTCTGCTGTCGTTTTCACCACACTTTCTTTCGTCCATTCTCTCCGTCCTTGAATTCTGCTGTATTTCTTTCTCTTTCTTCTGTCGTCACTGTCTGTCTCTTTTTCGGCAGTCGTTTTCACCACACATTCTTTTGTCAATTCTCTCAGTCCTTGATTTCTGCTGTATTTCTTTCTCTTTCTGTTGTAGTCACTGACTATCTATGTTTCTGCTGTTGTTTTACCACTGTTTCTTTCGTCAATTTTCTCAGTCCTTTGTTTGTGCTGTATTTCTTTCTCTTTGTTGAGTTGTCCCTCTGTTTATGTTTCTGCTGTTGTTTTCCCACTCTTTCTTTCGTCAATTCTCTCAGTCCTTGATTTCTGATGTGTTTCTTTCCTTTTCTTTGTCGTCACTGTCTGTATTTGTTGTTTCCTGCTGTCAATTTCCATTCTTTCTTTCGTCAATTCTCTCCGTCCTTGATTTCTGTTGTATTTCTTTTCTTTTCTTTGTCGTCACTGTCTGTATTTGTTGTTTCCTGCTGTCGATTTCCATTCTTTCTTTCGTCAATTCTCTCAGTCCTTGATTTCTGATGTATTTCTTTTTTTTTTCTTTGTCATCACTGTCTGTATTTGTTGTTTCTGCTGTCGATTTCCATTCTTTCTTTCGTCAATTCTCTCAGTTCTTGATTTCTGATGTATTTCTTTCCTTTTCTTTGTCCTCACTGTCTGTGTTTGTTGTTTCTGCTGTTGATTTCCATTCTTTCTTTCGTCAATTCTCTCAGTCCTTGATTTCTGATGTATTTCTTTTCTATTCTTTGTCGTCACTGTCGGTATTTGTTGTTTCTTGCTGTCGATTTCCATTCTTTCTTTCGTCAATTCTCTCAGTCCTTGATTTCCTATGTACTTCTTTCCTTTTCTTTGTTGTCGCCGTCTGTATTTGTTGTTTCTGCTGTCGATTTCCATTCTTTCTTTCGTCAATTCTCTCAGTCCTTGATTTCTGATGTATTTCTTTCCTTTTCTTCGTCGTCACTGTCTGTATTTGTTGTTTCTGCTGTCGATTTCCTTCTCTTTCGTCAATTCTCTTAGTCCTTGATTTCCTATGTACTTCTTTCCTTTTCTTTGTCGTCACTGTCGGTATTTGTTGTTTCTTGCTGTCGATTTCCATTCTTTCTTTCGTCAATTCTCTCAGTCCTTGATCTCTGATGTATTTCTTTTTTTTTCTTTGTCGTCACTGTCTGTATTTGTTGTTTCTGCTGTCGATTTCCATTCTTTCTTTCGTCAATTCTCTTAGTCCTTGATTTCTGCTGTATTTCTTTCCTTTTCTTTGTCGTCACTGTCTGTATTTGTTGTTTCTGCTGTCGATTTCCATTCTTTCTTTCGTCCATTCTCTCCGTCCTTGAATTCTGCTGTATTTCTTTCTCTTTCTTCTGTCGTCACTGTCTGTCTCTTTTTCGGCAGTCGTTTTCACCACACATTCTTTTGTCAATTCTCTCAGTCCTTGATTTCTGCTGTATTTGTTTCTCTTTTTTTGTTATCACTGTCTCTCTGATATTTCTGCTGTCGTTTTCACCACACTTTTTTTTCGTCAATTCTCTCAGTTTTTGATTTGTGCTGTATTTCTTTCTCTTTGTTGAGTCGTCACTTTGTTTATGTTTCTGCTGTTGTTTTCCCACTCTTTCTTTCGTCAATTCTCTCAGCTCTTGATTTCTGCTGTCAATCTTTCTCTCTATCTTTCTTCGTCACTCAGAATTAACGAAAGTTAGAGTTGGGACAACGTCAGCAGAAACACAAACGGACCGTGTCTGTCTGTAATGTCTGCTGTTGTTTTCCCCACTTTCTTTCGTCTATTCTCTCAGTCCTTGATTTCTGCTGTATTTCTTTCTCTTTCTTATGTCGTCACTGTCTGCCTATGTTTCTGCTGTCGTTTTCACCACACATTCTTTCGTCACTTCTGTCAGTCCTTGTTTTCTGGTGTATTTCTTTCACTTGGGTGGCGATGCGCTGGCAACAATTATAAGGACCAAGACGATTGGAATCCGCAAAAACCACGACACAAGTGACATAGCGACCCAAATGCTTCTAGGTGTCATCATGTGGAGCAGACATGCACAGGCTGGTCAGGACAGACCGGTGGAGAGAGCGTGGGGTACATATACGGGCATTGACCCAGCTAGGTTGTCCTTCATGCCTCTCTCCCAATATATATTCTCTTCAATCAGACAGAGATCCTCAGTGGCCGTGGGGGTTGGTAGCCCGCTCGCCACGCCGGCGGCCCGGGTTCGATTCCCGGTCGGTCGGTTTATCAGAGATTAATTTCTCGGATCTTTACTGCGGGTGGCTTGGTCGCAATGTAAACGTGGAGTAGCAGTGGTGAAGGATCTCACCCTCAGGGTCGAAGCCATAACACAGCCGCTATATAAATATGCGATTACATTTACATTAATGCACACATAATCAAATGATTTATTGCTGTGAAGGTGAAGAGATAAACGTCTCCTCCTCCGATCCAGAACACAGCAGACCTGCTAACCGGACCGGTTGAAGCTGCATGCATGGGCAACATGACGCGAGACAGACTCAGACACAGAGTGCATGGCGTACGTTGGACTCCTACAGGCATTGAGCCCAAGGATATTGACTGCGCACACGAAAGGTCACTGAGATGGTGAACCCGCTTATACAACTACATTCACCAGCACTCATCGTAATCGTAACCTCTACTCGAAAATTAAGCCAAGCGCGTGGGGCATCAGCTTATTCACGAGCGCTGCGTTAATTTGAGTTAATTTGAGTCAAAAGGGTTTTCCGTAAGATCGAGTAGTCCATGTTGGTCCGGGAACAGAGGGGCGGAATAGCTAGGCCTACTAATTAAGGCGGGTGTCGTCTGGGCCGGGAATTGGAGGGTGGAGGATCAGATGAGACAGGGCACGTATAATTAAGTTCTTGAAAAGGAGTACGTGTCTTATTAAGTTTCGAATAAAAAGCGCCTAAGGGGTTTTGGATGTGTTGCAGCCTGTTGAGCTCAGTGACTGGATCGAGAGACCGACAAAAACGGCGTTAGCATTATAATCAAGGCGAGAGAACAGGCAATGGTTTGAGACATGTCCATATAGTCTGCAGGGCCGACCTGATATGCGACGTATTGCCCGAATGCGATAGAAACAAGATTTACAAATGCTAGCTATAGTTATGTGAGGTCGAAATGTGAGCTTATTGTCTATGGTTGCTGTACTGGAAGAGATCCAATTAAGTGTTTTGACAGTACTGTATCTGACAGATGAACAGCAGTGCCGGAAAGGTCGATATTAGAAAGTGGAAGGAAAGAGCGCAGGCCGCAGGCGCTGGCGTGACCCAAACAAAATTGCCTCAGACTTGTCAGGTTTCATGGCCAAACCATTGAAACAAAACCAGGAATACATAGATGAAAGGCACTCTTCAAGTTTAAGTTTGCCAGACTGATCAGTGTGTGATAAAGCAATATGGAGCAGGGTATCATCCGCATACTGTTGTAATTGGATTCCAAAGTGATTAGCAATGCGACTGATTGGGGAAGTAAAGACAGTAAATAGTAAGGGGTCAAGGACAGTCTTAGAGCGAGTGGTCCCAATGCTGACCTGCTGATTCCTGTCACGCAGGTAAGAAACACGTTACCGATACCAGTTTAAGGATGTAGAGACACCGAAGCTAGCCTATTGGCAATTGACCTTGAAAGAAGTAGCCTAACTGATGGTCAACAGTGTCAAATGCTGCACTGAGGTCAAGACATATATTGACCATGAGAGGCAGGCTTTCCCATTGTCAATAGACGAGAATATGTTATCAAGTGTAGAGACAAGGGCAGTCTCAGTGGAATATTAGCCTTCGCGGTAAGCTGACTGATAGGGACTGAAGTTAGGACAGGAAGTGAAGTGATTATTAGTCCCGGGTTGTATACTTAATTGTCTAAATATGGTATACACTTACACTTAAGGCTTATAGGCCTATTGCGCAGTGGCGTAGGCAAGAGGGGTTTCAGAGGTTAAAACCCCCCATTGGCTCCGGAAAAAGTTTTTTTAAAGGTTATTTATCCATTTAAATAAGAAAAAATAACAAAAACAGGGTATCCGGCCATAAAACCCCCCCATCATAAATTCCTGGCTACGCCATTGCTATTGCATAATGATATAGTAATTGCATTTCCTGAGAGGCGCTATATAAATCGCAATGCAATTAGTGCTGTGGAATTTGGATGAACGACCGGTAGTATTGTGGCGGAAATAAGCGCTCGACTGCAGGAACACCCCAGCTGCAAAGCGGCTGCCCTTTCGGTTCGTGGATGGCCGTCCACCGATCGGGCGGGTGCCAGTCCAGATATGTCTCGCGTGTCGTTTCAGGAGGGAAACGCAAGTCCGCCTTCGTCGTCTTTCGAAGGTTATGCAGTTCTTCCGGTCGACACCAGAGTCACGGAATACGACACACCACGACGATGAAGAAGGAAAACACAGTTTATTGAAGCGATCAATACACACTGCTGCACGACCATACAACTCGCTTCACGACAGACTAACTCGACTGGACTACTACACACTGACTCGACTGACGTGTCGCTCTCTTACGGTCGCAGACTCCTTGCTGACTAACTGCGCCTCTGTGCCCGACTACTCCTACAGAACAACAAGCTCCCTTATATACCCGAAAAGATGGGGAGGGAGCCAGGACCCCAAACACGAGAGGCCGCGAACAAAACCTCGGGAGGCTGCGGGCAAATCTCGGGAGGCTCAAAGGGTAGCCGCCTAGTGAGGCCGCGAGCTATAAACTCGGGAGGCTGCGGGCAAATCTCGGGAGGCTCAAAGGGATGCCGCCACCTAAACTCGGGAGGCCAATTATGAGAGGCCGACTACATCAAAGGCCGCCGCCGCGGGGGGACCGTGGGAGGCCGAGAGGCTGCATGCCTACATCAAAGGACACTACCGCGAAAGGCAGGGAGGCCAATCGAGAGAGGCCGCCTACATCAAAGAACACTGCCGCAGGAGGCAGGGAGGCCAATCAAGGCGGCTATCGCGGGAGGCAGGGAGGCTAATCATGGAGGGAAGGCCAAGAGGCCGTGACCAAGCAAGGGAGGCCAACGTACGGGACCACCCGGGGGGAAAAGAGCTGGCGGAGAGGGACAAGGGGACCCCAATTTCGCCACAGTATAGCCTAAAGAAGTCGCACGTACGGGATGATTGAATTTGTTAATGTGTGATGACGTCAACGTTTTAACAATTGAACCATTATGACGTCATAATCGATCGCGATAGTAACGCAGCCTGAACTTTAATGAAGACGATTTGAAGATTTCTGTTGAAATATTCATTCGAAAACTTTGATTTAAGATTGATTTTCGTCGAGTTTATGCTGAAATGATCAACATGAAGATCATAATATAAGATGTTCGACGAATGATCGATGTAACAAGATGTTAAAATCGATTTTCATCGAAATATTCGAAGGCAACGAGCTGTACGTGACCGGCAGGACAAGTGAGAAAGCAACATTTTAGACTCAACAGCTATAATTGCTGGTGAGTATAACTGGTTTATTTCGATTATATATGATATTATAAACTACAAGATAATTGTTAACATATAACTTAGACCCCCTTGTCTCAATGAATACGTTAATTAGAACTGGTTCAAAAAAGAAACTATCTGACAAAGCAAATTGAGCAGCCTACTGACAAAGAGTGCATGCATGGTCATAGCTCGGTGTTCCATTAAATAAGTGATTGCTAAGATAAGAGGGATCGACATATCGAGCTCGATACCAATTAAGTCCCATGAATTTCACTCAGCCTTCCACTCTATAGGCCTATAGGAATCGATCGACTTTCATTTGATCACCGCGGCTCCTTGCATTTAAATTTGACCCCCGTTATAAACGCGTATTATCGTTGTCTTACTAGCCTCCTATAGGCCTACCTAATTATGTTAGACAATAAAAAATATGTTACTATAAAAAATATATGTAGGGTGAGTGCATATAAACCGAAACAGCAGGCAGACCGAAACAGTCGATCTTTCGGTGAGGGGTGTTCAAGTTCTATAGTCGTCTAGCTAATAATAGGTTAGCATTAGGTGCTCTAAAACAGCGGTTCTCAACCCTTATAATTTCCCAGTTAAAAAACCTGAAGACCTTTTTTAGTCATTGTCGTTAATTTGCAGTGGCGGCGCCAGGATTTCAGTTTTTGGGGGCTGAAGCCTGGAGGAAATTTTCCATTTTCATCCGCCGAAATTTTCTGATGACCGTTTTTTAAAGTCATCCGGCCGAAATCTCAAGGAAATAATTTTCCATTTTCATCCGATAAAATTTCTGACGACCTTTTTTCCAGTTGCATGTCCGTCGAAAATCGTGGAAATATTTCAGTTTTGCATGTACAAAAACCCGGGTGGCCTTTTTTTAGGGGGCTTATAGCCTTTTATAGAGGGGCGTGGCCCCCTAGCCCCCCTATATAGCGCCGCCACTGGCCATTTGACCAAAATCTCAAGAAAATAAGAAAATATATTTCATTTTCCGTGCTCCCCAAAAATCCTGATGACATTTTTAGGGGAGGGGCTTAATCGAAATTTCATGAAAATATTTCATTTTCTCTGTGCAAAATCCTGACGCCCTTTTGGGGTGCGTTTTAGCCCCTCTGGCGCCACCACTGACTTGTGAAACTTCTAGCCTAGCCTACTTCAGGCTACGGAATAGGGCATATATGTACGTATACGTGGCTCTCAGAATCGCGTATGAACCAGAAAGCACATTTGCCAAAAGCAGTTTTCGAATTATTAAGTAAAAATGCATAGCAATTTAATGAACCATGGTAACAAAATGCAGTGGCGTGAGGAGGATAAGTAAATCAATGTTGTTAGGGGGTCGATCGTGATCGACTGACAACATTCGAAATGTTGCCACTCGAGTCATCTAAAGTTCTCCAACCGAGCCATATCCAACTCAGCGCCACGCCTTTGGAATGATCTGCCTGCTGAGTTCCGATCCTTTTCAGTTCCTCCTCCATCATTACTAATCACACACCATCACCTTCCTCAGGCTCCTCTGTCCATCACACCTCGGGCCTTTCACACGAAACAAAAGACACTCCTTTTCAAGAACTCTTAGGCTATCCTGTTTCATCTGATCCCCCACCCTTCAATTCCCGGCTCAGACGACACCCACCTTAGTAGCTGTTCCACCCCTCTGATCCTACGATACCTCGACCCGGACCACCATGGACTACTCTTACGGACAACCCTTTTGACTCAACGCATTTGATCCTGATCCTATATGGTAACTCGACCCGGACCACCACGGACTATACTCTCACGGACAACCCCTTCTAACTCAACGCAACGCTTGTGAATAAGCCGGTGCCCCGCGCTTGGCTTTCCAGTGGCGCTTTAGAAATTAGGAGATTACGATTACGAATGTTACCAAGGGTCGCGACCCTGAAAAGGTTGAGAACCACTGCTCTAAAAGCTATAGAAACAGACTATCTTATAGGCCTACATTATACATATTCATTTGTAACGCAGGGAACCAGCCTACGCTGCAGCGCATCTGTTTTCGAATGTCGGTCGCGTACGTGTTTACTTGTAAAATTTCTTGGTAGCCTAATGTGACGGTGCGGCGCGCTCAACTTTTGTATTAAAAGTAAAAACTCATGATATGATTGATTTTGCATATATTTTAGTTGCTAGTAAATAAAGCATACCAATTGCTATTCATTATTAAAAGTGGTTCAGTATGAGCAACAACAGAGAATTTAAAATAAATTAGCAGTCGTGTGTTTCGCTCTCCATGCACTATGCTGGTAAAGCGAAGTGGGTTGATGCAGGTTGAGCGAAATACGTGCATGCAGAGCGAAGCGCGTTTCGCTTTAGGCCCTATATGTATTGCTGCTTAAACTGGCCAGTACTTCAATATGAAATGCTTTGACAATAGTCTGCATTTATCATTCATTCATTCATTTGGGAACTTGTAAAGCACCTGTTCCAGAAACCTACTCAGGAGCGATCCTAGCCCAGCCATGGCTATAGAAAAAGATTTGAGTGATTTATAAAGTTCAGAAACATTAGGCCTAATAGTCGTCAAATCTGATATGCATTATTTACTAGTGCAGCGAAAATATATGCAAAGTCAATCATTAACCATTACTGTAACAGACCATGGAACTGCCATTGATGGCTGACAAAAAAGCAGAAGTATGATCATGGCGATTTTAAAATATGGGCAAATAGAAAATATAAAAATTGGTTATGTTGGGTTTCAGATGCTATAGCCTAGTTGCCATAAGCGATATTGATATACTTAGGACAGTAGGCCTACTGCAGGACAACATTCTACTATAAAAACTGTCTTTAATGAACTCTTGGAGAAGTAGGCTAAGCTACAATAATATAAGGCCACTTTACTTAATTTCATATTTAGACTTGAGATAGCAAAAAAAATTTCTCCATATAAAAACTGGCTCTTGTTTAACTTGTTATGCAACACAACCCACTGATCAGCTGTTTATCTGTATGAAAAATCTGAATAATTAATCAAATTACAATATTCCAGATAAATGGCTCTTGAAGCACCATTGATAAGTATAATGCGATGGAGTTACTATAGTCTCATTATTATGCTGATTGTTAAACTCAAACATTCTTTTTCTCGTGGTTGATAACCAAGTTTACAAATTTATGTAAGCTGACAATGCACATGCCTATTTGATTATGTTTGAAAGGAGCCCATAACAACAAGAATACTTTGAATAGTTCTTTCTAATTAATAACCTAAGTAAACTAAAATTGTTATTGTTTTAGCATCGATGACAAATATGTGATTCCATCATTATAGTCTCATTATTATGCTGAACAAGCTGATTGTTAACCTCAAACATTCTTTTTCTCGTGGTTGATAACCAAGTTTATAAATTTATGTAAGCTAACAATGCACATGCCTATTTGATTATGTTTGAAAGGAGCCCTAACAACAAGAATACTTTGAATAGTTCTTTCTAATTAATAACCTAAGTAAACTAAAATTGTTTTTGTTTTTAGCATCGATGACAAATATGTGATTCCATCATTATTAGTCTCATTATTATGCTGAACAAGCTGATTGTTAACCTCAAACATTCTTTTTCTCGTGATTGATAACCAAGTTTATAAATTTATGTAAGCTAACAATGCACATGCCTATTTGATTATGTTTGAAAGGAGCCCCTAACAACAAGAATACTTTGAATAGTTCTTTCTAATTAATAACCTAAGTAAACTAAAATTGTTTTTGTTTTAGCATCGATGACAAATATGTGATTCCATCATTTTTGTGTGTTTATCTTCACTCTGTGTGTTGTTTGGATTTGAACCAATAAAAAAGCTTAATCTTATCTAGCCTATCAAACATGTTGAACTCTTACCTTTTCTTCTACCATTGACTGTATAAGCTGGCGTAAGTTAATAAGATGTGTTTCCTTCTATCTGCTCACGCTGTTTCAGTCACCATTAATGGGCTTTCTGCCGTGCAGGGAGAGCGAAGCGCGTTTTGGTCTGTATTCACTGGTGTTTCACTCACCCTGCATTTATGCAAATTTGGTTTCATAGTGTTTTTCAAAGATTTAAGAAATTAACACTACGTTCACATTGTTTTGTGTATATGATGATAGAGGAAGCAAGAAGTTGCTACGACAAAGGCAAAAGAGACAGAAAGTGAAGAATGATATCAGATCATACAACGACCACCCCACCCGACCGCAGCTGCAAGCAAGACGTTCTTCTGAATGTCACAATCGTCGTCTGCATCGATCTTCTGGCATCAAAGACTTGGGTCAAGAGGTATTTGGTTTGTAAACATCTTTTGGCTACTGAAATGTTAGTGGAGAAAGCTTTAGTTCTTTGCAGGTTTAGGCCAATAGACCTACAATGAAAGATGTCACAAGAAGCAATAGGCCTATAGATAGCCTATATTTAGATTTCAGGTATTCGGCTTAGAATCTTTTGATAGCCTATTCGACTAGATTAGTGGATGAGGTTTTGTTACTTTGCAGGTTTAAGCAATTAGCGTTTAGGTCTTCAATGAAAGATGTAAAGAGAAACAGAAGCAACATCTAGATAAGTAGGCTATTCATATAATAGATTGCATTTACAGATAGAATATTCTTTATTACTCTTCTTCTGCTGTGAACAATAAAGTTGATTGATTGGTTGTTTTTTGATTGCTCATAGTTGACAAATAATTGTGAACCGCATTTCTAATTAAAAGCTTGTTCAAATTCTACTCCTAATATATATGTGCGTAAGTAGCCTAAGCATAGTTAAAATTGTTTTCTCAATACCGGACTTTTCTCGTGAGAGTTTTTGTTCTCATTCAGGTTATCTGTTAAATGCCTAATCCGCATGATCATTTGGTAGTTAGGCCTAAATTTGATAAATTATCATAATTGAAAACACTTTCCTTGCAAGACAATCTGCTAGATTAGACCTATCTCTCGAAATTCGTGTCGTGTGTATTTAATGGCGGGGAGGAGCATAATTTGAGAGAAATAATCATGTCGTCAATCCGGACGCAACCAAACGGCACTTCTTGAAGTGGTTGCTAAAATGGTCAGTAGGGCATACGCGTACCATCATGAGAATGATGCACACAGGGGCAAACCGCTGGGCTAATTCTGATTGAAACTCTATGACATTCGTTTCCTAACCGACTAGCTGTCGTGATATGATGTGTCATGACCAAAAGCTGAAGTAATTTTTTTTATCTCTTTGCTAGGTCACTGCTCTTTCTCTCTCCCTCTCTCTCTCTCCGTGAGTAGGCTACGATGTAGTTAGGAGTTTTATGACATAATCATGATGTTTTCGTGAAGTAATAATGAAGCAACTTTGACATTATCACGGTATTATCATGACGCAATTCTGACGTAATTGTGATATAATTGTGACGTAATCATGGCACTTCTTAATTGTACTGATGACATTATTGCGACGTATTTGTGAAGCAATCATAGCATACTTAGAAGGACGTAATTATGACAATAATGTGACATTATAGGGGTCATCACATTACAATTATTGGGTGCTACTGCGACGAAATCCAGACCAAATCATGTGTTTATGTTGACTTAATCACTTTAAAATCATGACAAAAAATAGCTTAATAACCTAATCGTGAAGAAGGGTAATGATGACGTGATTATGACTTAGTTGTCACGCGATCGTGACGCTTCTATGACGCAATTGAGCCATAGAGAAATTTTTACATAATCATGGCGCTACCATAGCACAATTACAACGTTATTGTGACCTAATTGTGGCATAATCTTGATTGTGACTTTGCTGTGACTTCTCGAGATGTACCGGTATTGATCTGTGAAGAGCATGAAATATCGTAGCCTAGTTCTCACTTGATTTATGTCATAGTCCCCGTGTAACAATCATGGAACAATTGTACAGTTTTGTGACGAAACCCTGACGTAATCATGATATAATGTGAAACCTTGGTTCAATAGTGATGTAAACATGGCGTAATTGTTTAGAAAATTGAAGTCTAAAGATGGTGTAATTCCTAAGAAATCATGGCGTTTTAATTCATAACTATCAAAATTAATCATCATGTCGTAGGCTTATATTGTGTGAAGGCTAATCAGACATTCACATCATAATTATGTTGTAAATTCTCATCTAATCGTATGGCAATTCATGACGTAATAATAGCATAATAATTATGATGTAGAGCTGGGGCAATCATGGCGCAACTGTGACGCAATCATGATACGTTTGTGACGCTATTTTGACGTAATTGAACCGAAATTGTGGACAAATCAAAAAGAAATTGTGATGTAGCATGGTATTAAAAGAGCGCAAATACAGCTTTGTTATGACGTTTTAAGCGATGTAATCGCATAGTAGGCCTAATCACAGTAAAATTATTGTGCGCCTTCTTCGATGAAATCCTGAGCAAATCTTGAGCTAAACTTGACCTAATCGTTGAAAATCAAAACGTAGAACAAAGCATATTGAGGCGTTGTCGCAGGGCAATGATGACGTTATCAGCACACAAACGACGCATGATTGTGACGCAGCTATGATGTAATTGAGTGGAAATCACGAACCAATCATGACAGAACAATCATGAGACTATAGCGCAAAATTTTGCAACTTTTAGCGGTGTTGTGGAATTATCGCTATATAATTACGACGTAGGCCCTAATTGAACCGCAATCATTCACCAATTACTAAGAAATTGTGGCGTAATCATGGTGTTATTGGCCCTAATTGAACCGCAATCATTCACCAATTACTAGGAAATTGTGGCGTAATCATGGTGTTATTGGCCCTAATTGAACCACAATCATTCACCAATTACTAAGAAATTGTGGCGTAATCATGGTGTTATTGGCCCTAATTGAACTGCAATCATTCACCAATTACTAAGAAATTGTGGCGTAATCATGGTGTTATTGGCCCTAATTGAACCACAATCATTCACCAATTACTAAGAAATTGTGGCGTAATCATGGTATTATTGGCCCTAATTGAACGACAATCATTCACCAATTACTAAGAAATTGTGGCATAATCATGGTGTTATTGGCCCTAATTGAACTGCAATCATTCACCAATTACTAAGAAATTGTGGCATAATCTTGGTGTTATTGGCCCTAATTGAACCGCAATCATTCACCAATTACTAAGAAATTGTGGCGTAATCATGGTGTTATTGGCCCTAGTTGAACTGCAATCATTCACCAATTACTAAGAAATTGTGGCATAATCATGGTATTATTGGCCCTAATTGAACCACAATCATTCACCAATTACTAAGAAATTGTGGCGTAATCATGGTCAACCTGCATGGATGCGAAAACACTGCACCACAGGTGGTATGCACGGATGTAGGCATATGACTCAGCGTCGACCAAGGCCGTAGCCAGGGTTCTATTTCGGAGGGTGTTTACTGTTTACTCGACCTTGAGCACGCACCGACAAGCACCTGAATCAACCGACTATTAGGAGATTGGAAGAGCATCAGGAGCTCTCAGAGCGGATTCTGGACGACTAATGCATTGCACACTGTAGTAGCCTTATATAGTTAACTAGCTGGGGTACCCGGCGTTGCCCGGGAAGTTTAGGATTCGGGCCGTTCCACGCCAATCTCCCCACCCTCCTTCTATCCCTCCCACCTATCCTCACACCTCCCTCCGTCCCTCCCTCCGTCCCTCCCTCCCTCCACCCTCCCACTCTTCCTCCCTATCTCTCTCCCCCTCCCTCTCTCCCTCCGTCCCTCCCCCTCCTACCCGCCCTCCCTTCCTGGCTTCACCACATCCACTTGAAATCCAAACTCTCAAAAGCGCTGGCCTTGAACACCTCTAAAACGGTGTCAAGCGCTGCTTTTATGGAATTTATGCGTATGGGACTGAAAGAAAAGTGGTGGCCTTAGACACCTCTAAAACGGTGTAAACTGCTGCTTTTATGGAATTTATGCGTATGGGACTGAAAAAAAATGCTATCACGAACTTGAAAAGGAAACGGCCAACAGGGAAAATGAGAGTTTTTGCCTCCCACCCTGGCCCCCATGGTGGTAGAGATTTGCCGAACCCCCAAAGCGGGCCATCTGGTCGACTCCGATCCCTCTGCGAAGGATTGGGGTCGATTGCTTCAGTACTTTGGCCGTGCATACCTGACAACAACAAAAAACCCTACTAAAATATATATTAGATAGGAATACTATGCCACTCCAGAACCTCAACCTGAAAATGGTCTAATGGTAGGCCTATTGTATTGCAATAACACAGACCCTAACAAGGGTTCAAAGTGGTTCGTGTTGTCTGTGTTAACACAACTGCAACGTCTGCAAGATACGCTGTGATGCTTAATAGCCAAACAGTCCTAGCTTTTTCTCACACTGAGCTCTTGCTCTGAATAATTTTCTATTTATTAATAATAATATATGGGCCGACCTAAGTACACCTACGAAAACTGCCCTTGCCCAGTGCCAATACAAAAACCATCTCCAATTCCACTGCCGCCTTTTTCTTTGTCGTCGCTGTCTGTATTTGTTGTTTCTGCTGTCGCTTTCCATTCTTTCTTTCGTCAATTCTCTCAGTTCTTGATTTCTGATGTATTTCTTTCCTTTTCTTTGTCGTCGCTGTCTGTATTTGTTGTTTCTGCTGTCGATTTCCATTCTTTCTTTCGTCAATTCTCTCAGTCCTTGATTTCTGATGTATTTTTTTCCTTTTCTTTGTCGTCGCTGTCTGTATTTGTTGTTTCTGCTGTCGTTTTCACCATTCTTTCTTTTGTCAATTCTCTCAGTCCTTGATTTCTGATGTATTTTTTATCTTTTCTTTGTCGTCACGGTCTGTGTTTGTTGTTTCTTCTATCATTTTCACCACTCTTTCTTACGTCAATTCTCTCAGTCCTTGATTTCTGCTGTATTTCTTTCTCTTTCTTATGTCGTCACTTTCTGTCTATGTTTCTGCTGTCGTTTTCACCACTCTTTCTTTCGTCAATTCTCTCAGTCCTTGATTTCTGCTGTCAATCTTTCTCTCTATCTTTCTTCGTCACTCAGAAATGACGAAAGTTAGAATGGGGACAACATCAGCAGAAACACAGACGTACAGTGTCTGTCTGTTATGTCTGCTGTTGTTTTCCCACACTTTCTTTCGTCAATTCTCTCAGTCCTTGATTTCTGCTGTATTTCTTTCTCTTTCTGTTGTCGTCAGTGTCTGTCTGGTGTTTCTGCTGTTGTTTTCCCACTCTTTCTTTCTTCAATTCTCTCAGTCCTTGATTTCTGCTGTATTTCTTTCCTTTTCTTTGTCGTCACTGTCTGTATTTGTTGTCTCTGCTGTCGATTTCCATTCTTTCTTTCGTCAATTCTCTCAGTCCTCGTTTTCTGCTGTATCTCTTTCTCTTTGTTAAGTCGTCACTGTCTGTCTGATATTTCTGCTGTCGTTTTCACCATTCTTTCTTTTGTCAATTCTCTCAGTCCTTGATTTCTGTTGTATTTCTTTCCTTTTCTTTGTCGTCACTGTCTGTATTTGTTGTTTCTGCTGTCAATTTCCATTCTTTCTTTCGTCAATTCTCTCAGTCCTTGATTTCTGCTGTATTTCTTTCTCTTTCTTATGTCGTCACTTTCTGTCTATGTTTATGCTGTCGTTTTCACCACTCTTTCTTTCGTCAATTCTCTCAGTCCTTGATTTCTGCTGTCAGTCTTTCTATCTATCTTTCTTCGTCACTCAGAATCGACGAAAGTTAGAGTGGGGACAACATCAGCAGAAACACAGATGGACAGTGTCTGTCTGTTATGTCTGCTGTTGTTTTCCCACACTTTCTTTCGTCGTGTCTCTCAGTCCTTGATTTCTGATGTATTTCTGTCCTTTTCTTTGTCGTCACTGTCTGTATTTGTTGTTTCTGCTGTCGTTTTCCATTCTTTCTTTCGTCAATTCTCTCAGTCCTTGATTTCTGATGTATTTCTTTCCTTTTCTTTGTCGTCACTGTCTGTATTTGTTGTTTCTGCTCTTGATTTCCATTCTTTCTTTCGTTAATTCTCTCAGTCCTTGATTTCTGATGTATTTCTTTCCTTTTCTTTGTCGTCACTGTCTGTATTTGTTGTTTCTGCTGTCGTTTTCCATTCTTTCTTTCGTCAATTCTCTCGGTCCTTGATTTCTGATGTATTTCTTTCCTTTTCTTCGTCGCCGCTGTCTGTATTTGTTGTTTCTGCTGTCGATTTCCATTCTTTCTTTCGTCAATTCTCTCAGTCCTTGATTTCTGATGTATTTCTTTCCTTTTCTTTCTCGTCACGGTCTGTGTTTGTTGTTTCTGCTGTCGTTTTCACCACTCTTTCTTTCGTCAATTCTCTCAGTTCTTGATTTTTGATGTATTTCTTTCCTTTTCTTTGTCATCAGTGTCTTTGTTTGTTGTTTCTGCTGTCGATTTCCATTCTTTCGTTCGTCAATTCTCTCAGTCCTTGATTTCCTATGTATTTCTTTCTTTTTCTGTGTCATCACGGTCTGTGTTTGTTGTTTCTGCTGTCGTTTTCACCACTCTTTCTTTCGTCAATTCTCTCAGTCCTTGTCTTGTGCTGCATTTCTTTCTCTTTCTTATGTCGTCACTTTCTGTCTATGTTTCTGCTGTCGTTTTCACCACTCTTTCTTTCGTCAATTCTCTCAGTTTTTGATTTTCCATGTATTTCTTTCCTTTTCTTTGTCACTGTCTGTATTTGTTTTTTCTGCTGTCGATTTCCATTCTTTCGTTCGTCAATTCTCTCAGTCCTTGATTTCTGATGTATTTCTTCCCTTTTCTTTGTGTTCGCAGTCTCTATTTGTTGTTTCTGCTGTCGATTTCCATTCTTGCTTTCGTCAATTCTCTCAGTCCTTGATTTTTGCTGTCAAGCTTTCTCTCTATCTTTCTTCGTCACTCAGAATTGACGAATGTTAGAGTGGGGACAACATCAGCAGAAACACAGACGGACAGTGTCTGTCTGTAATGTCTGCTGTTGTTTTCCCACACTTTCTTTCGTCAATTCTCTCAGTCCTTGATTTCTGCTGTATTTCTTTCTCTTTCTGTTGTCGTCACTGTCTGTCTGATGTTTCTGCTGTTGTTTTCCCACTCTTTCTTTCGTCAATTCTCTCAGTCCTTGATTTCTGCTGTATCTCTTTCTCTTTCTGTTGTCGTCACTGTCTGTCTGATGTTTCTGCTGTTGTTTTCCCACTCTTTCTTTCGTCAATTCTCTCAGTCCTCGTTTTCTGCTGTATCTCTTTCTCTTTGTTAAGTCGTCACTGTCTGTCTGATATTTCTGCTGTCGTTTTCACCATTCTTTCTTTCGTCAATTCTCTCAGTACTTGATTTCTGTTGTATTTCTTTCCTTTTCTTTGTCGTCACTGTCTGTATTTGTTGTTTCTGCTGTCGATTTCCATTCTTTCTTTCGTCAATTCTCTCAGTCTTTGATTTCTGATGTATTTCTTTCCTTTTCATTTTTCGTCACTGTCTGTATTTGTTGTTTCTGCTGTCAATTTCCATTCTTTCTTTCGTCAATTCTCTCAGTCCTTGATTTCTGATGTATTTCTTTCCTTTTCTTTGTCGTCACTTTCTGTATTTGTTGTTTCTGCTGTCGATTTCCATTCTTTCTTTCGTCAATTCTCTCAGTTTTTGATTTATAATGTATTTCGTTCCTTTTCTTTGTCGTCACTTTCTGTATTTGTTGTTTCTGCTGTCAATTTCCATTCTTTCTTTCGTCAATTCTCTCAGTCCTTGATTTCTGATGTATTTCTTTCCTTTTCTTTGTCGTCACTTTCTGTATTTGTTGTTTCTGCTGTCAATTTCCATTCTTTCTTTCGTCAATTCTCTCAGTTCTTGATGTCTGAATTTTTTCTTTCCTTTACTTGGTCGTCACTGTCTGTATTTGTTGTTTGTGCTGTCGATTTCCATTCTTTCTTTCGTCAATTCTCTCAGTCCTTGATTTCTGATGTATTTCTTTCCTTTTCTTTGTCGTTCCTGTCTGTATTTGTTGTTTCTGCTGTCGATTTCCATTCTTTCTTTCGTCAATTCTCTCAGTCCTTTGATTTCTGATGTATTTCTTATCTTTTCTTTGTCGTCAGGGTCTGTGTTTGTTGTTTCTGCTGTCGTTTTCACCACTCTTTCTTTCGTCGATTCTCTCAGTTCTTGATTTTTGATGTATTTCTTTCCTTTTTTTTGTCATCACTGTCTTTGTTTGTTGTTGCTGCTGTCGATTTCCATTGTTTCGTTCGTCAATTCTCTCAGTCCTTGATTTCCTATGTATTTCTTTCCTTTTCTGTGTCGTCACGGTCTGTGTTTGTTGTTTCTGCTGTCATTCTCACCACTCTTTCTTTCGTCAATTCTCTCAGTCCTTGTCTTGTGCTGCATTTCTTTCTCTTTCTTATGTCGTCACCATCTGTCTGTGTTTCTGCTGTCGTTTTCGCCACTCTTTCTTTCGTCAATTCTCTCAGTCCTTGATTTTCCATGTATTTCTTTCCTTTTCTTTGTCACTGTCTGTATTTGTTTTTTCTGCTGTCGATTTCCATTCTTTCGTTCGTCAATTCTCTCAGTCCTTGATTTCTGATGTATTTCTTCCCTTTTCTTTGTGTTCGCAGTCTCTATTTGTTGTTTCTGCTGTCGATTTCCATTCTTGCTTTCGTCAATTCTCTCAGTCCTTGATTTTTGCTGTCAAGCTTTCTCTCTATCTTTCTTCGTCACTCAGAATTGATGAAAGTTAGAGTGGGGACAACATCAGCAGAAACACAGATGGACAGTGTCTGTCTGTAATGTCTGCTGTTGTTTTCCCACACTTTCTTTCGTCAATTCTCTCAGTCCTTGATTTCTGCTGTATTTCTTTCTCTTTCTGTTGTCGTCACTGTCTGTCTGATGTTTCTGCTGTTGTTTTCCCACTCTTTCTTTCGTCAATTCTCTCAGTCCTTGATTTCTGCTGTATCTCTTTCTCTTTCTGTTGTCGTCACTGTCTGTCTGATGTTTCTGCTGTTGTTTTCCCACTCTTTCTTTCGTCAATTCTCTCAGTCCTCGTTTTCTGCTGTATCTCTTTCTCTTTGTTAAGTCGTCACTGTCTGTCTGATATTTCTGCTGTCGTTTTCACCTTTCTTTCGTCAATTCTCTCAGTACTTGATTTCTGTTGTATTTCTTTCCTTTTCTTTGTCGTCACTGTCTGTATTTGTTGTTTCTGCTGTCGATTTCCATTCTTTCTTTCGTCAATTCTCTCAGTCTTTGATTTCTGATGTATTTCTTTCCTTTACTTGGTCGTCACTGTATGTATTTGTTGTTTCTGCTGTCGTTTTCACCACTCTTTCTTTCGTCAATTCTCTCAGTCCTTGATTTTTGATGTATTTCTTTCCTTTTCTTTGCCATCACTGTCTTCGTTTGTTGTTTCTGCTGTCGATTTCCATTCTTTCGTTCGTCAATTCTCTCAGTCCTTGATTTCCTATGTATTTCTTTCCTTTTCTGTGTCGTCACGGTCTGTGTTTGTTGTTTCTGCTGTCGTTTTCACCACTCTTTCTTTCGTCAATTCTCTCAGTCTTTGATTTCTGCTGTATTTCTTTCTCTTTCTGTTTTCATCACTGTCTGTCTGGGGTTTCTGCTGTTGTTTTCCCACTCTTTCTTTCGTCAATTCTCTCAGTCCTTGATTTCTGTTGTATTTCTTTCCTTTTCTTTGTCGTCACTGTCTGTATTTGTTGTTTCTGCTGTCGATTTCCATTCTTTCTTTCGTCAATTCTCTCAGTCCTTGATTTCTGATGTATTTCTTTCATTTTCTTTGTCGTCACTGTCTGTATTTGTTGTCTCTGATTTCGAATTCCATTCTTTCTTTCGTCAATTCTCTCAGTCCTTGATTTCTGATGTATTTCTTTCCTTTTCTTTGTCGTCTCTGTCTGTATTTGTTGTACCTGCTGTCGATTTCCATTCTTTCTTTCGACAATTCTCTCAGTCCTTGATTTCTGATGTATTTCTTATCTTTTCTTTGTCGTCACGGTCTGTGTTTGTTGTTTCTGCTGTCGTTTTCACCACTCTTTCTTTCGTCAATTCTCTCAGTTCTTGATTTTTGATGTATTTCGTTCCTTTTCTTTGTCATCAGTGTCTTTGTTTGTTGTTTCTGCTGTCGATTTCCATTCTTTCGTTCGTCAATTCTCTCAGTCCTTGATTTCCTATGTATTTCTTTCTTTTTCTGTGTCATCACGGTCTGTGTTTGTTGTTTCTGCTGTCGTTTTCACCACTCTTTCTTTCGTCAATTCTCTCAGTCCTTGTCTTGTGCTGCATTTCTTTCTCTTTCTTATGTCGTCACTTTCTGTCTATGTTTCTGCTGTCGTTTTCACCACTCTTTCTTTCGTCAATTCTCTCAGTTTTTGATTTTCCATGTATTTCTTTCCTTTTCTTTGTCACTGTCTGTATTTGTTTTTTCTGCTGTCGATTTCCATTCTTTCGTTCGTCAATTCTCTCAGTCCTTGATTTCTGATGTATTTCTTCCCTTTTCTTTGTGTTCGCAGTCTCTATTTGTTGTTTCTGCTGTCGATTTCCATTCTTGCTTTCGTCAATTCTCTCAGTCCTTGATTTTTGCTGTCAAGCTTTCTCTCTATCTTTCTTCGTCACTCAGAATTGACGAATGTTAGAGTGGGGACAACATCAGCAGAAACACAGACGGACAGTGTTTGTCTGTAATGTCTGCTGTTGTTTTCCCACACTTTCTTTCGTCAATTCTCTCAGTCCTTGATTTCTGCTGTTTTTCTTTCTCTTTCTTTTGTCGTCACTGTCTGTCTGATGTTTCTGCTGTTGTTTTCCCACTCTTTCTTTCGTCAATTCTCTCAGTCCTTGATTTCTGCTGTATCTCTTTCTCTTTCTGTTGTCGTCACTGTCTGTCTGATGTTTCTGCTGTTGTTTTCCCACTCTTTCTTTCGTCAATTCTCTCAGTCCTCGTTTTCTGCTGTATCTCTTTCTCTTTGTTAAGTCATCACTGTCTGTCTGATATTTCTGCTGTCGTTTTCACCATTCTTTCTTTCGTCAATTCTCTCAGTACTTGATTTCTGTTGTATTTCTTTCCTTTTCTTTGTCGTCACTGTCTGTATTTGTTGTTTCTGCTGTCGATTTCCATTCTTTCTTTCGTCAATTCTCTCAGTCCTTGATTTCTGATGTATTTCTTCCCTTTTCTTTGTGTTCGCAGTCTCTATTTGTTGTTTCTGCTGTCGATTTCCATTCTTGCTTTCGTCAATTCTCTCAGTCCTTGATTTTTGCTGTCAAGCTTTCTCTCTATCTTTCTTCGTCACTCAGAATTGACGAATGTTAGAGTGGGGACAACATCAGCAGAAACACAGACGGACAGTGTCTGTCTGTAATGTCTGCTGTTGTTTTCCCACACTTTCTTTCGTCAATTCTCTCAGTCCTTGATTTCTGCTGTATTTCTTTCTCTTTCTGTTGTCGTCACTGTCTGTCTGATGTTTCTGCTGTTGTTTTCCCACTCTTTCTTTCGTCAATTCTCTCAGTCCTTGATTTCTGCTGTATCTCTTTCTCTTTCTGTTGTCGTCACTGTCTGTCTGATGTTTCTGCTGTTGTTTTCCCACTCTTTCTTTCGTCAATTCTCTCAGTCCTCGTTTTCTGCTGTATCTCTTTCTCTTTGTTAAGTCGTCACTGTCTGTCTGATATTTCTGCTGTCGTTTTCACCATTCTTTCTTTCGTCAATTCTCTCAGTACTTGATTTCTGTTGTATTTCTTTCCTTTTCTTTGTCGTCACTGTCTGTATTTGTTGTTTCTGCTGTCGATTTCCATTCTTTCTTTCGTCAATTCTCTCAGTCTTTGATTTCTGATGTATTTCTTTCCTTTTCATTTTTCGTCACTGTCTGTATTTGTTGTTTCTGCTGTCAATTTCCATTCTTTCTTTCGTCAATTCTCTCAGTCCTTGATTTCTGATGTATTTCTTTCCTTTTCTTTGTCGTCACTTTCTGTATTTGTTGTTTCTGCTGTCGATTTCCATTCTTTCTTTCGTCAATTCTCTCAGTTTTTGATTTATAATGTATTTCGTTCCTTTTCTTTGTCGTCACTTTCTGTATTTGTTGTTTCTGCTGTCAATTTCCATTCTTTCTTTCGTCAATTCTCTCAGTCCTTGATTTCTGATGTATTTCTTTCCTTTTCTTTGTCGTCACTTTCTGTATTTGTTGTTTCTGCTGTCAATTTCCATTCTTTCTTTCGTCAATTCTCTCAGTTCTTGATGTCTGAATTTTTTCTTTCCTTTACTTGGTCGTCACTGTCTGTATTTGTTGTTTGTGCTGTCGATTTCCATTCTTTCTTTCGTCAATTCTCTCAGTCCTTGATTTCTGATGTATTTCTTTCCTTTTCTTTGTCGTTCCTGTCTGTATTTGTTGTTTCTGCTGTCGATTTCCATTCTTTCTTTCGTCAATTCTCTCAGTCCTTTGATTTCTGATGTATTTCTTATCTTTTCTTTGTCGTCAGGGTCTGTGTTTGTTGTTTCTGCTGTCGTTTTCACCACTCTTTCTTTCGTCAATTCTCTCAGTTCTTGATTTTTGATGTATTTCTTTCCTTTTTTTTGTCATCACTGTCTTTGTTTGTTGTTTCTGCTGTCGATTTCCATTGTTTCGTTCGTCAATTCTCTCAGTCCTTGATTTCCTATGTATTTCTTTCCTTTTCTTTGTCGTCACTTTCTGTATTTGTTGTTTCTGCTGTCAATTTCCATTCTTTCTTTCGTCAATTCTCTCAGTTCTTGATGTCTGAATTTTTTCTTTCCTTTACTTGGTCGTCACTGTCTGTATTTGTTGTTTCTGCTGTCGATTTCCATTCTTTCTTTCGTCAATTCTCTCAGTCCTTGATTTCTGATGTATTTCTTTCCTTTTCTTTGTCGTTCCTGTCTGTATTTGTTGTTTCTGCTGTCGATTTCCATTCTTTCTTTCGTCAATTCTCTCAGTCCTTTGATTTCTGATGTATTTCTTATCTTTTCTTTGTCGTCAGGGTCTGTGTTTGTTGTTTCTGCTGTCGTTTTCACCACTCTTTCTTTCGTCAATTCTCTCAGTTCTTGATTTTTGATGTATTTCTTTCCTTTTTTTGTCATCACTGTCTTTGTTTGTTGTTTCTGCTGTCGATTTCCATTGTTTCGTTCGTCAATTCTCTCAGTCCTTGATTTCCTATGTATTTCTTTCCTTTTCTGTGTCGTCACGGTCTGTGTTTGTTGTTTCTGCTGTCATTTTCACCACTCTTTCTTTCGTCAATTCTCTCAGTCCTTGTCTTGTGCTGCATTTCTTTCTCTTTCTTATGTCGTCACCTTCTGTCTGTGTTTCTGCTGTCGTTTTCACCACTCTTTCTTTCGTCAATTCTCTCAGTCCTTGATTTTCCATGTATTTCTTTCCTTTTCTTTGTCACTGTCTGTATTTGTTTTTTCTGCTGTCGATTTCCATTCTTTCGTTCGTCAATTCTCTCAGTCCTTGATTTCTGATGTATTTCTTCCCTTTTCTTTGTGTTCGCAGTCTCTATTTGTTGTTTCTGCTGTCGATTTCCATTCTTGCTTTCGTCAATTCTCTCGGTCCTTGATTTTTGCTGTCAAGCTTTCTCTCTATCTTTCTTCGTCACTCAGAATTGATGAAAGTTAGAGTGGGGACAACATCAGCAGAAACACAGACGGACAGTGTCTGTCTGTAATGTCTGCTGTTGTTTTCCCACACTTTCTTTCGTCAATTCTCTCAGTCCTTGATTTCTGCTGTATTTCTTTCTCTTTCTGTTGTCGTCACTGTCTGTCTGATGTTTCTGCTGTTGTTTTCCCACTCTTTCTTTCGTCAATTCTCTCAGTCCTTGATTTCTGCTGTATCTCTTTCTCTTTCTGTTGTCGTCACTGTCTGTCTGATGTTTCTGCTGTTGTTTTCCCACTCTTTCTTTCGTCAATTCTCTCAGTCCTCGTTTTCTGCTGTATCTCTTTCTCTTTGTTAAGTCGTCACTGTCTGTCTGATATTTCTGCTGTCGTTTTCACCTTTCTTTCGTCAATTCTCTCAGTACTTGATTTCTGTTGTATTTCTTTCCTTTTCTTTGTCGTCACTGTCTGTATTTGTTGTTTCTGCTGTCGATTTCCATTCTTTCTTTCGTCAATTCTCTCAGTCTTTGATTTCTGATGTATTTCTTTCCTTTACTTGGTCGTCACTGTATGTATTTGTTGTTTCTGCTGTCGTTTTCACCACTCTTTCTTTCGTCAATTCTCTCAGTCCTTGATTTTTGATGTATTTCTTTCCTTTTCTTTGCCATCACTGTCTTCGTTTGTAGTTTCTGCTGTCGATTTCCATTCTTTCGTTCGTCAATTCTCTCAGTCCTTGATTTCCTATGTATTTCTTTCCTTTTCTGTGTCGTCACGGTCTGTGTTTGTTGTTTCTGCTGTCGTTTTCACCACTCTTTCTTTCGTCAATTCTCTCAGTCTTTGATTTCTGCTGTATTTCTTTCTCTTTCTGTTTTCATCACTGTCTGTCTGGTGTTTCTGCTGTTGTTTTCCCACTCTTTCTTTCGTCAATTCTCTCAGTCCTTGATTTCTGTTGTGTTTCTTTCCTTTTCTTTGTCGTCACTGTCTGTATTTGTTGTTTCTGCTGTCGATTTCCATTCTTTCTTTCGTCAATTCTCTCAGTCCTTGATTTCTGATGTATTTCTTTCATTTTCTTTGTCGTCACTGTCTGTATTTGTTGTCTCTGATTTCGAATTCCATTCTTTCTTTCGTCAATTCTCTCAGTCCTTGATTTCTGCTGTATTTCTTTCCTTTTCTTTGTCGTCTCTGTCTGTATTTGTTTTCCCTGGTGTCGATTTCCATTCTTTCTTTCGACAATTCTCTCAGTCCTTGATTTCTGATGTATTTCTTATCTTTTCTTTGTCGTCACGGTCTGTGTTTGTTGTTTCTGCTGTCGTTTTCACCACTCTTTCTTTCGTCAATTCTCTCAGTTCTTGATTTTTGATGTATTTCTTTCCTTTTCTTTGTCATCACTGTCTTTGTTTGTTGTTTCTGCTGTCGATTTCCATTGTTTCGTTCGTCAATTCTCTCAGTCCTTGATTTCCTATGTATTTCTTTCCTTTTCTTTGTCGTCACTTTCTGTATTTGTTGTTTCTGCTGTCAATTTCCATTCTTTCTTTCGTCAATTCTCTCAGTTCTTGATGTCTGAATTTTTTCTTTCCTTTACTTGGTCGTCACTGTCTGTATTTGTTGTTTCTGCTGTCGATTTCCATTCTTTCTTTCGTCAATTCTCTCAGTCCTTGATTTCTGATGTATTTCTTTCCTTTTCTTTGTCGTTCCTGTCTGTATTTGTTGTTTCTGCTGTCGATTTCCATTCTTTCTTTCGTCAATTCTCTCAGTCCTTTGATTTCTGATGTATTTCTTATCTTTTCTTTGTCGTCAGGGTCTGTGTTTGTTGTTTCTGCTGTCGTTTTCACCACTCTTTCTTTCGTCAATTCTCTCAGTTCTTGATTTTTGATGTATTTCTTTCCTTTTTTTGTCATCACTGTCTTTGTTTGTTGTTTCTGCTGTCGATTTCCATTGTTTCGTTCGTCAATTCTCTCAGTCCTTGATTTCCTATGTATTTCTTTCCTTTTCTGTGTCGTCACGGTCTGTGTTTGTTGTTTCTGCTGTCATTTTCACCACTCTTTCTTTCGTCAATTCTCTCAGTCCTTGTCTTGTGCTGCATTTCTTTCTCTTTCTTATGTCGTCACCTTCTCTCTGTGTTTCTGCTGTCGTTTTCACCACTCTTTCTTTCGTCAATTCTCTCAGTCCTTGATTTTCCATGTATTTCTTTCCTTTTCTTTGTCACTGTCTGTATTTGTTTTTTCTGCTGTCGATTTCCATTCTTTCGTTCGTCAATTCTCTCAGTCCTTGATTTCTGATGTATTTCTTCCCTTTTCTTTGTGTTCGCAGTCTCTATTTGTTGTTTCTGCTGTCGATTTCCATTCTTGCTTTCGTCAATTCTCTCGGTCCTTGATTTTTGCTGTCAAGCTTTCTCTCTATCTTTCTTCGTCACTCAGAATTGATGAAAGTTAGAGTGGGGACAACATCAGCAGAAACACAGACGGACAGTGTCTGTCTGTAATGTCTGCTGTTGTTTTCCCACACTTTCTTTCGTCAATTCTCTCAGTCCTTGATTTCTGCTGTATTTCTTTCTCTTTCTGTTGTCGTCACTGTCTGTCTGATGTTTCTGCTGTTGTTTTCCCACTCTTTCTTTCGTCAATTCTCTCAGTCCTTGATTTCTGCTGTATCTCTTTCTCTTTCTGTTGTCGTCACTGTCTGTCTGATGTTTCTGCTGTTGTTTTCCCACTCTTTCTTTCGTCAATTCTCTCAGTCCTCGTTTTCTGCTGTATCTCTTTCTCTTTGTTAAGTCGTCACTGTCTGTCTGATATTTCTGCTGTCGTTTTCACCTTTCTTTCGTCAATTCTCTCAGTACTTGATTTCTGTTGTATTTCTTTCCTTTTCTTTGTCGTCACTGTCTGTATTTGTTGTTTCTGCTGTCGATTTCCATTCTTTCTTTCGTCAATTCTCTCAGTCTTTGATTTCTGATGTATTTCTTTCCTTTACTTGGTCGTCACTGTATGTATTTGTTGTTTCTGCTGTCGTTTTCACCACTCTTTCTTTCGTCAATTCTCTCAGTCCTTGATTTTTGATGTATTTCTTTCCTTTTCTTTGCCATCACTGTCTTCGTTTGTAGTTTCTGCTGTCGATTTCCATTCTTTCGTTCGTCAATTCTCTTAGTCCTTGATTTCCTATGTATTTCTTTCCTTTTCTGTGTCGTCACGGTCTGTGTTTGTTGTTTCTGCTGTCGTTTTCACCACTCTTTCTTTCGTCAATTCTCTCAGTCTTTGATTTCTGCTGTATTTCTTTCTCTTTCTGTTTTCATCACTGTCTGTCTGGTGTTTCTGCTGTTGTTTTCCCACTCTTTCTTTCGTCAATTCTCTCAGTCCTTGATTTCTGTTGTGTTTCTTTCCTTTTCTTTGTCGTCACTGTCTGTATTTGTTGTTTCTGCTGTCGATTTCCATTCTTTCTTTCGTCAATTCTCTCAGTCCTTGATTTCTGATGTATTTCTTTCATTTTCTTTGTCGTCACTGTCTGTATTTGTTGTCTCTGATTTCGAATTCCATTCTTTCTTTCGTCAATTCTCTCAGTCCTTGATTTCTGATGTATTTCTTTCCTTTTCTTTGTCGTCTCTGTCTGTATTTGTTTTCCCTGGTGTCGATTTCCATTCTTTCTTTCGACAATTCTCTCAGTCCTTGATTTCTGATGTATTTCTTATCTTTTCTTTGTCGTCACGGTCTGTGTTTGTTGTTTCTGCTGTCGTTTTCACCACTCTTTCTTTCGTCAATTCTCTCAGTTCTTGATTTTTGATGTATTTCTTTCCTTTTCTTTGTCATCACTGTCTTTGTTTGTTGTTTCTGCTGTCGATTTCCATTCTTTCGTTCGTCAATTCTCTCAGTCCTTGATTTCTGATGTATTTCTTTCCTTTTCTTTGTCGTCACTGTCTGTATTTGTTGTTTCTGCTGTCGATTTCCATTCTTTCTTTCGTCAATTCTCTCAGTCCTTGTTTTCTGATGTATTTCTTTCCTTTTCTTTGTCGTCACTGTCTGTATTTGTTGTTTCTGCTGTCGATTTCCATTCTTTCTTTCGTCAATTCTCTCAGTCCTTGATTTCTATTGTTTTTCTTTATTTTTCTTTGTGTTCGCTGTCTGTATTTGTTGTTTCTGCTGTCGATTTCCATTCTTTCTTTCGTCAATTCTCTCAGTTCTTGATTTCCTATGTATTTATTTCCTTTTCTGTGTCGTCACGGTCTGTGTTTGTTGTTTCTGCTGTCGATTTCCACTCTTTCTTTCGTCAATTCTCTCAGTCCTTGATTTCTGATGTATTTCTTTCCTTTTCTTTGTCGTCACTTTCTGTATTTGTTGTTTCTGCTGTCGATTTCCATTCTTTCTTTCGTCAATTCTCTCAGTCCTTGATTTCTGATGTATTTCTTTCCTTTTCTTTGTCGTCTCTGTCTGTATTTGTTGTACCTGCTGTCGATTTCCATTCTTTCTTTCGACAATTCTCTCAGTCCTTGATTTCTGATGTATTTCTTATCTTTTCTTTGTCGTCACGGTCTGTGTTTGTTGTTTCTGCTGTCGTTTTCACCACTCTTTCTTTTGTCAATTCTCTCAGTTCTTGATTTTTGATGTATTTCTTTCCTTTTCTTTGTCATCACTGTCTTTGTTTGTTGTTTCTGCTGTCGATTTCCATTCTTTCGTTCGTCAATTCTCTCAGTCCTTGATTTCCTATGTATTTCTTTCCTTTTCTGTGTCGTCACGGTCTGTGTTTGTTGTTTCTGCTGTCGTTTTCACAACTCTTTCTTTCGTCAATTCTCTCAGTCCTTGTCTTGTGCTGCATTTCTTTCTCTTTCTTATGTCGTCACTTTCTGTCTATATTTCTGCTGTCGTTTTCACCACTCTTTCTTTCGTCAATTCTCTCAGTCCTTGATTTCCCATGTATTTCTTTCCTTTTCTTTGTGTTCGCAGTCTCTATTTGTTGTTTCTGCTGTCGATTTCCATTCTTGCTTTCGTCAATTCTCTCAGTCCTTGATTTTTGCTGTCAAGCTTTCTCTCTATCTTTCTTCGTCACTCAGAATTGATGAAAGTTAGAGTGGGGACAACATCAGCAGAAACACAGACGGACAGTGTCTGTCTGTAATGTCTGCTGTTGTTTTCCCACACTTTCTTTCGTCAATTCTCTCAGTCCTTGATTTCTGCTGTATTTCTTTCTCTTTCTGTTGTCGTCACTGTCTGTCTGATGTTTCTGCTGTTGTTTTCCCACTCTTTCTTTCGTCAATTCTCTCAATCCTTGATTTCTGCTGTATCTCTTTCTCTTTCTGTTGTCGTCACTGTCTGTCTGATGTTTCTGCTGTTGTTTTCCCACTCTTTCTTTCGTCAATTCTCTCAGTCCTCGTTTTCTGCTGTATCTCTTTCTCTTTGTTAAGTCGTCACTGTCTGTCTGATATTTCTGCTGTCGTTTTCACCATTCTTTCTTTCGTCAATTCTCTCAGTACTTGATTTCTGTTGTATTTCTTTCCTTTTCTTTGTCGTCACTGTCTGTATTTGTTGTTTCTGCTGTCATTTTCACCACTCTTTCTTTCGTCAATTCTCTCAGTCCTTGTCTTGTGCTGCATTTCTTTCTCTTTCTTATGTCGTCACCTTCTGTCTGTGTTTCTGCTGTCGTTTTCACCACTCTTTCTTTCGTCAATTCTCTCAGTCCTTGATTTTCCATGTATTTCTTTCCTTTTCTTTGTCACTGTCTGTATTTGTTTTTTCTGCTGTCGATTTCCATTCTTTCGTTCGTCAATTCTCTCAGTCCTTGATTTCTGATGTATTTCTTCCCTTTTCTTTGTGTTCGCAGTCTCTATTTGTTGTTTCTGCTGTCGATTTCCATTCTTGCTTTCGTCAATTCTCTCGGTCCTTGATTTTTGCTGTCAAGCTTTCTCTCTATCTTTCTTCGTCACTCAGAATTGATGAAAGTTAGAGTGGGGACAACATCAGCAGAAACACAGACGGACAGTGTCTGTCTGTAATGTCTGCTGTTGTTTTCCCACACTTTCTTTCGTCAATTCTCTCAGTCCTTGATTTCTGCTGTATTTCTTTCTCTTTCTGTTGTCGTCACTGTCTGTCTGATGTTTCTGCTGTTGTTTTCCCACTCTTTCTTTCGTCAATTCTCTCAGTCCTTGATTTCTGTTGTGTTTCTTTCCTTTTCTTTGTCGTCACTGTCTGTATTTGTTGTTTCTGCTGTCGATTTCCATTCTTTCTTTCGTCAATTCTCTCAGTCCTTGATTTCTGATGTATTTCTTTCATTTTCTTTGTCGTCACTGTCTGTATTTGTTGTCTCTGATTTCGAATTCCATTCTTTCTTTCGTCAATTCTCTCAGTCCTTGATTTCTGCTGTATTTCTTTCCTTTTCTTTGTCGTCTCTGTCTGTATTTGTTTTCCCTGGTGTCGATTTCCATTCTTTCTTTCGACAATTCTCTCAGTCCTTGATTTCTGATGTATTTCTTATCTTTTCTTTGTCGTCACGGTCTGTGTTTGTTGTTTCTGCTGTCGTTTTCACCACTCTTTCTTTCGTCAATTCTCTCAGTTCTTGATTTTTGATGTATTTCTTTCCTTTTCTTTGTCATCACTGTCTTTGTTTGTTGTTTCTGCTGTCGATTTCCATTGTTTCGTTCGTCAATTCTCTCAGTCCTTGATTTCCTATGTATTTCTTTCCTTTTCTTTGTCGTCACTTTCTGTATTTGTTGTTTCTGCTGTCAATTTCCATTCTTTCTTTCGTCAATTCTCTCAGTTCTTGATGTCTGAATTTTTTCTTTCCTTTACTTGGTCGTCACTGTCTGTATTTGTTGTTTCTGCTGTCGATTTCCATTCTTTCTTTCGTCAATTCTCTCAGTCCTTGATTTCTGATGTATTTCTTTCCTTTTCTTTGTCGTTCCTGTCTGTATTTGTTGTTTCTGCTGTCGATTTCCATTCTTTCTTTCGTCAATTCTCTCAGTCCTTTGATTTCTGATGTATTTCTTATCTTTTCTTTGTCGTCAGGGTCTGTGTTTGTTGTTTCTGCTGTCGTTTTCACCACTCTTTCTTTCGTCAATTCTCTCAGTTCTTGATTTTTGATGTATTTCTTTCCTTTTTTTGTCATCACTGTCTTTGTTTGTTGTTTCTGCTGTCGATTTCCATTGTTTCGTTCGTCAATTCTCTCAGTCCTTGATTTCCTATGTATTTCTTTCCTTTTCTGTGTCGTCACGGTCTGTGTTTGTTGTTTCTGCTGTCATTTTCACCACTCTTTCTTTCGTCAATTCTCTCAGTCCTTGTCTTGTGCTGCATTTCTTTCTCTTTCTTATGTCGTCACCTTCTGTCTGTGTTTCTGCTGTCGTTTTCACCACTCTTTCTTTCGTCAATTCTCTCAGTCCTTGATTTTCCATGTATTTCTTTCCTTTTCTTTGTCACTGTCTGTATTTGTTTTTTCTGCTGTCGATTTCCATTCTTTCGTTCGTCAATTCTCTCAGTCCTTGATTTCTGATGTATTTCTTCCCTTTTCTTTGTGTTCGCAGTCTCTATTTGTTGTTTCTGCTGTCGATTTCCATTCTTGCTTTCGTCAATTCTCTCGGTCCTTGATTTTTGCTGTCAAGCTTTCTCTCTATCTTTCTTCGTCACTCAGAATTGATGAAAGTTAGAGTGGGGACAACATCAGCAGAAACACAGACGGACAGTGTCTGTCTGTAATGTCTGCTGTTGTTTTCCCACACTTTCTTTCGTCAATTCTCTCAGTCCTTGATTTCTGCTGTATTTCTTTCTCTTTCTGTTGTCGTCACTGTCTGTCTGATGTTTCTGCTGTTGTTTTCCCACTCTTTCTTTCGTCAATTCTCTCAGTCCTTGATTTCTGCTGTATCTCTTTCTCTTTCTGTTGTCGTCACTGTCTGTCTGATGTTTCTGCTGTTGTTTTCCCACTCTTTCTTTCGTCAATTCTCTCAGTCCTCGTTTTCTGCTGTATCTCTTTCTCTTTGTTAAGTCGTCACTGTCTGTCTGATATTTCTGCTGTCGTTTTCACCTTTCTTTCGTCAATTCTCTCAGTACTTGATTTCTGTTGTATTTCTTTCCTTTTCTTTGTCGTCACTGTCTGTATTTGTTGTTTCTGCTGTCGATTTCCATTCTTTCTTTCGTCAATTCTCTCAGTCTTTGATTTCTGATGTATTTCTTTCCTTTACTTGGTCGTCACTGTATGTATTTGTTGTTTCTGCTGTCGTTTTCACCACTCTTTCTTTCGTCAATTCTCTCAGTCCTTGATTTTTGATGTATTTCTTTCCTTTTCTTTGCCATCACTGTCTTCGTTTGTAGTTTCTGCTGTCGATTTCCATTCTTTCGTTCGTCAATTCTCTCAGTCCTTGATTTCCTATGTATTTCTTTCCTTTTCTGTGTCGTCACGGTCTGTGTTTGTTGTTTCTGCTGTCGTTTTCACCACTCTTTCTTTCGTCAATTCTCTCAGTCTTTGATTTCTGCTGTATTTCTTTCTCTTTCTGTTTTCATCACTGTCTGTCTGGTGTTTCTGCTGTTGTTTTCCCACTCTTTCTTTCGTCAATTCTCTCAGTCCTTGATTTCTGTTGTGTTTCTTTCCTTTTCTTTGTCGTCACTGTCTGTATTTGTTGTTTCTGCTGTCGATTTCCATTCTTTCTTTCGTCAATTCTCTCAGTCCTTGATTTCTGATGTATTTCTTTCATTTTCTTTGTCGTCACTGTCTGTATTTGTTGTCTCTGATTTCGAATTCCATTCTTTCTTTCGTCAATTCTCTCAGTCCTTGATTTCTGCTGTATTTCTTTCCTTTTCTTTGTCGTCTCTGTCTGTATTTGTTTTCCCTGGTGTCGATTTCCATTCTTTCTTTCGACAATTCTCTCAGTCCTTGATTTCTGATGTATTTCTTATCTTTTCTTTGTCGTCACGGTCTGTGTTTGTTGTTTCTGCTGTCGTTTTCACCACTCTTTCTTTCGTCAATTCTCTCAGTTCTTGATTTTTGATGTATTTCTTTCCTTTTCTTTGTCATCACTGTCTTTGTTTGTTGTTTCTGCTGTCGATTTCCATTGTTTCGTTCGTCAATTCTCTCAGTCCTTGATTTCCTATGTATTTCTTTCCTTTTCTTTGTCGTCACTTTCTGTATTTGTTGTTTCTGCTGTCAATTTCCATTCTTTCTTTCGTCAATTCTCTCAGTTCTTGATGTCTGAATTTTTTCTTTCCTTTACTTGGTCGTCACTGTCTGTATTTGTTGTTTCTGCTGTCGATTTCCATTCTTTCTTTCGTCAATTCTCTCAGTCCTTGATTTCTGATGTATTTCTTTCCTTTTCTTTGTCGTTCCTGTCTGTATTTGTTGTTTCTGCTGTCGATTTCCATTCTTTCTTTCGTCAATTCTCTCAGTCCTTTGATTTCTGATGTATTTCTTATCTTTTCTTTGTCGTCAGGGTCTGTGTTTGTTGTTTCTGCTGTCGTTTTCACCACTCTTTCTTTCGTCAATTCTCTCAGTTCTTGATTTTTGATGTATTTCTTTCCTTTTTTTGTCATCACTGTCTTTGTTTGTTGTTTCTGCTGTCGATTTCCATTGTTTCGTCCGTCAATTCTCTCAGTCCTTGATTTCCTATGTATTTCTTTCCTTTTCTGTGTCGTCACGGTCTGTGTTTGTTGTTTCTGCTGTCATTTTCACCACTCTTTCTTTCGTCAATTCTCTCAGTCCTTGTCTTGTGCTGCATTTCTTTCTCTTTCTTATGTCGTCACCTTCTGTCTGTGTTTCTGCTGTCGTTTTCACCACTCTTTCTTTCGTCAATTCTCTCAGTCCTTGATTTTCCATGTATTTCTTTCCTTTTCTTTGTCACTGTCTGTATTTGTTTTTTCTGCTGTCGATTTCCATTCTTTCGTTCGTCAATTCTCTCAGTCCTTGATTTCTGATGTATTTCTTCCCTTTTCTTTGTGTTCGCAGTCTCTATTTGTTGTTTCTGCTGTCGATTTCCATTCTTGCTTTCGTCAATTCTCTCGGTCCTTGATTTTTGCTGTCAAGCTTTCTCTCTATCTTTCTTCGTCACTCAGAATTGATGAAAGTTAGAGTGGGGACAACATCAGCAGAAACACAGACGGACAGTGTCTGTCTGTAATGTCTGCTGTTGTTTTCCCACACTTTCTTTCGTCAATTCTCTCAGTCCTTGATTTCTGCTGTATTTCTTTCTCTTTCTGTTGTCGTCACTGTCTGTCTGATGTTTCTGCTGTTGTTTTCCCACTCTTTCTTTCGTCAATTCTCTCAGTCCTTGATTTCTGCTGTATCTCTTTCTCTTTCTGTTGTCGTCACTGTCTGTCTGATGTTTCTGCTGTTGTTTTCCCACTCTTTCTTTCGTCAATTCTCTCAGTCCTCGTTTTCTGCTGTATCTCTTTCTCTTTGTTAAGTCGTCACTGTCTGTCTGATATTTCTGCTGTCGTTTTCACCTTTCTTTCGTCAATTCTCTCAGTACTTGATTTCTGTTGTATTTCTTTCCTTTTCTTTGTCGTCACTGTCTGTATTTGTTGTTTCTGCTGTCGATTTCCATTCTTTCTTTCGTCAATTCTCTCAGTCTTTGATTTCTGATGTATTTCTTTCCTTTACTTGGTCGTCACTGTATGTATTTGTTGTTTCTGCTGTCGTTTTCACCACTCTTTCTTTCGTCAATTCTCTCAGTCCTTGATTTTTGATGTATTTCTTTCCTTTTCTTTGCCATCACTGTCTTCGTTTGTAGTTTCTGCTGTCGATTTCCATTCTTTCGTTCGTCAATTCTCTCAGTCCTTGATTTCCTATGTATTTCTTTCCTTTTCTGTGTCGTCACGGTCTGTGTTTGTTGTTTCTGCTGTCGTTTTCACCACTCTTTCTTTCGTCAATTCTCTCAGTCTTTGATTTCTGCTGTATTTCTTTCTCTTTCTGTTTTCATCACTGTCTGTCTGGTGTTTCTGCTGTTGTTTTCCCACTCTTTCTTTCGTCAATTCTCTCAGTCCTTGATTTCTGTTGTGTTTCTTTCCTTTTCTTTGTCGTCACTGTCTGTATTTGTTGTTTCTGCTGTCGATTTCCATTCTTTCTTTCGTCAATTCTCTCAGTCCTTGATTTCTGATGTATTTCTTTCATTTTCTTTGTCGTCACTGTCTGTATTTGTTGTCTCTGATTTCGAATTCCATTCTTTCTTTCGTCAATTCTCTCAGTCCTTGATTTCTGATGTATTTCTTTCCTTTTCTTTGTCGTCTCTGTCTGTATTTGTTTTCCCTGGTGTCGATTTCCATTCTTTCTTTCGACAATTCTCTCAGTCCTTGATTTCTGATGTATTTCTTATCTTTTCTTTGTCGTCACGGTCTGTGTTTGTTGTTTCTGCTGTCGTTTTCACCACTCTTTCTTTCGTCAATTCTCTCAGTTCTTGATTTTTGATGTATTTCTTTCCTTTTCTTTGTCATCACTGTCTTTGTTTGTTGTTTCTGCTGTCGATTTCCATTCTTTCGTTCGTCAATTCTCTCAGTCCTTGATTTCTGATGTATTTCTTTCCTTTTCTTTGTCGTCACTGTCTGTATTTGTTGTTTCTGCTGTCGATTTCCATTCTTTCTTTCGTCAATTCTCTCAGTCCTTGTTTTCTGATGTATTTCTTTCCTTTTCTTTGTCGTCACTGTCTGTATTTGTTGTTTCTGCTGTCGATTTCCATTCTTTCTTTCGTCAATTCTCTCAGTCCTTGATTTCTATTGTTTTTCTTTATTTTTCTTTGTGTTCGCTGTCTGTATTTGTTGTTTCTGCTGTCGATTTCCATTCTTTCTTTCGTCAATTCTCTCAGTTCTTGATTTCCTATGTATTTATTTCCTTTTCTGTGTCGTCACGGTCTGTGTTTGTTGTTTCTGCTGTCGATTTCCACTCTTTCTTTCGTCAATTCTCTCAGTCCTTGATTTCTGATGTATTTCTTTCCTTTTCTTTGTCGTCACTTTCTGTATTTGTTGTTTCTGCTGTCGATTTCCATTCTTTCTTTCGTCAATTCTCTCAGTCCTTGATTTCTGATGTATTTCTTTCCTTTTCTTTGTCGTCTCTGTCTGTATTTGTTGTACCTGCTGTCGATTTCCATTCTTTCTTTCGACAATTCTCTCAGTCCTTGATTTCTGATGTATTTCTTATCTTTTCTTTGTCGTCACGGTCTGTGTTTGTTGTTTCTGCTGTCGTTTTCACCACTCTTTCTTTCGTCAATTCTCTCAGTTCTTGATTTTTGATGTATTTCTTTCCTTTTCTTTGTCATCACTGTCTTTGTTTGTTGTTTCTGCTGTCGATTTCCATTCTTTCGTTCGTCAATTCTCTCAGTCCTTGATTTCCTATGTATTTCTTTCCTTTTCTGTGTCGTCACGGTCTGTGTTTGTTGTTTCTGCTGTCGTTTTCACAACTCTTTCTTTCGTCAATTCTCTCAGTCCTTGTCTTGTGCTGCATTTCTTTCTCTTTCTTATGTCGTCACTTTCTGTCTATATTTCTGCTGTCGTTTTCACCACTCTTTCTTTCGTCAATTCTCTCAGTCCTTGATTTCCCATGTATTTCTTTCCTTTTCTTTGTGTTCGCAGTCTCTATTTGTTGTTTCTGCTGTCGATTTCCATTCTTGCTTTCGTCAATTCTCTCAGTCCTTGATTTTTGCTGTCAAGCTTTCTCTCTATCTTTCTTCGTCACTCAGAATTGATGAAAGTTAGAGTGGGGACAACATCAGCAGAAACACAGACGGACAGTGTCTGTCTGTAATGTCTGCTGTTGTTTTCCCACACTTTCTTTCGTCAATTCTCTCAGTCCTTGATTTCTGCTGTATTTCTTTCTCTTTCTGTTGTCGTCACTGTCTGTCTGATGTTTCTGCTGTTGTTTTCCCACTCTTTCTTTCGTCAATTCTCTCAATCCTTGATTTCTGCTGTATCTCTTTCTCTTTCTGTTGTCGTCACTGTCTGTCTGATGTTTCTGCTGTTGTTTTCCCACTCTTTCTTTCGTCAATTCTCTCAGTCCTCGTTTTCTGCTGTATCTCTTTCTCTTTGTTAAGTCGTCACTGTCTGTCTGATATTTCTGCTGTCGTTTTCACCTTTCTTTCGTCAATTCTCTCAGTACTTGATTTCTGTTGTATTTCTTTCCTTTTCTTTGTCGTCACTGTCTGTATTTGTTGTTTCTGCTGTCGATTTCCATTCTTTCTTTCGTCAATTCTCTCAGTCTTTGATTTCTGATGTATTTCTTTCCTTTTCATTTTTCGTCACTGTATGTATTTGTTGTTTCTGCTGTCGTTTTCACCACTCTTTCTTTCGTCAATTCTCTCAGTCCTTGATTTTTGATGTATTTCTTTCCTTTTCTTTGCCATCACTGTCTTCGTTTGTTGTTTCTGCTGTCGATTTCCATTCTTTCGTTCGTCAATTCTCTCAGTCCTTGATTTCCTATGTATTTCTTTCCTTTTCTGTGTCGTCACGGTCTGTGTTTGTTGTTTCTGCTGTCGTTTTCACCACTCTTTCTTTCATCAATTCTCTCAGTCTTTGATTTCTGCTGTATTTCTTTCTCTTTCTGTTTTCATCACTGTCTGTCTGGTGTTTCTGCTGTTGTTTTCCCACTCTTTCTTTCGTCAATTCTCTCAGTCCTTGATTTCTGTTGTATTTCTTTCTTTTTCTTTGTCGTCACTGTCTGTATTTGTTGTTTCTGCTGTCGATTTCCATTCTTTCTTTCGTCAATTCTCTCAGTCCTTGATTTCTGATGTATTTCTTTCATTTTCTTTGTCGTCACTGTCTGTATTTGTTGTCTCTGATTTCGAATTCCATTCTTTCTTTCGTCAATTCTCTCAGGCCTTGATTTCTGATGTATTTCTTTCCTTTTCTTTGTCGTCTCTGTCTGTATTTGTTGTACCTGCTGTCGATTTCCATTCTTTCTTTCGACAATTCTCTCAGTCCTTGATTTCTGATGTATTTCTTATCTTTTCTTTGTCGTCACGGTCTGTGTTTGTTGTTTCTGCTGTCGTTTTCACCACTCTTTCTTTCGTCAATTTTCTCAGTTCTTGATTTTTGATGTATTTCTTTCCTTTTCTTTGTCATCACTGTCTTTGTTTGTTGTTTCTGCTGTCGATTTCCATTCTTTCGTTCGTCAATTCTCTCAGTCCTTGATTTCCTATGTATTTCTTTCCTTTTCTGTGTCGTCACGGTCTGTGTTTGTTGTTTCTGCTGTCGTTTTCACAACTCTTTCTTTCGTCAATTCTCTCAGTCCTTGTCTTGTGCTGCATTTCTTTCTCTTTCTTATGTCGTCACTTTCTGTCTATATTTCTGCTGTCGTTTTCACCACTCTTTCTTTCGTCAATTCTCTCAGTCCTTGATTTCCCATGTATTTCTTTCCTTTTCTTTGTCGTCACTGTCTGTATTTGTTGTTTCTGCTGTCGATTTCCATTCTTTTGTTCGTCAATTCTCTCAGTCTTTGATTTTTGCTGTCAAGCTTTCTCTCTATCTTTCTTCGTCACTCAGAATTGACGAAAGTTAGAGTGGGGACAACATCAGCAGAAACACAGACGGAGAGTGTCTGACTGTAATGTCTGCTGTTGTTTTCCCACACTTTCTTTCGTCTATTCTCTCAGTCCTTGATTTCTGCTGTATTTCTTTCTCTTTCTGTTGTCGTCACTGTCTGTCTGATGTTTCTGCTGTTGTTTTCCCACTCTTTCTTTCGTCAATTCTCTCAGTCCTTGATTTCTGCTGTTTCTCTTTCTCTTTCTGTTGTCGTCATTGTCTGTCTGATGTTTCTGCTGTTGTTTTCCCACTCTTTCTTTCGTCAATTCTCTCAGTCCTTGATTTCTGATGTATTTCTTTCCTTTTCTTTGTCGTCACTGTCTGTATTTGTTGTTTCTGCTGTCGATTTCCATTCTTTCTTTCGTCAATTCTCTCAGTCCTTGATTTCTATTGTTTTTCTTTATTTTTCTTTGTGTTCGCTGTCTGTATTTGTTGTTTCTGCTGTCGTTTTCCATTGTCTCTTTCGTCAATTCTCTCAGTCCTTGATTTCCTATGTTTTTCTTTCCTTTTCTTTGTGTTCGCTGTCTGTATTTGTTGTTTCTGCTGTCGATTTCCATTCTTTCTTTCGTCAATTCTCTCAGTCCTTGATTTCTGATGTATTTCTTTCCTTTTCTTTGTCGTCACTTTCTGTATTTGTTGTTTCTGCTGTCGATTTCCATTCTTTCGTTCGTCAATTCTCTTAGTCCTTGATTTCTGATGTATTTCTTTCCTTTTCTTTGTCGTCACTTTCTGTATTTGTTGTTTCTGCTGTCGATTTCCATTCTTTCTTTCGTCAATTCTCTCAGTCCTTGATTTCTGCTGTCAATCTTTCTCTCTATCTTTCTTCGTCACTCAGAACTGACGAAAGTTAGAGTGGGGACAACATCAGCAGAAACACAGACGGACAGTGTCTGACTGTAATGTCTGCTGTTGTTTTCCCACACTTTCTTTCGTCAATTCTCTCAGTCCTTGAGTTCTGCTGTATTTCTTTCTCTTTCTGTTGTCGTCACTGTCTGTCTGATGTTTCTGCTGTTGTTTTCCCACTCTTTCTTTCGTCAATTCTCTCAGTGCTTGATTTCTGCTGTACCTCTTTCTCTTTGTTAAGTCGTCACTGTCTGTCTGATATTTCTGCTGTCGTTTTCACCATTCTTTCTTTCGTCAATTCTCTCAGTCCTCGTTTTCTGCTGTATCTCTTTCTCTTTGTTAAGTCGTCACTGTCTGTCTGATATTTCTGCTGTCGTTTTCACCATTCTTTCTTTCGTCAATTCTCTCAGTCCTTGATTTCTGATGTATTTCTTTCCTTTTCTTTGTCGTCACTTTCTGTATTTGTTGTTTCTGCTGTCGATTTCCATTCTTTCTTTCGTCAATTCTCTCAGTCCTTGATTTCCTATGTATTTCTTTTTTTTTCTGTGTCGTCACGGTCTGTGTTTGTTGTTTCTGCTGTCGTTTTCACCACTCTTTCTTTCGTCAATTCTCTCAGTCTTTGATTTCTGCTGTATTTCTTTCTCTTTCTGTTTTCATCACTGTCTGTCTGGTGTTTCTGCTGTTGTTTTCCCACTCTTTCTTTCGTCAATTCTCTCAGTCCTTGATTTCCTATGTATTTCTTTCCTTTTCTTTGTCGTCACTGTCTGTATTTGTTGTTTCTGCTGTCGATTTCCATTCTTTCTTTCGTCAATTCTCTCAGTCCTTGATTTCTGATGTATTTCTTTCATTTTCTTTGTCGTCACTGTCTGTATTTGTTGTCTCTGATTTCGAATTCCATTCTTTCTTTCGTCAATTCTCTCAGTCCTTTATTTCTGATGTATTTCTTTCCTTTTCTTTGTCGTCTCTGTCTGTATTTGTTGTACCTGCTGTCGATTTCCATTCTTTCTTTCGACAATTCTCTCAGTTTTTGATTTCTGATGTATTTCTTATCTTTTCTTTGTCGTCACGGTCTGTGTTTGTTGTTTCTGCTGTCGTTTTCACCACTCTTTCTTTCGTCAATTCTCTCAGTCCTTGATTTTTTATGTATTTCTTTCCTTTTCTTTGTCATCACTGTCTTTGTTTGTTGTTTCTGCTGTCGATTTCCATTCTTTCGTTCGTCAATTCTCTCAGTCCTTGATTTCCTATGTATTTTTTTCCTTTTCTGTGTCGTCACGGTCTGTGTTTGTTGTTTCTGCTGTCGTTTTCACAACTCTTTCTTTCGTCAATTCTCTCAGTCCTTGTCTTGTGCTGCATTTCTTTCTCTTTCTTATGTCGTCACTTTCTGTCTATATTTCTGCTGTCGTTTTCACCACTCTTTCTTTCGTCAATTCTCTCAGTCCTTGATTTCCCATGTATTTCTTTCCTTTTCTTTGTGTTCGCAGTCTCTATTTGTTGTTTCTGCTGTCGATTTCCATTCTTGCTTTCGTCAATTCTCTCAGTCCTTGATTTTTGCTGTCAAGCTTTCTCTCTATCTTTCTTCGTCACTCAGAATTGATGAAAGTTAGAGTGGGGACAACATCAGCAGAAACACAGACGGACAGTGTCTGTCTGTAATGTCTGCTGTTGTTTTCCCACACTTTCTTTCGTCAATTCTCTCAGTCCTTGATTTCTGCTGTATTTCTTTCTCTTTCTGTTGTCGTCACTGTCTGTCTGATGTTTCTGCTGTTGTTTTCCCACTCTTTCTTTCGTCAATTCTCTCAATCCTTGATTTCTGCTGTATCTCTTTCTCTTTCTGTTGTCGTCACTGTCTGTCTGATGTTTCTGCTGTTGTTTTCCCACTCTTTCTTTCGTCAATTCTCTCAGTCCTCGTTTTCTGCTGTATCTCTTTCTCTTTGTTAAGTCGTCACTGTCTGTCTGATATTTCTGCTGTCGTTTTCACCTTTCTTTCGTCAATTCTCTCAGTACTTGATTTCTGTTGTATTTCTTTCCTTTTCTTTGTCGTCACTGTCTGTATTTGTTGTTTCTGCTGTCGATTTCCATTGTCTCTTTCGTCAATTCTCTCAGTCTTTGATTTCTGATGTATTTCTTTCCTTTTCATTTTTCGTCACTGTATGTATTTGTTGTTTCTGCTGTCGTTTTCACCACTCTTTCTTTCGTCAATTCTCTCAGTCCTTGATTTTTGATGTATTTCTTTCCTTTTCTTTGCCATCACTGTCTTCGTTTGTTGTTTCTGCTGTCGATTTCCATTCTTTCGTTCGTCAATTCTCTCAGTCCTTGATTTCCTATGTATTTCTTTCCTTTTCTGTGTCGTCACGGTCTGTGTTTGTTGTTTCTGCTGTCGTTTTCACCACTCTTTCTTTCATCAATTCTCTCAGTCTTTGATTTCTGCTGTATTTCTTTCTCTTTCTGTTTTCATCACTGTCTGTCTGGTGTTTCTGCTGTTGTTTTCCCACTCTTTCTTTCGTCAATTCTCTCAGTCCTTGATTTCTGTTGTATTTCTTTCTTTTTCTTTGTCGTCACTGTCTGTATTTGTTGTTTCTGCTGTCGATTTCCATTCTTTCTTTCGTCAATTCTCTCAGTCCTTGATTTCTGATGTATTTCTTTCATTTTCTTTGTCGTCACTGTCTGTATTTGTTGTCTCTGATTTCGAATTCCATTCTTTCTTTCGTCAATTCTCTCAGGCCTTGATTTCTGATGTATTTCTTTCCTTTTCTTTGTCGTCTCTGTCTGTATTTGTTGTACCTGCTGTCGATTTCCATTCTTTCTTTCGACAATTCTCTCAGTCCTTGATTTCTGATGTATTTCTTATCTTTTCTTTGTCGTCACGGTCTGTGTTTGTTGTTTCTGCTGTCGTTTTCACCACTCTTTCTTTCGTCAATTTTCTCAGTTCTTGATTTTTGATGTATTTCTTTCCTTTTCTTTGTCATCACTGTCTTTGTTTGTTGTTTCTGCTGTCGATTTCCATTCTTTCGTTCGTCAATTCTCTCAGTCCTTGATTTCCTATGTATTTCTTTCCTTTTCTGTGTCGTCACGGTCTGTGTTTGTTGTTTCTGCTGTCGTTTTCACAACTCTTTCTTTCGTCAATTCTCTCAGTCCTTGTCTTGTGCTGCATTTCTTTCTCTTTCTTATGTCGTCACTTTCTGTCTATATTTCTGCTGTCGTTTTCACCACTCTTTCTTTCGTCAATTCTCTCAGTCCTTGATTTCCCATGTATTTCTTTCCTTTTCTTTGTCGTCACTGTCTGTATTTGTTGTTTCTGCTGTCGATTTCCATTCTTTTGTTCGTCAATTCTCTCAGTCTTTGATTTTTGCTGTCAAGCTTTCTCTCTATCTTTCTTCGTCACTCAGAATTGACGAAAGTTAGAGTGGGGACAACATCAGCAGAAACACAGACGGAGAGTGTCTGACTGTAATGTCTGCTGTTGTTTTCCCACACTTTCTTTCGTCTATTCTCTCAGTCCTTGATTTCTGCTGTATTTCTTTCTCTTTCTGTTGTCGTCACTGTCTGTCTGATGTTTCTGCTGTTGTTTTCCCACTCTTTCTTTCGTCAATTCTCTCAGTCCTTGATTTCTGCTGTTTCTCTTTCTCTTTCTGTTGTCGTCATTGTCTGTCTGATGTTTCTGCTGTTGTTTTCCCACTCTTTCTTTCGTCAATTCTCTCAGTCCTTGATTTCTGATGTATTTCTTTCCTTTTCTTTGTCGTCACTGTCTGTATTTGTTGTTTCTGCTGTCGATTTCCATTCTTTCTTTCGTCAATTCTCTCAGTCCTTGATTTCTATTGTTTTTCTTTATTTTTCTTTGTGTTCGCTGTCTGTATTTGTTGTTTCTGCTGTCGTTTTCCATTGTCTCTTTCGTCAATTCTCTCAGTCCTTGATTTCCTATGTTTTTCTTTCCTTTTCTTTGTGTTCGCTGTCTGTATTTGTTGTTTCTGCTGTCGATTTCCATTCTTTCTTTCGTCAATTCTCTCAGTCCTTGATTTCTGATGTATTTCTTTCCTTTTCTTTGTCGTCACTTTCTGTATTTGTTGTTTCTGCTGTCGATTTCCATTCTTTCGTTCGTCAATTCTCTTAGTCCTTGATTTCTGATGTATTTCTTTCCTTTTCTTTGTCGTCACTTTCTGTATTTGTTGTTTCTGCTGTCGATTTCCATTCTTTCTTTCGTCAATTCTCTCAGTCCTTGATTTCTGCTGTCAATCTTTCTCTCTATCTTTCTTCGTCACTCAGAACTGACGAAAGTTAGAGTGGGGACAACATCAGCAGAAACACAGACGGACAGTGTCTGACTGTAATGTCTGCTGTTGTTTTCCCACACTTTCTTTCGTCAATTCTCTCAGTCCTTGAGTTCTGCTGTATTTCTTTCTCTTTCTGTTGTCGTCACTGTCTGTCTGATGTTTCTGCTGTTGTTTTCCCACTCTTTCTTTCGTCAATTCTCTCAGTGCTTGATTTCTGCTGTACCTCTTTCTCTTTGTTAAGTCGTCACTGTCTGTCTGATATTTCTGCTGTCGTTTTCACCATTCTTTCTTTCGTCAATTCTCTCAGTCCTCGTTTTCTGCTGTATCTCTTTCTCTTTGTTAAGTCGTCACTGTCTGTCTGATATTTCTGCTGTCGTTTTCACCATTCTTTCTTTCGTCAATTCTCTCAGTCCTTGATTTCTGATGTATTTCTTTCCTTTTCTTTGTCGTCACTTTCTGTATTTGTTGTTTCTGCTGTCGATTTCCATTCTTTCTTTCGTCAATTCTCTCAGTCCTTGATTTCCTATGTATTTCTTTTTTTTTCTGTGTCGTCACGGTCTGTGTTTGTTGTTTCTGCTGTCGTTTTCACCACTCTTTCTTTCGTCAATTCTCTCAGTCTTTGATTTCTGCTGTATTTCTTTCTCTTTCTGTTTTCATCACTGTCTGTCTGGTGTTTCTGCTGTTGTTTTCCCACTCTTTCTTTCGTCAATTCTCTCAGTCCTTGATTTCCTATGTATTTCTTTCCTTTTCTTTGTCGTCACTGTCTGTATTTGTTGTTTCTGCTGTCGATTTCCATTCTTTCTTTCGTCAATTCTCTCAGTCCTTGATTTCTGATGTATTTCTTTCATTTTCTTTGTCGTCACTGTCTGTATTTGTTGTCTCTGATTTCGAATTCCATTCTTTCTTTCGTCAATTCTCTCAGTCCTTTATTTCTGATGTATTTCTTTCCTTTTCTTTGTCGTCTCTGTCTGTATTTGTTGTACCTGCTGTCGATTTCCATTCTTTCTTTCGACAATTCTCTCAGTTTTTGATTTCTGATGTATTTCTTATCTTTTCTTTGTCGTCACGGTCTGTGTTTGTTGTTTCTGCTGTCGTTTTCACCACTCTTTCTTTCGTCAATTCTCTCAGTCCTTGATTTTTTATGTATTTCTTTCCTTTTCTTTGTCATCACTGTCTTTGTTTGTTGTTTCTGCTGTCGATTTCCATTCTTTCGTTCGTCAATTCTCTCAGTCCTTGATTTCCTATGTATTTTTTTCCTTTTCTGTGTCGTCACGGTCTGTGTTTGTTGTTTCTGCTGTCGTTTTCACAACTCTTTCTTTCGTCAATTCTCTCAGTCCTTGTCTTGTGCTGCATTTCTTTCTCTTTCTTATGTCGTCACTTTCTGTCTATATTTCTGCTGTCGTTTTCACCACTCTTTCTTTCGTCAATTCTCTCAGTCCTTGATTTCCCATGTATTTCTTTCCTTTTCTTTGTGTTCGCAGTCTCTATTTGTTGTTTCTGCTGTCGATTTCCATTCTTGCTTTCGTCAATTCTCTCAGTCCTTGATTTTTGCTGTCAAGCTTTCTCTCTATCTTTCTTCGTCACTCAGAATTGATGAAAGTTAGAGTGGGGACAACATCAGCAGAAACACAGACGGACAGTGTCTGTCTGTAATGTCTGCTGTTGTTTTCCCACACTTTCTTTCGTCAATTCTCTCAGTCCTTGATTTCTGCTGTATTTCTTTCTCTTTCTGTTGTCGTCACTGTCTGTCTGATGTTTCTGCTGTTGTTTTCCCACTCTTTCTTTCGTCAATTCTCTCAGTCCTTGATTTCTGCTGTATCTCTTTCTCTTTCTGTTGTCGTCACTGTCTGTCTGATGTTTCTGCTGTTGTTTTCCCACTCTTTCTTTCGTCAATTCTCTCAGTCCTCGTTTTCTGCTGTATCTCTTTCTCTTTGTTAAGTCGTCACTGTCTGTCTGATATTTCTGCTGTCGTTTTCACCTTTCTTTCGTCAATTCTCTCAGTACTTGATTTCTGTTGTATTTCTTTCCTTTTCTTTGTCGTCACTGTCTGTATTTGTTGTTTCTGCTGTCGATTTCCATTGTCTCTTTCGTCAATTCTCTCAGTCCTTGATTTCCTATGTTTTTCTTTCCTTTTCTTTGTGTTCGCTGTCTGTATTTGTTGTTTCTGCTGTCGATTTCCATTCTTTCTTTCGTCAATTCTCTCAGTCCTTGATTTCTGATGTATTTCTTTCCTTTTCTTTGTCGTCACTTTCTGTATTTGTTGTTTCTGCTGTCGATTTCCATTCTTTCGTTCGTCAATTCTCTTAGTCCTTGATTTCTGATGTATTTCTTTCCTTTTCTTTGTCGTCACTTTCTGTATTTGTTGTTTCTGCTGTCGATTTCCATTCTTTCTTTCGTCAATTCTCTCAGTCCTTGATTTCTGCTGTCAATCTTTCTCTCTATCTTTCTTCGTCACTCAGAACTGACGAAAGTTAGAGTGGGGACAACATCAGCAGAAACACAGACGGACAGTGTCTGACTGTAATGTCTGCTGTTGTTTTCCCACACTTTCTTTCGTCAATTCTCTCAGTCCTTGAGTTCTGCTGTATTTCTTTCTCTTTCTGTTGTCGTCACTGTCTGTCTGATGTTTCTGCTGTTGTTTTCCCACTCTTTCTTTCGTCAATTCTCTCAGTGCTTGATTTCTGCTGTACCTCTTTCTCTTTGTTAAGTCGTCACTGTCTGTCTGATATTTCTGCTGTCGTTTTCACCATTCTTTCTTTCGTCAATTCTCTCAGTCCTCGTTTTCTGCTGTATCTCTTTCTCTTTGTTAAGTCGTCACTGTCTGTCTGATATTTCTGCTGTCGTTTTCACCATTCTTTCTTTCGTCAATTCTCTCAGTCCTTGATTTCTGATGTATTTCTTTCCTTTTCTTTGTCGTCACTTTCTGTATTTGTTGTTTCTGCTGTCGATTTCCATTCTTTCTTTCGTCAATTCTCTCAGTCCTTGATTTCCTATGTATTTCTTTCCTTTTCTGTGTCGTCACGGTCTGTGTTTGTTGTTTCTGCTGTCGTTTTCACCACTCTTTCTTTCGTCAATTCTCTCAGTCTTTGATTTCTGCTGTATTTCTTTCTCTTTCTGTTTTCATCACTGTCTGTCTGGTGTTTCTGCTGTTGTTTTCCCACTCTTTCTTTCGTCAATTCTCTCAGTCCTTGATTTCCTATGTATTTCTTTCCTTTTCTTTGTCGTCACTGTCTGTATTTGTTGTTTCTGCTGTCGATTTCCATTCTTTCTTTCGTCAATTCTCTCAGTCCTTGATTTCTGATGTATTTCTTTCATTTTCTTTGTCGTCACTGTCTGTATTTGTTGTCTCTGATTTCGAATTCCATTCTTTCTTTCGTCAATTCTCTCAGTCCTTTATTTCTGATGTATTTTTTTCCTTTTCTTTGTCGTCTCTGTCTGTATTTGTTGTACCTGCTGTCGATTTCCATTCTTTCTTTCGACAATTCTCTCAGTTTTTGATTTCTGATGTATTTCTTATCTTTTCTTTGTCGTCACGGTCTGTGTTTGTTGTTTCTGCTGTCGTTTTCACCACTCTTTCTTTCGTCAATTCTCTCAGTCCTTGATTTTTTATGTATTTCTTTCCTTTTCTTTGTCATCACTGTCTTTGTTTGTTGTTTCTGCTGTCGATTTCCATTCTTTCGTTCGTCAATTCTCTCAGTCCTTGATTTCCTATGTATTTTTTTCCTTTTCTGTGTCGTCACGGTCTGTGTTTGTTGTTTCTGCTGTCGTTTTCACAACTCTTTCTTTCGTCAATTCTCTCAGTCCTTGTCTTGTGCTGCATTTCTTTCTCTTTCTTATGTCGTCACTTTCTGTCTATATTTCTGCTGTCGTTTTCACCACTCTTTCTTTCGTCAATTCTCTCAGTCCTTGATTTCCCATGTATTTCTTTCCTTTTCTTTGTGTTCGCAGTCTCTATTTGTTGTTTCTGCTGTCGATTTCCATTCTTGCTTTCGTCAATTCTCTCAGTCCTTGATTTTTGCTGTCAAGCTTTCTCTCTATCTTTCTTCGTCACTCAGAATTGATGAAAGTTAGAGTGGGGACAACATCAGCAGAAACACAGACGGACAGTGTCTGTCTGTAATGTCTGCTGTTGTTTTCCCACACTTTCTTTCGTCAATTCTCTCAGTCCTTGATTTCTGCTGTATTTCTTTCTCTTTCTGTTGTCGTCACTGTCTGTCTGATGTTTCTGCTGTTGTTTTCCCACTCTTTCTTTCGTCAATTCTCTCAGTCCTTGATTTCTGCTGTATCTCTTTCTCTTTCTGTTGTCGTCACTGTCTGTCTGATGTTTCTGCTGTTGTTTTCCCACTCTTTCTTTCGTCAATTCTCTCAGTCCTCGTTTTCTGCTGTATCTCTTTCTCTTTGTTAAGTCGTCACTGTCTGTCTGATATTTCTGCTGTCGTTTTCACCTTTCTTTCGTCAATTCTCTCAGTACTTGATTTCTGTTGTATTTCTTTCCTTTTCTTTGTCGTCACTGTCTGTATTTGTTGTTTCTGCTGTCGATTTCCATTCTTTCTTTCGTCAATTCTCTCAGTCTTTGATTTCTGATGTATTTCTTTCCTTTACTTGGTCGTCACTGTATGTATTTGTTGTTTCTGCTGTCGTTTTCCATTCTTTCTTTCGTCAATTCTCTCAGTCCTTGATTTTTGATGTATTTCTTTCCTTTTCTTTGCCATCACTGTCTTCGTTTGTTGTTTCTGCTGTCGATTTCCATTCTTTCGTTCGTCAATTCTCTCAGTCCTTGATTTCCTATGTATTTCTTTCCTTTTCTGTGTCGTCACGGTCTGTGTTTGTTGTTTCTGCTGTCGTTTTCACCACTCTTTCTTTCGTCAATTCTCTCAGTCTTTGATTTCTGCTGTATTTCTTTCTCTTTCTGTTTTCATCACTGTCTGTCTGGTGTTTCTGCTGTTGTTTTCCCACTCTTTCTTTCGTCAATTCTCTCAGTCCTTGATTTCTGTTGTATTTCTTTCCTTTTCTTTGTCGTCACTGTCTGTATTTGTTGTTTCTGCTGTCGATTTCCATTCTTTCTTTCGTCAATTCTCTCAGTCCTTGATTTCTGATGTATTTCTTTCATTTTCTTTGTCGTCACTGTCTGTATTTGTTGTCTCTGATTTCGAATTCCATTCTTTCTTTCGTCAATTCTCTCAGTCCTTTATTTCTGATGTATTTCTTTCCTTTTCTTTGTCGTCTCTGTCTGTATTTGTTGTACCTGCTGTCGATTTCCATTCTTTCTTTCGACAATTCTCTCAGTCCTTGATTTCTGATGTATTTCTTATCTTTTCTTTGTCGTCACGGTCTGTGTTTGTTGTTTCTGCTGTCGTTTTCACCACTCTTTCTTTCGTCAATTCTCTCAGTCCTTGATTTTTGATGTATTTCTTTCCTTTTCTTTGTCATCACTGTCTTTGTTTGTTGTTTCTGCTGTCGATTTCCATTCTTTCGTTCGTCAATTCTCTCAGTCCTTGATTTCCTATGTATTTCTTTCCTTTTCTGTGTCGTCACGGTCTGTGTTTGTTGTTTCTGCTGTCGTTTTCACAACTCTTTCTTTCGTCAATTCTCTCAGTCCTTGTCTTGTGCTGCATTTCTTTCTCTTTCTTATGTCGTCACTTTCTGTCTATATTTCTGCTGTCGTTTTCACCACTCTTTCTTTCGTCAATTCTCTCAGTCCTTGATTTCTATTGTTTTTCTTTCCTTTTCTTTGTGTTCGCTGTCTGTATTTGTTGTTTCTGCTGTCGATTTCCATTCTTTTGTTCGTCAATTCTCTCAGTCTTTGATTTTTGCTGTCAAGCTTTCTCTCTATCTTTCTTCGTCACTCAGAATTGACGAAAGTTAGAGTGGGGACAACATCAGCAGAAACACAGACGGAGAGTGTCTGACTGTAATGTCTGCTGTTGTTTTCCCACACTTTCTTTCGTCTATTCTCTCAGTCCTTGATTTCTGCTGTATTTCTTTCTCTTTCTGTTGTCGTCACTGTCTGTCTGATGTTTCTGCTGTTGTTTTCCCACTCTTTCTTTCGTCAATTCTCTCAGTCCTTGATTTCTGCTGTTTCTCTTTCTCTTTCTGTTGTCGTCACTGTCTGTCTGATGTTTCTTCTGTTGTTTTCCCACTCTTTCTTTCGTCAATTCTCTCAGTCCTCGTTTTCTGCTGTATCTCTTTCTCTTTGTTAAGTCGTCACTGTCTGTCTGATATTTCTGCTGTCGTTTTCACCATTCTTTCTTTCGTCAATTCTCTCAGTCCTTGATTTCTGATGTATTTCTTTCCTTTTCTTTGTCGTCACTGTCTGTATTTGTTGTTTCTGCTGTCGATTTCCATTCTTTCTTTCGTCAATTCTCTCAGTCCTTGATTTCTATTGTTTTTCTTTATTTTTCTTTGTGTTCGCTGTCTGTATTTGTTGTTTCTGCTGTCGTTTTCCATTGTCTCTTTCGTCAATTCTCTCAGTCCTTGATTTCCTATGTTTTTCTTTCCTTTTCTTTGTGTTCGCTGTCTGTATTTGTTGTTTCTGCTGTCGATTTCCATTCTTTCTTTCGTCAATTCTCTCAGTCCTTGATTTCTGATGTATTTCTTTCCTTTTCTTTGTCGTCACTTTCTGTATTTGTTGTTTCTGCTGTCGATTTCCATTCTTTCGTTCGTCAATTCTCTCAGTCCTTGATTTATGATGTATTTCTTTCCTTTTCTTTGTCGTTACTGTCTGTATTTGTTGTTTCTGCTGTCGATTTCACAACTCTTTCTTTCGTCAATTCTCTCAGTCCTTGTCTTGTGCTGCATTTCTTTCTCTTTCTTATGTCGTCACTTTCTGTCTATATTTCTGCTGTCGTTTTCACCACTCTTTCTTTCGTCAATTCTCTCAGTCCTTGATTTCTATTGTTTTTCTTTCCTTTTCTTTGTGTTCGCTGTCTGTATTTGTTGTTTCTGCTGTCGATTTCCATTCTTTTGTTCGTCAATTCTCTCAGTCTTTGATTTTTGCTGTCAAGCTTTCTCTCTATCTTTCTTCGTCACTCAGAATTGACGAAAGTTAGAGTGGGGACAACATCAGCAGAAACACAGACGGAGAGTGTCTGACTGTAATGTCTGCTGTTGTTTTCCCACACTTTCTTTCGTCTATTCTCTCAGTCCTTGATTTCTGCTGTATTTCTTTCTCTTTCTGTTGTCGTCACTGTCTGTCTGATGTTTCTGCTGTTGTTTTCCCACTCTTTCTTTCGTCAATTCTCTCAGTCCTTGATTTCTGCTGTTTCTCTTTCTCTTTCTGTTGTCGTCACTGTCTGTCTGATGTTTCTTCTGTTGTTTTCCCACTCTTTCTTTCGTCAATTCTCTCAGTCCTCGTTTTCTGCTGTATCTCTTTCTCTTTGTTAAGTCGTCACTGTCTGTCTGATATTTCTGCTGTCGTTTTCACCATTCTTTCTTTCGTCAATTCTCTCAGTCCTTGATTTCTGATGTATTTCTTTCCTTTTCTTTGTCGTCACTGTCTGTATTTGTTGTTTCTGCTGTCGATTTCCATTCTTTCTTTCGTCAATTCTCTCAGTCCTTGATTTCCTATGTTTTTCTTTCCTTTTCTTTGTGTTCGCTGTCTGTATTTGTTGTTTTTGCTGTCGATTTCCATTCTTTCTTTCGTCAATTCTCTCAGTCCTTGATTTCTGATGTATTTCTTTCCTTTTCTTTGTCGTCACTTTCTGTATTTGTTGTTTCTGCTGTCGATTTCCATTCTTTCGTTCGTCAATTCTCTCAGTCCTTGATTTATGATGTATTTCTTTCCTTTTCTTTGTCGTTACTGTCTGTATTTGTTGTTTCTGCTGTCGATTTCCATTCTTTCTTTCGTCAATTCTCTCAGTCCTTGATTTCTGCTGTCAATCTTTCTCTCTATCTTTCTTCGTCACTCAGAACTGACGAAAGTTAGAGTGGGGACAACATCAGCAGAAACACAGACGGACAGTGTCTGACTGTAATGTCTGCTGTTGTTTTCCCACACTTTCTTTCGTCAATTCTCTCAGTCCTTGAGTTCTGCTGTATTTCTTTCTCTTTCTGTTGTCGTCACTGTCTGTCTGATGTTTCTGCTGTTGTTTTCCCACTCTTTCTTTCGTCAATTCTCTCAGTGCTTGATTTCTGCTGTACCTCTTTCTCTTTGTTAAGTCGTCACTGTCTGTCTGATATTTCTGCTGTCGTTTTCACCATTCTTTCTTTCGTCAATTCTCTCAGTCCTCGTTTTCTGCTGTATCTCTTTCTCTTTGTTAAGTCGTCACTGTCTGTCTGATATTTCTGCTGTCGTTTTCACCATTCTTTCTTTCGTCAATTCTCTCAGTCCTTGATTTCTGATGTATTTCTTTCCTTTTCTTTGTCGTCACTGTCTGTATTTGTTGTTTCTGCTGTCGATTTCCATTCTTTCTTTCGTCAATTCTCTCAGTCCTTGATTTCTGATGTATTTCTTTCCTTTTCTTTGTCGTCACTGTCTGTATTTGTTGTTTCTGCTGTCGATTTCCATTCTTTCTTTCGTCAATTCTCTCAGTCCTTGATTTCTATTGTTTTTCTTTATTTTTCTTTGTGTTCGCTGTCTGTATTTGTTGTTTCTGCTGTCGATTTCCATTCTTTCTTTCGTCAATTCTCTCAGTCCTTGATTTCCTATGTATTTATTTCCTTTTCTGTGTCGTCACGGTCTGTGTTTGTTGTTTCTGCTGTCGATTTCCACTCTTTCTTTCGTCAATTCTCTCAGTCCTTGATTTCTGATGTATTTCTTTCCTTTTCTTTGTCGTCACTTTCTGTATTTGTTGTTTCTGCTGTCGATTTCCATTCTTTCTTTCGTCAATTCTCTCAGTCCTTGATTTCTGATGTATTTCTTTCCTTTTCTTTGTCGTCACTGTCTGTATTTGTTGTTTCTGCTCTTGATTTCCATTCTTTCTTTCGTCAATTCTCTCAGTCCTTGATTTCTGATGTATTTCTTTCCTTTTCTTTGTCGTCACTGTCTGTATTTGTTGTCTCTGCTGTCGTTTTCACCACTCTTTCTTTCGTCAATTCTCTCAGTCCTTGATTTCTATTGTTTTTCTTTCCTTTTCTTTGTGTTCGCTGTCTGTATTTGTTGTTTCTGCTGTCGATTTCCATTCTTTTGTTCGTCAATTCTCTCAGTCTTTGATTTTTGCTGTCAAGCTTTCTCTCTATCTTTCTTCGTCACTCAGAATTGACGAAAGTTAGAGTGGGGACAACATCAGCAGAAACACAGACGGAGAGTGTCTGACTGTAATGTCTGCTGTTGTTTTCCCACACTTTCTTTCGTCTATTCTCTCAGTCCTTGATTTCTGCTGTATTTCTTTCTCTTTCTGTTGTCGTCACTGTCTGTCTGATGTTTCTGCTGTTGTTTTCCCACTCTTTCTTTCGTCAATTCTCTCAGTCCTTGATTTCTGCTGTTTCTCTTTCTCTTTCTGTTGTCGTCACTGTCTGTCTGATGTTTCTGCTGTTGTTTTCCCACTCTTTCTTTCGTCAATTCTCTCAGTCCTCGTTTTCTGCTGTATCTCTTTCTCTTTGTTAAGTCGTCACTGTCTGTCTGATATTTCTGCTGTCGTTTTCACCATTCTTTCTTTCGTCAATTCTCTCAGTCCTTGATTTCTGATGTATTTCTTTCCTTTTCTTTGTCGTCACTGTCTGTATTTGTTGTTTCTGCTGTCGATTTCCATTCTTTCTTTCGTCAATTCTGTCAGTCCTTGATTTCTATTGTTTTTCTTTATTTTTCTTTGTGTTCGCTGTCTGTATTTGTTGTTTCTGCTGTCGTTTTCCATTGTCTCTTTCGTCAATTCTCTCAGTCCTTGATTTCCTATGTTTTTCTTTCCTTTTCTTTATGTTCGCTGTCTGTATTTGTTGTTTCTGCTGTCGATTTCCATTCTTTCTTTCGTCAATTCTCTCAGTCCTTGATTTCTGATGTATTTCTTTCCTTTTCTTTGTCGTCACTTTCTGTATTTGTTGTTTCTGCTGTCGATTTCCATTCTTTCGTTCGTCAATTCTCTCAGTCCTTGATTTATGATGTATTTCTTTCCTTTTCTTTGTCGTTACTGTCTGTATTTGTTGTTTCTGCTGTCGATTTCCATTCTTTCTTTCGTCAATTCTCTCAGTCCTTGATTTCTGCTGTCAATCTTTCTCTCTATCTTTATTCGTCACTCAGAACTGACGAAAGTTAGAGTGGGGACAACATCAGCAGAAACACAGACGGACAGTGTCTGACTGTAATGTCTGCTGTTGTTTTCCCACACTTTCTTTCGTCAATTCTCTCAGTCCTTGAGTTCTGCTGTATTTCTTTCTCTTTCTGTTGTCGTCACTGTCTGTCTGATGTTTCTGCTGTTGTTTTCCCACTCTTTCTTTCGTCAATTCTCTCAGTGCTTGATTTCTGCTGTACCTCTTTCTCTTTGTTAAGTCGTCACTGTCTGTCTGATATTTCTGCTGTCGTTTTCACCATTCTTTCTTTCGTCAATTCTCTCAGTCCTCGTTTTCTGCTGTATCTCTTTCTCTTTGTTAAGTCGTCACTGTCTGTCTGATATTTCTGCTGTCGTTTTCACCATTCTTTCTTTCGTCAATTCTCTCAGTCCTTGATTTCTGATGTATTTCTTTCCTTTTCTTTGTCGTCACTGTCTGTATTTGTTGTTTCTGCTGTCGATTTCCATTCTTTCTTTCGTCAATTCTCTCAGTCCTTGATTTCTGATGTATTTCTTTCCTTTTCTTTGTCGTCACTGTCTGTATTTGTTGTTTCTGCTGTCGATTTCCATTCTTTCTTTCGTCAATTCTCTCAGTCCTTGATTTCTATTGTTTTTCTTTATTTTTCTTTGTGTTCGCTGTCTGTATTTGTTGTTTCTGCTGTCGATTTCCATTCTTTCTTTCGTCAATTCTCTCAGTCCTTGATTTCCTATGTATTTATTTCCTTTTCTGTGTCGTCACGGTCTGTGTTTGTTGTTTCTGCTGTCGATTTCCACTCTTTCTTTCGTCAATTCTCTCATTCCTTGATTTCTGATGTATTTCTTTCCTTTTCTTTGTCGTCACTTTCTGTATTTGTTGTTTCTGCTGTCGATTTCCATTCTTTCTTTCGTCAATTCTCTCAGTCCTTGATTTCTGATGTATTTCTTTCCTTTTCTTTGTCGTCACTGTCTGTATTTGTTGTTTCTGCTCTTGATTTCCATTCTTTCTTTCGTCAATTCTCTCAGTCCTTGATTTCTGATGTATTTCTTTCCTTTTCTTTGTCGTCACTGTCTGTATTTGTTGTCTCTGCTGTCGTTTTCACCACTCTTTCTTTCGTCAATTCTCTCAGTCCTTGATTTCTGATGTATTTCTTTCCTTTTCTTTGTCGTCACTGTCTGTATTTGTTGTCTCTGCTGTCGATTTCCATTCTTTCTTTCGTCAATTCTCTCGGTTTTTGATTTCTGATGTATATATTTCTTTCCTTTTCTTCGTCGCCGCTGTCTGTATTTGTTGTTTCTGCTGTCGATTTCCATTCTTTCTTTCGTCAATTCTCTCAGTCCTTGATTTCTGATGTATTTCTTTCCTTTTCTTTGTCGTCTCTGTCTGTATTTGTTGTACCTGCTGTCGATTTCCATTCTTTCTTTCGTCAATTCTCTCAGTCCTTGATTTCTGATGTATTTCTTATCTTTTCTTTGTCGTCACGGTCTGTGATTGTTGTTTCTGCTGTCGTTTTCACCACTCTTTCTTTCGTCAATTCTCTCAGTTCTTGATTCTGATGTATTTCTAATCTTTTCTTTGTCGTCACGGTTTGTGTTTGTTGTTTCTGCTGTCGTTTTCACCACTCTTTCTTTCGTCAATTCTCTCAGTCCTTGTCTTGTGCTGCATTTCTTTCTCTTTCTTATGTCGTCACTTTCTGTCTATGTTTCTGCTGTCGTTTTCACCACTCTTTCTTTCGACAATTCTCTCAGTCCTTGATTTCCCATGTATTTCTTATCTTTTCTTTGTCGTCACGGTCTGTGTTTGTTGTTTCTGCTGTCGTTTTCACCACTCTTTCTTTCGTCAATTCTCTCAGTTCTTGATTTTTGATGTATTTCTTTCCTTTTCTTTGTCGTCCCTGTCTGTATTTGTTGTTTCCTGCTGTCGATTTCCATTCTTTCTTTCGTCAATTCTCTCAGTCCTTGATTTCCTATGTATTTCTTTCCTTTTCTGTGTGGTCACGGTCTGTGTTTGTTGTTTCTGCTGTCGTTTTCACAACTCTTTCTTTCGTCAATTCTCTCAGTCCTTGTCTTGTGCTGCATTTCTTTCTCTTTCTTATGTCGTCACTTTCTGTCTATGTTTCTGCTGTCGTTTTCACCACTCTTTCTTTCGTCAATTCTCTCAGTCCTTGATTTCCCATGTATTTCTTTCCTTTTCTTTGTCGTCACTGTCTGTATTTGTTGTTTCTGCTGTCGATTTCCATTCTTTCGTTCGTCAATTCTCTCAGTCTTTGATTTTTGCTGTCAAGCTTTCTCTCTATCTTTCTTCGTCACTCAGAATTGACGAAAGTTAGAGTGGGGACAACATCAGCAGAAACACAGACGGACAGTGTCTGTCTGTAATGTCTGCTGTTGTTTTCCCACACTTTCTTTCGTCAATTCTCTCAGTCCTTGATTTCTGCTGTATTTCTTTCTCTTTCTGTTGTCGTCACTGTCTGTCTGATGTTTCTGCTGTTGTTTTTCCACTCTTTCTTTCGTCAATTCTCTCAGTCCTTGATTTCTGCTGTTTCTCTTTCTCTTTCTGTTGTCGTCACTGTCTGTCTGATGTTTCTGCTGTTGTTTTCCCACTCTTTCTTTCGTCAATTCTCTCAGTCCTCGTTTTCTGCTGTATCTCTTTCTCTTTGTTAAGTCGTCACTGTCTGTCTGATATTTCTGCTGTCGTTTTCACCATTCTTTCTTTCGTCAATTCTCTCAGTCCTTGATTTCTGATGTATTTCTTTCCTTTTCTTTGTGTTCGCTGTCTGTATTTGTTGTTTCTGCTGTCGATTTCCATTCTTTCTTTCGTCAATTCTCTCAGTCCTTGATTTCCTATGTATTTATTTCCTTTTCTGTGTCGTCACTGTCTGTATTTGTTGTTTCCTGCTGTCGATTTCCATTCTTTCTTTCGTCAATTCTCTCAGTCCTTGATTTCTGATGTATTTCTTTCCTTTTCTGTGTCGTCACGGTGTGTGTTTGTTGTTTCTGCTGTTGTTTTCCCACTATTTCTTTCGTCAATTCTCTCAGTCCTCGTTTTCTGCTGTATCTCTTTCTCTTTGTTAAGTCGTCACTGTCTGTCTGTAATGTCTGCTGTCGTTTTCACCACTCTTTCTTTCGTCAATTTTCTCAGTCCTTGATTTCTATTGTTTTTCTTTCCTTTTCTTTGTGTTCGCTGTCTGTATTTGTTGTTTCTGCTGTCGATTTCCATTCTTTCTTTCGTCAATTCTCTCAGTCCTTGATTTCCTATGTATTTATTTCCTTTTCTGTGTCGTCACGGTCTGTGTTTGTTGTTTCTGCTGTCGATTTCCACTCTTTCTTTCGTCAATTCTCTCAGTCCTTGATTTCTGATGTATTTCTTTCCTTTTCTTTGTCGTCGCTTTCTGTATTTGTTGTTTCTGCTGTCGATTTCCATTCTTTCTTTCGTCAATTCTCTCAGTCCTTGATTTTTGATGTATTTCTTTCCTTTTCTTTGTCGTTACTGTCTGTACTTGTTGTTTCTGCTGTCGATTTCCATTCTTTCTTTCGTCAATTCTCTCAGTCCTTGATTTCTGCTGTCAATCTTTCTCTCTATCTTTCTTCGTCACTCAGAATTGACGAAAGTTAGAGTGGGGACAACATCAGCAGAAACACAGACGGACAGTGTCTGACTCTAATGTCTGCTGTTGTTTTCCCACACTTTCTTTCGCCAATTCTCTCAGTTCTTGATTTCTGCTGTATTTCTTTCTCTTTCTGTTGTCGTCACTGTCTGTCTGATGTTTCTGCTGTTGTTTTCCCACTCTTTCTTTCGTCAATTCTCTCAGTCCTTGATTTCTGCTGTTTCTCTTTCTCTTTCTGTTGTCGTCACTGTCTGTCTGATGTTTCTGCTGTCGTTTTCACCATTCTTTCTTTCGTCAATTCTCTCAGTCCTTGATTTCTGATGTATTTCTTTCCTTTTCTTTGTCGTCACTGTCTGTATTTGTTGTTTCTGCTGTCGATTTCCATTCTTTCTTTCGTCAATTCTCTCAGTCCTTGATTTCTGATGTATTTCTTTCCTTTTCTTTGTCGTCACTGTCTGTATTTGTTGTTTCTGCTGTCGTTTTCACCACTCTTTCTTTCGTCAATTTTCTCAGTCCTTGATTTCTGATGTATTTCTTTCCTTTTCTTTGTCGTCCCTGTCTGTATTTGTTGTTTCCTGCTGTCGATTTCCATTCTTTCTTTCGTCAATTCTCTCAGTCGTTGATTTCCTATGTATTTATTTCCTTTTCTGTGTCGTCACGGTCTGTGTTTGTTGTTTCTGCTGTCGATTTCAACTCTTTCTTCCGTCAATTCTCTTAGTCCTTGATTTCTGATGTATTTCTTTCCTTTTCTTTGTCGTCACTTTCTGTATTTGTTGTTTCTGCTGTCGATTTCCATTCTTTCTTTCCTCAATTCTCTCAGTCCTTGATTTATGATTTATTTCTTTCCTTTTCTTTGTCGTTACTGTCTGTATTTGTTGTTTCTGCTGTCGATTTCCATTCTTTCTTTCGTCAATTCTCTCAGTCCTTGATTTCTGCTCTCAATCTTTCTCTCTATCTTTCTTCGTCACTCAGAATTGACGAAAGTTAGAGTGGGGACAACATCAGCAGAAACACAGACGGACAGTGTCTGACTGTAATGTCTGCTGTTGTTTTCCCACACTTTCTTTCGTCAATTCTCTCAGTCCTTGATTTCTGCTGTATTTCTTTCTCTTTCTGTTGTCGTCACTGTCTGTCTGATGTTTCTGCTGTTGTTTTCCCACTCTTTCTTTCGTCAATTCTCTCAGTGCTTGATTTCTGCTGTACCTCTTTCTCTTTGTTAAGTCGTCACTGTCTGTCTGATATTTCTACTGTCGTTTTCACCATTTTTTCTTTCGTCAATTCTCTCAGTCCTTGATTTCTGATGTATTTCTTTCCTTTTCTTTGTCGTCACTGTCTGTATTTGTTGTTTCTGCTGTCGATTTCCATTCTTTCTTTCGTCAATTCTCTCTGTCCTTGATTTCTATTGTTTTTCTTTCATTTTCTTTGTGTTCGCTGTCTGTATTTGTTGTTTCTGCTGTCGATTTCCATTCTTTCTTTCGTCAATTCTCTCAGTCCTTGATTTCCTATGTATTTATTTCCTTTTCTGTGTCGTCACGGTCTGTGTTTGTTGTTTCTGCTGTCGATTTCCACTCTTTCTGTCGTCAATTCTCTCAGTCCTTGATTTATGATGTATTTCTTTTCTTTTCTTTGTCGTCACTTTCTGTATTTGTTGTTTCTGCTGTCGATTTCCATTCTTGCTTTCGTCAATTCTCTCAGTCCTTGATTTATGATGTATTTCTTTCCTTTTCTTTGTCGTTACTGTCTGTATTTGTTGTTTCTGCTGTCGATTTCCATTCTCACTTTCGTCAATTCTCTCAGTCCTTGATTTCTGCTGTCAATCTTTCTCTATATCTTTCTTCGTCACTCAGAACTGACGAAACTTAGAGTGGGGACAACATCAGCAGAAACACAGACGGACAGTGTCTGACTGTAATGTCTGCTGTTGTTTTCCCACACTTTCTTTCGTCAATTCTCTCAGTCCTTGAGTTCTGCTGTATTTCTTTCTCTTTCTGTTGTCGTCACTGTCTGTCTGATGTTTCTGCTGTTGTTTTCCCACTCTTTCTTTCGTCAATTCTCTCAGTGCTTGATTTCTGCTGTACCACTTTCTCCTTGTTAAGTCGTCACTGTCTGTCTGATATTTCTGCTGTCGTTTTCACCATTCTTTCTTTCGTCAATTCTCTGAGTCCTCGTTTTCTGCTGTATCTCTTTCTCTTTGTTAAGTCTTCACTGTCTGTCTGATATTTCTGCTGTCGTTTTCACCATTCTTTCTTTCGTCAATTCTCTCAGTCCTTTATTTCTGATGTATTTCTTTCCTTTTCTTTGTCGTCACTGTCTGTATTTGTTGTTTCTGCTGTCGATTTCCATTCTTTCTTTCGTCAGTTCTCTCAGTCCTTGATTTCTGATGTATTTCTTTCCTTTTCTTTGTCGTCACTGTCTGTATTTGTTGTTTCTGCTGTCGATTTCCATTCTTTCTTTCGTCAATTCTCTCAGTCCTTGATTTCTATTGTTTTTCTTTATTTTTCTTTGTGTTCGCTGTCTGTATTTGTTGTTTCTGCTGTCGATTTCCATTCTTTCTTTCGTCAATTCTCTCAGTCCTTGATTTCCTATGTATTTATTTCCTTTTCTGTGTCGTCACGGTCTGTGTTTGTTGTTTCTGCTGTCGATTTCCACTCTTTCTTTCGTCAATTCTCTCAGTCCTTGATTTCTGATGTATTTCTTTCCTTTTCTTTGTCGTCACTTTCTGTATTTGTTGTTTCTGCTGTCGATTTCCATTCTTTCTTTCGTCAATTCTCTCAGTCCTTGATTTCTGATGTATTTCTTTCCTTTTCTTTGTCGTCACTGTCTGTATTTGTTGTTTCTGCTCTTGATTTCCATTCTTTCTTTCATCAATTCTCTCAGTCCTTGATTTCTGATGTATTTCTTTCCTTTTCTTTGTCGTCACTGTCTGTATTTGTTGTCTCTGCTGTCGTTTTCACCACTCTTTCTTTCGTCAATTCTCTCAGTCCTTGATTTCTGATGTATTTCTTTCCTTTTCTTTGTCGTCACTTTCTGTATTTGTTGTCTCTGCTGTCGATTTCCATTCTTTCTTTCGTCAATTCTCTCAGTCCTTGATTTCTGATGTATATATTTATTTCCTTTTCTTCGTCGTCACTGTCTGTATTTGTTGTCTCTGCTGTCGTTTTCACCACTCTTTCTTTCGTCAATTCTCTCAGTCCTTGATTTCTGATGTATTTCTTTCCTTTTCTTTGTCGTCACTGTCTGTATTTGTTGTCTCTGCTGTCGTTTTCACCACTCTTTCTTTCGTCAATTCTCTCAGTCCTTGATTTCTGATGTATTTCTTTCCTTTTCTTTGTCGTCTCTGTCTGTATTTTTTTGTACCTGCTGTCGATTTCCATTCTTTCTTTCGTCAATTCTCTCAGTCCTTGATTTCTGATGTATTTCTTATCTTTTCTTTGTCGTCACGGTCTGTGATTGTTGTTTCTGCTGTCGTTTTCACCTCTCTTTCTTTCGTCAATTCTCTCAGTTCTTGATTTCTGATGTATTTCTAATCTTTTCTTTGTCGTCACGGTCTGTGTTTGTTGTTTCTGCTGTCGTTTTCACCACTCTTTCTTTCGTCAATTCTCTCAGTCCTTGTCTTGTGCTGCATTTCTTTCTCTTTCTTATATCGTCACTTTCTGTCTATGTTTCTGCTGTCGTTTTCACCACTCTTTCTTTCGACAATTCTCTCAGTCCTTGATTTCCCATGTATTTCTTATCTTTTCTTTGTCGTCACGGTCTGTGTTTGTTGTTTCTGCTGTCGTTTTCACCACTCTTTCTTTCGTCAATTCTCTCAGTTCTTGATTTTTGATGTATTTCTTTCCTTTTCTTTGTCATCACTGTCTTTGTTTGTTGTTTCTGCTGTCGATTTCCATTCTTTCGTTCGTCAATTCTCTCAGTCCTTGATTTCCTATGTATTTCTTTCCTTTTCTGTGTCGTCACGGTCTGTGTTTGTTGTTTCTGCTGTCGTTTTCACAACTCTTTCTTTCGTCAATTCTCTCAGTCCTCGTTTTCTGCTGTATCTCTTTCTCTTTGTTAAGTCGTCACTGTCTGTCTGTAATGTCTGCTGTCGTTTTCACCACTCTTTCTTTCGTCAATTTTCTCAGTCCTTGATTTCTATTGTTTTTCTTTCCTCTTCTTTGTGTTCGCTGTCTGTATTTGTTGTTTCTGCTGTCGATTTCCATTCTTTCTTTCGTCAATTCTCTCAGTCCTTGATTTCCTATGTATTTATTTCCTTTTCTGTGTCGTCACGGTCTGTGTTTGTTGTTTCTGCTGTCGATTTCCACTCTTTCTTTCGTCAATTCTCTCAGTCCTTGATTTCTGATGTATTTCTTTCCTTTTCTTTGTCGTCGCTTTCTGTATTTGTTGTTTCTGCTGTCGATTTCCATTCTTTCTTTCGTCAATTCTCTCAGTCCTTGATTTTTGATGTATTTCTTTCCTTTTCTTTGTCGTTACTGTCTGTACTTGTTGTTTCTGCTGTCGATTTCCATTCTTTCTTTCGTCAATTCTCTCAGTCCTTGATTTCTTCTGTCAATCTTTCTCTCTATCTTTCTTCATCACTCAGAATTGACGAAAGTTAGAGTGGGGACAACATCAGCAGAAACACAGACGGACAGTGTCTGACTGTAATGTCTGCTGTTGTTTTCCCACACTTTCTTTCGCCAATTCTCTCAGTTCTTGATTTCTGCTGTATTTCTTTCTCTTTCTGTTGTCGTCACTGTCTGTCTGATGTTTCTGCTGTTGTTTTCCCACTCTTTCTTTCGTCAATTCTCTCAGTCCTTGATTTCTGCTGTTTCTCTTTCTCTTTCTGTTGTCGTCACTGTCTGTCTGATGTTTCTGCTGTCGTTTTCACCATTCTTTCTTTCGTCAATTCTCTCAGTCCTTGATTTCTGATGTATTTCTTTCCTTTTCTTTGTCGTCACTGTCTGTATTTGTTGTTTCTGCTGTCGATTTCCATTCTTTCTTTCGTCAATTCTCTCAGTCCTTGATTTCTGATGTATTTCTTTCCTTTTCTTTGTCGTCACTGTCTGTATTTGTTGTTTCTGCTGTCGTTTTCACCACTCTTTCTTTCGTCAATTTTCTCAGTCCTTGATTTCTGATGTATTTCTTTCCTTTTCTTTGTCGTCCCTGTCTGTATTTGTTGTTTCCTGCTGTCGATTTCCATTCTTTCTTTCGTCAATTCTCTCAGTCGTTGATTTCCTATGTATTTATTTCCTTTTCTGTGTCGTCACGGTCTGTGTTTGTTGTTTCTGCTGTCGATTTCAACTCTTTCTTCCGTCAATTCTCTTAGTCCTTGATTTCTGATGTATTTCTTTCCTTTTCTTTGTCGTCACTTTCTGTATTTGTTGTTTCTGCTGTCGATTTCCATTCTTTCTTTCGTCAATTCTCTCAGTCCTTGATTTATGATTTATTTCTTTCCTTTTCTTTGTCGTTACTGTCTGTATTTGTTGTTTCTGCTGTTGTTTTCCCACTCTTTCTTTCGTCAATTTTCTCAGTGCTTGATTTCTGCTGTACCTCTTTCTCTTTGTTAAGTCGTCACTGTCTGTCTTATATTTCTGCTGTCGTTTTCACCATTTTTTCTTTCGTCAATTCTCTCAGTCCTTGATTTCTGATGTATTTCTTTCCTTTTCTTTGTCGTCACTGTCTGTATTTGTTGTTTCTGCTGTCGATTTCCATTCTCTCTTTCGTCAATTCTCTCAGTCCTTGATTTCTGATGTATTTCTTTCCTTTTCTTTGTCGTCCTTGTCTGTATTTGTTGTTTCTGCTGTCGATTTCCATTCTTTCTTTCGTCAATTCTCTCAGTCCTTGATTTCTATTGTTTTTCTTTATTTTTCTTTGTGTTCGCTGTCTGTATTTGTTGTTTCTGCTGTCGATTTCCATTCTTTCTTTCGTCAATTCTCTCAGTCCTTGATTTCCTATGTATTTATTTCCTTTTCTGTGTCGTCACGGTCTGTGTTTGTTGTTTCTGCTGTCGATTTCCACTCTTTCTGTCGTCAATTCTCTCAGTCCTTGATTTCTGATGTATTTCTTTCCTTTTCTTTGTCGTCACTTTCTGTATTTGTTGTTTCTGCTGTCGATTTCCATTCTTTCTTTCGTCAATTCTCTCAGTCCTTGATTTATGATGTATTTCTTTTCTTTTCTTTGTCGTCACTTTCTGTATTTGTTGTTTCTGCTGTCGATTTCCATTCTTGCTTTCGTCAATTCTTACAGTCCTTGATTTCTGCTCTCAATCTTTCTCTCTATCTTTCTTCGTCACTCAGAATTGACGAAAGTTAGAGTGGGGACAACATCAGCAGAAACACAGACGGACAGTGTCTGACTGTAATGTCTGCTGTTGTTTTCCCACACTTTCTTTCGTCAATTCTCTCAGTCCTTGATTTCTGCTGTATTTCTTTCTCTTTCTGTTGTCGTCACTGTCTGTCTGATGTTTCTGCTGTTGTTTTTCCACTCTTTCTTTCGTCAATTCTCTCAGTGCTTGATTTCTGCTGTACCTCTTTCTCTTTGTTAAGTCGTCACTGTCTGTCTGATATTTCTGCTGTCGTTTTCACCATTTTTTCTTTCGTCAATTCTCTCAGTCCTTGATTTCTGATGTATTTCTTTCCTTTTCTTTGTCGTCACTGTCTGTATTTGTTGTTTCTGCTGTCGTTTTCACCACTCTTTCTTTCGTCAATTTTCTCAGTCCTTGATTTCTGATGTATTTCTTTCCTTTTCTTTGTCGTCCCTGTCTGTATTTGTTGTTTCCTGCTGTCGATTTCCATTCTTTCTTTCGTCAATTCTCTCAGTCGTTGATTTCCTATGTATTTATTTCCTTTTCTGTGTCGTCACGGTCTGTGTTTGTTGTTTCTGCTGTCGATTTCAACTCTTTCTTCCGTCAATTCTCTTAGTCCTTGATTTCTGATGTATTTCTTTCCTTTTCTTTGTCGTCACTTTCTGTATTTGTTGTTTCTGCTGTCGATTTCCATTCTTTCTTTCGTCAATTCTCTCAGTCCTTGATTTATGATTTATTTCTTTCCTTTTCTTTGTCGTTACTGTCTGTATTTGTTGTTTCTGCTGTTGTTTTCCCACTCTTTCTTTCGTCAATTTTCTCAGTGCTTGATTTCTGCTGTACCTCTTTCTCTTTGTTAAGTCGTCACTGTCTGTCTGATATTTCTGCTGTCGTTTTCACCATTTTTTCTTTCGTCAATTCTCTCAGTCCTTGATTTCTGATGTATTTCTTTCCTTTTCTTTGTCGTCACTGTCTGTATTTGTTGTTTCTGCTGTCGATTTCCATTCTCTCTTTCGTCAATTCTCTCAGTCCTTGATTTCTGATGTATTTCTTTCCTTTTCTTTGTCGTCCTTGTCTGTATTTGTTGTTTCTGCTGTCGATTTCCATTCTTTCTTTCGTCAATTCTCTCAGTCCTTGATTTCTATTGTTTTTCTTTATTTTTCTTTGTGTTCGCTGTCTGTATTTGTTGTTTCTGCTGTCGATTTCCATTCTTTCTTTCGTCAATTCTCTCAGTCCTTGATTTCCTATGTATTTATTTCCTTTTCTGTGTCGTCACGGTCTGTGTTTGTTGTTTCTGCTGTCGATTTCCACTCTTTCTGTCGTCAATTCTCTCAGTCCTTGATTTCTGATGTATTTCTTTCCTTTTCTTTGTCGTCACTTTCTGTATTTGTTGTTTCTGCTGTCGATTTCCATTCTTTCTTTCGTCAATTCTCTCAGTCCTTGATTTATGATGTATTTCTTTTCTTTTCTTTGTCGTCACTTTCTGTATTTGTTGTTTCTGCTGTCGATTTCCATTCTTGCTTTCGTCAATTCTCTCAGTCCTTGATTTCTGCTCTCAATCTTTCTCTCTATCTTTCTTCGTCACTCAGAATTGACGAAAGTTAGAGTGGGGACAACATCAGCAGAAACACAGACGGACAGTGTCTGACTGTAATGTCTGCTGTTGTTTTCCCACACTTTCTTTCGTCAATTCTCTCAGTCCTTGATTTCTGCTGTATTTCTTTCTCTTTCTGTTGTCGTCACTGTCTGTCTGATGTTTCTGCTGTTGTTTTCCCACTCTTTCTTTCGTCAATTCTCTCAGTGCTTGATTTCTGCTGTACCTCTTTCTCTTTGTTAAGTCGTCACTGTCTGTCTGATATTTCTGCTGTCGTTTTCACCATTTTTTCTTTCGTCAATTCTCTCAGTCCTTGATTTCTGATGTATTTCTTTCCTTTTCTTTGTCGTCACTGTCTGTATTTGTTGTTTCTGCTGTCGATTTCCATTCTTTCTTTCGTCAATTCTCTCAGTCCTTGATTTCTATTGTTTTTCTTTCCTTTTCTTTGTGTTCGCTGTCTGTATTTGTTGTTTCTGCTGTCGATTTCCATTCTTTCTTTCGTCAATTCTCTCAGTCCTTGATTTCCTATGTATTTATTTCCTTTTCTGTGTCGTCACGGTCTGTGTTTGTTGTTTCTGCTGTCAATTTCCACTCTTTCTGTCGTCAATTCTCTCAGTCCTTGATTTCTGATGTATTTCTTTCCTTTTCTTTGTCGTCACTTTCTGTATTTGTTGTTTCTGCTGTCGATTTCCATTCTTTCTTTCGTCAATTCTCTCAGTCCTTGATTTATGATGTATTTCTTTTCTTTTCTTTGTCGTCACTTTCTGTATTTGTTGTTTCTGCTGTCGATTTCCATTCTTTCTTTCGTCAATTCTCTCAGTCCTTGATTTATGATGTATTTCTTTTCTTTTCTTTGTCGTCACTTTCTGTATTTGTTGTTTCTGCTGTCGTTTTCACCATTCTTTCTTTCGTCAATTCTCTCAGTCCTTGATTTATGATGTATTTCTTTTCTTTTCTTTGTCGTCACTTTCTGTATTTGTTGTTTCTGCTGTCGATTTCCATTCTCACTTTCGTCAATTCTCTCAGTCCTTGATTTCTGCTGTCAATCTTTCTCTCTATCTTTCTTCGTCACTCAGAACTGACGAAACTTAGAGTGGGGACAACATCAGCAGAAACACAGACGGACAGTGTCTGACTGTAATGTCTGCTGTTGTTTTCCCACACTTTCTTTCGTCAATTCTCTCAGTCCTTGATTTCTGATGTATTTCTTTCCTTTTCTTTGTCGTCACTGTCTGTATTTGTTGTTTCTGCTGTCGATTTCCATTCTCTCTTTCGTCAATTCTCTCAGTCCTTGATTTCTGATGTATGTCTTTCCTTTTCTTTGTCGTCCTTGTCTGTATTTGTTGTTTCTGCTGTCGATTTCCATTCTTTCTTTCGTCAATTCTCTCAGTCCTTGATTTCTATTGTTTTTCTTTATTTTTCTTTGTGTTCGCTGTCTGTATTTGTTGTTTCTGCTGTCGATTTCCATTCTTTCTTTCGTCAATTCTCTCAGTCCTTGATTTCCTATGTATTTATTTCCTTTTCTGTGTCGTCACGGTCTGTGTTTGTTGTTTCTGCTGTCGATTTCCACTCTTTCTGTCGTCAATTCTCTCAGTCCTTGATTTCTGATGTATTTCTTTCCTTTTCTTTGTCGTCACTTAATTTTGTTGTTTCTGCTGTCGATTTCCATTCTTTCTTTCGTCAATTCTCTCAGTCCTTGATTTATGATGTATTTCTTTTCTTTTCTTTGTCGTCACTTTCTGTATTTGTTGTTTCTGCTGTCGATTTCCATTCTTGCTTTCGTCAATTCTCTCAGTCCTTGATTTCTGCTCTCAATCTTTCTCTCTATCTTTCTTCGTCACTCAGAATTGACGAAAGTTAGAGTGGGGACAACATCAGCAGAAACACAGACGGACAGTGTCTGACTGTAATGTCTGCTGTTGTTTTCCCACACTTTCTTTCGTCAATTCTCTCAGTCCTTGATTTCTGCTGTATTTCTTCCTCTTTCTGTTGTCGTCACTGTCTGTCTGATGTTTCTGCTGTTGTTTTCCCACTCTTTCTTTCGTCAATTCTCTCAGTGCTTGATTTCTGCTGTACCTCTTTCTCTTTGTTAAGTCGTCACTGTCTGTCTGATATTTCTGCTGTCGTTTTCACCATTTTTTCTTTCGTCAATTCTCTCAGTCCTTGATTTCTGATGTATTTCTTTCCTTTTCTTTGTCGTCACTGTCTGTATTTGTTGTTTCTGCTGTCGATTTCCATTCTTTCTTTCGTCAATTCTCTCAGTCCTTGATTTCTATTGTTTTTCTTTCCTTTTCTTTGTGTTCGCTGTCTGTATTTGTTATTTCTGCTGTCGATTTCCATTCTTTCTTTCGTCAATTCTCTCAGTCCTTGATTTCCTATGTATTTATTTCCTTTTCTGTGTCGTCACGGTCTGTGTTTGTTTTTTCTGCTGTCAATTTCCACTCTTTCTGTCGTCAATTCTCTCAGTCCTTGATTTCTGATGTATTTCTTTCCTTTTCTTTGTCGTCACTTTCTGTATTTGTTGTTTCTGCTGTCGATTTCCATTCTTTCTTTCGTCAATTCTCTCAGTCCTTGATTTATGATGTATTTCTTTTCTTTTCTTTGTCGTCACTTTCTGTATTTGTTGTTTCTGCTGTCGATTTCCATTCTTTCTTTCGTCAATTCTCTCAGTCCTTGATTTATGATGTATTTCTTTTCTTTTCTTTGTCGTCACTTTCTGTATTTGTTGTTTCTGCTGTCGTTTTCACCATTCTTTCTTTCGTCAATTCTCTCAGTCCTTGATTTATGATGTATTTCTTTTCTTTTCTTTGTCGTCACTTTCTGTATTTGTTGTTTCTGCTGTCGATTTCCATTCTCACTTTCGTCAATTCTCTCAGTCCTTGATTTCTGCTGTCAATCTTTCTCTCTATCTTTCTTCGTCACTCAGAACTGACGAAACTTAGAGTGGGGACAACATCAGCAGAAACACAGACGGACAGTGTCTGACTGTAATGTCTGCTGTTGTTTTCCCACTCTTTCTTTCGTCAATTCTCTCAGTGCTTGATTTCTGCCGTACCTCTTTCTCTTTGTTAAGTCGTCACTGTCTGTCTGATATTTCTGCTGTCGTTTTCACCATTTTTTCTTTCGTCAATTCTCTCAGTCCTTGATTTCTGATGTATTTCTTTCCTTTTCTTTGTCGTCACTGTCTGTATTTGTTGTTTCTGCTGTCGATTTCCATTCTTTCTTTCGTCAATTCTCTCAGTCCTTGATTTCTATTGTTTTTCTTTCCTTTTCTTTGTGTTCGCTGTCTGTATTTGTTGTTTCTGCTGTCGATTTCCATTCTTTCTTTCGTCAATTCTCTCAGTCCTTGATTTCCTATGTATTTATTTCCTTTTCTGTGTCGTCACGGTCTGTGTTTGTTGTTTCTGCTGTCAATTTCCACTCTTTCTGTCGTCAATTCTCTCAGTCCTTGATTTCTGATGTATTTCTTTCCTTTTCTTTGTCGTCACTTTCTGTATTTGTTGTTTCTGCTGTCGATTTCCATTCTTTCTTTCGTCAATTCTCTCAGTCCTTGATTTATGATGTATTTCTTTTCTTTTCTTTGTCGTCACTTTCTGTATTTGTTGTTTCTGCTGTCGATTTCCATTCTTTCTTTCGTCAATTCTCTCAGTCCTTGATTTATGATGTATTTCTTTTCTTTTCTTTGTCGTCACTTTCTGTATTTGTTGTTTCTGCTGTCGTTTTCACCATTCTTTCTTTCGTCAATTCTCTCAGTCCTTGATTTATGATGTATTTCTTTTCTTTTCTTTGTCGTCACTTTCTGTATTTGTTGTTTCTGCTGTCGATTTCCATTCTCACTTTCGTCAATTCTCTCAGTCCTTGATTTCTGCTGTCAATCTTTCTCTCTATCTTTCTTCGTCACTCAGAACTGACGAAACTTAGAGTGGGGACAACATCAGCAGAAACACAGACGGACAGTGTCTGACTGTAATGTCTGCTGTTGTTTTCCCACACTTTCTTTCGTCAATTCTCTCAGTCCTTGAGTTCTGCTGTATTTCTTTCTCTTTCTGTTGTCGTCACTGTCTGTCTGATGTTTCTGCTGTTGTTTTCCCACTCTTTCTTTCGTCAATTCTCTCAGTGCTTGATTTCTGCTGTACCACTTTCTCTTTGTTAAGTCGTCACTGTCTGTCTGATATTTCTGCTGTCGTTTTCACCATTCTTTCTTTCGTCAATTCTCTGAGTCCTCGTTTTCTGCTGTATCTCTTTCTCTTTGTTAAGTCTTCACTGTCTGTCTGATATTTCTGCTGTCGTTTTCACCATTCTTTCTTTCGTCAATTCTCTCAGTCCTTTATTTCTGATGTATTTCTTTCCTTTTCTTTGTCGTCACTGTCTGTATTTGTTGTTTCTGCTGTCGATTTCCATTCTTTCTTTCGTCAGTTCTCTCAGTCCTTGATTTCTGATGTATTTCTTTCCTTTTCTTTGTCGTCACTGTCTGTATTTGTTGTTTCTGCTGTCGATTTCCAATCTTTCTTTCGTCAATTCTCTCAGTCCTTGATTTCTATTGTTTTTCTTTATTTTTCTTTGTGTTCGCTGTCTGTATTTGTTGTTTCTGCTGTCGATTTCCATTCTTTCTTTCGTCAATTCTCTCAGTCCTTGATTTCCTATGTATTTATTTCCTTTTCTGTGTCGTCACGGTCTGTGTTTGTTGTTTCTGCTGTCAATTTCCTCTCTTTCTTTCGTCAATTCTCTCAGTCCTTGATTTCTGATGTATTTCTTTCCTTTTCTTTGTCGTCACTTTCTGTATTTGTTGTTTCTGCTGTCGATTTCCACTCTTTCTTTCGTCAATTCTCTCAGTCCTTGATTTCTGATGTATTTCTTTCCTTTTCTTTGTCGTCACTGTCTGTATTTGTTGTTTCTGCTCTTGATTTCCATTCTTTCTTTCATCAATTCTCTCAGTCCTTGATTTATGATGTATTTCTTTCCTTTTCTTTGTCGTCACTGTCTGTATTTGTTGTCTCTGCTGTCGTTTTCACCACTCTTTCTTTCGTCAATTCTCTCAGTCCTTGATTTCTGATGTATTTCTTTCCTTTTCTTTGTCGTCACTTTCTGTATTTGTTGTCTCTGCTGTCGATTTCCATTCTTTCTTTCGTGAATTCTCTCAGTCCTTGATTTCTGATGTATATATTTCTTTCCTTTTCTTCGTCGCCGCTGTCTGTATTTGTTGTTTCTGCTGTCGATTTCCATTCTTTCTTTCGTCAATTCTCTCAGTCCTTGATTTCTGATGTATTTCTTTCCTTTTCTTTGTCGTCTCTGTCTGTATTTGTTGTACCTGCTGTCGATTTCCATTCTTTCTTTCGTCAATTCTCTCAGTCCTTGATTTCTGAAGTATTTCTTATCTTTTCTTTGTCGTCACGGTCTGTGATTGTTGTTTCTGCTGTCGTTTTCACCACTCTTTCTTTCGTCAATTCTCTCAGTTCTTGATTTCTGATGTATTTCTAATCTTTTCTTTGTCGTCACGGTCTGTGTTTGTTGTTTCTGCTGTCGTTTTCACCACTCTTTCTTTCGTCAATTCTCTCAGTCCTTGTCTTGTGCTGCATTTCTTTCTCTTTCTTATGTCGTCACTTTCTGTCTATGTTTCTGCTGTCGTTTTCACCACTCTTTCTTTCGACAATTCTCTCAGTCCTTGATTTCCCATGTATTTCTTATCTTTTCTTTGTCGTCACGGTCTGTGTTTGTTGTTTCTGCTGTCGTTTTCACCACTCTTTCTTTCGTCAATTCTCTCAGTTCTTGATTTTTGATGTATTTCTTTCCTTTTCTTTGTCATCACTGTCTTTGTTGTTTCTGCTGTCGATTTCCATTCTTTCGTTCGTCAATTCTCTCAGTCCTTGATTTCCTATGTATTTCTTTCCTTTTCTGTGTCGTCACGGTCTGTGTTTGTTGTTTCTGCTGTCCTTTTCACAACTCTTTCTTTCGTCAATTCTCTCAGTCCTTGTCTTGTGCTGCATTTCTTTCTCTTTCTTATGTCGTCACTTTCTGTCTATGTTTCTGCTGTCGTTTTCACCACTCTTTCTTTCGTCAATTTTCTCAGTCCTTGATTTCTATTGTTTTTCTTTCCTTTTCTTTGTCGTCACTGTCTGTATTTGTTGTTTCTGCTGTCGATTTCCATTCTTTCGTTCGTCAATTCTCTCAGTCTTTGATTTTTGCTGTCAAGCTTTCTCTCTATCTTTCTTCGTCACTCAGAATTGACGAAAGTTAGAGTGGGGACAACATCAGCAGAAACACAGACGGACAGTGTCTGTCTGTAATGTCTGCTGTTGTTTTCCCACACTTTCTTTCGTCAATTCTCTCAGTTTTTGATTTCTACTGTTTCTCTTTCTCTTTCTGTTGTCGTCACTGTCTGTCTGATGTTTCTGCTGTTGTTGTCCCACTCTTTCTTTCGTCAATTCTCTCAGTCCTTGATTTCTGCTGTTTCTCTTTCTCTTTCTGTTGTCGTCACTGTCTGTCTGATGTTTCTGCTGTCGTTTTCACCATTCTTTCTTTCGTCAATTCTCTCAGTCCTTGATTTCTGATGTATTTCTTTCCTTTTCTTTGTCGTCACTGTCTGTATTTGTTGTTTCTGCTGTCGATTTCGATTCTTTCTTTCGTCAATTCTCTCAGTCCTTGATTTCTGATGTATTTCTTTCCTTTTCTTTGTCGTCACTGTCTGTATTTGTTGTTTCTGCTGTCGTTTTCACCACTCTTTCTTTCGTCAATTTTCTCAGTCCTTGATTTCTGATGTATTTATTTCCTTTTCTGTGTCGTCACGGTCTGTGTTTGTTGTTTCTGCTGTCGATTTCAACTCTTTCTTCCGTCAATTCTCTTAGTCCTTGATTTCTGATGTATTTCTTTCCTTTTCTTTGTCGTCACTTTCTGTATTTGTTGTTTCTGCTGTCGATTTCCATTCTTTCTTTCGTCATTTCTCTCAGTCCTTGATTTATGATTTATTTCTTTCCTTTTCTTTGTCGTTACTGTCTGTATTTGTTGTTTCTGCTGTTGTTTTCCCACTCTTTCTTTCGTCAATTTTCTCAGTGCTTGATTTCTGCTGTACCTCTTTCTCTTTGTTAAGTCGTCACTGTCTGTCTGATATTTCTGCTGTTGTTTTCACCATTTTTTCTTTCGTCAATTCTCTCAGTCCTTGATTTCTGATGTATTTCTTTCCTTTTCTTTGTCGTCACTGTCTGTATTTGTTGTTTCTGCTGTCGATTTCCATTCTCTCTTTCGTCAATTCTCTCAGTCCTTGATTTCTGATGTATTTCTTTCCTTTTCTTTGTCGTCCTTGTCTGTATTTGTTGTTTCTGCTGTCGATTTCCATTCTTTCTTTCGTCAATTCTCTCAGTCCTTGATTTCTATTGTTTTTCTTTATTTTTCTTTGTGTTCGCTGTCTGTATTTGTTGTTTCTGCTGTCGATTTCCATTCTTTCTTTCGTCAATTCTCTCAGTCCTTGATTTCCTATGTATTTATTTCCTTTTCTGTGTCGTCACGGTCTGTGTTTGTTGTTTCTGCTGTCGATTTCCACTCTTTCTGTCGTCAATTCTCTCAGTCCTTGATTTCTGATGTATTTCTTTCCTTTTCTTTGTCGTCACTTTCTGTATTTGTTGTTTCTGCTGTCGATTTCCATTCTTTCTTTCGTCAATTCTCTCAGTCCTTGATTTATGATGTATTTCTTTTCTTTTCTTTGTCGTCACTTTCTGTATTTGTTGTTTCTGCTGTCGATTTCCATTCTTGCTTTCGTCAATTCTCTCAGTCCTTGATTTCTGCTCTCAATCTTTCTCTCTATCTTTCTTCGTCACTCAGAATTGACGAAAGTTAGAGTGGGGACAACATCAGCAGAAACACAGACGGACAGTGTCTGACTGTAATGTCTGCTGTTGTTTTCCCACACTTTCTTTCGTCAATTCTCTCAGTCCTTGATTTCTGCTGTATTTCTTTCTCTTTCTGTTGTCGTCACTGTCTGTCTGATGTTTCTGCTGTTGTTTTCCCACTCTTTCTTTCGTCAATTCTCTCAGTCCTTGATTTCTGCTGTACCTCTTTCTCTTTGTTAAGTCGTCACTGTCTGTCTGATATTTCTGCTGTCGTTTTCACCATTTTTTCTTTCGTCAATTCTCTCAGTCCTTGATTTCTGATGTATTTCTTTCCTTTTCTTTGTCGTCACTGTCTGTATTTGTTGTTTCTGCTGTCGATTTCCATTCTTTCTTTCGTCAATTCTCTCAGTCCTTGATTTCTATTGTTTTTCTTTCCTTTTCTTTGTGTTCGCTGTCTGTATTTGTTGTTTCTGCTGTCGATTTCCATTCTTTCTTTCGTCAATTCTCTCAGTCCTTGATTTCCTATGTATTTATTTCCTTTTCTGTGTCGTCACGGTCTGTGTTTGTTGTTTCTGCTGTCAATTTCCACTCTTTCTGTCGTCAATTCTCTCAGTCCTTGATTTCTGATGTATTTCTTTCCTTTTCTTTGTCGTCACTTTCTGTATTTGTTGTTTCTGCTGTCGATTTCCATTCTTTCTTTCGTCAATTCTCTCAGTCCTTGATTTATGATGTATTTCTTTTCTTTTCTTTGTCGTCACTTTCTGTATTTGTTGTTTCTGCTGTCGATTTCCATTCTTTCTTTCGTCAATTCTCTCAGTCCTTGATTTATGATGTATTTCTTTTCTTTTCTTTGTCGTCACTTTCTGTATTTGTTGTTTCTGCTGTCGTTTTCACCATTCTTTCTTTCGTCAATTCTCTCAGTCCTTGATTTATGATGTATTTCTTTTCTTTTCTTTGTCGTCACTTTCTGTATTTGTTGTTTCTGCTGTCGATTTCCATTCTCACTTTCGTCAATTCTCTCAGTCCTTGATTTCTGCTGTCAATCTTTCTCTCTATCTTTCTTCGTCACTCAGAACTGACGAAACTTAGAGTGGGGACAACATCAGCAGAAACACAGACGGACAGTGTCTGACTGTAATGTCTGCTGTTGTTTTCCCACACTTTCTTTCGTCAATTCTCTCAGTCCTTGATTTCTGATGTATTTCTTTCCTTTTCTTTGTCGTCACTGTCTGTATTTGTTGTTTCTGCTGTTGTTTTCCCACACTTTCTTTCGTCAATTCTCTCAGTCCTTGATTTCTGATGTATTTCTTTCCTTTTCTTTGTCGTCACTGTCTGTATTTGTTGTTTCTGCTGTCGATTTCCATTCTTTCTTTCGTCAATTCTCTCAGTCCTTGATTTCTATTGTTTTTCTTTATTTTTCTTTGTGTTCGCTGTCTGTATTTGTTGTTTCTGCTGTCGATTTCCATTCTTTCTTTCGTCAATTCTCTCAGTCCTTGATTTCCTATGTATTTATTTCCTTTTCTGTGTCGTCACGGTCTGTGTTTGTTGTTTCTGCTGTCGATTTCCACTCTTTCTGTCGTCAATTCTCTCAGTCCTTGATTTCTGATGTATTTCTTTCCTTTTCTTTGTCGTCACTTTCTGTATTTGTTGTTTCTGCTGTCGATTTCCATTCTTTCTTTCGTCAATTCTCTCAGTCCTTGATTTATGATGTATTTCTTTTCTTTTCTTTGTCGTCACTTTCTGTATTTGTTGTTTCTGCTGTCGATTTCCATTCTTGCTTTCGTCAATTCTCTCAGTCCTTGATTTCTGCTCTCAATCTTTCTCTCTATCTTTCTTCGTCACTCAGAATTGACGAAAGTTAGAGTGGGGACAACATCAGCAGAAACACAGACGGACAGTGTCTGACTGTAATGTCTGCTGTTGTTTTCCCACACTTTCTTTCGTCAATTCTCTCAGTCCTTGATTTCTGCTGTATTTCTTCCTCTTTCTGTTGTCGTCACTGTCTGTCTGATGTTTCTGCTGTTGTTTTCCCACTCTTTCTTTCGTCAATTCTCTCAGTGCTTGATTTCTGCTGTACCTCTTTCTCTTTGTTAAGTCGTCACTGTCTGTCTGATATTTCTGCTGTCGTTTTCACCATTTTTTCTTTCGTCAATTCTCTCAGTCCTTGATTTCTGATGTATTTCTTTCCTTTTCTTTGTCGTCACTGTCTGTATTTGTTGTTTCTGCTGTCGATTTCCATTCTTTCTTTCGTCAATTCTCTCAGTCCTTGATTTCTATTGTTTTTCTTTCCTTTTCTTTGTGTTCGCTGTCTGTATTTGTTATTTCTGCTGTCGATTTCCATTCTTTCTTTCGTCAATTCTCTCAGTCCTTGATTTCCTATGTATTTATTTCCTTTTCTGTGTCGTCACGGTCTGTGTTTGTTGTTTCTGCTGTCAATTTCCACTCTTTCTGTCGTCAATTCTCTCAGTCCTTGATTTCTGATGTATTTCTTTCCTTTTCTTTGTCGTCACTTTCTGTATTTGTTGTTTCTGCTGTCGATTTCCATTCTTTCTTTCGTCAATTCTCTCAGTTCTTGATTTATGATGTATTTCTTTTCTTTTCTTTGTCGTCACTTTCTGTATTTGTTGTTTCTGCTGTCGATTTCCATTCTTTCTTTCGTCAATTCTCTCAGTCCTTGATTTATGATGTATTTCTTTTCTTTTCTTTGTCGTCACTTTCTGTATTTGTTGTTTCTGCTGTCGTTTTCACCATTCTTTCTTTCGTCAATTCTCTCAGTCCTTGATTTATGATGTATTTCTTTTCTTTTCTTTGTCGTCACTTTCTGTATTTGTTGTTTCTGCTGTCGATTTCCATTCTCACTTTCGTCAATTCTCTCAGTCCTTGATTTCTGCTGTCAATCTTTCTCTCTATCTTTCTTCGTCACTCAGAACTGACGAAACTTAGAGTGGGGACAACATCAGCAGAAACACAGACGGACAGTGTCTGACTGTAATGTCTGCTGTTGTTTTCCCACTCTTTCTTTCGTCAATTCTCTCAGTGCTTGATTTCTGCCGTACCTCTTTCTCTTTGTTAAGTCGTCACTGTCTGTCTGATATTTCTGCTGTCGTTTTCACCATTTTTTCTTTCGTCAATTCTCTCAGTCCTTGATTTCTGATGTATTTCTTTCCTTTTCTTTGTCGTCACTGTCTGTATTTGTTGTTTCTGCTGTCGATTTCCATTCTTTCTTTCGTCAATTCTCTCAGTCCTTGATTTCTATTGTTTTTCTTTCCTTTTCTTTGTGTTCGCTGTCTGTATTTGTTGTTTCTGCTGTCGATTTCCATTCTTTCTTTCGTCAATTCTCTCAGTCCTTGATTTCTGATGTATTTCTTTCCTTTTCTTTGTCGTCACTTTCTGTATTTGTTGTTTCTGCTGTCGATTTCCATTCTTTCTTTCGTCAATTCTCTCAGTCCTTGATTTATGATGTATTTCTTTTCTTTTCTTTGTCGTCACTTTCTGTATTTGTTGTTTCTGCTGTCGATTTCCATTCTTTCTTTCGTCAATTCTCTCAGTCCTTGATTTATGATGTATTTCTTTTCTTTTCTTTGTCGTCACTTTCTGTATTTGTTGTTTCTGCTGTCGTTTTCACCATTCTTTCTTTCGTCAATTCTCTCAGTCCTTGATTTATGATGTATTTCTTTTCTTTTCTTTGTCGTCACTTTCTGTATTTGTTGTTTCTGCTGTCGATTTCCATTCTCACTTTCGTCAATTCTCTCAGTCCTTGATTTCTGATGTATTTCTTTCCTTTTCTTTGTCGTCACTTTCTGTATTTGTTGTCTCTGCTGTCGATTTCCATTCTTTCTTTCGTCAATTCTCTCAGTCCTTGATTTCTGATGTATATATTTCTTTCCTTTTCTTCGTCGCCGCTGTCTGTATTTGTTGTTTCTGCTGTCGATTTCCATTCTTTCTTTCGTCAATTCTCTCAGTCCTTGATTTCTATTGTTTTTCTTTATTTTTCTTTGTGTTCGCTGTCTGTATTTGTTGTTTCTGCTGTCGATTTCCATTCTTTCTTTCGTCAATTCTCTCAGTCCTTGAGTTCTGCTGTATTTCTTTCTCTTTCTGTTGTCGTCACTGTCTGTCTGATGTTTCTGCTGTTGTTTTCCCACTCTTTCTTTCGTCAATTCTCTCAGTGCTTGATTTCTGCTGTACCACTTTCTCTTTGTTAAGTCGTCACTGTCTGTCTGATATTTCTGCTGTCGTTTTCACCATTCTTTCTTTCGTCAATTCTCTGAGTCCTCGTTTTCTGCTGTATCTCTTTCTCTTTGTTAAGTCTTCACTGTCTGTCTGATATTTCTGCTGTCGTTTTCACCATTCTTTCTTTCGTCAATTCTCTCAGTCCTTTATTTCTGATGTATTTCTTTCCTTTTCTTTGTCGTCACTGTCTGTATTTGTTGTTTCTGCTGTCGATTTCCATTCTTTCTTTCGTCAGTTCTCTCAGTCCTTGATTTCTGATGTATTTCTTTCCTTTTCTTTGTCGTCACTGTCTGTATTTGTTGTTTCTGCTGTCGATTTCCATTCTTTCTTTCGTCAATTCTCTCAGTCCTTGATTTCTATTGTTTTTCTTTATTTTTCTTTGTGTTCGCTGTCTGTATTTGTTGTTTCTGCTGTCGATTTCCATTCTTTCTTTCGTCAATTCTCTCAGTCCTTGATTTCCTATGTATTTATTTCCTTTTCTGTGTCGTCACGGTCTGTGTTTGTTGTTTCTGCTGTCGATTTCCTCTCTTTCTTTCGTCAATTCTCTCAGTCCTTGATTTCTGATGTATTTCTTTCCTTTTTTTTGTCGTCACTTTCTGTATTTGTTGTTTCTGCTGTCGATTTCCATTCTTTCTTTCGTCAATTCTCTCAGTCCTTGATTTCTGATGTATTTCTTTCCTTTTCTTTGTCGTCACTGTCTGTATTTGTTGTTTCTGCTCTTGATTTCCATTCTTTCTTTCATCAATTCTCTCAGTCCTTGATTTCTGATGTATTTCTTTCCTTTTCTTTGTCGTCACTGTCTGTATTTGTTGTCTCTGCTGTCGTTTTCACCACTCTTTCTTTCGTCAATTCTCTCAGTCCTTGATTTCTGATGTATTTCTTTCCTTTTCTTTGTCGTCACTTTCTGTATTTGTTGTCTCTGCTGTCGATTTCCATTCTTTCTTTCGTCAATTCTCTCAGTCCTTGATTTCTGATGTATATATTTCTTTCCTTTTCTTCGTCGCCGCTGTCTGTATTTGTTGTTTCTGCTGTCGATTTCCATTCTTTCTTTCGTCAATTCTCTCAGTCCTTGATTTCTGATGTATTTCTTTCCTTTTCTTTGTCGTCTCTGTCTGTATTTGTTGTACCTGCTGTCGATTTCCATTCTTTCTTTCGTCAATTCTCTCAGTCCTTGATTTCTGATGTATTTCTTATCTTTTCTTTGTCGTCACGGTCTGTGATTGTTGTTTCTGCTGTCGTTTTCACCACTCTTTCTTTCGTCAATTCTCTCAGTTCTTGATTTCTGATGTATTTCTAAACTTTTCTTTGTCGTCACGGTCTGTGTTTGTTGTTTCTGCTGTCGTTTTCACCACTCTTTCTTTCGTCAATTCTCTCAGTCCTTGTCTTGTGCTGCATTTCTTTCTCTTTCTTATGTCGTCACTTTCTGTCTATGTTTCTGCTGTCGTTTTCACCACTCTTTCTTTCGACAATTCTCTCAGTCCTTGATTTCCCATGTATTTCTTATCTTTTCTTTGTCGTCACGGTCTGTGTTTGTTGTTTCTGCTGTCGTTTTCACCACTCTTTCTTTCGTCAATTCTCTCAGTTCTTGATTTTTGATGTATTTCTTTCCTTTTCTTTGTCATCACTGTCTTTGTTTGTTGTTTCTGCTGTCGATTTCCATTCTTTCGTTCGTCAATTCTCTCAGTCCTTGATTTCCTATGTATTTCTTTCCTTTTCTGTGTCGTCACGGTCTGTGTTTGTTGTTTCTGCTGTCCTTTTCACAACTCTTTCTTTCGTCAATTCTCTCAGTCCTTGTCTTGTGCTGCATTTCTTTCTCTTTCTTATGTCGTCACTTTCTGTCTATGTTTCTGCTGTCGTTTTCACCACTCTTTCTTTCGTCAATTTTCTCAGTCCTTGATTTCTATTGTTTTTCTTTCCTTTTCTTTGTCGTCACTGTCTGTATTTGTTGTTTCTGCTGTCGATTTCCATTCTTTCGTTCGTCAATTCTCTCAGTCTTTGATTTTTGCTGTCAAGCTTTCTCTCTATCTTTCTTCGTCACTCAGAATTGACGAAAGTTAGAGTGGGGACAACATCAGCAGAAACACAGACGGACAGTGTCTGTCTGTAATGTCTGCTGTTGTTTTCCCACACTTTCTTTCGTCAATTCTCTCAGTTTTTGATTTCTACTGTTTCTCTTTCTCTTTCTGTTGTCGTCACTGTCTGTCTGATGTTTCTGCTGTTGTTTTCCCACTCTTTCTTTCGTCAATTCTCTCAGTCCTTGATTTCTGCTGTTTCTCTTTCTCTTTCTGTTGTCGTCACTGTCTGTCTGATGTTTCTGCTGTCGTTTTCACCATTCTTTCTTTCGTCAATTCTCTCAGTCTTTGATTTCTGATGTATTTCTTTCCTTTTCTTTGTCGTCACTGTCTGTATTTGTTGTTTCTGCTGTCGATTTCCATTCTTTCTTTCGTCAATTCTCTCAGTCCTTGATTTCTGATGTATTTCTTTCCTTTTCTTTGTCGTCACTGTCTGTATTTGTTGTTTCTGCTGTCGTTTTCACCACTCTTTCTTTCGTCAATTTTCTCAGTCCTTGATTTCTGATGTATTTATTTCCTTTTCTGTGTCGTCACGGTCTGTGTTTGTTGTTTCTGCTGTCGATTTCCATTCTTTCTTCCGTCAATTCTCTTAGTCCTTGATTTCTGATGTATTTCTTTCCTTTTCTTTGTCGTCACTTTCTGTATTTGTTGTTTCTGCTGTCGATTTCCATTCTTTCTTTCGTCATTTCTCTCAGTCCTTGATTTATGATTTATTTCTTTCCTTTTCTTTGTCGTTACTGTCTGTATTTGTTGTTTCTGCTGTTGTTTTCCCACTCTTTCTTTCGTCAATTTTCTCAGTGCTTGATTTCTGCTGTACCTCTTTCTCTTTGTTAAGTCGTCACTGTCTGTCTGATATTTCTGCTGTTGTTTTCACCATTTTTTCTTTCGTCAATTCTCTCAGTCCTTGATTTCTGATGTATTTCTTTCCTTTTCTTTGTCGTCACTGTCTGTATTTGTTGTTTCTGCTGTCGATTTCCATTCTCTCTTTCGTCAATTCTCTCAGTCCTTGATTTCTGATGTATTTCTTTCCTTTTCTTTGTCGTCCTTGTCTGTATTTGTTGTTTCTGCTGTCGATTTCCATTCTTTCTTTCGTCAATTCTCTCAGTCCTTGATTTCTATTGTTTTTCTTTATTTTTCTTTGTGTTCGCTGTCTGTATTTGTTGTTTCTGCTGTCGATTTCCATTCTTTCTTTCGTCAATTCTCTCAGTCCTTGATTTCCTATGTATTTATTTCCTTTTCTGTGTCGTCACGGTCTGTGTTTGTTGTTTCTGCTGTCGATTTCCACTCTTTCTGTCGTCAATTCTCTCAGTCCTTGATTTCTGATGTATTTCTTTCCTTTTCTTTGTCGTCACTTTCTGTATTTGTTTTTTCTGCTGTCGATTTCCATTCTTTCTTTCGTCAATTCTCTCAGTCCTTGATTTATGATGTATTTCTTTTCTTTTCTTTGTCGTCACTTTCTGTATTTGTTGTTTCTGCTGTCGATTTCCATTCTTGCTTTCGTCAATTCTCTCAGTCCTTGATTTCTGCTCTCAATCTTTCTCTCTATCTTTCTTCGTCACTCAGAATTGACGAAAGTTAGAGTGGGGACAACATCAGCAGAAACACAGACGGACAGTGTCTGACTGTAATGTCTGCTGTTGTTTTCCCACACTTTCTTTCGTCAATTCTCTCAGTCCTTGATTTCTGCTGTATTTCTTTCTCTTTCTGTTGTCGTCACTGTCTGTCTGATGTTTCTGCTGTTGTTTTCCCACTCTTTCTTTCGTCAATTCTCTCAGTGCTTGATTTCTGCTGTACCTCTTTCTCTTTGTTAAGTCGTCATTGTCTGTCTGATATTTCTGCTGTCGTTTTCACCATTTTTTCTTTCGTCAATTCTCTCAGTCCTTGATTTCTGATGTATTTCTTTCCTTTTCTTTGTCGTCACTGTCTGTATTTGTTGTTTCTGCTGTCGATTTCCATTCTTTCTTTCGTCAATTCTCTCAGTCCTTGATTTCTATTGTTTTTCTTTCCTTTTCTTTGTGTTCGCTGTCTGTATTTGTTGTTTCTGCTGTCGATTTCCATTCTTTCTTTCGTCAATTCTCTCAGTCCTTGATTTATGATGTATTTCTTTTCTTTTCTTTGTCGTCACTTTCTGTATTTGTTGTTTCTGCTGTCGTTTTCACCATTCTTTCTTTCGTCAATTCTCTCAGTCCTTGATTTATGATGTATTTCTTTTCTTTTCTTTGTCGTCACTTTCTGTATTTGTTGTTTCTGCTGTCGATTTCCATTCTCACTTTCGTCAATTCTCTCAGTCCTTGATTTCTGATGTATTTCTTTCCTTTTCTTTGTCGTCACTTTCTGTATTTGTTGTCTCTGCTGTCGATTTCCATTCTTTCTTTCGTCAATTCTCTCAGTCCTTGATTTCTGATGTATATATTTCTTTCCTTTTCTTCGTCGCCGCTGTCTGTATTTGTTGTTTCTGCTGTCGATTTCCATTCTTTCTTTCGTCAATTCTCTCAGTCCTTGATTTCTATTGTTTTTCTTTATTTTTCTTTGTGTTCGCTGTCTGTATTTGTTGTTTCTGCTGTCGATTTCCATTCTTTCTTTCGTCAATTCTCTCAGTCCTTGAGTTCTGCTGTATTTCTTTCTCTTTCTGTTGTCGTCACTGTCTGTCTGATGTTTCTGCTGTTGTTTTCCCACTCTTTCTTTCGTCAATTCTCTCAGTGCTTGATTTCTGCTGTACCACTTTCTCTTTGTTAAGTCGTCACTGTCTGTCTGATATTTCTGCTGTCGTTTTCACCATTCTTTCTTTCGTCAATTCTCTGAGTCCTCGTTTTCTGCTGTATCTCTTTCTCTTTGTTAAGTCTTCACTGTCTGTCTGATATTTCTGCTGTCGTTTTCACCATTCTTTCTTTCGTCAATTCTCTCAGTCCTTTATTTCTGATGTATTTCTTTCCTTTTCTTTGTCGTCACTGTCTGTATTTGTTGTTTCTGCTGTCGATTTCCATTCTTTCTTTCGTCAGTTCTCTCAGTCCTTGATTTCTGATGTATTTCTTTCCTTTTCTTTGTCGTCACTGTCTGTATTTGTTGTTTCTGCTGTCGATTTCCATTCTTTCTTTCGTCAATTCTCTCAGTCCTTGATTTCTATTGTTTTTCTTTATTTTTCTTTGTGTTCGCTGTCTGTATTTGTTGTTTCTGCTGTCGATTTCCATTCTTTCTTTCGTCAATTCTCTCAGTCCTTGATTTCCTATGTATTTATTTCCTTTTCTGTGTCGTCACGGTCTGTGTTTGTTGTTTCTGCTGTCGATTTCCTCTCTTTCTTTCGTCAATTCTCTCAGTCCTTGATTTCTGATGTATTTCTTTCCTTTTTTTTGTCGTCACTTTCTGTATTTGTTGTTTCTGCTGTCGATTTCCATTCTTTCTTTCGTCAATTCTCTCAGTCCTTGATTTCTGATGTATTTCTTTCCTTTTCTTTGTCGTCACTGTCTGTATTTGTTGTTTCTGCTCTTGATTTCCATTCTTTCTTTCATCAATTCTCTCAGTCCTTGATTTCTGATGTATTTCTTTCCTTTTCTTTGTCGTCACTGTCTGTATTTGTTGTCTCTGCTGTCGTTTTCACCACTCTTTCTTTCGTCAATTCTCTCAGTCCTTGATTTCTGATGTATTTCTTTCCTTTTCTTTGTCGTCACTTTCTGTATTTGTTGTCTCTGCTGTCGATTTCCATTCTTTCTTTCGTCAATTCTCTCAGTCCTTGATTTCTGATGTATATATTTCTTTCCTTTTCTTCGTCGCCGCTGTCTGTATTTGTTGTTTCTGCTGTCGATTTCCATTCTTTCTTTCGTCAATTCTCTCAGTCCTTGATTTCTGATGTATTTCTTTCCTTTTCTTTGTCGTCTCTGTCTGTATTTGTTGTACCTGCTGTCGATTTCCATTCTTTCTTTCGTCAATTCTCTCAGTCCTTGATTTCTGATGTATTTCTTATCTTTTCTTTGTCGTCACGGTCTGTGATTGTTGTTTCTGCTGTCGTTTTCACCACTCTTTCTTTCGTCAATTCTCTCAGTTCTTGATTTCTGATGTATTTCTAATCTTTTCTTTGTCGTCACGGTCTGTGTTTGTTGTTTCTGCTGTCGTTTTCACCACTCTTTCTTTCGTCAATTCTCTCAGTCCTTGTCTTGTGCTGCATTTCTTTCTCTTTCTTATGTCGTCACTTTCTGTCTATGTTTCTGCTGTCGTTTTCACCACTCTTTCTTTCGACAATTCTCTCAGTCCTTGATTTCCCATGTATTTCTTATCTTTTCTTTGTCGTCACGGTCTGTGTTTGTTGTTTCTGCTGTCGTTTTCACCACTCTTTCTTTCGTCAATTCTCTCAGTTCTTGATTTTTGATGTATTTCTTTCCTTTTCTTTGTCATCACTGTCTTTGTTTGTTGTTTCTGCTGTCGATTTCCATTCTTTCGTTCGTCAATTCTCTCAGTCCTTGATTTCCTATGTATTTCTTTCCTTTTCTGTGTCGTCACGGTCTGTGTTTGTTGTTTCTGCTGTCCTTTTCACAACTCTTTCTTTCGTCAATTCTCTCAGTCCTTGTCTTGTGCTGCATTTCTTTCTCTTTCTTATGTCGTCACTTTCTGTCTATGTTTCTGCTGTCGTTTTCACCACTCTTTCTTTCGTCAATTTTCTCAGTCCTTGATTTCTATTGTTTTTCTTTCCTTTTCTTTGTCGTCACTGTCTGTATTTGTTGTTTCTGCTGTCGATTTCCATTCTTTCGTTCGTCAATTCTCTCAGTCTTTGATTTTTGCTGTCAAGCTTTCTCTCTATCTTTCTTCGTCACTCAGAATTGACGAAAGTTAGAGTGGGGACAACATCAGCAGAAACACAGACGGACAGTGTCTGTCTGTAATGTCTGCTGTTGTTTTCCCACACTTTCTTTCGTCAATTCTCTCAGTTTTTGATTTCTACTGTTTCTCTTTCTCTTTCTGTTGTCGTCACTGTCTGTCTGATGTTTCTGCTGTTGTTTTCCCACTCTTTCTTTCGTCAATTCTCTCAGTCCTTGATTTCTGCTGTTTCTCTTTCTCTTTCTGTTGTCGTCACTGTCTGTCTGATGTTTCTGCTGTCGTTTTCACCATTCTTTCTTTCGTCAATTCTCTCAGTCTTTGATTTCTGATGTATTTCTTTCCTTTTCTTTGTCGTCACTGTCTGTATTTGTTGTTTCTGCTGTCGATTTCCATTCTTTCTTTCGTCAATTCTCTCAGTCCTTGATTTCTGATGTATTTCTTTCCTTTTCTTTGTCGTCACTGTCTGTATTTGTTGTTTCTGCTGTCGTTTTCACCACTCTTTCTTTCGTCAATTTTCTCAGTCCTTGATTTCTGATGTATTTATTTCCTTTTCTGTGTCGTCACGGTCTGTGTTTGTTGTTTCTGCTGTCGATTTCCATTCTTTCTTCCGTCAATTCTCTTAGTCCTTGATTTCTGATGTATTTCTTTCCTTTTCTTTGTCGTCACTTTCTGTATTTGTTGTTTCTGCTGTCGATTTCCATTCTTTCTTTCGTCATTTCTCTCAGTCCTTGATTTATGATTTATTTCTTTCCTTTTCTTTGTCGTTACTGTCTGTATTTGTTGTTTCTGCTGTTGTTTTCCCACTCTTTCTTTCGTCAATTTTCTCAGTGCTTGATTTCTGCTGTACCTCTTTCTCTTTGTTAAGTCGTCACTGTCTGTCTGATATTTCTGCTGTTGTTTTCACCATTTTTTCTTTCGTCAATTCTCTCAGTCCTTGATTTCTGATGTATTTCTTTCCTTTTCTTTGTCGTCACTGTCTGTATTTGTTGTTTCTGCTGTCGATTTCCATTCTCTCTTTCGTCAATTCTCTCAGTCCTTGATTTCTGATGTATTTCTTTCCTTTTCTTTGTCGTCCTTGTCTGTATTTGTTGTTTCTGCTGTCGATTTCCATTCTTTCTTTCGTCAATTCTCTCAGTCCTTGATTTCTATTGTTTTTCTTTATTTTTCTTTGTGTTCGCTGTCTGTATTTGTTGTTTCTGCTGTCGATTTCCATTCTTTCTTTCGTCAATTCTCTCAGTCCTTGATTTCCTATGTATTTATTTCCTTTTCTGTGTCGTCACGGTCTGTGTTTGTTGTTTCTGCTGTCGATTTCCACTCTTTCTGTCGTCAATTCTCTCAGTCCTTGATTTCTGATGTATTTCTTTCCTTTTCTTTGTCGTCACTTTCTGTATTTGTTTTTTCTGCTGTCGATTTCCATTCTTTCTTTCGTCAATTCTCTCAGTCCTTGATTTATGATGTATTTCTTTTCTTTTCTTTGTCGTCACTTTCTGTATTTGTTGTTTCTGCTGTCGATTTCCATTCTTGCTTTCGTCAATTCTCTCAGTCCTTGATTTCTGCTCTCAATCTTTCTCTCTATCTTTCTTCGTCACTCAGAATTGACGAAAGTTAGAGTGGGGACAACATCAGCAGAAACACAGACGGACAGTGTCTGACTGTAATGTCTGCTGTTGTTTTCCCACACTTTCTTTCGTCAATTCTCTCAGTCCTTGATTTCTGCTGTATTTCTTTCTCTTTCTGTTGTCGTCACTGTCTGTCTGATGTTTCTGCTGTTGTTTTCCCACTCTTTCTTTCGTCAATTCTCTCAGTGCTTGATTTCTGCTGTACCTCTTTCTCTTTGTTAAGTCGTCATTGTCTGTCTGATATTTCTGCTGTCGTTTTCACCATTTTTTCTTTCGTCAATTCTCTCAGTCCTTGATTTCTGATGTATTTCTTTCCTTTTCTTTGTCGTCACTGTCTGTATTTGTTGTTTCTGCTGTCGATTTCCATTCTTTCTTTCGTCAATTCTCTCAGTCCTTGATTTCTATTGTTTTTCTTTCCTTTTCTTTGTGTTCGCTGTCTGTATTTGTTGTTTCTGCTGTCGATTTCCATTCTTTCTTTCGTCAATTCTCTCAGTCCTTGATTTCCTATGTATTTATTTCCTTTTCTGTGTCGTCACGGTCTGTGTTTGTTGTTTCTGCTGTCAATTTCCACTCTTTCTGTCGTCAATTCTCTCAGTCCTTGATTTCTGATGTATTTCTTTCCTTTTCTTTGTCGTCACTTTCTGTATTTGTTGTTTCTGCTGTCGATTTCCATTCTTTCTTTCGTCAATTCTCTCAGTCCTTGATTTATGATGTATTTCTTTTCTTTTCTTTGTCGTCACTTTCTGTATTTGTTGTTTCTGCTGTCGATTTCCATTCTTTCTTTCGTCAATTCTCTCAGTCCTTGATTTATGATGTATTTCTTTTCTTTTCTTTGTCGTCACTTTCTGTATTTGTTGTTTCTGCTGTCGTTTTCACCATTCTTTCTTTCGTCAATTCTCTCAGTCCTTGATTTATGATGTATTTCTTTTCTTTTCTTTGTCGTCACTTTCTGTATTTGTTGTTTCTGCTGTCGATTTCCATTCTCACTTTCGTCAATTCTCTCAGTCCTTGATTTCTGCTGTCAATCTTTCTCTCTATCTTTCTTCGTCACTCAGAACTGACGAAACTTAGAGTGGGGACAACATCAGCAGAAACACAGACGAACAGTGTCTGACTGTAATGTCTGCTGTTGTTTTCCCACACTTTCTTTCGTCAATTCTCTCAGTCCTTGAGTTCTGCTGTATTTCTTTCTCTTTCTGTTGTCGTCACTGTCTGTCTGATGTTTCTGCTGTTGTTTTCCCACTCTTTCTTTCGTCAATTCTCTCAGTGCTTGATTTCTGCTGTACCACTTTCTCTTTGTTAAGTCGTCACTGTCTGTCTGATATTTCTGCTGTCGTTTTCACCATTCTTTCTTTCGTCAATTCTCTGAGTCCTCGTTTTCTGCTGTATCTCTTTCTCTTTGTTAAGTCTTCACTGTCTGTCTGATATTTCTGCTGTCGTTTTCACCATTCTTTCTTTCGTCAATTCTCTCAGTCCTTTATTTCTGATGTATTTCTTTCCTTTTCTTTGTCGTCACTGTCTGTATTTGTTGTTTCTGCTGTCGATTTCCATTCTTTCTTTCGTCAGTTCTCTCAGTCCTTGATTTCTGATGTATTTCTTTCCTTTTCTTTGTCGTCACTGTCTGTATTTGTTGTTTCTGCTGTCGATTTCCATTCTTTCTTTCGTCAATTCTCTCAGTCCTTGATTTCTATTGTTTTTCTTTATTTTTCTTTGTGTTCGCTGTCTGTATTTGTTGTTTCTGCTGTCGATTTCCATTCTTTCTTTCGTCAATTCTCTCAGTCCTTGATTTCCTATGTATTTATTTCCTTTTCTGTGTCGTCACGGTCTGTGTTTGTTATTTCTGCTGTCGATTTCCACTCTTTCTTTCGTCAATTCTCTCAGTCCTTGATTTCTGATGTATTTCTTTCCTTTTCTTTGTCGTCACTTTCTGTATTTGTTGTTTCTGCTGTCGATTTCCATTCTTTCTTTCGTCAATTCTCTCAGTCCTTGATTTCTGATGTATTTCTTTCCTTTTCTTTGTCGTCACTGTCTGTATTTGTTGTTTCTGCTCTTGATTTCCATTCTTTCTTTCATCAATTCTCTCAGTCCTTGATTTCTGATGTATTTCTTTCCTTTTCTTTGTCGTCACTGTCTGTATTTGTTGTCTCTGCTGTCGTTTTCACCACTCTTTCTTTCGTCAATTCTCTCAGTCCTTGATTTCTGATGTATTTCTTTCCTTTTCTTTGTCGTCACTTTCTGTATTTGTTGTCTCTGCTGTCGATTTCCATTCTTTCTTTCGTCAATTCTCTCAGTCCTTGATTTCTGATGTATATATTTCTTTCCTTTTCTTCGTCGCCGCTGTCTGTATTTGTTGTTTCTGCTGTCGATTTCCATTCTTTCTTTCGTCAATTCTCTCAGTCCTTGATTTCTGATGTATTTCTTTCCTTTTCTTTGTCGTCTCTGTCTGTATTTGTTGTACCTGCTGTCGATTTCCATTCTTTCTTTCGTCAATTCTCTCAGTCCTTGATTTCTGATGTATTTCTTATCTTTTCTTTGTCGTCACGGTCTGTGATTGTTGTTTCTGCTGTCGTTTTCACCACTCTTTCTTTCGTCAATTCTCTCAGTTCTTGATTTCTGATGTATTTCTAATCTTTTCTTTGTCGTCACGGTCTGTGTTTGTTGTTTCTGCTGTCGTTTTCACCACTCTTTCTTTCGTCAATTCTCTCAGTCCTTGTCTTGTGCTGCATTTCTTTCTCTTTCTTATGTCGTCACTTTCTGTCTATGTTTCTGCTGTCGTTTTCACCACTCTTTCTTTCGACAATTCTCTCAGTCCTTGATTTCCCATGTATTTCTTATCTTTTCTTTGTCGTCACGGTCTGTGTTTGTTGTTTCTGCTGTCGTTTTCACCACTCTTTCTTTCGTCAATTCTCTCAGTTCTTGATTTTTGATGTATTTCTTTCCTTTTCTTTGTCATCACTGTCTTTGTTTGTTGTTTCTGCTGTCGATTTCCATTCTTTCGTTCGTCAATTCTCTCAGTCCTTGATTTCCTATGTATTTCTTTCCTTTTCTGTGTCGTCACGGTCTGTGTTTGTTGTTTCTGCTGTCCTTTTCACAACTCTTTCTTTCGTCAATTCTCTCAGTCCTTGTCTTGTGCTGCATTTCTTTCTCTTTCTTATGTCGTCACTTTCTGTCTATGTTTCTGCTGTCGTTTTCACCACTCTTTCTTTCGTCAATTTTCTCAGTCCTTGATTTCTATTGTTTTTCTTTCCTTTTCTTTGTCGTCACTGTCTGTATTTGTTGTTTCTGCTGTCGATTTCCATTCTTTCGTTCGTCAATTCTCTCAGTCTTTGATTTTTGCTGTCAAGCTTTCTCTCTATCTTTCTTCGTCACTCAGAATTGACGAAAGTTAGAGTGGGGACAACATCAGCAGAAACACAGACGGACAGTGTGAGCTATTGTTGTATAGTCTATTTAGTCCGTTGATGTTTAGGCGTACGACTAGACCAGCTCAAGGTCAGCGTCTAGACAGTTAGGCCTGCAGGTGCCAGACTGGCGGGAAAGTTTAGCGCGGCTCGGCCGACCGTCGCCGGAGAGCGCGCGAGAGAGAGAGAGTAGAAGACGTTTTAGAGAACAGTGGAGTTAGATAATGATAGTTGCGTTGCTGTCGTAGAATTCAAGCGTTTGTCGTCGTTGATCTATTGTTGTGTTATCTGCGTGTTTTATGAACGAAGAAGAAGAAAATACAAGAAACAGAGCTTTGTTGTAATTGAACAAGTTAAGAACTTTAGAGATTTATACACTAGCTTTAGATATCGAAATACAGTGACTAGGCTAGGTGTAGGCTACGCTACTGAACACAAGGGGAAAAACGGGAGAAAACTTTGAAGGTCAATTGGGTGTTGACATTTTGGTGACAGCGGTGGGATACTGAATTCAAGCAACGGACGTTGGGATATTGTATCCAAATTACGGACGGAATATTTTCAATTGAAGGAATATTTTCAATCGGAGGAATATTTTCAATTGGAGGAATATTTTCAATTGGAGGAATATTTTCAATCGGAGCAACATTTTCAAGTGGAGGAATATTTTCATTTGGAGGAATATTTTCAGTCGGAGGAATATCTACGGTGGATTTTGCTTACGAAGCATTTTCGACGTCAATTTTCGGCATATTCACCGTCCGTAAATTGAAGGTGAATATCGAATTAATCTGAGGAGCCGACCAAACGGGAGAAGGAAACGGAACATCCGAACAACTGGTGAGAAGATACAACGGGTATACGAATAACATTACGACAACGCCAGAGAGAGGTATACAAAACTCGCTCCTTGTATAAACAAGCCATAAGAAGTAAAGTCAGCCAATTGCAGAAAGCATAGTCACTCCCTCGATTTCTTCACGCAAATCAGTTGAAGTAAGAAAGTAAGATGGAGAAGCTCACGGAACAAAAGCAAGCCAGTATAAAGAAGATGTCTTCTGCTCGATTAATAAAGTTATTAATTGAAGAGGGTCTCGACGTAGAAGAAGTCGAACAGATGTCAAGGGAAAATTTGATGAGAGCCCTAGCAGAGGTGTGGATAAAGGAAGCGGAAGAGAAAGGCGCTGTAGGAGGTGTTGAGGAGAAACCACAGGTTATGTCTATGGAGGCGTTGATGCAATTTATGATGATGAAGGAGGAGCAACGCAGACAAGAAGAGAAAGAACGGAAACAAGAAGAGAAAGAGAAAGAGGAACAAAGGAAACAAGAAGAGAAAGAACAGAAACAAGAAGAGAAAGAGAAAGAGGAACAAAGGAAACAAGAAGAGAAAGAACGGAAACAAGAAGAGAAAGAGAAAGAGGAACAAAGGAAACAAGAAGAGAAAGAACAGAAACAAGAAGAGAAAGAGGAACAACGTAGACGAGAAGAGAAAGAGGAGAAACGGAGACAGGAAGAAAAAGAAAAAGAGGAGAAACGGAGACAGGAAGAAAAAGAGAAAGAGGAGAAACGGAGACAGGAAGAAAAAGAAAAAGAGGAGAAACGGAGACAGGAAGAAAAAGAGAAAGAGGAGAAACGGAGACAGGAAGAGAAAGAGAAAGAGGAACAAAGGAGACAAGAAGAAAAAGAAAGGAGACAAGAGGAAAAAGTAAGAGCAGAACAAGCAGAAAGGATGAGACAAGAAGAGATACAGATGCAGAAGCAGCAGTTCCAGCTTCAGCTAGAACAAATGAAAAAAGATCGTGACGAAGCAGAACGAAGAAGAATGGAATTGATGATAGAATACGAGAGGGCAAGGAAAAGTGATGAAGAAATACGAAAACAACAGATTGAAGAACAAAAGAGTCGTGAGGAAGATAAAGAAGCCATGCGTTTGGCAGAATTACAAAGAGCCGAAGAGATTCGACAGGAAGAATTGAAAATGGAGAAAGAAAATTTGGAAAAAGCGGAAAGAGAAAGGGAAGAACAATTAGAATTAGAACAAAAGAAACTCGCTCTTAAGGAAGCTCAGCTCCGAGAAATGGCTATAGAAAAGGAGGAACGTAGAAGACAGTTAGATTTGTTGCAGCAAAAGATAGAACAAGAAGAACTGCGTAGGGTAGAAGATCAAAATAGACTGAGGGAACGAAATGAAGACGAAAGAAGAAGCCGTGAAGAGTCAGAACGAACCAGGGTCAGAGAAAGTGAGACAATGGTGTCCAAGATTAAAAAGATAGGTGATGCAATGAAACACGTATTACCTAAGATGCCATATGATATGATGGAGGTGCCATTATATTTTGAGACAGTTGAGAATGCATTCAACAGTTTTACGGTGGAAAAGCAGTTTTGGGTCAAATTGCTGTTGCCACTAATGACGCCAAGAGCAAGAACGGTGTTGAATCGATTGTCTTTCGATGATCTAGACGATTACGACATAGTGAAAGAACATCTACTGAAAGAATTCAAATTGACAGCGAGAGAATACCGATCACGATTTGGAGATGCGAGGAAAACGGCAGAAGAAACATACACGATGTTTACGGCAAGATTAAAGAACCTGTTGAACTATTATGTCAGAAGTAGGCGAGTGGGCAAAAGCTACGAGAAGTTATTTGATTTGTTGGTGGCGGATAAGTTGAAAGAATGTCTACCACCGGGTCCACTACAGTTCGTACTAGCAAAGGAGGGTACTGAATGCTTGGAAGCCAGTAATGTTGCAGAACTTGCAGACGTACACGTGAACAATCGAATTGGTCTAATGTTTCAAGACAAACCGAGATATGAAGCATGGGGTAATAGTTCGAAACAACCCAGGTGGAATAGTAATAATAAAGAAACAGGAAACCAAGTCAGAAATAACGAAGCAAGGAATGATGGTACTTCGGGAAGACAGTTTGGTCAAGATAGAAGAGAAGCAACGGGTGACAGACAAATGTATAGTCGAATTCCAGTGATGGGACGCCAAAGAGAAAACAATACAGCGTACAATTACAGGCGGGAGAACACTGAACAGAGAGGGATTGTTAAGAAACGTTGCCATAATTGTCAGTCAGACCGACATCTGATAAAGGATTGCAAAGCACCACCAAGAACGACAAATCTGAGAAATAGATTTACTCGAAGTGCAGAAAATCTCAGAGTAAATCAGATACAAGTAAGGAATGCACCGAATCAGTATGAAGAACAAGACAACCGCGAAACGGAAGTGAAGTCAGTGATGAAGTGCACGCCTCAATTTGCTATACAGAGAGAAATAGTAAATTCTACTCCAATTAAAGATACTGGTCGAGAAACAGAAAGCAAAGATGAGTGTCAACGTACGAAGAAGTCTTTACTACAGCATGTCAATGTAGAGATACGTGGAAATGATGACAGTTGTCATCCCGTGCAAGTCAGAGCGCTGATCGACTCTGGTACTGAGATTCCAGTAATCAATGAGGAATTGTTGAAAGGAGCGACAGTGGAAGAAATTGGCAGAGTACATTTGCAATGTGTGGCTGGAGAACCCATTCCAGCTAAGTTGGTGAAAATCGAAGTGCGGATGAGTTGTCATAACGAAGGAGGAGATTGGAAAGACAAGGGAGTAAATATCGCGCCATATTTAACCTTAGTGTGTGCCAGCATTCCGGCAGTTTTGTGCAAAGATAACAAAGAAAAGTTCTTGCTGCATCCAGAGATAATCGCAGAACTGAAAGAGGTTCCACCAGTGAATGTATTACAAGGAGAATTGCAAGCGAATGTGACTACAAGAGCACAGAGTCGGAGAAGAGAAGTGGAAGAAGGAGAAGAGGAAAAGTCGAATGAAAGTTTGCTAGATGAGGATACAGAAAGCGATGATGAACAAAGCATTCAAGAAGAAGAAGGAATAACATCCGGAAACAATGAAATTGAAGAAGAGATGGTTGCATGTGAACGTGATAATGATTATGATGATTCTGGAAATGATGGTGAAATGGACACGAGTATGAGGGATTTGTTTGCCGAGAATACGAGTGATGAAAGACAATTGGCAGACGCAATGAAATTTGAAGAGCAGCAGAGAAATGACGAGTCACTGAGGTCGTGGTGGAAGATAGCTGAAGACAAAGGATCAGAGTTTAGTGTGGTGAATGGGTTGATGTATAAGAAGCATCAAATGTTGGACCAGTTGGTGTATCAGTTGGTGTTGCCGAAGGAAAGAAGAATTCAGGTGATGGAATTGGCACATGAGTCAGTATTTGGCGGACACTTGGGAGAAGAGAAGACAAGGGAACGTATCAAGTTGTCCTTTGGTGGCCAAGAATGCGTAGAGATGTGGTGAAGTTCTGCAAGTCCTGTGAGAAGTGTCAGCTGAAAGCACGAAGTTTGGTGATGGATCGAGTGCCGATTACACCAATACCAAGAGAGGATGTGCCGTTCAGAAGAATGACCATGGACGTCGTAGGACCGATCGAACCGACTTCAGCAGCAGGGCATAAGTATTGTTTGTGCATCGTGGACTCATGTACAAGATGGCCGACAATATTCTTGATGAAGTCATTGACCGCCAAGGCTGTATGCGAAGCTTTGATGAAGCTGTTCATGGATGTGGGAGTTCCGTCAGTGATCACGAGCGACAGAGGGACGAATTTTACAGCCAGTCTAACAAGAGAATTTCTGAAACTGATGGGATGTTGTCCTCGATTCGATTCGCCAGGACATCCAGAAGCGGCAGGTTTGGTGGAGAGATGGAATCAAACGTTCAAGAAAATGATTCATCATGTCGTTGTGGAAAATCCGAGACAGTGGCATAAAATTATTCCATTTACAGTCTGGGCATTGAGAGAAGTGCCTAACGCAACTACAGGAGTGGCACCGTATTTGTTGGTCTATGGAAAGTTGCCGAGAGGACCACTCACCATCCTTAAAGAAAGCTGGACCAAAGAAATAAATCTACCGCCGAACATTGGAGTGCAACCGGCAAAATACCTGAAAAATTTAAGAGCAGACATGGAAAAGGCCTTGACATTCGCCGAGAGCTGTGCTGGAGAAAAGCAAAAACAGTACGCCAGTCAGTACAACAAAAGAGCAAAAGATAAAGAATTCGAACCAGGAGAGAACGTCATCGTGCTGTATCCTACGTCAACCAATAAATTGATCTCCCGATGGCATGGTCCATGCAAGGTCCTGCAAAGAAGATCCAAATATTCGTATCTGGTGGACATGAACGAAAACGGTCGACGGATTATTCATGCTAACAAGATGAGGAAGTTCATTACGAGAACATTGTCTTGTGGTCTGATCGTGGAAGAGGATGACGAATTTGGATCAGTGGTAGAAATACCGCTGAAGGAAGACTATTCAGAGACAAAACAGAAGTCACTTCAATTGGATTACGAACAAATTGGACATCTGACCAGCGAACAGCAGAAACAATTACTGGATGTACTGAATCGATATGCTGACAGATTCTCAGACAAACCGGGATTATGTACATTGGTAGAACACGAAGTGGTGCTGAGACCGGACTTTCGAGAAAAAGAATTCGCGGCATATCGAATACCATTAATATATCGAGCAGAAGTGGAAAAACAAATACAAGAGATGCTGAAAGAAAACATCATTCAACCATCGTCAAGCAGAATGGCAAGTCCACTTGTCATCGTCAAAAAGAAGAATGGATCCTTGAGATTGGCTTGTGACTACAGGTACATTAACTCTTTTACTGAAAATTGTCGATATCCGATGCCAATCGTCAACGATGTCTTGAGCAAAGTTGGAAAATCCAAGTTCATTTCTGTTCTGGACTGTCGCAGTGCATATTGGACTTGTCCTGTGAAAAAGAGTGACCAATGGAAGACTGCGTTCGTTACACATGATGGACTGTATGAATTTACGCGTGTTCCTTTTGGAATGATTAACTCTGGACGGACTTTTGTAAAAGCGATCAATATGATTTTGCAACCGATTCATGAGTTTACTGAACCTTATGTTGATGACATTGCTGTGCATTCTAATGATTGGGACATTCATTTGAGACATTTGGAATTATTTTTGAAACAAATAAGACTGCATAATGTAACATTGAACTTGAAGAAATGTGTGTTTGGTAAGAGTGAGGTGAAGTTCATCGGTCACCTCATAGGATCAGGAAAGAAGATGATGAATCCAGACAGGATTGACAGTTTAATTAATTTGAAGAAACCTGAAACTAGGAAGGAAGTGAAGCAAGTCTTAGGATTTTTCGGATTTTACAGACAGTTTATTTGTAATTTTGCTGAAATTGCTAAACCATTGACAGACTTGACTAGCAAGAAAGTACCTGATAACATTGTTTGGACTGATGCACATCAGAAAGCCTTTGATTCCCTTAAGCAGATTGTCTTATCAAATGTGATTCTATATATGTTTGAGGTTGGGAAACCATTTAATTTGTACTGTGATAGCAGTGATTTTGCTGTGGGAGCTGTCCTATCTCAGGTGGACGAGGAAGGGATAGAACGTCCCGTTTCATTTATCAGTCAGAAGCTGACAGATACTCAGAGGAGGTGGGCGACGATTGAGAAGGAAGCCTATGCGATCATATGGGCTTTAAACAAGTTGAAAGAAATTCTTATTGGTTCTAAAATCAATGTGTTTACGGACCATAACCCTTTAGTTTATTTGACTGAATCAATGTCGAAATCTGCTAAATTAGTCAGATGGTCTTTATCATTGCAAAATTTTGACATTCTATTGAACTATAAGAAAGGTAAATTGAATGTAGTAGCCGATTGTCTGTCTAGATTGTAGTATAAGATATTTTATGATGTATTATGTTATGGACTATTTGCATTGTTTAGTTAAGATACGTTCGCTAATTTTTATAGATAATTAGCTCTCTTTAAAAGAAAGGAAGGAGGTAATGTGAGCTATTGTTGTATAGTCTATTTAGTCCGTTGATGTTTAGGCGTACGACTAGACCAGCTCAAGGTCAGCGTCTAGACAGTTAGGCCTGCAGGTGCCAGACTGGCGGGAAAGTTTAGCGCGGCTCGGCCGACCGTCGCCGGAGAGCGCGCGAGAGAGAGAGAGTAGAAGACGTTTTAGAGAACAGTGGAGTTAGATAATGATAGTTGCGTTGCTGTCGTAGAATTCAAGCGTTTGTCGTCGTTGATCTATTGTTGTGTTATCTGCGTGTTTTATGAACGAAGAAGAAGAAAATACAAGAAACAGAGCTTTGTTGTAATTGAACAAGTTAAGAACTTTAGAGATTTATACACTAGCTTTAGATATCGAAATACAGTGACTAGGCTAGGTGTAGGCTACGCTACTGAACACAAGGGGAAAAACGGGAGAAAACTTTGAAGGTCAATTGGGTGTTGACAGACAGTGTCTGTCTGTAATGTCTGCTGTTGTTTTCCCACACTTTCTTTCGTCAATTCTCTCAGTTTTTGATTTCTACTGTTTCTCTTTCTCTTTCTGTTGTCGTCACTGTCTGTCTGATGTTTCTGCTGTCGATTTCCATTCTTTGTTTCGTCAATTCTCTCAGTCCTTGATTTCTGATGTATTTCTTTCCTTTTCTTTGTCGTCACTGTCTGTATTTGTTGTTTCTGCTGTCGTTTTCCATTCTCTCTTTCGTCAATTCTCTCAGTCCTTGATTTCCTATGTTTTTCTTTCCTTTTCTTTGTGTTCGCTGTCTGTATTTGTTGTTTCTGCTGTCGTTTTCCATTCTTTCTTTCGTCAATTCTCTCAGTCCTTGATTTCTGATGTATTTCTTTCCTTTTCTTTGTCGTCACTTTCTGTATTTGTTGTTTCTGCTGTCGATTTCCATTCTTTCTTTCGTCAATTTTCTCAGTCCTTGATTTCTATTGTTTTTCTTTCCTTTTCTTTGTGTTCGCTGTCTGTATTTGTTGTTTCTGCTGTCGATTTCCATTCTTTCTTTCGTCAATTCTCTCAGTCCTTGATTTCCTATGTATTTATTTCCTTTTCTGTGTCGTCACTGTCTGTATTTGTTGTTTCCTGCTGTCGATTTCCATTCTTTCTTTCGTCAATTCTCTCAGTCTTTGATTTCTGATGTATTTCTTTCCTTTTCTGTGTCGTCACGGTGTGTGTTTGTTGTTTCTGCTGTTGTTTTCCCACTATTTCTTTCGTCAATTCTCTCAGTCCTCGTTTTCTGCTGTATCTCTTTCTCTTTGTTAAGTCGTCACTGTCTGTCTGTAATGTCTGCTGTCGTTTTCACCACTCTTTCTTTCGTCAATTCTCTCAGTCCTTGATTTCTATTGTTTTTCTTTCCTTTTCTTTGTGTTCGCTGTCTGTATTTGTTGTTTCTGCTGTCGATTTCCATTCTTTCTTTCGTGAATTCTCTCAGTCCTTGATTTCCTATGTATTTATTTCCTTTTCTGTGTCGTCACGGTCTGTGTTTGTTGTTTCTGCTGTCGATTTCCACTCTTTCTTTCGTCAATTCTCTCAGTCCTTGATTTCTGATGTATTTCTTTCCTTTTCTTTGTCGTCACTTTCTGTATTTGTTGTTTCTGCTGTCGATTTCCATTCTTTCTTTCGTCAATTCTCTCAGTCCTTGATTTATGATTTATTTCTTTCCTTTTCTTTGTCGTTACTGTCTGTATTTGTTGTTTCTGCTGTCGATTTCCATTCTTTCTTTCGTCAATTCTCTCAGTCCTTGATTTCCGCTCTCAATCTTTCTCTCTATCTTTCTTCGTCACTCAGAATTGACGAAAGTTAGAGTGGGGACAACATCAGCAGAAGCACAGACGGACAGTGTCTCACTGTAATGTCTGCTGTTGTTTTCCCACACTTTCTTTCGTCAATTCTCTCAGTCCTTGATTTCTGCTGTATTTCTTTCTCTTTCTGTTGTCGTCACTGTCTGTCTGATGTTTCTGCTGTTGTTTTCCCACTCTTTCTTTCGTCAATTCTCTCAGTGCTTGATTTCTGCTGTACCTCTTTCTCTTTGTTAAGTCGTCACTGTCTGTCTGATATTTCTGCTGTCGTTTTCACCATTTTTTCTTTCGTCAGTTCTCTCAGTCCTTGATTTCTGATGTATTTCTTTCCTTTTCTTTGTCGTCACTGTCTGTATTTGTTGTTTCTGCTGTCGATTTCCAATCTTTCTTTCGTCAATTCTCTCAGTCCTTGATTTCTATTGTTTTTCTTTATTTTTCTTTGTGTTTGCTGTCTGTATTTGTTGTTTCTGCTGTCGATTTCCATTCTTTCTTTCGTCAATTCTCTCAGTCCTTGATTTCTATTGTTTTTCTTTATTTTTCTTTGTGTTTGCTGTCTGTATTTGTTGTTTCTGCTGTCGATTTCCATTCTTTCTTTCGTCATTTCTCTCAGTCCTTGATTTCCTATGTATTTATTTCCTTTTCTGTGTCGTCACGGTCTGTGTTTGTTGTTTCTGCTGTCGATTTCCACTCTTTCTGTCGTCAATTCTCTCAGTCCTTGATTTATGATGTATTTCTTTTCTTTTCTTTGTCGTTACTGTCTGTATTTGTTGTTTCTGCTGTCGATTTCCACTCTTTCTGTCGTCAATTCTCTCAGTCCTTGATTTTCCATGTATTTCTTTTCTTTTCTTTGTGTTCGCTGTCTGTATTTGTTGTTTCTGCTGTCGTTTTCACCACTCTTTCTTTCGTCAATTCTCTCAGTCCTTGATTTTTGATGTATTTCTTTTTTTTTCTTTGCCATCACTGTCTTCGTTTGTTGTTTCTGCTGTCGATTTCCATTCTTTCGTTCGTCAATTCTCTCAGTCCTTGATTTCCTATGTATTTCTTTCCTTTTCTGTGTCGTCACGGTCTGTGTTTGTTGTTTCTGCTGTCGTTTTCACCACTCTTTCTTTCATCAATTCTCTCAGTCTTTGATTTCTGCTGTATTTCTTTCTCTTTCTGTTGTCGTCACTGTCTGTCTGATGTTTCTGCTGTTGTTTTCCCACTCTTTCTTTCGTCAATTCTCTCAGTCCTTGATTTCTGCTGTATCTCTTTCTCTTTCTGTTGTCGTCACTGTCTGTCTGATGTTTCTGCTGTTGTTTTCCCACTCTTTCTTTCGTCAATTCTCTCAGTCCTTGATTTCTGATGTATTTCTTTCCTTTTCTTTGTCGTCACTGTCTGTATTAGTTGTTTCTGCTGTCGATTTCCATTCTTTCTTTCGTCAATTCTCTCAGTCCTTGATTTCTATTGTTTTTCTTTATTTTTCTTTGTGTTCGCTGTCTGTATTTGTTGTTTCTGCTGTCATTTTCCATTCTCTCTTTCGTCAATTCTCTCAGTCCTTGATTTCCTATGTTTTTCTTTCCTTTTCTTTGTGTTCGCTGTCTGTATTTGTTGTTTCTGCTGTCGTTTTCCATTCTTTCTTTCGTCAATTCTCTCAGTCCTTGATTTCTGATGTATTTCTTTCCTTTTCTTTGTCGTCACTTTCTGTATTTGTTGTTTCTGCTGTCGATTTCCATTCTTTCTTTCGTCAATTTTCTCAGTCCTTGATTTCTATTGTTTTTCTTTCCTTTTCTTTGTGTTCGCTGTCTGTATTTGTTGTTTCTGCTGTCGATTTCCATTCTTTCTTCCGTCAATTCTCTTAGTCCTTGATTTCTGATGTATTTCTTTCCTTTTCTTTGTCGTCACTTTCTGTATTTGTTGTTTCTGCTGTCGATTTCCATTCTTTCTTTCGTCATTTCTCTCAGTCCTTGATTTATGATTTATTTCTTTCCTTTTCTTTGTCGTTACTGTCTGTATTTGTTGTTTCTGCTGTTGTTTTCCCACTCTTTCTTTCGTCAATTTTCTCAGTGCTTGATTTCTGCTGTACCTCTTTCTCTTTGTTAAGTCGTCACTGTCTGTCTGATATTTCTGCTGTTGTTTTCACCATTTTTTCTTTCGTCAATTCTCTCAGTCCTTGATTTCTGATGTATTTCTTTCCTTTTCTTTGTCGTCACTGTCTGTATTTGTTGTTTCTGCTGTCGATTTCCATTCTCTCTTTCGTCAATTCTCTCAGTCCTTGATTTCTGATGTATTTCTTTCTTTTTCTTTGTCGTCCTTGTCTGTATTTGTTGTTTCTGCTGTCGATTTCCATTCTTTCTTTCGTCAATTCTCTCAGTCCTTGATTTCTATTGTTTTTCTTTATTTTTCTTTGTGTTCGCTGTCTGTATTTGTTGTTTCTGCTGTCGATTTCCATTCTTTCTTTCGTCAATTCTCTCAGTCCTTGATTTCCTATGTATTTATTTCCTTTTCTGTGTCGTCACGGTCTGTGTTTGTTGTTTCTGCTGTCGATTTCCACTCTTTCTGTCGTCAATTCTCTCAGTCCTTGATTTCTGATGTATTTCTTTCCTTTTCTTTGTCGTCACTTTCTGTATTTGTTGTTTCTGCTGTCGATTTCCATTCTTTCTTTCGTCAATTCTCTCAGTCCTTGATTTATGATGTATTTCTTTTCTTTTCTTTGTCGTCACTTTCTGTATTTGTTGTTTCTGCTGTCGATTTCCATTCTTGCTTTCGTCAATTCTCTCAGTCCTTGATTTCTGCTCTCAATCTTTCTCTCTATCTTTCTTCGTCACTCAGAATTGACGAAAGTTAGAGTGGGGACAACATCAGCAGAAACACAGACGGACAGTGTCTGACTGTAATGTCTGCTGTTGTTTTCCCACACTTTCTTTCGTCAATTCTCTCAGTCCTTGATTTCTGCTGTATTTCTTTCTCTTTCTGTTGTCGTCACTGTCTGTCTGATGTTTCTGCTGTTGTTTTCCCACTCTTTCTTTCGTCAATTCTCTCAGTGCTTGATTTCTGCTGTACCTCTTTCTCTTTGTTAAGTCGTCATTGTCTGTCTGATATTTCTGCTGTCGTTTTCACCATTTTTTCTTTCGTCAATTCTCTCAGTCCTTGATTTCTGATGTATTTCTTTCCTTTTCTTTGTCGTCACTGTCTGTATTTGTTGTTTCTGCTGTCGATTTCCATTCTTTCTTTCGTCAATTCTCTCAGTCCTTGATTTCTATTGTTTTTCTTTCCTTTTCTTTGTGTTCGCTGTCTGTATTTGTTGTTTCTGCTGTCGATTTCCATTCTTTCTTTCGTCAATTCTCTCAGTCCTTGATTTCCTATGTATTTATTTCCTTTTCTGTGTCGTCACGGTCTGTGTTTGTTGTTTCTGCTGTCAATTTCCACTCTTTCTGTCGTCAATTCTCTCAGTCCTTGATTTCTGATGTATTTCTTTCCTTTTCTTTGTCGTCACTTTCTGTATTTGTTGTTTCTGCTGTCGATTTCCATTCTTTCTTTCGTCAATTCTCTCAGTCCTTGATTTATGATGTATTTCTTTTCTTTTCTTTGTCGTCACTTTCTGTATTTGTTGTTTCTGCTGTCGATTTCCATTCTTTCTTTCGTCAATTCTCTCAGTCCTTGATTTATGATGTATTTCTTTTCTTTTCTTTGTCGTCACTTTCTGTATTTGTTGTTTCTGCTGTCGTTTTCACCATTCTTTCTTTCGTCAATTCTCTCAGTCCTTGATTTATGATGTATTTCTTTTCTTTTCTTTGTCGTCACTTTCTGTATTTGTTGTTTCTGCTGTCGATTTCCATTCTCACTTTCGTCAATTCTCTCAGTCCTTGATTTCTGCTGTCAATCTTTCTCTCTATCTTTCTTCGTCACTCAGAACTGACGAAACTTAGAGTGGGGACAACATCAGCAGAAACACAGACGAACAGTGTCTGACTGTAATGTCTGCTGTTGTTTTCCCACACTTTCTTTCGTCAATTCTCTCAGTCCTTGAGTTCTGCTGTATTTCTTTCTCTTTCTGTTGTCGTCACTGTCTGTCTGATGTTTCTGCTGTTGTTTTCCCACTCTTTCTTTCGTCAATTCTCTCAGTGCTTGATTTCTGCTGTACCACTTTCTCTTTGTTAAGTCGTCACTGTCTGTCTGATATTTCTGCTGTCGTTTTCACCATTCTTTCTTTCGTCAATTCTCTGAGTCCTCGTTTTCTGCTGTATCTCTTTCTCTTTGTTAAGTCTTCACTGTCTGTCTGATATTTCTGCTGTCGTTTTCACCATTCTTTCTTTCGTCAATTCTCTCAGTCCTTTATTTCTGATGTATTTCTTTCCTTTTCTTTGTCGTCACTGTCTGTATTTGTTGTTTCTGCTGTCGATTTCCATTCTTTCTTTCGTCAGTTCTCTCAGTCCTTGATTTCTGATGTATTTCTTTCCTTTTCTTTGTCGTCACTGTCTGTATTTGTTGTTTCTGCTGTCGATTTCCATTCTTTCTTTCGTCAATTCTCTCAGTCCTTGATTTCTATTGTTTTTCTTTATTTTTCTTTGTGTTCGCTGTCTGTATTTGTTGTTTCTGCTGTCGATTTCCATTCTTTCTTTCGTCAATTCTCTCAGTCCTTGATTTCCTATGTATTTATTTCCTTTTCTGTGTCGTCACGGTCTGTGTTTGTTGTTTCTGCTGTCGATTTCCACTCTTTCTTTCGTCAATTCTCTCAGTCCTTGATTTCTGATGTATTTCTTTTCTTTTCTTTGTCGTCACTTTCTGTATTTGTTGTTTCTGCTGTCGATTTCCATTCTTTCTTTCGTCAATTCTCTCAGTCCTTGATTTCTGATGTATTTCTTTCCTTTTCTTTGTCGTCACTGTCTGTATTTGTTGTTTCTGCTCTTGATTTCCATTCTTTCTTTCATCAATTCTCTCAGTCCTTGATTTCTGATGTATTTCTTTCCTTTTCTTTGTCGTCACTGTCTGTATTTGTTGTCTCTGCTGTCGTTTTCACCACTCTTTCTTTCGTCAATTCTCTCAGTCCTTGATTTCTGATGTATTTCTTTCCTTTTCTTTGTCGTCACTTTCTGTATTTGTTGTCTCTGCTGTCGATTTCCATTCTTTCTTTCGTCAATTCTCTCAGTCCTTGATTTCTGATGTATATATTTCTTTCCTTTTCTTCGTCGCCGCTGTCTGTATTTGTTGTTTCTGCTGTCGATTTCCATTCTTTCTTTCGTCAATTCTCTCAGTCCTTGATTTCTGATGTATTTCTTTCCTTTTCTTTGTCGTCTCTGTCTGTATTTGTTGTACCTGCTGTCGATTTCCATTCTTTCTTTCGTCAATTCTCTCAGTCCTTGATTTCTGATGTATTGCTTATCTTTTCTTTGTCGTCACGGTCTGTGATTGTTGTTTCTGCTGTCGTTTTCACCACTCTTTCTTTCGTCAATTCTCTCAGTTCTTGATTTCTGATGTATTTCTAATCTTTTCTTTGTCGTCACGGTCTGTGTTTGTTGTTTCTGCTGTCGTTTTCACCACTCTTTCTTTCGTCAATTCTCTCAGTCCTTGTCTTGTGCTGCATTTCTTTCTCTTTCTTATGTCGTCACTTTCTGTCTATGTTTCTGCTGTCGTTTTCACCACTCTTTCTTTCGACAATTCTCTCAGTCCTTGATTTCCCATGTATTTCTTATCTTTTCTTTGTCGTCACGGTCTGTGTTTGTTGTTTCTGCTGTCGTTTTCACCACTCTTTCTTTCGTCAATTCTCTCAGTTCTTGATTTTTGATGTATTTCTTTCCTTTTCTTTGTCATCACTGTCTTTGTTTGTTGTTTCTGCTGTCGATTTCCATTCTTTCGTTCGTCAATTCTCTCAGTCCTTGATTTCCTATGTATTTCTTTCCTTTTCTGTGTCGTCACGGTCTGTGTTTGTTGTTTCTGCTGTCCTTTTCACAACTCTTTCTTTCGTCAATTCTCTCAGTCCTTGATTTCTATTGTTTTTCTTTCCTTTTCTTTGTCGTCACTGTCTGTATTTGTTGTTTCTGCTGTCGATTTCCATTCTTTCGTTCGTCAATTCTCTCAGTCTTTGATTTTTGCTGTCAAGCTTTCTCTCTATCTTTCTTCGTCACTCAGAATTGACGAAAGTTAGAGTGGGGACAACATCAGCAGAAACACAGACGGACAGTGTCTGTCTGTAATGTCTGCTGTTGTTTTCCCACACTTTCTTTCGTCAATTCTCTCAGTTTTTGATTTCTACTGTTTCTCTTTCTCTTTCTGTTGTCGTCACTGTCTGTCTGATGTTTCTGCTGTCGATTTCCATTCTTTGTTTCGTCAATTCTCTCAGTCCTTGATTTCTGATGTATTTCTTTCCTTTTCTTTGTCGTCACTGTCTGTATTTGTTGTTTCTGCTGTCGTTTTCCATTCTCTCTTTCGTCAATTCTCTCAGTCCTTGATTTCCTATGTTTTTCTTTCCTTTTCTTTGTGTTCGCTGTCTGTATTTGTTGTTTCTGCTGTCGTTTTCCATTCTTTCTTTCGTCAATTCTCTCAGTCCTTGATTTCTGATGTATTTCTTTCCTTTTCTTTGTCGTCACTTTCTGTATTTGTTGTTTCTGCTGTCGATTTCCATTCTTTCTTTCGTCAATTTTCTCAGTCCTTGATTTCTATTGTTTTTCTTTCCTTTTCTTTGTGTTCGCTGTCTGTATTTGTTGTTTCTGCTGTCGATTTCCATTCTTTCTTTCGTCAATTCTCTCAGTCCTTGATTTCCTATGTATTTATTTCCTTTTCTGTGTCGTCACTGTCTGTATTTGTTGTTTCCTGCTGTCGATTTCCATTCTTTCTTTCGTCAATTCTCTCAGTCTTTGATTTCTGATGTATTTCTTTCCTTTTCTGTGTCGTCACGGTGTGTGTTTGTTGTTTCTGCTGTTGTTTTCCCACTATTTCTTTCGTCAATTCTCTCAGTCCTCGTTTTCTGCTGTATCTCTTTCTCTTTGTTAAGTCGTCACTGTCTGTCTGTAATGTCTGCTGTCGTTTTCACCACTCTTTCTTTCGTCAATTCTCTCAGTCCTTGATTTCTATTGTTTTTCTTTCCTTTTCTTTGTGTTCGCTGTCTGTATTTGTTGTTTCTGCTGTCGATTTCCATTCTTTCTTTCGTGAATTCTCTCAGTCCTTGATTTCCTATGTATTTATTTCCTTTTCTGTGTCGTCACGGTCTGTGTTTGTTGTTTCTGCTGTCGATTTCCACTCTTTCTTTCGTCAATTCTCTCAGTCCTTGATTTCTGATGTATTTCTTTCCTTTTCTTTGTCGTCACTTTCTGTATTTGTTGTTTCTGCTGTCGATTTCCATTCTTTCTTTCGTCAATTCTCTCAGTCCTTGATTTATGATTTATTTCTTTCCTTTTCTTTGTCGTTACTGTCTGTATTTGTTGTTTCTGCTGTCGATTTCCATTCTTTCTTTCGTCAATTCTCTCAGTCCTTGATTTCCGCTCTCAATCTTTCTCTCTATCTTTCTTCGTCACTCAGAATTGACGAAAGTTAGAGTGGGGACAACATCAGCAGAAGCACAGACGGACAGTGTCTGACTGTAATGTCTGCTGTTGTTTTCCCACACTTTCTTTCGTCAATTCTCTCAGTCCTTGATTTCTGCTGTATTTCTTTCTCTTTCTGTTGTCGTCACTGTCTGTCTGATGTTTCTGCTGTTGTTTTCCCACTCTTTCTTTCGTCAATTCTCTCAGTGCTTGATTTCTGCTGTACCTCTTTCTCTTTGTTAAGTCGTCACTGTCTGTCTGATATTTCTGCTGTCGTTTTCACCATTTTTTCTTTCGTCAGTTCTCTCAGTCCTTGATTTCTGATGTATTTCTTTCCTTTTCTTTGTCGTCACTGTCTGTATTTGTTGTTTCTGCTGTCGATTTCCAATCTTTCTTTCGTCAATTCTCTCAGTCCTTGATTTCTATTGTTTTTCTTTATTTTTCTTTGTGTTTGCTGTCTGTATTTGTTGTTTCTGCTGTCGATTTCCATTCTTTCTTTCGTCAATTCTCTCAGTCCTTGATTTCTATTGTTTTTCTTTATTTTTCTTTGTGTTTGCTGTCTGTATTTGTTGTTTCTGCTGTCGATTTCCATTCTTTCTTTCGTCATTTCTCTCAGTCCTTGATTTCCTATGTATTTATTTCCTTTTCTGTGTCGTCACGGTCTGTGTTTGTTGTTTCTGCTGTCGATTTCCACTCTTTCTGTCGTCAATTCTCTCAGTCCTTGATTTATGATGTATTTCTTTTCTTTTCTTTGTCGTTACTGTCTGTATTTGTTGTTTCTGCTGTCGATTTCCACTCTTTCTGTCGTCAATTCTCTCAGTCCTTGATTTTCCATGTATTTCTTTTCTTTTCTTTGTGTTCGCTGTCTGTATTTGTTGTTTCTGCTGTCGTTTTCACCACTCTTTCTTTCGTCAATTCTCTCAGTCCTTGATTTTTGATGTATTTCTTTTTTTTTCTTTGCCATCACTGTCTTCGTTTGTTGTTTCTGCTGTCGATTTCCATTCTTTCGTTCGTCAATTCTCTCAGTCCTTGATTTCCTATGTATTTCTTTCCTTTTCTGTGTCGTCACGGTCTGTGTTTGTTGTTTCTGCTGTCGTTTTCACCACTCTTTCTTTCATCAATTCTCTCAGTCTTTGATTTCTGCTGTATTTCTTTCTCTTTCTGTTGTCGTCACTGTCTGTCTGATGTTTCTGCTGTTGTTTTCCCACTCTTTCTTTCGTCAATTCTCTCAGTCCTTGATTTCTGCTGTATCTCTTTCTCTTTCTGTTGTCGTCACTGTCTGTCTGATGTTTCTGCTGTTGTTTTCCCACTCTTTCTTTCGTCAATTCTCTCAGTCCTTGATTTCTGATGTATTTCTTTCCTTTTCTTTGTCGTCACTGTCTGTATTTGTTGTTTCTGCTGTCGATTTCCATTCTTTCTTTCGTCAATTCTCTCAGTCCTTGATTTCTATTGTTTTTCTTTATTTTTCTTTGTGTTCGCTGTCTGTATTTGTTGTTTCTGCTGTCGTTTTCCATTCTCTCTTTCGTCAATTCTCTCAGTCCTTGATTTCCTATGTTTTTCTTTCCTTTTCTTTGTGTTCGCTGTCTGTATTTGTTGTTTCTGCTGTCGTTTTCCATTCTTTCTTTCGTCAATTCTCTCAGTCCTTGATTTCTGATGTATTTCTTTCCTTTTCTTTGTCGTCACTTTCTGTATTTGTTGTTTCTGCTGTCGATTTCCATTCTTTCTTTCGTCAATTTTCTCAGTCCTTGATTTCTATTGTTTTTCTTTCCTTTTCTTTGTGTTCGCTGTCTGTATTTGTTGTTTCTGCTGTCGATTTCCATTCTTTCTTTCGTCAATTCTCTCAGTCCTTGATTTCCTATGTATTTCTTTCCTTTTCTTTGTCATCACTGTCTTCGTTTGTTGTTTCTGCTGTCGATTTCCATTCTTTCTTTCGTCAATTCTCTCAGTCCTTGATTTCTGATGTATTTTTTTCCTTTTCTGTGTCGTCACGGTTTGTGTTTGTTGTTTCTGCTGTTGTTTTCCCACTATTTCTTTCGTCAATTCTCTCAGTCCTCGTTTTCTGCTGTATCTCTTTCTCTTTGTTAAGTCGTCACTGTCTGTCTGTAATGTCTGCTGTCGTTTTCACCACTCTTTCTTTCGTCAATTCTCTCAGTCCTTGATTTCTATTGTTTTTCTTTCCTTTTCTTTGTGTTCGCTGTCTGTATTTGTTGTTTTTGCTGTCGATTTCCATTCTTTCTTTCGTCAATTCTCTCAGTCCTTGATTTCCTATGTATTTATTTCCTTTTCTGTGTCGTCACGGTCTGTGTTTGTTGTTTCTGCTGTCGATTTCCACTCTTTCTTTCGTCAATTCTCTCAGTCCTTGATTTCTGATGTATTTCTTTCCTTTTCTTTGTCGTCACTTTCTGTATATGTGTTTTCTGCTGTCGATTTCCATTCTTTCTTTCGTCAATTCTCTCAGTCCTTGATTTCTGCTGTCAATCTTTCTCTCTATCTTTCTTCGTCACTCAGAATTGACGAAAGTTAGAGTGGGGACAACATCAGCAGAAACACAGACGGACAGTGTCTGACTGTAATGTCTGCTGTTGTTTTCCCACACTTTCTTTCGCCAATTCTCTCAGTCCTTGATTTCTGATGTATTTCTTTCTCTTTCTGTTGTCGTCACTGTCTGTCTGATGTTTCTGCTGTTGTTTTCCCACTCTTTCTTTCGTCAATTCTCTCAGTGCTTGATTTCTGCTGTACCTCTTTCTCTTTGTTAAGTCGTCACTGTCTGTCTGATATTTCTTCTGTCGTTTTCACCATTCTTTCTTTCGTCAGTTCTCTCAGTCCTTGATTTCTGATGTATTTCTTTCCTTTTCTTTGTCGTCACTATCTGTATTTGTTGTTTCTGCTGTCGTTTTCACCTCTCTTTCTTTCGTCAATTTTCTCAGTCCTTGATTTCTGATGTATTTCTTTCCTTTTCTTTGTCGTCCCTGTCTGTATTTGTTGTTTCCTGCTGTCGATTTCCATTCTTTCTTTCGTGAATTCTCTCAGTCCTTGATTTCCTATGTATTTATTTCCTTTTCTGTGTCGTCACGGTCTGTGTTTGTTGTTTCTGCTGTCGATTTCAACTCTTTCTTCCGTCAATTCTCTCAGTCCTTGATTTCTGATGTATTTCTTTCCTTTTCTTTGTCGTCACTTTCTGTATTTGTTTTTTCTGCTGTCGATTTCAACTCTTTCTTCCGTCAATTCTCTCAGTCCTTGATTTCTGATGTATTTCTTTCCTTTTCTTTGTCGTCACTTTCTGTATATGTGTTTTCTGCTGTCGATTTCCATTCTTTCTTTCGTCAATTCTCTCAGTCCTTGATTTCCGCTCTCAATCTTTCTCTCTATCTTTCTTCGTCACTCAGAATTGACGAAAGTTAGAGTGGGGACAACATCAGCAGAAGCACAGACGGACAGTGTCTGACTGTAATGTCTGCTGTTGTTTTCCCACACTTTCTTTCGTCAATTCTCTCAGTCCTTGATTTCTGCTGTATTTCTTTCTCTTTCTGTTGTCGTCACTGTCTGTCTGATGTTTCTGCTGTTGTTTTCCCACTCTTTCTTTCGTCAATTCTCTCAGTGCTTGATTTCTGCTGTACCTCTTTCTCTTTGTTAAGTCGTCACTGTCTGTCTGATATTTCTGCTGTCGTTTTCACCATTTTTTCTTTCGTCAGTTCTCTCAGTCCTTGATTTCTGATGTATTTCTTTCCTTTTCTTTGTCGTCACTGTCTGTATTTGTTGTTTCTGCTGTCGATTTCCAATCTTTCTTTCGTCAATTCTCTCAGTCCTTGATTTCTATTGTTTTTCTTTATTTTTCTTTGTGTTTGCTGTCTGTATTTGTTGTTTCTGCTGTCGATTTCCATTCTTTCTTTCGTCAATTCTCTCAGTCCTTGATTTCTATTGTTTTTCTTTATTTTTCTTTGTGTTTGCTGTCTGTATTTGTTGTTTCTGCTGTCGATTTCCATTCTTTCTTTCGTCATTTCTCTCAGTCCTTGATTTCCTATGTATTTATTTCCTTTTCTGTGTCGTCACGGTCTGTGTTTGTTGTTTCTGCTGTCGATTTCCACTCTTTCTGTCGTCAATTCTCTCAGTCCTTGATTTATGATGTATTTCTTTTCTTTTCTTTGTCGTTACTGTCTGTATTTGTTGTTTCTGCTGTCGATTTCCACTCTTTCTGTCGTCAATTCTCTCAGTCCTTGATTTTCCATGTATTTCTTTTCTTTTCTTTGTGTTCGCTGTCTGTATTTGTTGTTTCTGCTGTCGTTTTCACCACTCTTTCTTTCGTCAATTCTCTCAGTCCTTGATTTTTGATGTATTTCTTTTTTTTTCTTTGCCATCACTGTCTTCGTTTGTTGTTTCTGCTGTCGATTTCCATTCTTTCGTTCGTCAATTCTCTCAGTCCTTGATTTCCTATGTATTTCTTTCCTTTTCTGTGTCGTCACGGTCTGTGTTTGTTGTTTCTGCTGTCGTTTTCACCACTCTTTCTTTCATCAATTCTCTCAGTCTTTGATTTCTGCTGTATTTCTTTCTCTTTCTGTTGTCGTCACTGTCTGTCTGATGTTTCTGCTGTTGTTTTCCCACTCTTTCTTTCGTCAATTCTCTCAGTCCTTGATTTCTGCTGTATCTCTTTCTCTTTCTGTTGTCGTCACTGTCTGTCTGATGTTTCTGCTGTTGTTTTCCCACTCTTTCTTTCGTCAATTCTCTCAGTCCTTGATTTCTGATGTATTTCTTTCCTTTTCTTTGTCGTCACTGTCTGTATTTGTTGTTTCTGCTGTCGATTTCCATTCTTTCTTTCGTCAATTCTCTCAGTCCTTGATTTCTATTGTTTTTCTTTATTTTTCTTTGTGTTCGCTGTCTGTATTTGTTGTTTCTGCTGTCGTTTTCCATTCTCTCTTTCGTCAATTCTCTCAGTCCTTGATTTCCTATGTTTTTCTTTCCTTTTCTTTGTGTTCGCTGTCTGTATTTGTTGTTTCTGCTGTCGTTTTCCATTCTTTCTTTCGTCAATTCTCTCAGTCCTTGATTTCTGATGTATTTCTTTCCTTTTCTTTGTCGTCACTTTCTGTATTTGTTGTTTCTGCTGTCGATTTCCATTCTTTCTTTCGTCAATTCTCTCAGTCCTTGATTTATGATGTATTTCTTTTCTTTTCTTTGTCGTCACTTTCTGTATTTGTTGTTTCTGCTGTCGTTTTCACCATTCTTTCTTTCGTCAATTCTCTCAGTCCTTGATTTATGATGTATTTCTTTTCTTTTCTTTGTCGTCACTTTCTGTATTTGTTGTTTCTGCTGTCGATTTCCATTCTCACTTTCGTCAATTCTCTCAGTCCTTGATTTCTGCTGTCAATCTTTCTCTCTATCTTTCTTCGTCACTCAGAACTGACGAAACTTAGAGTGGGGACAACATCAGCAGAAACACAGACGAACAGTGTCTGACTGTAATGTCTGCTGTTGTTTTCCCACACTTTCTTTCGTCAATTCTCTCAGTCCTTGAGTTCTGCTGTATTTCTTTCTCTTTCTGTTGTCGTCACTGTCTGTCTGATGTTTCTGCTGTTGTTTTCCCACTCTTTCTTTCGTCAATTCTCTCAGTGCTTGATTTCTGCTGTACCACTTTCTCTTTGTTAAGTCGTCACTGTCTGTCTGATATTTCTGCTGTCGTTTTCACCATTCTTTCTTTCGTCAATTCTCTGAGTCCTCGTTTTCTGCTGTATCTCTTTCTCTTTGTTAAGTCTTCACTGTCTGTCTGATATTTCTGCTGTCGTTTTCACCATTCTTTCTTTCGTCAATTCTCTCAGTCCTTTATTTCTGATGTATTTCTTTCCTTTTCTTTGTCGTCACTGTCTGTATTTGTTGTTTCTGCTGTCGATTTCCATTCTTTCTTTCGTCAGTTCTCTCAGTCCTTGATTTCTGATGTATTTCTTTCCTTTTCTTTGTCGTCACTGTCTGTATTTGTTGTTTCTGCTGTCGATTTCCATTCTTTCTTTCGTCAATTCTCTCAGTCCTTGATTTCTATTGTTTTTCTTTATTTTTCTTTGTGTTCGCTGTCTGTATTTGTTGTTTCTGCTGTCGATTTCCATTCTTTCTTTCGTCAATTCTCTCAGTCCTTGATTTCCTATGTATTTATTTCCTTTTCTGTGTCGTCACGGTCTGTGTTTGTTGTTTCTGCTGTCGATTTCCACTCTTTCTTTCGTCAATTCTCTCAGTCCTTGATTTCTGATGTATTTCTTTTCTTTTCTTTGTCGTCACTTTCTGTATTTGTTGTTTCTGCTGTCGATTTCCATTCTTTCTTTCGTCAATTCTCTCAGTCCTTGATTTCTGATGTATTTCTTTCCTTTTCTTTGTCGTCACTGTCTGTATTTGTTGTTTCTGCTCTTGATTTCCATTCTTTCTTTCATCAATTCTCTCAGTCCTTGATTTCTGATGTATTTCTTTCCTTTTCTTTGTCGTCACTGTCTGTATTTGTTGTCTCTGCTGTCGTTTTCACCACTCTTTCTTTCGTCAATTCTCTCAGTCCTTGATTTCTGATGTATTTCTTTCCTTTTCTTTGTCGTCACTTTCTGTATTTGTTGTCTCTGCTGTCGATTTCCATTCTTTCTTTCGTCAATTCTCTCAGTCCTTGATTTCTGATGTATATATTTCTTTCCTTTTCTTCGTCGCCGCTGTCTGTATTTGTTGTTTCTGCTGTCGATTTCCATTCTTTCTTTCGTCAATTCTCTCAGTCCTTGATTTCTGATGTATTTCTTTCCTTTTCTTTGTCGTCTCTGTCTGTATTTGTTGTACCTGCTGTCGATTTCCATTCTTTCTTTCGTCAATTCTCTCAGTCCTTGATTTCTGATGTATTTCTTATCTTTTCTTTGTCGTCACGGTCTGTGATTGTTGTTTCTGCTGTCGTTTTCACCACTCTTTCTTTCGTCAATTCTCTCAGTTCTTGATTTCTGATGTATTTCTAATCTTTTCTTTGTCGTCACGGTATGTGTTTGTTGTTTCTGCTGTCGTTTTCACCACTCTTTCTTTCGTCAATTCTCTCAGTCCTTGTCTTGTGCTGCATTTCTTTCTCTTTCTTATGTCGTCACTTTCTGTCTATGTTTCTGCTGTCGTTTTCACCACTCTTTCTTTCGACAATTCTCTCAGTCCTTGATTTCCCATGTATTTCTTATCTTTTCTTTGTCGTCACGGTCTGTGTTTGTTGTTTCTGCTGTCGTTTTCACCACTCTTTCTTTCGTCAATTCTCTCAGTTCTTGATTTTTGATGTATTTCTTTCCTTTTCTTTGTCATCACTGTCTTTGTTTGTTGTTTCTGCTGTCGATTTCCATTCTTTCGTTCGTCAATTCTCTCAGTCCTTGATTTCCTATGTATTTCTTTCCTTTTCTGTGTCGTCACGGTCTGTGTTTGTTGTTTCTGCTGTCCTTTTCACAACTCTTTCTTTCGTCAATTCTCTCAGTCCTTGTCTTGTGCTGCATTTCTTTCTCTTTCTTATGTCGTCACTTTCTGTCTATGTTTCTGCTGTCGTTTTCACCACTCTTTCTTTCGTCAATTTTCTCAGTCCTTGATTTCTATTGTTTTTCTTTCCTTTTCTTTGTCGTCACTGTCTGTATTTGTTGTTTCTGCTGTCGATTTCCATTCTTTCGTTCGTCAATTCTCTCAGTCTTTGATTTTTGCTGTCAAGCTTTCTCTCTATCTTTCTTCGTCACTCAGAATTGACGAAAGTTAGAGTGGGGACAACATCAGCAGAAACACAGACGGACAGTGTCTGTCTGTAATGTCTGCTGTTGTTTTCCCACACTTTCTTTCGTCAATTCTCTCAGTTTTTGATTTCTACTGTTTCTCTTTCTCTTTCTGTTGTCGTCACTGTCTGTCTGATGTTTCTGCTGTCGATTTCCATTCTTTGTTTCGTCAATTCTCTCAGTCCTTGATTTCTGATGTATTTCTTTCCTTTTCTTTGTCGTCACTGTCTGTATTTATTGTTTCTGCTGTCGTTTTCCATTCTCTCTTTCGTCAATTCTCTCAGTCCTTGATTTCCTATGTTTTTCTTTCCTTTTCTTTGTGTTCGCTGTCTGTATTTGTTGTTTCTGCTGTCGTTTTCCATTCTTTCTTTCGTCAATTCTCTCAGTCCTTGATTTCTGATGTATTTCTTTCCTTTTCTTTGTCGTCACTTTCTGTATTTGTTGTTTCTGCTGTCGATTTCCATTCTTTCTTTCGTCAATTTTCTCAGTCCTTGATTTCTATTGTTTTTCTTTCCTTTTCTTTGTGTTCGCTGTCTGTATTTGTTGTTTCTGCTGTCGATTTCCATTCTTTCTTTCGTCAATTCTCTCAGTCCTTGATTTCCTATGTATTTATTTCCTTTTCTGTGTCGTCACTGTCTGTATTTGTTGTTTCCTGCTGTCGATTTCCATTCTTTCTTTCGTCAATTCTCTCAGTCTTTGATTTCTGATGTATTTCTTTCCTTTTCTGTGTCGTCACGGTGTGTGTTTGTTGTTTCTGCTGTTGTTTTCCCACTATTTCTTTCGTCAATTCTCTCAGTCCTCGTTTTCTGCTGTATCTCTTTCTCTTTGTTAAGTCGTCACTGTCTGTCTGTAATGTCTGCTGTCGTTTTCACCACTCTTTCTTTCGTCAATTCTCTCAGTCCTTGATTTCTATTGCTTTTCTTTCCTTTTCTTTGTGTTCGCTGTCTGTATTTGTTGTTTCTGCTGTCGATTTCCATTCTTTCTTTCGTGAATTCTCTCAGTCCTTGATTTCCTATGTATTTATTTCCTTTTCTGTGTCGTCACGGTCTGTGTTTGTTGTTTCTGCTGTCGATTTCCACTCTTTCTTTCGTCAATTCTCTCAGTCCTTGATTTCTGATGTATTTCTTTCCTTTTCTTTGTCGTCACTTTCTGTATTTGTTGTTTCTGCTGTCGATTTCCATTCTTTCTTTCGTCAATTCTCTCAGTCCTTGATTTATGATTTATTTCTTTCCTTTTCTTTGTCGTTACTGTCTGTATTTGTTGTTTCTGCTGTCGATTTCCATTCTTTCTTTCGTCAATTCTCTCAGTCCTTGATTTCCGCTCTCAATCTTTCTCTCTATCTTTCTTCGTCACTCAGAATTGACGAAAGTTAGAGTGGGGACAACATCAGCAGAAGCACAGACGGACAGTGTCTGACTGTAATGTCTGCTGTTGTTTTCCCACACTTTCTTTCGTCAATTCTCTCAGTCCTTGATTTCTGCTGTATTTCTTTCTCTTTCTGTTGTCGTCACTGTCTGTCTGATGTTTCTGCTGTTGTTTTCCCACTCTTTCTTTCGTCAATTCTCTCAGTGCTTGATTTCTGCTGTACCTCTTTCTCTTTGTTAAGTCGTCACTGTCTGTCTGATATTTCTGCTGTCGTTTTCACCATTTTTTCTTTCGTCAGTTCTCTCAGTCCTTGATTTCTGATGTATTTCTTTCCTTTTCTTTGTCGTCACTGTCTGTATTTGTTGTTTCTGCTGTCGATTTCCAATCTTTCTTTCGTCAATTCTCTCAGTCCTTGATTTCTATTGTTTTTCTTTATTTTTCTTTGTGTTTGCTGTCTGTATTTGTTGTTTCTGCTGTCGATTTCCATTCTTTCTTTCGTCAATTCTCTCAGTCCTTGATTTCTATTGTTTTTCTTTATTTTTCTTTGTGTTTGCTGTCTGTATTTGTTGTTTCTGCTGTCGATTTCCATTCTTTCTTTCGTCATTTCTCTCAGTCCTTGATTTCCTATGTATTTATTTCCTTTTCTGTGTCGTCACGGTCTGTGTTTGTTGTTTCTGCTGTCGATTTCCACTCTTTCTGTCGTCAATTCTCTCAGTCCTTGATTTATGATGTATTTCTTTTCTTTTCTTTGTCGTTACTGTCTGTATTTGTTGTTTCTGCTGTCGATTTCCACTCTTTCTGTCGTCAATTCTCTCAGTCCTTGATTTTCCATGTATTTCTTTTCTTTTCTTTGTGTTCGCTGTCTGTATTTGTTGTTTCTGCTGTCGTTTTCACCACTCTTTCTTTCGTCAATTCTCTCAGTCCTTGATTTTTGATGTATTTCTTTTTTTTTCTTTGCCATCACTGTCTTCGTTTGTTGTTTCTGCTGTCGATTTCCATTCTTTCGTTCGTCAATTCTCTCAGTCCTTGATTTCCTATGTATTTCTTTCCTTTTCTGTGTCGTCACGGTCTGTGTTTGTTGTTTCTGCTGTCGTTTTCACCACTCTTTCTTTCATCAATTCTCTCAGTCTTTGATTTCTGCTGTATTTCTTTCTCTTTCTGTTGTCGTCACTGTCTGTCTGATGTTTCTGCTGTTGTTTTCCCACTCTTTCTTTCGTCAATTCTCTCAGTCCTTGATTTCTGCTGTATCTCTTTCTCTTTCTGTTGTCGTCACTGTCTGTCTGATGTTTCTGCTGTTGTTTTCCCACTCTTTCTTTCGTCAATTCTCTCAGTCCTTGATTTCTGATGTATTTCTTTCCTTTTCTTTGTCGTCACTGTCTGTATTTGTTGTTTCTGCTGTCGATTTCCATTCTTTCTTTCGTCAATTCTCTCAGTCCTTGATTTCTATTGTTTTTCTTTATTTTTCTTTGTGTTCGCTGTCTGTATTTGTTGTTTCTGCTGTCGTTTTCCATTCTCTCTTTCGTCAATTCTCTCAGTCCTTGATTTCTTATGTTTTTCTTTCCTTTTCTTTGTGTTCGCTGTCTGTATTTGTTGTTTCTGCTGTCGTTTTCCATTCTTTCTTTCGTCAATTCTCTCAGTCCTTGATTTCTGATGTATTTCTTTCCTTTTCTTTGTCGTCACTTTCTGTATTTGTTGTTTCTGCTGTCGATTTCCATTCTTTCTTTCGTCAATTTTCTCAGTCCTTGATTTCTATTGTTTTTCTTTCCTTTTCTTTGTGTTCGCTGTCTGTATTTGTTGTTTCTGCTGTCGATTTCCATTCTTTCTTTCGTCAATTCTCTCAGTCCTTGATTTCCTATGTATTTCTTTCCTTTTCTTTGTCATCACTGTCTTCGTTTGTTGTTTCTGCTGTCGATTTCCATTCTTTCTTTCGTCAATTCTCTCAGTCCTTGATTTCTGATGTATTTTTTTCCTTTTCTGTGTCGTCACGGTTTGTGTTTGTTGTTTCTGCTGTTGTTTTCCCACTATTTCTTTCGTCAATTCTCTCAGTCCTCGTTTTCTGCTGTATCTCTTTCTCTTTGTTAAGTCGTCACTGTCTGTCTGTAATGTCTGCTGTCGTTTTCACCACTCTTTCTTTCGTCAATTCTCTCAGTCCTTGATTTCTATTGTTTTTCTTTCCTTTTCTTTGTGTTCGCTGTCTGTATTTGTTGTTTTTGCTGTCGATTTCCACTCTTTCTTTCGTCAATTCTCTCAGTCCTTGATTTCTGATGTATTTCTTTCCTTTTCTTTGTCGTCACTTTCTGTATATGTGTTTTCTGCTGTCGATTTCCATTCTTTCTTTCGTCAATTCTCTCAGTCCTTGATTTCTGCTGTCAATCTTTCTCTCTATCTTTCTTCGTCACTCAGAATTGACGAAAGTTAGAGTGGGGACAACATCAGCAGAAACACAGACGGACAGTGTCTGACTGTAATGTCTGCTGTTGTTTTCCCACACTTTCTTTCGCCAATTCTCTCAGTCCTTGATTTCTGATGTATTTCTTTCTCTTTCTGTTGTCGTCACTGTCTGTCTGATGTTTCTGCTGTTGTTTTCCCACTCTTTCTTTCGTCAATTCTCTCAGTGCTTGATTTCTGCTGTACCTCTTTCTCTTTGTTAAGTCGTCACTGTCTGTCTGATATTTCTTCTGTCGTTTTCACCATTCTTTCTTTCGTCAGTTCTCTCAGTCCTTGATTTCTGATGTATTTCTTTCCTTTTCTTTGTCGTCACTATCTGTATTTGTTGTTTCTGCTGTCGTTTTCACCTCTCTTTCTTTCGTCAATTTTCTCAGTCCTTGATTTCTGATGTATTTCTTTCCTTTTCTTTGTCGTCCCTGTCTGTATTTGTTGTTTCCTGCTGTCGATTTCCATTCTTTCTTTCGTGAATTCTCTCAGTCCTTGATTTCCTATGTATTTATTTCCTTTTCTGTGTCGTCACGGTCTGTGTTTGTTGTTTCTGCTGTCGATTTCAACTCTTTCTTCCGTCAATTCTCTCAGTCCTTGATTTCTGATGTATTTCTTTCCTTTTCTTTGTCGTCACTTTCTGTATTTGTTTTTTCTGCTGTCGATTTCAACTCTTTCTTCCGTCAATTCTCTCAGTCCTTGATTTCTGATGTATTTCTTTCCTTTTCTTTGTCGTCACTTTCTGTATATGTGTTTTCTGCTGTCGATTTCCATTCTTTCTTTCGTCAATTCTCTCAGTCCTTGATTTCCGCTCTCAATCTTTCTCTCTATCTTTCTTCGTCACTCAGAATTGACGAAAGTTAGAGTGGGGACAACATCAGCAGAAGCACAGACGGACAGTGTCTGACTGTAATGTCTGCTGTTGTTTTCCCACACTTTCTTTCGTCAATTCTCTCAGTGCTTGATTTCTGCTGTACCTCTTTCTCTTTGTTAAGTCGTCACTGTCTGTCTGATATTTCTGCTGTCGTTTTCACCATTTTTTCTTTCGTCAGTTCTCTCAGTCCTTGATTTCTGATGTATTTCTTTCCTTTTCTTTGTCGTCACTGTCTGTATTTGTTGTTTCTGCTGTCGATTTCCAATCTTTCTTTCGTCAATTCTCTCAGTCCTTGATTTCTTTTGTTTTTCTTTATTTTTCTTTGTGTTTGCTGTCTGTATTTGTTGTTTCTGCTGTCGATTTCCATTCTTTCTTTCGTCAATTCTCTCAGTCCTTGATTTCTATTGTTTTTCTTTATTTTTCTTTGTGTTTGCTGTCTGTATTTGTTGTTTCTGCTGTCGATTTCCATTCTTTCTTTCGTCATTTCTCTCAGTCCTTGATTTCCTATGTATTTATTTCCTTTTCTGTGTCGTCACGGTCTGTGTTTGTTGTTTCTGCTGTCGATTTCCACTCTTTCTGTCGTCAATTCTCTCAGTCCTTGATTTATGATGTATTTCTTTTCTTTTCTTTGTCGTTACTGTCTGTATTTGTTGTTTCTGCTGTCGATTTCCACTCTTTCTGTCGTCAATTCTCTCAGTCCTTGATTTTCCATGTATTTCTTTTCTTTTCTTTGTGTTCGCTGTCTGTATTTGTTGTTTCTGCTGTCGTTTTCACCACTCTTTCTTTCGTCAATTCTCTCAGTCCTTGATTTTTGATGTATTTCTTTTTTTTTCTTTGCCATCACTGTCTTCGTTTGTTGTTTCTGCTGTCGATTTCCATTCTTTCGTTCGTCAATTCTCTCAGTCCTTGATTTCCTATGTATTTCTTTCCTTTTCTGTGTCGTCACGGTCTGTGTTTGTTGTTTCTGCTGTCGTTTTCACCACTCTTTCTTTCATCAATTCTCTCAGTCTTTGATTTCTGCTGTATTTCTTTCTCTTTCTGTTGTCGTCACTGTCTGTCTGATGTTTCTGCTGTTGTTTTCCCACTCTTTCTTTCGTCAATTCTCTCAGTCCTTGATTTCTGCTGTATCTCTTTCTCTTTCTGTTGTCGTCACTGTCTGTCTGATGTTTCTGCTGTTGTTTTCCCACTCTTTCTTTCGTCAATTCTCTCAGTCCTTGATTTCTGATGTATTTCTTTCCTTTTCTTTGTCGTCACTGTCTGTATTTGTTGTTTCTGCTGTCGATTTCCATTCTTTCTTTCGTCAATTCTCTCAGTCCTTGATTTCTATTGTTTTTCTTTATTTTTCTTTGTGTTCGCTGTCTGTATTTGTTGTTTCTGCTGTCGTTTTCCATTCTCTCTTTCGTCAATTCTCTCAGTCCTTGATTTCCTATGTTTTTCTTTCCTTTTCTTTGTGTTCGCTGTCTGTATTTGTTGTTTCTGCTGTCGTTTTCCATTCTTTCTTTCGTCAATTCTCTCAGTCCTTGATTTCTGATGTATTTCTTTCCTTTTCTTTGTCGTCACTTTCTGTATTTGTTGTTTCTGCTGTCGATTTCCATTCTTTCTTTCGTCAATTTTCTCAGTCCTTGATTTCTATTGTTTTTCTTTCCTTTTCTTTGTGTTCGCTGTCTGTATTTGTTGTTTCTGCTGTCGATTTCCATTCTTTCTTTCGTCAATTCTCTCAGTCCTTGATTTCCTATGTATTTCTTTCCTTTTCTTTGTCATCACTGTCTTCGTTTGTTGTTTCTGCTGTCGATTTCCATTCTTTCTTTCGTCAATTCTCTCAGTCCTTGATTTCTGATGTATTTTTTTCCTTTTCTGTGTCGTCACGGTTTGTGTTTGTTGTTTCTGCTGTTGTTTTCCCACTATTTCTTTCGTCAATTCTCTCAGTCCTCGTTTTCTGCTGTATCTCTTTCTCTTTGTTAAGTCGTCACTGTCTGTCTGTAATGTCTGCTGTCGTTTTCACCACTCTTTCTTTCGTCAATTCTCTCAGTCCTTGATTTCTATTGTTTTTCTTTCCTTTTCTTTGTGTTCGCTGTCTGTATTTGTTGTTTTTGCTGTCGATTTCCATTCTTTCTTTCGTCAATTCTCTCAGTCCTTGATTTCCTATGTATTTATTTCCTTTTCTGTGTCGTCACGGTCTGTGTTTGTTGTTTCTGCTGTCGATTTCCACTCTTTCTTTCGTCAATTCTCTCAGTCCTTGATTTCTGATGTATTTCTTTCCTTTTCTTTGTCGTCACTTTCTGTATATGTGTTTTCTGCTGTCGATTTCCATTCTTTCTTTCGTCAATTCTCTCAGTCCTTGATTTCTGCTGTCAATCTTTCTCTCTATCTTTCTTCGTCACTCAGAATTGACGAAAGTTAGAGTGGGGACAACATCAGCAGAAACACAGACGGACAGTGTCTGACTGTAATGTCTGCTGTTGTTTTCCCACACTTTCTTTCGCCAATTCTCTCAGTCCTTGATTTCTGATGTATTTCTTTCTCTTTCTGTTGTCGTCACTGTCTGTCTGATGTTTCTGCTGTTGTTTTCCCACTCTTTCTTTCGTCAATTCTCTCAGTGCTTGATTTCTGCTGTACCTCTTTCTCTTTGTTAAGTCGTCACTGTCTGTCTGATATTTCTTCTGTCGTTTTCACCATTCTTTCTTTCGTCAGTTCTCTCAGTCCTTGATTTCTGATGTATTTCTTTCCTTTTCTTTGTCGTCACTATCTGTATTTGTTGTTTCTGCTGTCGTTTTCACCTCTCTTTCTTTCGTCAATTTTCTCAGTCCTTGATTTCTGATGTATTTCTTTCCTTTTCTTTGTCGTCCCTGTCTGTATTTGTTGTTTCCTGCTGTCGATTTCCATTCTTTCTTTCGTGAATTCTCTCAGTCCTTGATTTCCTATGTATTTATTTCCTTTTCTGTGTCGTCACGGTCTGTGTTTGTTGTTTCTGCTGTCGATTTCAACTCTTTCTTCCGTCAATTCTCTCAGTCCTTGATTTCTGATGTATTTCTTTCCTTTTCTTTGTCGTCACTTTCTGTATTTGTTTTTTCTGCTGTCGATTTCAACTCTTTCTTCCGTCAATTCTCTCAGTCCTTGATTTCTGATGTATTTCTTTCCTTTTCTTTGTCGTCACTTTCTGTATATGTGTTTTCTGCTGTCGATTTCCATTCTTTCTTTCGTCAATTCTCTCAGTCCTTGATTTCCGCTCTCAATCTTTCTCTCTATCTTTCTTCGTCACTCAGAATTGACGAAAGTTAGAGTGGGGACAACATCAGCAGAAGCACAGACGGACAGTGTCTGACTGTAATGTCTGCTGTTGTTTTCCCACACTTTCTTTCGTCAATTCTCTCAGTCCTTGATTTCTGCTGTATTTCTTTCTCTTTCTGTTGTCGTCACTGTCTGTCTGATGTTTCTGCTGTTGTTTTCCCACTCTTTCTTTCGTCAATTCTCTCAGTGCTTGATTTCTGCTGTACCTCTTTCTCTTTGTTAAGTCGTCACTGTCTGTCTGATATTTCTGCTGTCGTTTTCACCATTTTTTCTTTCGTCAGTTCTCTCAGTCCTTGATTTCTGATGTATTTCTTTCCTTTTCTTTGTCGTCACTGTCTGTATTTGTTGTTTCTGCTGTCGATTTCCAATCTTTCTTTCGTCAATTCTCTCAGTCCTTGATTTCTATTGTTTTTCTTTATTTTTCTTTGTGTTTGCTGTCTGTATTTGTTGTTTCTGCTGTCGATTTCCATTCTTTCTTTCGTCAATTCTCTCAGTCCTTGATTTCTATTGTTTTTCTTTATTTTTCTTTGTGTTTGCTGTCTGTATTTGTTGTTTCTGCTGTCGATTTCCATTCTTTCTTTCGTCATTTCTCTCAGTCCTTGATTTCCTATGTATTTATTTCCTTTTCTGTGTCGTCACGGTCTGTGTTTGTTGTTTCTGCTGTCGATTTCCACTCTTTCTGTCGTCAATTCTCTCAGTCCTTGATTTATGATGTATTTCTTTTCTTTTCTTTGTCGTTACTGTCTGTATTTGTTGTTTCTGCTGTCGATTTCCACTCTTTCTGTCGTCAATTCTCTCAGTCCTTGATTTTCCATGTATTTCTTTTCTTTTCTTTGTGTTCGCTGTCTGTATTTGTTGTTTCTGCTGTCGTTTTCACCACTCTTTCTTTCGTCAATTCTCTCAGTCCTTGATTTTTGATGTATTTCTTTTTTTTTCTTTGCCATCACTGTCTTCGTTTGTTGTTTCTGCTGTCGATTTCCATTCTTTCGTTCGTCAATTCTCTCAGTCCTTGATTTCCTATGTATTTCTTTCCTTTTCTGTGTCGTCACGGTCTGTGTTTGTTGTTTCTGCTGTCGTTTTCACCACTCTTTCTTTCATCAATTCTCTCAGTCTTTGATTTCTGCTGTATTTCTTTCTCTTTCTGTTGTCGTCACTGTCTGTCTGATGTTTCTGCTGTTGTTTTCCCACTCTTTCTTTCGTCAATTCTCTCAGTCCTTGATTTCTGCTGTATCTCTTTCTCTTTCTGTTGTCGTCACTGTCTGTCTGATGTTTCTGCTGTTGTTTTCCCACTCTTTCTTTCGTCAATTCTCTCAGTCCTTGATTTCTGATGTATTTCTTTCCTTTTCTTTGTCGTCACTGTCTGTATTTGTTGTTTCTGCTGTCGATTTCCATTCTTTCTTTCGTCAATTCTCTCAGTCCTTGATTTCTATTGTTTTTCTTTATTTTTCTTTGTGTTCGCTGTCTGTATTTGTTGTTTCTGCTGTCGTTTTCCATTCTCTCTTTCGTCAATTCTCTCAGTCCTTGATTTCCTATGTTTTTCTTTCCTTTTCTTTGTGTTCGCTGTCTGTATTTGTTGTTTCTGCTGTCGTTTTCCATTCTTTCTTTCGTCAATTCTCTCAGTCCTTGATTTCTGATGTATTTCTTTCCTTTTCTTTGTCGTCACTTTCTGTATTTGTTGTTTCTGCTGTCGATTTCCATTCTTTCTTTCGTCAATTCTCTCAGTCCTTGATTTATGATGTATTTCTTTTCTTTTCTTTGTCGTCACTTTCTGTATTTGTTGTTTCTGCTGTCGTTTTCACCATTCTTTCTTTCGTCAATTCTCTCAGTCCTTGATTTATGATGTATTTCTTTTCTTTTCTTTGTCGTCACTTTCTGTATTTGTTGTTTCTGCTGTCGATTTCCATTCTCACTTTCGTCAATTCTCTCAGTCCTTGATTTCTGCTGTCAATCTTTCTCTCTATCTTTCTTCGTCACTCAGAACTGACGAAACTTAGAGTGGGGACAACATCAGCAGAAACACAGACGAACAGTGTCTGACTGTAATGTCTGCTGTTGTTTTCCCACACTTTCTTTCGTCAATTCTCTCAGTCCTTGAGTTCTGCTGTATTTCTTTCTCTTTCTGTTGTCGTCACTGTCTGTCTGATGTTTCTGCTGTTGTTTTCCCACTCTTTCTTTCGTCAATTCTCTCAGTGCTTGATTTCTGCTGTACCACTTTCTCTTTGTTAAGTCGTCACTGTCTGTCTGATATTTCTGCTGTCGTTTTCACCATTCTTTCTTTCGTCAATTCTCTGAGTCCTCGTTTTCTGCTGTATCTCTTTCTCTTTGTTAAGTCTTCACTGTCTGTCTGATATTTCTGCTGTCGTTTTCACCATTCTTTCTTTCGTCAATTCTCTCAGTCCTTTATTTCTGATGTATTTCTTTCCTTTTCTTTGTCGTCACTGTCTGTATTTGTTGTTTCTGCTGTCGATTTCCATTCTTTCTTTCGTCAGTTCTCTCAGTCCTTGATTTCTGATGTATTTCTTTCCTTTTCTTTGTCGTCACTGTCTGTATTTGTTGTTTCTGCTGTCGATTTCCATTCTTTCTTTCGTCAATTCTCTCAGTCCTTGATTTCTATTGTTTTTCTTTATTTTTCTTTGTGTTCGCTGTCTGTATTTGTTGTTTCTGCTGTCGATTTCCATTCTTTCTTTCGTCAATTCTCTCAGTCCTTGATTTCCTATGTATTTATTTCCTTTTCTGTGTCGTCACGGTCTGTGTTTGTTGTTTCTGCTGTCGATTTCCACTCTTTCTTTCGTCAATTCTCTCAGTCCTTGATTTCTGATGTATTTCTTTTCTTTTCTTTGTCGTCACTTTCTGTATTTGTTGTTTCTGCTGTCGATTTCCATTCTTTCTTTCGTCAATTCTCTCAGTCCTTGATTTCTGATGTATTTCTTTCCTTTTCTTTGTCGTCACTGTCTGTATTTGTTGTTTCTGCTCTTGATTTCCATTCTTTCTTTCATCAATTCTCTCAGTCCTTGATTTCTGATGTATTTCTTTCCTTTTCTTTGTCGTCACTGTCTGTATTTGTTGTCTCTGCTGTCGTTTTCACCACTCTTTCTTTCGTCAATTCTCTCAGTCCTTGATTTCTGATGTATTTCTTTCCTTTTCTTTGTCGTCACTTTCTGTATTTGTTGTCTCTGCTGTCGATTTCCATTCTTTCTTTCGTCAATTCTCTCAGTCCTTGATTTCTGATGTATATATTTCTTTCCTTTTCTTCGTCGCCGCTGTCTGTATTTGTTGTTTCTGCTGTCGATTTCCATTCTTTCTTTCGTCAATTCTCTCAGTCCTTGATTTCTGATGTATTTCTTTCCTTTTCTTTGTCGTCTCTGTCTGTATTTGTTGTACCTGCTGTCGATTTCCATTCTTTCTTTCGTCAATTCTCTCAGTCCTTGATTTCTGATGTATTTCTTATCTTTTCTTTGTCGTCACGGTCTGTGATTGTTGTTTCTGCTGTCGTTTTCACCACTCTTTCTTTCGTCAATTCTCTCAGTTCTTGATTTCTGATGTATTTCTAATCTTTTCTTTGTCGTCACGGTCTGTGTTTGTTGTTTCTGCTGTCGTTTTCACCACTCTTTCTTTCGTCAATTCTCTCAGTCCTTGTCTTGTGCTGCATTTCTTTCTCTTTCTTATGTCGTCACTTTCTGTCTATGTTTCTGCTGTCGTTTTCACCACTCTTTCTTTCGACAATTCTCTCAGTCCTTGATTTCCCATGTATTTCTTATCTTTTCTTTGTCGTCACGGTCTGTGTTTGTTGTTTCTGCTGTCGTTTTCACCACTCTTTCTTTCGTCAATTCTCTCAGTTCTTGATTTTTGATGTATTTCTTTCCTTTTCTTTGTCATCACTGTCTTTGTTTGTTGTTTCTGCTGTCGATTTCCATTCTTTCGTTCGTCAATTCTCTCAGTCCTTGATTTCCTATGTATTTCTTTCCTTTTCTGTGTCGTCACGGTCTGTGTTTGTTGTTTCTGCTGTCCTTTTCACAACTCTTTCTTTCGTCAATTCTCTCAGTCCTTGTCTTGTGCTGCATTTCTTTCTCTTTCTTATGTCGTCACTTTCTGTCTATGTTTCTGCTGTCGTTTTCACCACTCTTTCTTTCGTCAATTTTCTCAGTCCTTGATTTCTATTGTTTTTCTTTCCTTTTCTTTGTCGTCACTGTCTGTATTTGTTGTTTCTGCTGTCGATTTCCATTCTTTCGTTCGTCAATTCTCTCAGTCTTTGATTTTTGCTGTCAAGCTTTCTCTCTATCTTTCTTCGTCACTCAGAATTGACGAAAGTTAGAGTGGGGACAACATCAGCAGAAACACAGACGGACAGTGTCTGTCTGTAATGTCTGCTGTTGTTTTCCCACACTTTCTTTCGTCAATTCTCTCAGTTTTTGATTTCTACTGTTTCTTTTCTCTTTCTGTTGTCGTCACTGTCTGTCTGATGTTTCTGCTGTCGATTTCCATTCTTTGTTTCGTCAATTCTCTCAGTCCTTGATTTCTGATGTATTTCTTTCCTTTTCTTTGTCGTCACTGTCTGTATTTGTTGTTTCTGCTGTCGTTTTCCATTCTCTCTTTCGTCAATTCTCTCAGTCCTTGATTTCCTATGTTTTTCTTTCCTTTTCTTTGTGTTCGCTGTCTGTATTTGTTGTTTCTGCTGTCGTTTTCCATTCTTTCTTTCGTCAATTCTCTCAGTCCTTGATTTCTGATGTATTTCTTTCCTTTTCTTTGTCGTCACTTTCTGTATTTGTTGTTTCTGCTGTCGATTTCCATTCTTTCTTTCGTCAATTTTCTCAGTCCTTGATTTCTATTGTTTTTCTTTCCTTTTCTTTGTGTTCGCTGTCTGTATTTGTTGTTTCTGCTGTCGATTTCCATTCTTTCTTTCGTCAATTCTCTCAGTCCTTGATTTCCTATGTATTTATTTCCTTTTCTGTGTCGTCACTGTCTGTATTTGTTGTTTCCTGCTGTCGATTTCCATTCTTTCTTTCGTCAATTCTCTCAGTCTTTGATTTCTGATGTATTTCTTTCCTTTTCTGTGTCGTCACGGTGTGTGTTTGTTGTTTCTGCTGTTGTTTTCCCACTATTTCTTTCGTCAATTCTCTCAGTCCTCGTTTTCTGCTGTATCTCTTTCTCTTTGTTAAGTCGTCACTGTCTGTCTGTAATGTCTGCTGTCGTTTTCACCACTCTTTCTTTCGTCAATTCTCTCAGTCCTTGATTTCTATTGTTTTTCTTTCCTTTTCTTTGTGTTCGCTGTCTGTATTTGTTGTTTCTGCTGTCGATTTCCATTCTTTCTTTCGTGAATTCTCTCAGTCCTTGATTTCCTATGTATTTATTTCCTTTTCTGTGTCGTCACGGTCTGTGTTTGTTGTTTCTGCTGTCGATTTCCACTCTTTCTTTCGTCAATTCTCTCAGTCCTTGATTTCTGATGTATTTCTTTCCTTTTCTTTGTCGTCACTTTCTGTATTTGTTGTTTCTGCTGTCGATTTCCATTCTTTCTTTCGTCAATTCTCTCAGTCCTTGATTTATGATTTATTTCTTTCCTTTTCTTTGTCGTTACTGTCTGTATTTGTTGTTTCTGCTGTCGATTTCCATTCTTTCTTTCGTCAATTCTCTCAGTCCTTGATTTCCGCTCTCAATCTTTCTCTCTATCTTTCTTCGTCACTCAGAATTGACGAAAGTTAGAGTGGGGACAACATCAGCAGAAGCACAGACGGACAGTGTCTGACTGTAATGTCTGCTGTTGTTTTCCCACACTTTCTTTCGTCAATTCTCTCAGTCCTTGATTTCTGCTGTATTTCTTTCTCTTTCTGTTGTCGTCACTGTCTGTCTGATGTTTCTGCTGTTGTTTTCCCACTCTTTCTTTCGTCAATTCTCTCAGTGCTTGATTTCTGCTGTACCTCTTTCTCTTTGTTAAGTCGTCACTGTCTGTCTGATATTTCTGCTGTCGTTTTCACCATTTTTTCTTTCGTCAGTTCTCTCAGTCCTTGATTTCTGATGTATTTCTTTCCTTTTCTTTGTCGTCACTGTCTGTATTTGTTGTTTCTGCTGTCGATTTCCAATCTTTCTTTCGTCAATTCTCTCAGTCCTTGATTTCTATTGTTTTTCTTTATTTTTCTTTGTGTTTGCTGTCTGTATTTGTTGTTTCTGCTGTCGATTTCCATTCTTTCTTTCGTCAATTCTCTCAGTCCTTGATTTCTATTGTTTTTCTTTATTTTTCTTTGTGTTTGCTGTCTGTATTTGTTGTTTCTGCTGTCGATTTCCATTCTTTCTTTCGTCATTTCTCTCAGTCCTTGATTTCCTATGTATTTATTTCCTTTTCTGTGTCGTCACGGTCTGTGTTTGTTGTTTCTGCTGTCGATTTCCACTCTTTCTGTCGTCAATTCTCTCAGTCCTTGATTTATGATGTATTTCTTTTCTTTTCTTTGTCGTTACTGTCTGTATTTGTTGTTTCTGCTGTCGATTTCCACTCTTTCTGTCGTCAATTCTCTCAGTCCTTGATTTTCCATGTATTTCTTTTCTTTTCTTTGTGTTCGCTGTCTGTATTTGTTGTTTCTGCTGTCGTTTTCACCACTCTTTCTTTCGTCAATTCTCTCAGTCCTTGATTTTTGATGTATTTCTTTTTTTTCTTTGCCATCACTGTCTTCGTTTGTTGTTTCTGCTGTCGATTTCCATTCTTTCGTTCGTCAATTCTCTCAGTCCTTGATTTCCTATGTATTTCTTTCCTTTTCTGTGTCGTCACGGTCTGTGTTTGTTGTTTCTGCTGTCGTTTTCACCACTCTTTCTTTCATCAATTCTCTCAGTCTTTGATTTCTGCTGTATTTCTTTCTCTTTCTGTTGTCGTCACTGTCTGTCTGATGTTTCTGCTGTTGTTTTCCCACTCTTTCTTTCGTCAATTCTCTCAGTCCTTGATTTCTGCTGTATCTCTTTCTCTTTCTGTTGTCGTCACTGTCTGTCTGATGTTTCTGCTGTTGTTTTCCCACTCTTTCTTTCGTCAATTCTCTCAGTCCTTGATTTCTGATGTATTTCTTTCCTTTTCTTTGTCGTCACTGTCTGTATTTGTTGTTTCTGCTGTCGATTTCCATTCTTTCTTTCGTCAATTCTCTCAGTCCTTGATTTCTATTGTTTTTCTTTATTTTTCTTTGTGTTCGCTGTCTGTATTTGTTGTTTCTGCTGTCGTTTTCCATTCTCTCTTTCGTCAATTCTCTCAGTCCTTGATTTCCTATGTTTTTCTTTCCTTTTCTTTGTGTTCGCTGTCTGTATTTGTTGTTTCTGCTGTCGTTTTCCATTCTTTCTTTCGTCAATTCTCTCAGTCCTTGATTTCTGATGTATTTCTTTCCTTTTCTTTGTCGTCACTTTCTGTATTTGTTGTTTCTGCTGTCGATTTCCATTCTTTCTTTCGTCAATTTTCTCAGTCCTTGATTTCTATTGTTTTTCTTTCCTTTTCTTTGTGTTCGCTGTCTGTATTTGTTGTTTCTGCTGTCGATTTCCATTCTTTCTTTCGTCAATTCTCTCAGTCCTTGATTTCCTATGTATTTCTTTCCTTTTCTTTGTCATCACTGTCTTCGTTTGTTGTTTCTGCTGTCGATTTCCATTCTTTCTTTCGTCAATTCTCTCAGTCCTTGATTTCTGATGTATTTTTTTCCTTTTCTGTGTCGTCACGGTTTGTGTTTGTTGTTTCTGCTGTTGTTTTCCCACTATTTCTTTCGTCAATTCTCTCAGTCCTCGTTTTCTGCTGTATCTCTTTCTCTTTGTTAAGTCGTCACTGTCTGTCTGTAATGTCTGCTGTCGTTTTCACCACTCTTTCTTTCGTCAATTCTCTCAGTCCTTGATTTCTATTGTTTTTCTTTCCTTTTCTTTGTGTTCGCTGTCTGTATTTGTTGTTTTTGCTGTCGATTTCCATTCTTTCTTTCGTCAATTCTCTCAGTCCTTGATTTCCTATGTATTTATTTCCTTTTCTGTGTCGTCACGGTCTGTGTTTGTTGTTTCTGCTGTCGATTTCCACTCTTTCTTTCGTCAATTCTCTCAGTCCTTGATTTCTGATGTATTTCTTTCCTTTTCTTTGTCGTCACTTTCTGTATATGTGTTTTCTGCTGTCGATTTCCATTCTTTCTTTCGTCAATTCTCTCAGTCCTTGATTTCTGCTGTCAATCTTTCTCTCTATCTTTCTTCGTCACTCAGAATTGACGAAAGTTAGAGTGGGGACAACATCAGCAGAAACACAGACGGACAGTGTCTGACTGTAATGTCTGCTGTTGTTTTCCCACACTTTCTTTCGCCAATTCTCTCAGTCCTTGATTTCTGATGTATTTCTTTCTCTTTCTGTTGTCGTCACTGTCTGTCTGATGTTTCTGCTGTTGTTTTCTCACTCTTTCTTTCGTCAATTCTCTCAGTGCTTGATTTCTGCTGTACCTCTTTCTCTTTGTTAAGTCGTCACTGTCTGTCTGATATTTCTTCTGTCGTTTTCACCATTCTTTCTTTCGTCAGTTCTCTCAGTCCTTGATTTCTGATGTATTTCTTTCCTTTTCTTTGTCGTCACTATCTGTATTTGTTGTTTCTGCTGTCGTTTTCACCTCTCTTTCTTTCGTCAATTTTCTCAGTCCTTGATTTCTGATGTATTTCTTTCCTTTTCTTTGTCGTCCCTGTCTGTATTTGTTGTTTCCTGCTGTCGATTTCCATTCTTTCTTTCGTGAATTCTCTCAGTCCTTGATTTCCTATGTATTTATTTCCTTTTCTGTGTCGTCACGGTCTGTGTTTGTTGTTTCTGCTGTCGATTTCAACTCTTTCTTCCGTCAATTCTCTCAGTCCTTGATTTCTGATGTATTTCTTTCCTTTTCTTTGTCGTCACTTTCTGTATTTGTTTTTTCTGCTGTCGATTTCAACTCTTTCTTCCGTCAATTCTCTCAGTCCTTGATTTCTGATGTATTTCTTTCCTTTTCTTTGTCGTCACTTTCTGTATATGTGTTTTCTGCTGTCGATTTCCATTCTTTCTTTCGTCAAATCTCTCAGTCCTTGATTTCCTATGTTTTTCTTTCCTTTTCTTTGTGTTCGCTGTCTGTATTTGTTGTTTCTGCTGTCGTTTTCCATTCTTTCTTTCGTCAATTCTCTCAGTCCTTGATTTCTGATGTATTTCTTTCCTTTTCTTTGTCGTCACTTTCTGTATTTGTTGTTTCTGCTGTCGATTTCCATTCTTTCTTTCGTCAATTTTCTCAGTCCTTGATTTCTATTGTTTTTCTTTCCTTTTCTTTGTGTTCGCTGTCTGTATTTGTTGTTTCTGCTGTCGATTTCCATTCTTTCTTTCGTCAATTCTCTCAGTCCTTGATTTCCTATGTATTTATTTCCTTTTCTGTGTCGTCACTGTCTGTATTTGTTGTTTCCTGCTGTCGATTTCCATTCTTTCTTTCGTCAATTCTCTCAGTCTTTGATTTCTGATGTATTTCTTTCCTTTTCTGTGTCGTCACGGTGTGTGTTTGTTGTTTCTGCTGTTGTTTTCCCACTATTTCTTTCGTCAATTCTCTCAGTCCTCGTTTTCTGCTGTATCTCTTTCTCTTTGTTAAGTCGTCACTGTCTGTCTGTAATGTCTGCTGTCGTTTTCACCACTCTTTCTTTCGTCAATTCTCTCAGTCCTTGATTTCTATTGTTTTTCTTTCCTTTTCTTTGTGTTCGCTGTCTGTATTTGTTGTTTCTGCTGTCGATTTCCATTCTTTCTTTCGTGAATTCTCTCAGTCCTTGATTTCCTATGTATTTATTTCCTTTTCTGTGTCGTCACGGTCTGTGTTTGTTGTTTCTGCTGTCGATTTCCACTCTTTCTTTCGTCAATTCTCTCAGTCCTTGATTTCTGATGTATTTCTTTCCTTTTCTTTGTCGTCACTTTCTGTATTTGTTGTTTCTGCTGTCGATTTCCATTCTTTCTTTCGTCAATTCTCTCAGTCCTTGATTTATGATTTATTTCTTTCCTTTTCTTTGTCGTTACTGTCTGTATTTGTTGTTTCTGCTGTCGATTTCCATTCTTTCTTTCGTCAATTCTCTCAGTCCTTGATTTCCGCTCTCAATCTTTCTCTCTATCTTTCTTCGTCACTCAGAATTGACGAAAGTTAGAGTGGGGACAACATCAGCAGAAGCACAGACGGACAGTGTCTGACTGTAATGTCTGCTGTTGTTTTCCCACACTTTCTTTCGTCAATTCTCTCAGTCCTTGATTTCTGCTGTATTTCTTTCTCTTTCTGTTGTCGTCACTGTCTGTCTGATGTTTCTGCTGTTGTTTTCCCACTCTTTCTTTCGTCAATTCTCTCAGTGCTTGATTTCTGCTGTACCTCTTTCTCTTTGTTAAGTCGTCACTGTCTGTCTGATATTTCTGCTGTCGTTTTCACCATTTTTTCTTTCGTCAGTTCTCTCAGTCCTTGATTTCTGATGTATTTCTTTCCTTTTCTTTGTCGTCACTGTCTGTATTTGTTGTTTCTGCTGTCGATTTCCAATCTTTCTTTCGTCAATTCTCTCAGTCCTTGATTTCTATTGTTTTTCTTTATTTTTCTTTGTGTTTGCTGTCTGTATTTGTTGTTTCTGCTGTCGATTTCCATTCTTTCTTTCGTCAATTCTCTCAGTCCTTGATTTCTATTGTTTTTCTTTATTTTTCTTTGTGTTTGCTGTCTGTATTTGTTGTTTCTGCTGTCGATTTCCATTCTTTCTTTCGTCATTTCTCTCAGTCCTTGATTTCCTATGTATTTATTTCCTTTTCTGTGTCGTCACGGTCTGTGTTTGTTGTTTCTGCTGTCGATTTCCACTCTTTCTGTCGTCAATTCTCTCAGTCCTTGATTTATGATGTATTTCTTTTCTTTTCTTTGTCGTTACTGTCTGTATTTGTTGTTTCTGCTGTCGATTTCCACTCTTTCTGTCGTCAATTCTCTCAGTCCTTGATTTTCCATGTATTTCTTTTCTTTTCTTTGTGTTCGCTGTCTGTATTTGTTGTTTCTGCTGTCGTTTTCACCACTCTTTCTTTCGTCAATTCTCTCAGTCCTTGATTTTTGATGTATTTCTTTTTTTTTCTTTGCCATCACTGTCTTCGTTTGTTGTTTCTGCTGTCGATTTCCATTCTTTCGTTCGTCAATTCTCTCAGTCCTTGATTTCCTATGTATTTCTTTCCTTTTCTGTGTCGTCACGGTCTGTGTTTGTTGTTTCTGCTGTCGTTTTCACCACTCTTTCTTTCATCAATTCTCTCAGTCTTTGATTTCTGCTGTATTTCTTTCTCTTTCTGTTGTCGTCACTGTCTGTCTGATGTTTCTGCTGTTGTTTTCCCACTCTTTCTTTCGTCAATTCTCTCAGTGCTTGATTTCTGCTGTACCTCTTTCTCTTTGTTAAGTCGTCACTGTCTGTCTGATATTTCTGCTGTCGTTTTCACCATTCTTTCTTTCGTCAATTCTCTCAGTCCTTGATTTCTGATGTATTTCTTTCCTTTTCTTTGTCGTCACTGTCTGTATTTGTTGTTTCTGCTGTCGATTTCCATTCTTTCTTTCGTCAATTCTCTCAGTCCTTGATTTCTGATGTATTTCTTTCCTTTTCTTTGTCGTCACTGTCTGTATTTGTTGTTTCTGCTGTCGATTTCCATTCTTTCTTTCGTCAATTCTCTCAGTCCTTGATTTCTATTGTTTTTCTTTCCTTTTCTTTGTGTTCGCTGTCTGTATTTGTTGTTTCTGCTGTCGATTTCCATTCTTTCTTTCGTCAATTCTCTCAGTCCTTGATTTCCTATGTATTTATTTCCTTTTCTGTGTCGTCACGGTCTGTGTTTGTTGTTTCTGCTGTCAATTTCCACTCTTTCTGTCGTCAATTCTCTCAGTCCTTGATTTCTGATGTATTTCTTTCCTTTTCTTTGTCGTCACTTTCTGTATTTGTTGTTTCTGCTGTCGATTTCCATTCTTTCTTTCGTCAATTCTCTCAGTCCTTGATTTATGATGTATTTCTTTTCTTTTCTTTGTCGTCACTTTCTGTATTTGTTGTTTCTGCTGTCGATTTCCATTCTTTCTTTCGTCAATTCTCTCAGTCCTTGATTTATGATGTATTTCTTTTCTTTTCTTTGTCGTCACTTTCTGTATTTGTTGTTTCTGCTGTCGTTTTCACCATTCTTTCTTTCGTCAATTCTCTCAGTCCTTGATTTATGATGTATTTCTTTTCTTTTCTTTGTCGTCACTTTCTGTATTTGTTGTTTCTGCTGTCGATTTCCATTCTCACTTTCGTCAATTCTCTCAGTCCTTGATTTCTGCTGTCAATCTTTCTCTCTATCTTTCTTCGTCACTCAGAACTGACGAAACTTAGAGTGGGGACAACATCAGCAGAAACACAGACGAACAGTGTCTGACTGTAATGTCTGCTGTTGTTTTCCCACACTTTCTTTCGTCAATTCTCTCAGTCCTTGAGTTCTGCTGTATTTCTTTCTCTTTCTGTTGTCGTCACTGTCTGTCTGATGTTTCTGCTGTTGTTTTCCCACTCTTTCTTTCGTCAATTCTCTCAGTGCTTGATTTCTGCTGTACCACTTTCTCTTTGTTAAGTCGTCACTGTCTGTCTGATATTTCTGCTGTCGTTTTCACCATTCTTTCTTTCGTCAATTCTCTGAGTCCTCGTTTTCTGCTGTATCTCTTTCTCTTTGTTAAGTCTTCACTGTCTGTCTGATATTTCTGCTGTCGTTTTCACCATTCTTTCTTTCGTCAATTCTCTCAGTCCTTTATTTCTGATGTATTTCTTTCCTTTTCTTTGTCGTCACTGTCTGTATTTGTTGTTTCTGCTGTCGATTTCCATTCTTTCTTTCGTCAGTTCTCTCAGTCCTTGATTTCTGATGTATTTCTTTCCTTTTCTTTGTCGTCACTGTCTGTATTTGTTGTTTCTGCTGTCGATTTCCATTCTTTCTTTCGTCAATTCTCTCAGTCCTTGATTTCTATTGTTTTTCTTTATTTTTCTTTGTGTTCGCTGTCTGTATTTGTTGTTTCTGCTGTCGATTTCCATTCTTTCTTTCGTCAATTCTCTCAGTCCTTGATTTCCTATGTATTTATTTCCTTTTCTGTGTCGTCACGGTCTGTGTTTGTTGTTTCTGCTGTCGATTTCCACTCTTTCTTTCGTCAATTCTCTCAGTCCTTGATTTCTGATGTATTTCTTTTCTTTTCTTTGTCGTCACTTTCTGTATTTGTTGTTTCTGCTGTCGATTTCCATTCTTTCTTTCGTCAATTCTCTCAGTCCTTGATTTCTGATGTATTTCTTTCCTTTTCTTTGTCGTCACTGTCTGTATTTGTTGTTTCTGCTCTTGATTTCCATTCTTTCTTTCATCAATTCTCTCAGTCCTTGATTTCTGATGTATTTCTTTCCTTTTCTTTGTCGTCACTGTCTGTATTTGTTGTCTCTGCTGTCGTTTTCACCACTCTTTCTTTCGTCAATTCTCTCAGTCCTTGATTTCTGATGTATTTCTTTCCTTTTCTTTGTCGTCACTTTCTGTATTTGTTGTCTCTGCTGTCGATTTCCATTCTTTCTTTCGTCAATTCTCTCAGTCCTTGATTTCTGATGTATATATTTCTTTCCTTTTCTTCGTCGCCGCTGTCTGTATTTGTTGTTTCTGCTGTCGATTTCCATTCTTTCTTTCGTCAATTCTCTCAGTCCTTGATTTCTGATGTATTTCTTTCCTTTTCTTTGTCGTCTCTGTCTGTATTTGTTGTACCTGCTGTCGATTTCCATTCTTTCTTTCGTCAATTCTCTCAGTCCTTGATTTCTGATGTATTTCTTATCTTTTCTTTGTCGTCACGGTCTGTGATTGTTGTTTCTGCTGTCGTTTTCACCACTCTTTCTTTCGTCAATTCTCTCAGTTCTTGATTTCTGATGTATTTCTAATCTTTTCTTTGTCGTCACGGTCTGTGTTTGTTGTTTCTGCTGTCGTTTTCACCACTCTTTCTTTCGTCAATTCTCTCAGTCCTTGTCTTGTGCTGCATTTCTTTCTCTTTCTTATGTCGTCACTTTCTGTCTATGTTTCTGCTGTCGTTTTCACCACTCTTTCTTTCGACAATTCTCTCAGTCCTTGATTTCCCATGTATTTCTTATCTTTTCTTTGTCGTCACGGTCTGTGTTTGTTGTTTCTGCTGTCGTTTTCACCACTCTTTCTTTCGTCAATTCTCTCAGTTCTTGATTTTTGATGTATTTCTTTCCTTTTCTTTGTCATCACTGTCTTTGTTTGTTGTTTCTGCTGTCGATTTCCATTCTTTCGTTCGTCAATTCTCTCAGTCCTTGATTTCCTATGTATTTCTTTCCTTTTCTGTGTCGTCACGGTCTGTGTTTGTTGTTTCTGCTGTCCTTTTCACAACTCTTTCTTTCGTCAATTCTCTCAGTCCTTGTCTTGTGCTGCATTTCTTTCTCTTTCTTATGTCGTCACTTTCTGTCTATGTTTCTGCTGTCGTTTTCACCACTCTTTCTTTCGTCAATTTTCTCAGTCCTTGATTTCTATTGTTTTTCTTTCCTTTTCTTTGTCGTCACTGTCTGTATTTGTTGTTTCTGCTGTCGATTTCCATTCTTTCGTTCGTCAATTCTCTCAGTCTTTGATTTTTGCTGTCAAGCTTTCTCTCTATCTTTCTTCGTCACTCAGAATTGACGAAAGTTAGAGTGGGGACAACATCAGCAGAAACACAGACGGACAGTGTCTGTCTGTAATGTCTGCTGTTGTTTTCCCACACTTTCTTTCGTCAATTCTCTCAGTTTTTGATTTCTACTGTTTCTCTTTCTCTTTCTGTTGTCGTCACTGTCTGTCTGATGTTTCTGCTGTCGATTTCCATTCTTTGTTTCGTCAATTCTCTCAGTCCTTGATTTCTGATGTATTTCTTTCCTTTTCTTTGTCGTCACTGTCTGTATTTGTTGTTTCTGCTGTCGTTTTCCATTCTCTCTTTCGTCAATTCTCTCAGTCCTTGATTTCCTATGTTTTTCTTTCCTTTTCTTTGTGTTCGCTGTCTGTATTTGTTGTTTCTGCTGTCGTTTTCCATTCTTTCTTTCGTCAATTCTCTCAGTCCTTGATTTCTGATGTATTTCTTTCCTTTTCTTTGTCGTCACTTTCTGTATTTGTTGTTTCTGCTGTCGATTTCCATTCTTTCTTTCGTCAATTTTCTCAGTCCTTGATTTCTATTGTTTTTCTTTCCTTTTCTTTGTGTTCGCTGTCTGTATTTGTTGTTTCTGCTGTCGATTTCCATTCTTTCTTTCGTCAATTCTCTCAGTCCTTGATTTCCTATGTATTTATTTCCTTTTCTGTGTCGTCACTGTCTGTATTTGTTGTTTCCTGCTGTCGATTTCCATTCTTTCTTTCGTCAATTCTCTCAGTCTTTGATTTCTGATGTATTTCTTTCCTTTTCTGTGTCGTCACGGTGTGTGTTTGTTGTTTCTGCTGTTGTTTTCCCACTATTTCTTTCGTCAATTCTCTCAGTCCTCGTTTTCTGCTGTATCTCTTTCTCTTTGTTAAGTCGTCACTGTCTGTCTGTAATGTCTGCTGTCGTTTTCACCACTCTTTCTTTCGTCAATTCTCTCAGTCCTTGATTTCTATTGTTTTTCTTTCCTTTTCTTTGTGTTCGCTGTCTGTATTTGTTGTTTCTGCTGTCGATTTCCATTCTTTCTTTCGTGAATTCTCTCAGTCCTTGATTTCCTATGTATTTATTTCCTTTTCTGTGTCGTCACGGTCTGTGTTTGTTGTTTCTGCTGTCGATTTCCACTCTTTCTTTCGTCAATTCTCTCAGTCCTTGATTTCTGATGTATTTCTTTCCTTTTCTTTGTCGTCACTTTCTGTATTTGTTGTTTCTGCTGTCGATTTCCATTCTTTCTTTCGTCAATTCTCTCAGTCCTTGATTTATGATTTATTTCTTTCCTTTTCTTTGTCGTTACTGTCTGTATTTGTTGTTTCTGCTGTCGATTTCCATTCTTTCTTTCGTCAATTCTCTCAGTCCTTGATTTCCGCTCTCAATCTTTCTCTCTATCTTTCTTCGTCACTCAGAATTGACGAAAGTTAGAGTGGGGACAACATCAGCAGAAGCACAGACGGACAGTGTCTGACTGTAATGTCTGCTGTTGTTTTCCCACACTTTCTTTCGTCAATTCTCTCAGTCCTTGATTTCTGCTGTATTTCTTTCTCTTTCTGTTGTCGTCACTGTCTGTCTGATGTTTCTGCTGTTGTTTTCCCACTCTTTCTTTCGTCAATTCTCTCAGTGCTTGATTTCTGCTGTACCTCTTTCTCTTTGTTAAGTCGTCACTGTCTGTCTGATATTTCTGCTGTCGTTTTCACCATTTTTTCTTTCGTCAGTTCTCTCAGTCCTTGATTTCTGATGTATTTCTTTCCTTTTCTTTGTCGTCACTGTCTGTATTTGTTGTTTCTGCTGTCGATTTCCAATCTTTCTTTCGTCAATTCTCTCAGTCCTTGATTTCTATTGTTTTTCTTTATTTTTCTTTGTGTTTGCTGTCTGTATTTGTTGTTTCTGCTGTCGATTTCCATTCTTTCTTTCGTCAATTCTCTCAGTCCTTGATTTCTATTGTTTTTCTTTATTTTTCTTTGTGTTTGCTGTCTGTATTTGTTGTTTCTGCTGTCGATTTCCATTCTTTCTTTCGTCATTTCTCTCAGTCCTTGATTTCCTATGTATTTATTTCCTTTTCTGTGTCGTCACGGTCTGTGTTTGTTGTTTCTGCTGTCGATTTCCACTCTTTCTGTCGTCAATTCTCTCAGTCCTTGATTTATGATGTATTTCTTTTCTTTTCTTTGTCGTTACTGTCTGTATTTGTTGTTTCTGCTGTCGATTTCCACTCTTTCTGTCGTCAATTCTCTCAGTCCTTGATTTTCCATGTATTTCTTTTCTTTTCTTTGTGTTCGCTGTCTGTATTTGTTGTTTCTGCTGTCGTTTTCACCACTCTTTCTTTCGTCAATTCTCTCAGTCCTTGATTTTTGATGTATTTCTTTTTTTTTCTTTGCCATCACTGTCTTCGTTTGTTGTTTCTGCTGTCGATTTCCATTCTTTCGTTCGTCAATTCTCTCAGTCCTTGATTTCCTATGTATTTCTTTCCTTTTCTGTGTCGTCACGGTCTGTGTTTGTTGTTTCTGCTGTCGTTTTCACCACTCTTTCTTTCATCAATTCTCTCAGTCTTTGATTTCTGCTGTATTTCTTTCTCTTTCTGTTGTCGTCACTGTCTGTCTGATGTTTCTGCTGTTGTTTTCCCACTCTTTCTTTCGTCAATTCTCTCAGTCCTTGATTTCTGCTGTATCTCTTTCTCTTTCTGTTGTCGTCACTGTCTGTCTGATGTTTCTGCTGTTGTTTTCCCACTCTTTCTTTCGTCAATTCTCTCAGTCCTTGATTTCTGATGTATTTCTTTCCTTTTCTTTGTCGTCACTGTCTGTATTTGTTGTTTCTGCTGTCGATTTCCATTCTTTCTTTCGTCAATTCTCTCAGTCCTTGATTTCTATTGTTTTTCTTTATTTTTCTTTGTGTTCGCTGTCTGTATTTGTTGTTTCTGCTGTCGTTTTCCATTCTCTCTTTCGTCAATTCTCTCAGTCCTTGATTTCCTATGTTTTTCTTTCCTTTTCTTTGTGTTCGCTGTCTGTATTTGTTGTTTCTGCTGTCGTTTTCCATTCTTTCTTTCGTCAATTCTCTCAGTCCTTGATTTCTGATGTATTTCTTTCCTTTTCTTTGTCGTCACTTTCTGTATTTGTTGTTTCTGCTGTCGATTTCCATTCTTTCTTTCGTCAATTTTCTCAGTCCTTGATTTCTATTGTTTTTCTTTCCTTTTCTTTGTGTTCGCTGTCTGTATTTGTTGTTTCTGCTGTCGATTTCCATTCTTTCTTTCGTCAATTCTCTCAGTCCTTGATTTCCTATGTATTTCTTTCCTTTTCTTTGTCATCACTGTCTTCGTTTGTTGTTTCTGCTGTCGATTTCCATTCTTTCTTTCGTCAATTCTCTCAGTCCTTGATTTCTGATGTATTTTTTTCCTTTTCTGTGTCGTCACGGTTTGTGTTTGTTGTTTCTGCTGTTGTTTTCCCACTATTTCTTTCGTCAATTCTCTCAGTCCTCGTTTTCTGCTGTATCTCTTTCTCTTTGTTAAGTCGTCACTGTCTGTCTGTAATGTCTGCTGTCGTTTTCACCACTCTTTCTTTCGTCAATTCTCTCAGTCCTTGATTTCTATTGTTTTTCTTTCCTTTTCTTTGTGTTCGCTGTCTGTATTTGTTGTTTTTGCTGTCGATTTCCATTCTTTCTTTCGTCAATTCTCTCAGTCCTTGATTTCCTATGTATTTATTTCCTTTTCTGTGTCGTCACGGTCTGTGTTTGTTGTTTCTGCTGTCGATTTCCACTCTTTCTTTCGTCAATTCTCTCAGTCCTTGATTTCTGATGTATTTCTTTCCTTTTCTTTGTCGTCACTTTCTGTATATGTGTTTTCTGCTGTCGATTTCCATTCTTTCTTTCGTCAATTCTCTCAGTCCTTGATTTCTGCTGTCAATCTTTCTCTCTATCTTTCTTCGTCACTCAGAATTGACGAAAGTTAGAGTGGGGACAACATCAGCAGAAACACAGACGGACAGTGTCTGACTGTAATGTCTGCTGTTGTTTTCCCACACTTTCTTTCGCCAATTCTCTCAGTCCTTGATTTCTGATGTATTTCTTTCTCTTTCTGTTGTCGTCACTGTCTGTCTGATGTTTCTGCTGTTGTTTTCCCACTCTTTCTTTCGTCAATTCTCTCAGTGCTTGATTTCTGCTGTACCTCTTTCTCTTTGTTAAGTCGTCACTGTCTGTCTGATATTTCTTCTGTCGTTTTCACCATTCTTTCTTTCGTCAGTTCTCTCAGTCCTTGATTTCTGATGTATTTCTTTCCTTTTCTTTGTCGTCACTATCTGTATTTGTTGTTTCTGCTGTCGTTTTCACCTCTCTTTCTTTCGTCAATTTTCTCAGTCCTTGATTTCTGATGTATTTCTTTCCTTTTCTTTGTCGTCCCTGTCTGTATTTGTTGTTTCCTGCTGTCGATTTCCATTCTTTCTTTCGTGAATTCTCTCAGTCCTTGATTTCCTATGTATTTATTTCCTTTTCTGTGTCGTCACGGTCTGTGTTTGTTGTTTCTGCTGTCGATTTCAACTCTTTCTTCCGTCAATTCTCTCAGTCCTTGATTTCTGATGTATTTCTTTCCTTTTCTTTGTCGTCACTTTCTGTATTTGTTTTTTCTGCTGTCGATTTCAACTCTTTCTTCCGTCAATTCTCTCAGTCCTTGATTTCTGATGTATTTCTTTCCTTTTCTTTGTCGTCACTTTCTGTATATGTGTTTTCTGCTGTCGATTTCCATTCTTTCTTTCGTCAATTCTCTCAGTCCTTGATTTCTGCTGTCAATCTTTCTCTCTATCTTTCTTCGTCACTCAGAATTGACGAAAGTTAGAGTGGGGACAACATCAGCAGAAACACAGACGGACAGTGTCTGACTGTAATGTCTGCTGTTGTTTTCCCACACTTTCTTTCGCCAATTCTCTCAGTCCTTGATTTCTGATGTATTTCTTTCTCTTTCTGTTGTCGTCACTGTCTGTCTGATGTTTCTGCTGTTGTTTTCCCACTCTTTCTTTCGTCAATTCTCTCAGTGCTTGATTTCTGCTGTACCTCTTTCTCTTTGTTAAGTCGTCACTGTCTGTCTGATATTTCTTCTGTCGTTTTCACCATTCTTTCTTTCGTCAGTTCTCTCAGTCCTTGATTTCTGATGTATTTCTTTCCTTTTCTTTGTCGTCACTATCTGTATTTGTTGTTTCTGCTGTCGTTTTCACCTCTCTTTCTTTCGTCAATTTTCTCAGTCCTTGATTTCTGATGTATTTCTTTCCTTTTCTTTGTCGTCCCTGTCTGTATTTGTTGTTTCCTGCTGTCGATTTCCATTCTTTCTTTCGTGAATTCTCTCAGTCCTTGATTTCCTATGTATTTATTTCCTTTTCTGTGTCGTCACGGTCTGTGTTTGTTGTTTCTGCTGTCGATTTCAACTCTTTCTTCCGTCAATTCTCTCAGTCCTTGATTTCTGATGTATTTCTTTCCTTTTCTTTGTCGTCACTTTCTGTATTTGTTTTTTCTGCTGTCGATTTCCATTCTTTCGTTCGTCAATTCTCTCAGTCCTTGATTTCTATTGTTTTTCTTTATTTTTCTTTGTGTTCGCTGTCTGTATTTGTTGTTTCTGCTGTTGATTTCCATTCTTGCTTTCGTCAATTCTCTCAGTCCTTGATTTCTGCTGTCAATCTTTCTCTCTATCTTTCTTCGTCACTCAGAATTGACGAAAATTAGAGTGGGGACAACATCAGCAGAAACACAGACGGACAGTGTCTGACTGTAATGTCTGCTGTTGTTTTCCCACACTTTCTTTCGTCAATTCTCTCAGTCCTTGATTTCTGCTGTATCTCTTTCTCTTTCTGTTGTCGTCACTGTCTGTCTGATGCTTCTGCTGTTGTTTTCCCACTCTTTCTTTCGTCAATTCTCTCAGTCCTCGTTTTCTGCTGTATCTCTTTCTCTTTGTTAAGTCGTCACTGTCTGTCTGATATTTCTGCTGTCGTTTTCACCATTCTTTCTTTCGTCAATTCTCTCAGTTTTTGATTTCTGATGTATTTCTTTCCTTTTCTTTGTCGTCACTGTCTGTATTTGTTGTTTCTGCTGTCGATTTCCATTCTTTCTTTCGTCAATTCTCTCAGTCCTTGATTTCTATTGTTTTTCTTTCCTTTTCTTTGTGTTCGCTGTCTGTATTTGTTGTTTCTGCTGTCGATTTCCATTCTTTCTTTCGTCAATTCTCTCAGTCCTTGATTTCCTATGTATTTATTTCCTTTTCTGTGTCGTCACTGTCTGTATTTGTTGTTTCCTGCTGTCGATTTCCATTCTTTCTTTCGTCAATTCTCTCAGTCCTTTATTTCTGATGTATTTCTTTCCTTTTCTGTGTCGTCACGGTGTGTGTTTGTTGTTTCTGCTGTTGTTTTCCCACTATTTCTTTCGTCAATTCTCTCAGTCCTCGTTTTCTGCTGTATCTCTTTCTTTTTGTTAAGTCGTCACTGTCTGTCTGTAATGTCTGCTGTCGTTTTCACCACTCTTTCTTTCGTCAATTCTCTCAGTCCTTGATTTCTATTGTTTTTCTTTCCTTTTCTTTGTGTTCGCTGTCTGTATTTGTTGTTTCTGCTGTCGATTTCCATTTTTTCTTTCGTCAATTCTCTCAGTCCTTGATTTCCTATGTATTTATTTCCTTTTCTGTGTCGTCACGGTCTGTGTTTGTTGTTTCTGCTGTCGATTTCCACTCTTTCTTTCGTCAATTCTCTCAGTCCTTGATTTCTGCTGTCAATCTTTCTCTCTATCTTTCTTCGTCACTCAGAATTGACGAAAGTTAGAGTGGGGACAACATCAGCAGAAACACAGACGGACAGTGTCTGACTGTAATGTCTGCTGTTGTTTTCCCACACTTTCTTTCGTCAATTCTCTCAGTGCTTGATTTCTGCTGTACCTCTTTCTCTTTGTTAAGTCGTCACTGTCTGTCTGATATTTCTGCTGTCATTTTCACCTTTCTTTCTTTCGTCAATTCTCTCAGTCCTTGATTTCTGATGTATTTCTTTCCTTTTCTTTGTCGTCACTGTCTGTATTTGTTGTTTCTGCTGTCGTTTTCCATTCTCTCTTTCGTCAATTCTCTCAGTCCTTGATTTCTGATGTATTTCTTTCTTTTTCTGTTGTCGTCACTGTCTGTCTGATGTTTCTGCTGTTGTTTTTCCACTCTTTCTTTCGTAAATTCTCTCAGTCCTTGATTTCTGCTGTATTTCTTTCTCTTTCTGTTGTCGTCACTGTCTGTCTGATGTTTCTGCTGTTGTTTTCCCACTCTTTCTTTCGTCAATTCTCTCAGTCCTCGTTTTCTGCTGTATCTCTTTCTCTTTGTTAAGTCGTCACTGTCTGTCTGATATTTCTGCTGTCGTTTTCACCATTCTTTCTTTCGTCAATTCTCTCAGTCCTTGATTTCTGATGTATTTCTTTCCTTTTCTTTGTCGTCACTGTCTGTATTTGTTGTTTCTGCTGTCGATTTCCATTCTTTCTTTCATCAATTCTCTCAGTCCTTGATTTCTATTGTTTTTCTTTCCTTTTCTTTGTGTTCGCTGTCTGTATTTGTTGTTTCTGCTGTCGATTTCCATTCTTTCGTTCGTCAATTCTCTCAGTCCTTGATTTCCTATGTATTTATTTCCTTTTCTGTGTCGTCACTGTCTGTATTTGTTGTTTCCTGCTGTCGATTTCCATTCTTTCTTTCGTCAATTCTCTCAGTCCTTGATTTCTGATGTATTTCTTTCCTTTTCTGTGTCGTCACGGTCTGTGTTTGTTGTTTCTGCTGTTGTTTTCCCACTATTTCTTTCGTCAATTCTCTCAGTCCTCGTTTTCTGCTGTATCTCTTTCTTTTTGTTAAGTCGTCACTGTCTGTCTGTAATGTCTGCTGTCGTTTTCACCACTCTTTCTTTCGTCAATTCTCTCAGTCCTTGATTTCTATTGTTTTTCTTTCCTTTTCTTTGTGTTCGCTGTCTGTATTTGTTGTTTCTGCTGTCGATTTCCATTTTTTCTTTCGTCAATTCTCTCAGTCCTTGATTTCCTATGTATTTATTTCCTTTTCTGTGTCGTCACGGTCTGTGTTTGTTGTTTCTGCTGTCGATTGCCACTCTTTCTTTCGTCAATTCTCTCAGTCCTTGATTTCTGCTGTCAATCTTTCTCTCTATCTTTCTTCGTCACTCAGAATTGACGAAAGTTAGAGTGGGGACAACATCAGCAGAAACACAGACGGACAGTGTCTGACTGTAATGTCTGCTGTTGTTTTCCCACACTTTCTTTCGTCAATTCTCTCAGTCCTTGATTTCTGCTGTATCTCTTTCTCTTTCTGTTGTCGTCACTGTCTGTCTGATGTTTCTGCTGTTGTTTTCCCACTCTTTCTTTCGTCAATTCTCTCAGTCCTCGTTTTCTGCTGTATCTCTTTCTCTTTGTTAAGTCGTCACTGTCTGTCTGATATTTCTGCTGTCGTTTTCACCATTCTTTCTTTCGTCAATTCTCTCAGTCCTTGATTTCTGATGTATTTCTTTCCTTTTCTTTGTCGTCACTGTCTGTATTTGTTGTTTCTGCTGTCGATTTCCATTCTTTCTTTCGTCAATTCTCTCAGTCTTTGATTTCTATTGTTTTTCTTTCCTTTTCTTTGTGTTCGCTGTCTGTATTTGTTGTTTCTGCTGTCGATTTCCATTCTTTCTTTCGTCAATTCTCTCAGTCCTTGATTTCTGATGTATTTCTTTCTTTTTCTGTGTCGTCACGGTCTGTGTTTGTTGTTTCTGCTGTTGTTTTCCCACTATTTCTTTCGTCAATTCTCTCAGTCCCTTGTTTTCTGCTGTATCTCTTTCTCTTTGTTAAGTCGTCACTGTCTGTCTGTAATGTCTGCTGTCGTTTTCACCGCTCTTTCTTTTGTCAATTCTCTCAGTCATTTATTTCTATTGTTTTTCTTTCCTTTTCTTTGTGTTCGCTGTCTGTATTTGTTGTTTCTGCTGTCGATTTCCATTCTCACTTTCGTCAATTCTCTCAGTCCTTGATTTCTGCTGTCAATCTTTCTCTTTCTGTTGTCGTCACTGTCTGTCTGATGTTTCTGCTGTTGTTTTCCCACTCTTTCTTTCGTCAATTCTCTAAGTCCTCGTTTTCTGCTGTATCTTGTTCTCTTTGTAAAGACGTCACTGTCTGTCTGATATTTCTGCTGTCGTTTTCACCATTCTTTCTTTCGTCAATTCTCTCAGTCCTTTGTATTCTGATGTATTTCTTTCCTTTTCTTTGTCGTCACTGTCTGTATTTGTTGTTTCTGCTGTCGTTTTCCATTCTTTCTTTCGTCAATTCTCTCAGTCTTTGATTTCTGATGTATTTCTTTCCTTTTCTTTGTCGTCACTGTCTGTATTTGTTGTTTCTGCTCTTGATTTCCATTCTTTCTTTCGTCAATTCTCTCAGTCCTTGATTTCTGATGTATTTCTTTCCTTTTCTTTGTCGTCACTGTCTGTATTTGTTGTCTCTGCTGTCGACTTCCATTCTTTCTTTCGTCAATTCTCTCGGTCCTTGATTTCTGATGTATATATTTCTTTCCTTTTCTTCGTCGCCGCTGTCTGTATTTGTTGTTTCTGCTGTCGATTTCCATTCTTTCTTTCGTCAATTCTCTCGGTCCTTGATTTCTGATATATTTCTTTCCTTTTCTTCGTCGCCGCTGTCTGTATTTGTTGTTTCTGCTGTCGATTTCCATTCTTTCTTTCGTCAATTCTCTCAGTCCTTGATTTCTGATGTATTTCTTTCCTTTTCTTTGTCGTCTCTGTCTGTATTTGTTGTACCTGCTGTCGATTTCCATTCTTTCTTTCGTCAATTCTCTCAGTCTTTGATTTTTGATGTATTTCTTTCCTTTTCTTTGTCATCACTGTCTTCGTTTGTTGTTTCTGCTGTCGATTTCCATTCTTTCTTTCGTCAATTCTCTCAGTCCTTGATTTCCTATGTATTTCTTTCCTTTTCTGTGTCGTCACGGTCTGTGTTTGTTGTTTCTGCTGTCGTTTTCACCACTCTTTCTTTCGTCAATTCTCTCAGTCCTTGTCTTGTGCTGCATTTCTTTCTCTTTCTTATGTCGTCACTTTCAGTCTATGTTTCTGCTGTCGTTTTCACCACTCTTTCTTTCGTCAATTCTCTCAGTCCTTGATTTTCCATGTATTTCTTTCCTTTTCTTTGTCGTCACTGTCTGTATTTGTTGTTTCTGCTGTCGATTTCCATTCTTTCGTTCGTCAATTTTCTCAGTCTTTGATTTCTGATGTATTTCTTCCCTTTTCTTTGTGTTCGCAGTCTCTATTTGTTGTTTCTGCTGTCGATTTCCATTCTTGCTTTCGTCAATTCTCTCAGTCCTTGATTTTTGCTGTCAAGCTTTCTCTCTATCTTTCTTCGTCACTCAGAATTGACGAAAGTTAGAGTGGGACAACATCAGCAGAAACACAGACGGACAGTGTCTGTCTGTAATGTCTGCTGTTGTTTTCCCACACTTTCTTTCGTCAATTCTCTCAGTCCTTGATTTCTGATGTATTTCTTTCCTTTTCTTTGTCGTCTCTGTCTGTATTTGTTGTACCTGCTGTCGATTTCCATTCTTTCTTTCGTCAATTCTCTCAGTCCTTGATTTCGGATGTATTTCTTATCTTTTCTTTGTCGTCACGGTCTGTGTTTGTTGTTTCTGCTGTCGTTTTCACCACTCTTTCTTTCGTCAATTCTCTCAGTCCTTGATTTTTGATGTATTTCTTTCCTTTTCTTTGCCATCACTGTCTGTATTTGTTGTTTCTGCTGTCGTTTTCCATTCTTTCTTTCGTCAATTCTCTTAGTCCTTGATTTCTGATGTATTTCTTTCCTTTTCTTTGTCGTCACTGTCTGTATTTGTTGTTTCTGCTCTTGATTTCCATTCTTTCTTTCGTCAATTCTCTCAGTCCTTTATTTCTGATGTATTTCTTTCCTTTTCTTTGTCGTCACTGTCTGTATTTGTTGTCTCTGCTGTCGACTTCCATTCTTTCTTTCGTCAATTCTCTCGGTCCTTGATTTCTGATGTATTTCTTTCCTTTTCTTCGTCGCCGCTGTCTTCGTTTGTTGTTTCTGCTGTCGATTTCCATTCTTTCGTTCGTCAATTCTCTCAGTCCTTGATTTCTGATGTATTTCTTATCTTTTCTTTGTCGTCACGGTCTGTGTTTGTTGTTTCTGCTGTTGTTTTCACCACTCTTTCTTTCGTCAATTCTCTCAGTCCTTGATTTTTGATGTATTTCTTTCCTTTTCTTTGCCATCACTGTCTTCGTTTGTTGTTTCTGCTGTCGATTTCCATTCTTTCGTTCGTCAATTCTCTCAGTCCTTGATTTCCTATGTATTTCTTTCCTTTTCTGTGTCGTCACGGTCTGTGTTTGTTGTTTCTGCTGTCGTTTTCACCACTCTTTCTTTCGTCAATTCTCTCAGTCTTTGATTTCTGCTGTATTTCTTTCTCTTTCTGTTGTCGTCACTGTCTGTCTGATGTTTCTGCTGTTGTTTTCCCACTCTTTCTTTCGTCAATTCTCTCAGTCCTTGATATCTGCTGTATCTCTTTCTCTTTCTGTTGTCATCACTGTCTGTCTGATATTTCTGCTGTTGTTTTCCCACTCTTTCTTTCGTCAATTCTTTAAGTCCTCGTTTTCTGCTGTATCTTGTTCTCTTTGTTAAGACGTCACTGTCTGTCTGATATTTCTGCTGTCGTTTTCACCATTCTTTCTTTCGTCAATTCTCTCAGTCCTTGATTTCTGATGTATTTCTTTCCTTTTCTTTGTCGTCACTGTCTGTATTTGTTGTTTCTGCTGTCGTTTTCCATTCTTTCTTTCGTCAATTCTCTCAGTCCTTGATTTCTGATGTATTTCTTTCCTTTTCTTTGTCGTCACTGTCTGTATTTGTTGTTTCTGCTCTTGATTTCCATTCTTTCTTTCGTCAATTCTCTCAGTCCTTGATTTCTGATGTATTTCTTTCCTTTTCTTTGTCGTCACTGTCTGTATTTGTTGTCTCTGCTGTCGACTTCCATTCTTTCTTTCGTCAATTCTCTCAGTCCTTGATTTCTGATGTATTTCTTTCCTTTTCTTTGTCGTCACTGTCTGTATTTGTTGTTTCTGCTCTTGATTTCCATTCTTTCTTTCGTCAATTCTCTCAGTCCTTGATTTCTGATGTATTTCTTTCCTTTTCTTTGTCGTCACTGTCTGTATTTGTTGTCTCTGCTGTCGACTTCCATTCTTTCTTTCGTCAATTCTCTCAGTCCTTGATTTCTGATGTATTTCTTTCCTTTTCTTTGTCGTCACTGTCTGTATTTGTTGTTTCTGCTCTTGATTTCCATTCTTTCTTTCGTCAATTCTCTCAGTCCTTGATTTCTGATGTATTTCTTTCCTTTTCTTTGTCGTCACTGTCTGTATTTGTTGTTTCTGCTGTCGATTTCCATTCTTTCTTTCGTCAATTCTCTCAGTCCTTGATTTCTGATGTATTTCTTTCCTTTTCTTCGTCGCCGCTGTCTGTATTTGTGGTTTCTGCTGTCGATTTCCATTCTTTCTTTCGTCAATTCTCTCAGTCCTTGATTTCTGATGTATTTCTTTCCTTTTCTTTGTCGTCTCTGTCTGTATTTGTTGTACCTGCTGTCGATTTCCATTCTTTCTTTCGTCAATTCTCTCAGTCCTTGATTTTTGATGTATTTCTTTCCTTTTCTTTGTCATCACTGTCTTCGTTTGTTGTTTCTGCTGTCGATTTCCATTTTTTCTTTCGTCAATTCTCTCAGTCCTTGATTTCCTATGTATTTCTTTCCTTTTCTGTGTCGTCACGGTCTGTGTTTGTTGTTTCTGCTGTCGTTTTCACCACTCTTTCTTTCGTCAATTCTCTCAGTCCTTGTCTTGTGCTGCATTTCTTTCTCTTTCTTATGTCGTCACTTTCAGTCTATGTTTCTGCTGTCGTTTTCACCACTCTTTCTTTCGTCAATTCTCTCAGTTTTTGATTTTCCATGTATTTCTTTCCTTTTCTTTGTCGTCACTGTCTGTATTTGTTGTTTATGCTGTCGATTTCCATTCTTTCGTTCGTCAATTCTCTCAGTCTTTGATTTCTGATGTATTTCTTCCCTTTTCTTTGTGTTCGCAGTCTCTATTTGTTGTTTCTGCTGTCGATTTCCATTCTTGCTTTCGTCAATTCTCTCAGTCCTTGATTTTTGCTGTCAAGCTTTCTCTCTATCTTTCTTCGTCACTCAGAATTGACGAAAGTTAGAGTGGGGACAACATCAGCAGAAACACAGACGGACAGTGTCTGTCTGTAATGTCTGCTGTTGTTTTCCCACACTTTCTTTCGTCAATTCTCTCAGTCCTTGATTTCTGCTGTATTTCTTTCTCTTTCTGTTGTCGTCACTGTCTGTCTGATGTTTCTGCTGTTGTTTTCCCACTCTTTCTTTCGTCAATTCTCTCAGTGCTTGATTTCTGCTGTACCTCTTTCTCTTTGTTAAGTCGTCACTTGTCTGTCTGATATTTCTGCTGTCGTTTTCACCATTCTTTCTTTCGTCAATTCTCTCAGTCCTTGATTTCTGATGTATTTCTTTCCTTTTCTTGGTCGTCACTGTCTGTATTTGTTGTTTCTGCTGTCGATTTCCATTCTTTCTTTCGTCAATTCTCTCAGTCCTTGATTTCTGATGTATTTCTTTCCTTTTCTTTGTCGTCACTGTCTGTATTTGTTGTTTCTGCTGTCGATTTCCATTCTTTCTTTCGTCAATTCTCTCAGTCCTTGATTTCTATTGTTTTTCTTTATTTTTCTTTGTGTTCGCTGTCTGTATTTGTTGTTTCTGCTGTCGATTTCCATTCTTTCTTTCGTCAATTCTCTCAGTCCTTGATTTCCTATGTATTTATTTCCTTTTCTGTGTCGTCACGGTCTGTGTTTGTTGTTTCTGCTGTCCATTTCCACTCTTTCTGTCATCAATTCTCTCAGTCCTTGATTTCTGATGTATTTCTTTCCTTTTCTTTGTCGTCACTTTCTGTATTTGTTGTTTCTGCTGTCGATTTCCATTCTTTCTTTCGTCAATTCTCTCAGTCCTTGATTTATGATGTATTTCTTTTCTTTTCTTTGTCGTTACTGTCTGTCTTTGTTGTTTCTGCTGTCGATTTCCATTCTCACTTTCGTCAATTCTCTCAGTCCTTGATTTCTGCTGTCAATCTTTCTCTCTATCTTTCTTCGTCACTCAGAATTGACGAAAGTTAGAGTGGGGACAACATCAGCAGAAACACAGACGGACAGTGTCTGACTGTAATGTCTGCTGTTGTTTTCCCACACTTTCTTTCGTCAATTCTCTCAGTCCTTGATTTCTGATGTATTTCTTTCTCTTTCTGTTGTCGTCACTGTCTGTCTGATATTTCTGCTGTCGTTTTCACCATTCTTTCTTTCGTCAATTCTCTCAGTCCTTGATTTCTGATGTATTTCTTTCCTTTACTTGGTCGTCACTGTCTGTATTTGTTGTTTCTGCTGTCGATTTCCATTCTTTCTTTCGTCAATTCTCTCAGTCCTTGATTTCTGATGTATTTCTTTCTCTTTCTGTTGTCGTCACTGTCTGTCTGATGTTTCTGCTGTTGTTTTGCACTCTTTCTTTCGTCAATTCTCTCAGTCCTTGATTTCCTATGTATTTATTTCCTTTTCTGTGTCGTCACTGTCTGTATTTGTTGTTTCCTGCTGTCGATTTCCATTCTTTCTTTCGTCAATTCTCTCAGTCCTTGATTTCTGATGTATTTCTTTCCTTTTCTGTGTCGTCACGGTCTGTGTTTGTTGTTTCTGCTGTTGTTTTCCCACTATTTCTTTCGTCAATTCTCTCTGTCATCGTTTTCTGCTGTATCTCTTTCTCTTTGTTAAGTCGTCACTGTCTGTTTGTAATGTCTGCTGTCGTTTTCACCACTCTTTCTTTCGTCAATTCTCTCAGTCCTTGATTTCTATTGTTTTTCTTTCCTTTTCTTTGTGTTCGCTGTCTGTATTTGTTGTTTCTGCTGTCGATTTCCATTCTTTCTTTCGTCAATTCTCTCAGTCCTTGATTTTTGCTGTCAAGCTTTCTCTCTATCTTTCTTCGTCACTCAGAATTGACGAAAGTTAGAGTGGGGACAACATCAGCAGAAACACAGACGGACAGTGTCTGTCTGTAATGTCTGCTGTTGTTTTCCCACACTTTCTTTCGTCAATTCTCTCAGTCCTTGATTTCTGCTGTATTTCTTTCTCTTTCTGTTGTCGTCACTGTCTGTCTGATGTTTCTGCTGTTGTTTTCCCACTCTTTCTTTCGTCAATTCTCTCAGTGCTTGATTTCTGCTGTACCTCTTTCTCTTTGTTAAGTCGTCACTGTCTGTCTGATATTTCTGCTGTCGTTTTCACCATTCTTTCTTTCGTCAATTCTCTCAGTCCTTGATTTCTGATGTATTTCTTTCCTTTTCTTTGTCGTCACTGTCTGTATTTGTTGTTTCTGCTGTCGATTTCCATTCTTTCTTTCGTCAATTCTCTCAGTCCTTGATTTCTGATGTATTTCTTTCCTTTTCTTTGTCGTCACTGTCTGTATTTGTTGTTTCTGCTGTCGATTTCCATTCTTTCTTTCGTCAATTCTTTCAGTCCTTGATTTCTATTGTTTTTCTTTATTTTTCTTTGTGTTCGCTGTCTGTATTTGTTGTTTCTGCTGTCGATTTCCATTCTTTCTTTCGTCAATTCTCTCAGTCCTTGATTTCCTATGTATTTATTTCCTTTTCTGTGTCGTCACTGTCTGTATTTGTTGTTTCCTGCTGTCGTTTTCCATTCTTTCTTTCGTCAATTCTCTCAGTCCTTGATTTCTGATGTATTTCTTTCCTTTTCTGTGTCGTCACGGTCTGCGTTTGTTGTTTCTGCTGTTGTTTTCCCACTATTTCTTTCGTCAATTCTCTCAGTCCTCGTTTTCTGCTGTATCTCTTTCTCTTTGTTAAGTGGTCACTGTCTGTCTGTAATGTCTGCTGTCGTTTTCACCACTCTTTCTTTCGTCAATTCTCTCAGTCCTTGATTTCTATTGTTTTTCTTTCCTTTTCTTTGTGTTCGCTGTCTGTATTTGTTGTTTCTGCTGTCGATTTCCATTCTTGCTTTCGTCAATTCTCTCAGTCCTTGATTTTTGCTGTCAAGCTTTCTCTCTATCTTTCTTCGTCACTCAGAATTGACGAAAGTTAGAGTGGGGACAACATCAGCAGAAACACAGACGGACAGTGTCTTTCTGTAATGTCTGCTGTTGTTTTCCCACACTTTCTTTCGTCAATTCTCTCAGTCCTTGATTTCTGCTGTATTTCTTTCTCTTTCTGTTGTCGTCACTGTCTGTCTGATGTTTCTGCTGTTGTTTTCCCACTCTTTCTTTCGTCAATTCTCTCAGTGCTTGATTTCTGCTGTACCTCTTTCTCTTTGTTAAGTCGTCACTGTCTGTCTGATATTTCTGCTGTCGTTTTCACCATTCTTTCTTTCGTCAATTCTCTCAGTCCTTGATTTCTGATGTATTTCTTTCCTTTTCTTTGTCGTCATTGTCTGTATTTGTTGTTTCTGCTGTCGATTTCGATTCTTTCTTTCGTCAATTCTCTCAGTCCTTGATTTCTGATGTATTTCTTTTCTTTTCTTTGTCGTCACTGTCTGTATTTGTTGTTTCTGCTGTCGATTTCCATTCTTTCTTTCGTCAATTCTCTCAGTCCTTGATTTCTATTGTTTTTCTTTATTTTTCTTTGTGTTCGCTGTCTGTATTTGTTGTTTCTGCTGTCGATTTCCATTCTTGCTTTCGTCAATTCTCTCAGTCCTTGATTTCTGCTGTCAATCTTTCTCTCTATCTTTCTTCGTCACTCAGAATTGACGAAAGTTAGAGTGGGGACAACATCAGCAGAAACACAGACGGACAGTGTCTGACTGTAATGTCTGCTGTTGTTTTCCCACACTTTCTTTCGTCAATTCTCTCAGTCCTTGATTTCTGCTGTATTTCTTTCTCTTTCTGTTGTCGTCACTGTCTGTCTGATATTTCTGCTGTCGTTTTCACCTTTCTTTCTTTCGTCAATTCTCTCAGTCCTTGATTTCTGATGTATTTCTTTCCTTTTCTTTGTCGTCACTGTCTGTATTTGTTGTTTCTGCTGTCGTTTTCCATTCTCTCTTTCGTCAATTCTCTTAGTCCTTGATTTCTGATGTATTTCTTTCTTTTTCTGTTGTCGTCACTGTCTGTCTGATGTTTCTGCTGTTGTTTTCCCACTCTTTCTTTCGTCAATTCTCTCAGTCCTTGATTTCTGCTGTATCTCTTTCTCTTTCTGTTGTCGTCACTGTCTGTCTGATGTTTCTGCTGTTGTTTTCCCACTCTTTCTTTCGTCAATTCTCTCAGTCCTCGTTTTCTGCTGTATCTCTTTCTCTTTGTTAAGTCTTCACTGTCTGTCTGATATTTCTGCTGTCTTTTTCACCATTCTTTCTTTCGTCAATTCTCTCAGTCCTTGATTTCTGATGTATTTCTTTCCTTTTCTTTGTCGTCAATGTCTGTATTTGTTGTTTCTGCTGTCGATTTCCATTCTTTCTTTCGTCAATTCTCTCAGTCCTTGATTTCTGATGTATTTCTTTTTTTTTCTTTGTCGTCACTGTCTGTATTTGTTGTTTCTGCTGTCGATTTCCATTCTTTCTTTCGTCAATTCTCTCAGTCCTCGTTTTCTGCTGTATCTCTTTCTCTTTGTTAAGTCTTCACTGTCTGTCTGATATTTCTGCTGTCGTTTTCACCATTCTTTCTTTCGTCAATTCTCTCAGTCCTTGATTTCTGATGTATTTCTTTCCTTTTCTTTGTCGTCACTGTCTGTATTTGTTGTTTCTGCTGTCGATTTCCATTCTTTCTTTCGTCAATTCTCTCAGTCCTTGATTTCTGATGTATTTCTTTTTTTTTCTTTGTCGTCACTGTCTGTATTTGTTGTTTCTGCTGTCGATTTCCATTCTTTCTTTCGTCAATTCTCTCAGTCCTTGATTTCCTATGTATTTATTTCCTTTTCTGTGTCGTCACGGTCTGTGTTTGTTGTTTCTGCTGTCGTTTTCACCATTTTTTCTTTCGTCAATTCTCTCAGTCCTTGATTTCTGATGTATTTCTTTCCTTTTCTTTGTCGTCACTGTCTGTATTTGTTGTTTCTGCTGTCGATTTCCATTCTTTCTTTCGTCAATTCTCTCAGTCCTTGATTTCTATTGTTTTTCTTTATTTTTCTTTGTGTTCGCTGTCTGTATTTGTTGTTTCTGCTGTCGATTTCCATTCTTGCTTTCGTCAATTCTCTCAGTCCTTGATTTCTGCTGTCAATCTTTCTCTCTATCTTTCTTCGTCACTCAGAATTGACGAAAGTTAGAGTGGGGACAACATCAGCAGAAACACAGACGGACAGTGTCTGACTGTAATGTCTGCTGTTGTTTTCCCACACTTTCTTTCGTCAATTCTCTCAGTCCTTGATTTCTGCTGTATTTCTTTCTCTTTCTGTTGTCGTCACTGTCTGTCTGATATTTCTGCTGTCGTTTTCACCTTTCTTTCTTTCGTCAATTCTCTCAGTCCTTGATTTCTGATGTATTTCTTTCCTTTTCTTTGTCGTCACTGTCTGTATTTGTTGTTTCTGCTGTCGTTTTCCATTCTCTCTTTCGTCAATTCTCTTAGTCCTTGATTTCTGATGTATTTCTTTCTTTTTCTGTTGTCGTCACTGTCTGTCTGATGTTTCTGCTGTTGTTTTTCCACTCTTTCTTTCGTCAATTCTCTCAGTCCTTGATTTCTGCTGTATCTCTTTCTCTTTCTGTTGTCGTCACTGTCTGTCTGATGTTTCTGCTGTTGTTTTCCCACTCTTTCTTTCGTCAATTCTCTCAGTCCTCTTTTTCTGCTGTATCTCTTTCTCTTTGTTAAGTCGTCACTGTCTGTTTGTAATGTCTGCTGTCGTTTTCACCATTCTTTCTTTCGTCAATTCTCTCAGTCCTTGATTTCTGATGTATTTCTTTCCTTTTCTTTGTCGTCACTGTCTGTATTTGTTGTTTCTGCTGTCGATTTCGATTCTTTCTTTCGTCAATTCTCTCAGTCCTTGATTTCTGATGTATTTCTTTTCTTTTCTTTGTCGTCACTGTCTGTATTTGTTGTTTCTGCTGTCGATTTCCATTCTTTCTTTCGTCAATTCTCTCAGTCCTTGATTTCTATTGTTTTTCTTTATTTTTCTTTGTGTTCGCTGTCTGTATTTGTTGTTTCTGCTGTCGATTTCCATTCTTGCTTTCGTCAATTCTCTCAGTCCTTGATTTCTGCTGTCAATCTTTCTCTCTATCTTTCTTCGTCACTCAGAATTGACGAAAGTTAGAGTGGGGACAACATCAGCAGAAACACAGACGGACAGTGTCTGACTGTAATGTCTGCTGTTGTTTTCCCACACTTTCTTTCGTCAATTCTCTCAGTCCTTGATTTCTGCTGTATTTCTTTCTCTTTCTGTTGTCGTCACTGTCTGTCTGATATTTCTGCTGTCGTTTTCACCTTTCTTTCTTTCGTCAATTCTCTCAGTCCTTGATTTCTGATGTATTTCTTTCCTTTTCTTTGTCGTCACTGTCTGTATTTGTTGTTTCTGCTGTCGTTTTCCATTCTCTCTTTCGTCAATTCTCTTAGTCCTTGATTTCTGATGTATTTCTTTCTTTTTCTGTTGTCGTCACTGTCTGTCTGATGTTTCTGCTGTTGTTTTCCCACTCTTTCTTTCGTCAATTCTCTCAGTCCTTGATTTCTGCTGTATCTCTTTCTCTTTCTGTTGTCGTCACTGTCTGTCTGATGTTTCTGCTGTTGTTTTCCCACTCTTTCTTTCGTCAATTCTCTCAGTCCTCGTTTTCTGCTGTATCTCTTTCTCTTTGTTAAGTCTTCACTGTCTGTCTGATATTTCTGCTGTCTTTTTCACCATTCTTTCTTTCGTCAATTCTCTCAGTCCTTGATTTCTGATGTATTTCTTTCCTTTTCTTTGTCGTCAATGTCTGTATTTGTTGTTTCTGCTGTCGATTTCCATTCTTTCTTTCGTCAATTCTCTCAGTCCTTGATTTCTGATGTATTTCTTTTTTTTTCTTTGTCGTCACTGTCTGTATTTGTTGTTTCTGCTGTCGATTTCCATTCTTTCTTTCGTCAATTCTCTCAGTCCTCGTTTTCTGCTGTATCTCTTTCTCTTTGTTAAGTCTTCACTGTCTGTCTGATATTTCTGCTGTCGTTTTCACCATTCTTTCTTTCGTCAATTCTCTCAGTCCTTGATTTCTGATGTATTTCTTTCCTTTTCTTTGTCGTCACTGTCTGTATTTGTTGTTTCTGCTGTCGATTTCCATTCTTTCTTTCGTCAATTCTCTCAGTCCTTGATTTCTGATGTATTTCTTTTTTTTTCTTTGTCGTCACTGTCTGTATTTGTTGTTTCTGCTGTCGATTTCCATTCTTTCTTTCGTCAATTCTCTCAGTCCTTGATTTCCTATGTATTTATTTCCTTTTCTGTGTCGTCACGGTCTGTGTTTGTTGTTTCTGCTGTCGATTTCCACTCTTTCTGTCATCAATTCTCTCAGTCCTTGATTTCTGATGTATTTCTTTCCTTTTCTTTGTCGTCACTGTCTGTATTTGTTGTTTCTGCTGTCGATTTCCATTCTTTCTTTCGTCAATTCTCTCAGTCCTTGATTTCTATTGTTTTTCTTTATTTTTCTTTGTGTTCGCTGTCTGTATTTGTTGTTTCTGCTGTCGATTTCCATTCTTGCTTTCGTCAATTCTCTCAGTCCTTGATTTCTGCTGTCAATCTTTCTCTCTATCTTTCTTCGTCACTCAGAATTGACGAAAGTTAGAGTGGGGACAACATCAGCAGAAACACAGACGGACAGTGTCTGACTGTAATGTCTGCTGTTGTTTTCCCACACTTTCTTTCGTCAATTCTCTCAGTCCTTGATTTCTGCTGTATTTCTTTCTCTTTCTGTTGTCGTCACTGTCTGTCTGATATTTCTGCTGTCGTTTTCACCTTTCTTTCTTTCGTCAATTCTCTCAGTCCTTGATTTCTGATGTATTTCTTTCCTTTTCTTTGTCGTCACTGTCTGTATTTGTTGTTTCTGCTGTCGTTTTCCATTCTCTCTTTCGTCAATTCTCTTAGTCCTTGATTTCTGATGTATTTCTTTCTTTTTCTGTTGTCGTCACTGTCTGTCTGATGTTTCTGCTGTTGTTTTTCCACTCTTTCTTTCGTCAATTCTCTCAGTCCTTGATTTCTGCTGTATCTCTTTCTCTTTCTGTTGTCGTCACTGTCTGTCTGATGTTTCTGCTGTTGTTTTCCCACTCTTTCTTTCGTCAATTCTCTCAGTCCTCTTTTTCTGCTGTATCTCTTTCTCTTTGTTAAGTCTTCACTGTCTGTCTGATATTTCTGCTGTCGTTTTCACCATTCTTTCTTTCGTCAATTCTCTCAGTCCTTGATTTCTGATGTATTTCTTTCCTTTTCTTTGTCGTCACTGTCTGTATTTGTTGTTTCTGCTGTCGATTTCCATTCTTTCTTTCGTCAATTCTCTCAGTCCTTGATTTCTGATGTATGTCTTTTTTTTTCTTTGTCGTCACTGTCTGTATTTGTTGTTTCTGCTGTCGATTTCCATTCTTTCTTTCGTCAATTCTCTCAGTCCTTGATTTCTGATGTATTTCTTTCTCTTTCTGTTGTCGTCACTGTCTGTCTGATGTTTCTGCTGTTGTTTTGCACTCTTTCTTTCGTCAATTCTCTCAGTCCTTGATTTCCTATGTATTTATTTCCTTTTCTGTGTCGTCACGATCTGTGTTTGTTGTTTCTGCTGTTGTTTTCCCACTATTTCTTTCGTCAATTCTCTCAGTCATCGTTTTCTGCTGTATCTCTTTCTCTTTGTTAAGTCGTCACTGTCTGTTTGTAATGTCTGCTGTCGTTTTCACCACTCTTTCTTTCGTCAATTCTCTCAGTCCTTGATTTCTATTGTTTTTCTTTCCTTTTCTTTGTGTTCGCTGTCTGTATTTGTTGTTTCTGCTGTCGATTTCCATTCTTGCTTTCGTCAATTCTCTCAGTCCTTGATTTTTGCTGTCAAGCTTTCTCTCTATCTTTCTTCGTCACTCAGAATTGACGAAAGTTAGAGTGGGGACAACATCAGCAGAAACACAGACGGACAGTGTCTGTCTGTAATGTCTGCTGTTGTTTTCCCACACTTTCTTTCGTCAATTCTCTCAGTCCTTGATTTCTGCTGTATTTCTTTCTCTTTCTGTTGTCGTCACTGTCTGTCTGATGTTTCTGCTGTTGTTTTCCCACTCTTTCTTTCGTCAATTCTCTCAGTGCTTGATTTCTGCTGTACCTCTTTCTCTTTGTTAAGTCGTCACTGTCTGTCTGATATTTCTGCTGTCGTTTTCACCATTCTTTCTTTCGTCAATTCTCTCAGTCCTTGATTTCTGATGTATTTCTTTCCTTTTCTTTGTCGTCACTGTCTGTATTTGTTGTTTCTGCTGTCGATTTCCATTCTTTCTTTCGTCAATTCTCTCAGTCCTTGATTTCTGATGTATTTCTTTCCTTTTCTTTGTCGTCACTGTCTGTATTTGTTGTTTCTGCTGTCGATTTCCATTCTTTCTTTCGTCAATTCTCTCAGTCCTCGATTTCTATTGTTTTTCTTTATTTTTCTTTGTGTTCGCTGTCTGTATTTGTTGTTTCTGCTGTCGATTTCCATTCTTTCTTTCATCAATTCTCTCAGTCCTTGATTTCCTATGTATTTATTTCCTTTTCTGTGTCGTCACTGTCTGTATTTGTTGTTTCCTGCTGTCGATTTCCATTCTTTCTTTCGTCAATTCTCTCAGTCCTTGATTTCTGATGTATTTCTTTCCTTTTCTGTGTCGTCACGGTCTGTGTTTGTTGTTTCTGCTGTTGTTTTCCCACTCTTTCTTTCGTCAATTCTCTCAGTGCTTGATTTCTGCTGTACCTCTTTCTCTTTGTTAAGTCGTCACTGTCTGTCTGATATTTCTGCTGTCGTTTTCACCATTCTTTCTTTCGTCAATTCTCTCAGTTCTTGATTTCTGATGTATTTCTTTCCTTTTCTTTGTCGTCACTGTCTGTATTTGTTGTTTCTGCTGTCGATTTCTATTCTTTCTTTCGTCAATTCTCTCAGTCCTTGATTTCTGATGTATTTCTTTCCTTTTCTTTGTCGTCACTGTCTGTATTTGTTGTTTCTGCTGTCGATTTCCATTCTTTCTTTCGTCAATTCTCTCAGTCCTTGATTTCTATTGTTTTTCTTTATTTTTCTTTGTGTTCGCTGTCTGTATTTGTTGTTTCTGCTGTCGATTTCCATTCTTTCTTTCGTCAATTCTCTCAGTCCTTGATTTCCTATGTATTTATTTCCTTTTCTGTGTCGTCACGGTCTGTGTTTGTTGTTTCTGCTGTCGATTTCCACTCTTTCTGTCATCAATTCTCTCAGTCCTTGATTTCTGATGTATTTCTTTCCTTTTCTTTGTCGTCACTGTCTGTATTTGTTGTTTCTGCTGTCGATTTCCATTCTTTCTTTCGTCAATTCTCTCAGTCCTTGATTTCTATTGTTTTTCTTTATTTTTCTTTGTGTTCGCTGTCTGTATTTGTTGTTTCTGCTGTTGATTTCCATTCTTGCTTTCGTCAATTCTTTCAGTCCTTGATTTCTGCTGTCAATCTTTCTCTCTATCTTTCTTCGTCACTCAGAATTGACGAAAGTTAGAGTGGGGACAACATCAGCAGAAACACAGACGGACAGTGTCTGACTGTAATGTCTGCTGTTGTTTTCCCACACTTTCTTTCGTCAATTCTCTCAGTCCTTGATTTCTGCTGTATTTCTTTCTCTTTCTGTTGTCGTCACTGTCTGTCTGATATTTCTGCTGTCGTTTTCACCATTCTCTCTTTCGTCAATTCTCTCAGTCCTTGATTTCTGATGTATTTCTTTCTCTTTCTGTTGTCGTCACTGTCTGTCTAATGTTTCTGCTGCTGTTTTTCCACTCTTTCTTTCGTCAATTCTCTCAGTCCTTGATTTCTGCTGTATCTCTTTCTCTTTCTGTTGTCGTCACTGTCTGTCTGATGTTTCTGCTGTTGTTTTCCCACTCTTTCTTTCGTCAATTCTCTCAGTCCTCGTTTTCTGCTGTATCTCTTTCTCTTTGTTAAGTCGTCACTGTCTGTCTGATATTTCTTCTGTCGTTTTCACCATTCTTTCTTTCGTCAATTCTCTCAGTCCTTGATTTCTGATGTATTTCTTTCCTTTTCTTTGTCGTCACTGTCTGTATTTGTTGTTTCTGCTGTCGATTTCCATTCTTTCTTTCGTCAATTCTCTCAGTCCTTGATTTCTGATGTATTTCTTTCCTTTTCTTTGTCGTCACTGTCTGTATTTGTTGTTTCTGCTGTCGATTTCCATTCTTTCTTTCGTCAATTCTCTCAGTCCTTGATTTCTATTGTTTTTCTTTCCTTTTCTTTGTGTTCGCTGTCTGTATTTGTTGTTTCTGCTGTCGATTTCCATTCTTTCTTTCGTCAATTCTCTCAGTCCTTGATTTCCTATGTATTTATTTTTTTTTTCTGTGTCGTCACTGTCTGTATTTGTTGTTTCCTGCTGTCGATTTCCATTCTTTCTTTCGTCAATTCTCTCAGTCCTTGATTTCTGATGTATTTCTTTCCTTTTCTGTGTCGTCACGGTCTGTGTTTGTTGTTTCTGCTGTTGTTTTCCCACTATTTCTTTCGTCAATTCTCTCAGTCCTTGATTTCTGACGTATTTCTTATCTTTTCTTTGTCGTCACGGTCTGTGTTTGTTGTTTCTGCTGTCGTTTTCACCACTCTTTCTTTCGTCAATTCTCTCAGTTCTTGATTTTTGATGTATTTCTTTCCTTTTCTTTGTCATCACTGTCTTTGTTTGTTGTTTCTGCTGTCGATTTCCATTCTTTCGTTCGTCAATTCTCTCAGTCCTTGATTTCCTATGTACTTCTTTCCTTTTCTGTGTCGTCACGGTCTGTGTTTGTTGTTTCTGCTGTCGTTTTCACCATTCTTTCTTTCGTCAATTCTCTCAGTCCTTGATTTCCGATGTATTTCTTTCCTTTCCTTTGTCGTCACTGTCTGTATTTGTTGTTTCTGCTGTCGATTTCCATTCTTTCGTTCGTCAATTCTCTCAGTCCTTGATTTCTGATGTATTTCTTCCCTTTTCTTTGTCGTCACTGTCTGTATTTGTTGTTTCTGCTGTCGATTTCCATTCTTTCTTTCGTCAATTCTCTCAGCCCTTGATCTCTGATGTATTTCTTTCCTTTTCCTTGTCGTCACTGTCTGTATTTGTTGTTTCTGCTGTCGATTTCCATTCTTTCTTTCGTCAATTCTCTCAGTCCTTGATTTCTGATGTATTTCTTTCCTTTTCTTTGTCGTCACTGTCTGTGTTTGTTGTTTCTGCTGTCGATTTCCATTCTTTCTTTCGTCAATTCTCTCAGTCCTTGATTTCTGATGTATTTCTTTCCTTTTCTTTGTCGTCACTGTCTGTATTTGTTGTTTCTGCTGTCGATTTCCATTCTTTCTTTCGTCAATTCTCTCAGTCCTTGATTTCTATTGTTTTTCTTTCCTTTTCTTTGTGTTCGCTGTCTGTATTTGTTGTTTCTGCTGTCGATTTCCATTCTTTCTTTCGTCAATTCTCTCAGTTTTTGATTTCCTATGTATTTATTTCCTTTTCTGTGTCGTCACTGTCTGTATTTGTTGTTTCCTGCTGTCGATTTCCATTCTTTTTTTCGTCAATTCTCTCAGTCCTTGATTTCTGATGTATTTCTTTCCTTTTCTGTGTCGTCACGGTCTGTGTTTGTTGTTTCTGCTGTTGTTTTCCCACTATTTCTTTCGTCAATTCTCTCAGTCCTCGTTTTCTGCTGTATCTCTTTCTCTTTGTTAAGTCGTCACTGTCTGTCTGTAATGTCTGCTGTCGTTTTCACCACTCTTTCTTTCGTCAATTCTCTCAGTTCTTGATTTCTGACGTATTTCTTATCTTTTCTTTGTCGTCACGGTCTGTGTTTGTTGTTTCTGCTGTCGTTTTCACCACTCTTTCTTTCGTCAATTCTCTCAGTTCTTGATTTTTGATGTATTTCTTTCCTTTTCTTTGTCATCACTGTCTTTGTTTGTTGTTTCTGCTGTCGATTTCCATTCTGTCGTTCGTCAATTCTCTCAGTCCTTGATTTCCTATGTATTTCTTTCCTTTTCTGTGTCGTCACGGTCTGTGTTTGTTGTTTCTGCTGTCGTTTTCACCACTCTTTCTTTCGTCAATTCTCTCAGTCCTTGTCTTGTGCTGCATTTCTTTCTCTTTCTTATGTCGTCACTTTCTGTCTATGTTTCTGTTGTCGTTTTCACCACTCTTTCTTTCGTCAATTCTCTCAGTCCTTGATTTCCGATGTATTTCTTTCCTTTTCTTTGTCGTCACTGTCTGTATTTGTTGTTTCTGCGGTCGATTTCCATTCTTTCGTTCGTCAATTCTCTCAGTCCTTGATTTCTGATGTATTTCTTCCCTTTTCTTTGTCGTCACTGTCTGTATTTGTTGTTTCTGCTGTCGATTTCCATTCTTTCTTTCGTCAATTCTCTCAGCCCTTGATCTCTGATGTATTTCTTTCCTTTTCCTTGTCGTCACTGTCTGTATTTTTTGTTTCTGCTGTCGATTTCCATTCTTTCTTTCGTCAATTCTCTCAGTCCTTGATTTCTGATGTATTTCTTTCCTATTCTTTGTCGTCGCCATCTGTATTTGTTGTTTCTGCTGTCGATTTCCATTCTTTCTTTCGTCAATTCTCTCAGTCCTTGATTTCTGCTGTCAATCTTTCTCTCTATCTTTCTTCGTCACTCAGAATTGACGAAAGTTAGAGTGGGGACAACATCAGCAGAAACAAAGACGGACAGTGTCTGTCTGTAATGTCTGCTGTTGTTTTCCCACACTTTCTTTCGTCAATTCTCTCAGTCCTTGATTTCCCATGTATTTCGTTCTCTTTCTGTTGTCGTCACTGTCTGTCTGATGTTTCTGCTGTTGTTTTCCCACACTTTCTTTCGTCAATTCTCTCAGTCCTTGATTTCTGCTGTATCTCTTTCTCTTTGTTGATTTGATTTCCTATGTCACTGTCTGTCTGATATTTCTGCTGTCGTTTTCACCATTTTTTCTTTCGTCTATTCTCTCAGTCCTTGATTTCTGCTTGCATTCGTTCTGTTTCCTTCGTCATCATTGTCTTTGTTTTTTTTCTGCTTCTGGTGGGGAGTTCCATCCTGGAGATACCTAGATTAAGCACTGATCGACAGCCACAATAATAGTCGCTGCTTAAACTATAAATATTTCATACCAAGGGTTCTTTGCAGGGCTGTACTTGCAAAATTATAGTTGAGTACATGCCACAGTTGACTGTCTGGAAGTCATTTTCACATATGCTGGATGTAAATATTTATGAGCTGAGCATATGCTGTTTACCCGCATATATAACCTAATTACAGCCCTGGTTCTTTAAGGTGTGCTAAACTGAAAAATCATGTTTACGTCTATAAGTCCTGGAACTAGAATTAACCGAAATCTGCACTGCAACTCTTGTACTTTGTTGTGTCTGGATCAATAATGGAATAGTAGCATCAGTTGCAGTAGTAGTAGTTCTGTTCGAACTTTGGTTTGTTGAAAGTAATTTAGTTGATTGCCGCAATATATTTGAATTGATGGAAGGAATTCTTAGTGGTAAAAAGAATTTCTAGTAGTTCTATGCCTCTGAATTTTTTTCATGTAAAAAGTCTGCATCATAGTCTACTGTGGTAAAAAGTCACAAAATTATTTAAATGCTATAATTTTATTATACTTCAAGTTCTTAATTTGTTTACTCTAATTCACTCTGAGAAAAAATATGGTATATACACAACCGTCTTTAAAAGGTCATTATATAAATTCTGATCAATTGATTCATGATTTAATATAGCACAATAAATATCATAGCTATTAGTGACAAGATTCATATTATGGTCATCAGTGCTTTATCTACAAGATTGCAGCAACTAATGCAAGTTTTAGTGTTGCACATGTGGGTTCTATCACAATGCAGTTTGCTTTGCAAAATTCTTTCTCCCTGTCTGTCTCAGTGTTTATCGTTTGTTTCACTAACTGTCTTGATTTCCAACAGAGTTCGCCTGCCCACATCCAGCAAACAGCAATCCTGACATCGTCAAGTCAGTCTATGTTTGGTCGACTTTTTCATTTATGTGATGTAGATCATTAAAAAAAATTTAAAGTCTGGTAATGTCTGTTGAGTTGAACTGATGTACCCAAAGAAATTGAGCTTCCATTCCAGTATTTTATTGTGTACTAGCTGGGGTACCCGGCGTTGCCCGGGAAATTTAGGGTACGACCCGCTCCATACCACAACCACGCTACACTCCACCCTATCCCACCCCCACCCCCACCGCACAACACCCCACCACACTCCGACCTCCACCGGTATGCCACCCGTGAAATTTGGGTTTTCGGAAAATTTCCCCCCACAACCAACCCCCAATCCCCATGCCCCACCTCACCCCTTCCTCCAACCTCAATCCCCACCACCCCTCTCCTCCACACCCCACTCCCCATCCCACCCGCCACCCCACCCCACCCCCAGATCCCACTCCCCCACCCACCCACCCCATCCCCCACCACCACTCCACCCCCACTCCACCCACACCACCACCACCCCCACCCACCCACCCATCCCCACCCACCCCACCACACTCCAACCTCGACCGGTACATCACCCGTGAAATTTCGGTTTTTGGGAAAATTTTCTCCCACCGCCCCACGCCCCCCCACCCATGCCCCACCTGCGGACCAAGGTGTGGGCTGAGTAGAGGCGAGGTGGCCCGCGTAAAAATCTGTCTAACTGTGAAACTATGGCAAGGGAATGGAAATTTATAGTGAAAATTACGGTTTTCGCAACACCCCACCGTGGCCCCCATGGTGGTAGAGATTCGCCAACCACTCCACCGGGTGGCTCTGATGACCCTCTGTCTAAGTACAAGTTTGAGGAATTGCTGAAAAAAGTGAAATTTTTGGGGGATTTCGCCCCCCACCCTGGCCCCTATGGTGGTAGAGAATCGCCAACCCCTCGTTGGGGTGTCTCATGCCGAGACCTACACAGTAGTGAAGGTTTGGAGTGAAAAGCTCAAAAACTGTGGAAATGCATCCCGGTCAAACAGACGCAGACAAACAGACACGGACAGACAGACAGACAGACAGGCAGAATCTTCTCTTTATTTATATAGATTATTTGCACTTCTTAATTTTTGACATTTTCTGATGCCATCTTAGTTATGCATCGGATCTTTCTGTAGTGTCTCACTCCTAATGCCTAATCATGGAAGTTGATTTCATGATTCACACATGTATGATGTTGGATACACGTTTGGATGATGTTCACCTTAGTGTGAAGTTGTGAACACTGCTCTCTCGGCTCCTCAATGTGTTTCTGTCATTTTCTACCTTTCCCACTCTTTTCCAACTGCCTTACCACAGTCATTGTCCTAAGTAGGTTTCCTAGATAAACAAATTCACCGTAATTCATAATATCCTAGCCATTATACCCCGCAGTCGATCGAGTTGATCGATCGAGTCGATCATAACTCGGCCAAGTCGAGTCGATCGAAAAATCGTCGACTCGATCGACTTGCAAGTCGAGTCGATCGTGAGTCTTGCCAAGTCGAGTCGATCGAAAAATCGTCGACTTGCAAGTCGAGTCGATCGTTGTTTCATCTACTCGACCCGACTTAGAAATATTTTACTTAGCCTACTATTTCTTGAAGTCTCAAAGTGACCTATACAGTTTTTGCACACAAGTTCAGCTAACGAACCTTTTGGCAGCTGTCGATTTCGTGTTAGTGGAACTGTGAAAGTTGACTATTATAATAGACGTGCGTTTTCGATTTGGGTTGAACGAATACAGGGGCGAAAACAGAAATTTTGGAAGGGGTGGACAAAATTTGTGGTCTTGAACCGAAAAAATTTTCCTTGGTCTTCCGCCGAAAGAATCTTTTTTTAGTCTTTCGCTCAAAAAACTTCTAAAAACCCGTGGCGACTCCGGTTTTTTAAAATCTGATGACTTTTTTGTCATGTGTTGGTCTACTTTCTCGCTCACCTTCCTGTTCCCGTTGCACTGATTTACAGCTTAATTCTTGAAACCTGATGGAGGGAGGGACCACGTCATATGCGAATCTCTGAATGGGGTGGGGCATGGCCGGATTGGCCCCTTCCTTGGATCCGCTCCTGAATGAGCATGATACAGATCTACTATTATATGCCTGTATATGCAAGTCATGTAATAATAATAAATAATAATAACGACAATTTATATGGCGCCGTAACGCGGCCATACCGCTACAAGGGCGCCTCACAAACAGCCAACTGCGGGATACGCCTTAGCAAACAGATAAGTTTTAAGCTTTGTTTTGAAAGAGTCCACTGAGGCGGCCAATCTAATGTCCGGTGGAAGACTTCCAGCATCTGGGACCAGCAACCGAGAATGCGCGGTCGCCGAAACGTGTCCTCATCCTCCGTACACGGAGGTCGGTCTTCCCAAGCGACCTGAGTCGCAGCCCGGAAGCGGAGGAATGGGTCTCAGAACAGTAGTCGCGGATGTATTCAGGCGCAGTCCCATGAAGCGATTTGTAGACCAGCAAACTGAGCTTGAACTCAATTCGGAACGGGACAGGCAGCCAATGCAAGACGTCGCGTAGGAGTGGTGTAACATGATCATATTTTCTCCTATTACAAATGAGCTTGGCCGCGGCATTGAGCACCGACTGAAGTCCGTCCAAAAGACACGCAGGCGCTCCGGCCAGCAGACTGTTACAGCGGTCCACTTGAGAGATGACGAAAGCAGTGACGGCTGCTCTAGCGGCCTCGAAAGGCAAGGACTTGATACAGCTCCTGATGAGACGGAGCTGGCGAAAACAGCTGCTGACCATCCTAGCCACATGGCGCCTCATGGACAAGTCAGACTCCAGCACAACGCCCAGATCACGCACCGAGGTCGAAGGCGTGATCGAAGCCCCGCAGACGCTGAGCGCACCGGTGTCAAGATGAAGGCACCGTCTACTGGTTGCGCACCACATAAAGTCAGTCTTCTCGGGGTTGAGCCGCAGTCTGTTCGATCTCATCCACTCTGCGATCCGCTCAATACCAAGCTCCATTCGCTGCCGCTGGTGTACAGCCGTTGATGGAGGTCCTGACGTGTAGAGCTGCGTGTCGTCGGCATAGAAGTGTGATGACAGGCCGAGACTCGTGGCAAGCTCTCCCACGTCGGCCGTGTAGAGTAGGAAAAGCAGCGGACCGAGCACGGAGCCCTGAGGGACTCCGCAGATGAGGGAGCGGACGGATGAAAGAACCCCGTCGAAGAGCACTGACTGTTGGCGACCACTGAGGTAGGAGCGGAACCAGTCGAGCGCGACCGATCGGATCCCGAATGTTCTTGATAAGCCGAATGTTCTTGATAATGTTCATGTAGATGTTAATTTTGAGAATATATAAGGAGACCTTTATGACGTCACTTCGATTATGATACAATTCTACAATTAAATAAGTTCACTGAGAAAACGAAATTAGGCCTATTGTGACGTCACTTCGATCAGGACACAGATCTGCCGTCATATTATTTCATCAATGTTGAGAATACAGAACTAGGCCTATGCCTATTGTAACGTCACTGATTATGATGCAATTTTGCTATTATATTATAATTAAGTTCACATCAAGAATTAAAAAAACAGCGCCAATTGTGACGTCACATTGATTATGATACAAATGTACCAGACCTATTATGGAAGTGCATTTTGAGAATATAAACAAGGTCTAGTGTGACGTCACGTCGATTATGAGACAAATGTACTATTATAAAAGTGCATGAGAATATAAACAAGGTCTATTGTGACGTCACTTTGATTATTATACACAGATCTACCAGTTTGTTTGTATGTGCACTTGTTATAGCGCCCCTTCAAGCTCTCTCTACTCAGAGGCGCTCCCGAATGCAGAGTGGACACTGCATCGGAGTTTCACGCCGAAGCGCTGAGCAATTGTGAGTGAAGGACTTGCCCAGGGTCCTTACGCGGCGAGGTGGATTCGAACCTCGAACCTTCCGGCTTCAAGGCAACGACGCCACCACTACACCACCGCGCCTCACAAACCAGTATATTATGTTCGTCTTGCGAATATAAAACGGGGCCTTTTATGACGTCAGTCACGTCACTTCTATTATAATACAATTCTACTATTAAATAAGTTCAGTGGAAAAAACGAAATTAGGTCTATAATTGTGGCGTCCTTTCGATTATGATACAGATCTGCTGTCATATTATTTTATTTTCATAATACAAAACAGGGGCTGTTTAAATGCAACATCGCTCCGATTATTATACAAATCTACTGTTATACGTTCAGTTTGAGAATATAAAACTAGGCCCATTGTGACGTCACCTAGATCATGATACAGACCTAAAGAAGTTCATTTTGAGAATGAAATAGTCCTTTGTGGCTAACCTCGATTAGGATAATGAACTGTTAATATAGAAGTATATTTTGAGAGTATAAACTAGGCCTGTTGTGACTAACTTCAATTATTGCACAGATCTACCGTGATAATTATTGAGTTCCATTTACATAACCTAAAACGAGGCCTATTGTGACAGTGCAAATCTATAAATTCACTGAGAATACGAAATTAGGCATATTGTTACGTCACACAGATTTATGACACAGATCTACTATCGTATAATTGCATTTTAAGATCATGTAACTGCAGATGGTGAGCAAGAGACAAAACTAGGTCAAGTCGACGCGAAGTCGATTGAGTCGTAGAAAGGTCGGCGAGTCGACGAAGTCGATCGAGTCGATCGTCGGCCGAGCCAAGTCGATCGAGTCATAGAAAGGTCGGCGAGTCGACCGAGTCGATCGTCGCACGAGCCAAGTCGATCGTAGCCCACGACTCGATCGACTGCGGGGTATACTAGCCATCCACCTCCACTGAGATTTAAAGTTCTGTTTCAGTAAAAAAGATCAGTGCTTTCACTTTATTTCAGGTTTCTCTTCTCTGTGGCGAATTTCCACAATTTCCTCTAATATAGTTTTTATGCATCCCTCAACAACACCTATGTACAACATTGTACATGTATGTCACCTGCAAACCTAAGGCTATTGATTGTGTTACCACAATTTCTGTTCCATAGTTTCGAATTTAGTCTAATCACCCTTTCCAGATGGGTAATGCATAATGTCTGTGAACTATATGGTCCCTCTGTCTTGTACGACTTGAGTGCTAAACCAGCTCTTTGCCTACTCTGACCACTATCTTCACATTTTTGCAAATTATCTTTGATATTTTGCATTAGCCAGGTTCTTCCATTTCATGAAATTCTTGTTAATGGAACTAACAAGTTGTAGGTTTTGTTGTACAACAGGGGTTCTCAACCGGTGTGTCGCGATACACTGGTGTGTGCGACTTGACCGACGGTGTGTCGCGTAAAAGTGGTGTGTCGCAAAAAATTGGTGTCGCGAATTAATAATAATGATAATAAATTATCTTCGTTTCTTTTCCAAACTGAAACAACGCAGTAGGCCAATGATTACATGAAATAATCCTAAATAACAGCAGTCTACCAAATTCTCACAGCACACGTCCGTTGTTCTTGCATTATACAATGACTTACTTTACCTACAGGTAATTTCGAAGTTTAGCGGATGACTGCAATGAGAATTTGTTGCACTCTATTTATCTATTTATTTTACCGCGGTCTGGGGTAGGTAGGCTATGACGTTTATGGTCTACGGATATGACATAGGGCCTCTGTAAACACGTTTGCGATCGCACCTGTTAGAAAACTTTTACCCGTTAACGGTTAACCTATAGGCTAAGTCATCTATCGAAATGGAAAATTTTTGGTAAGAAAACGTAAATTTAGCCATCCTCTTCAGATGCTAATACTAAGAAGACAAGGTGGATGTTGAACCCATTCCTCAGAGAAAACATCAATGGAGCAGAATTGAACAACAATGAACAGGAAACACTTGCTGAGCTGCAATGCGATTCCAGAATGAAGGACATGTATAAGCAATAATATTATCAAGAACTCAGTTCTGGGCAAAGACGTACAAGGAAGAACATTACAAATCACTTGCAAGCAAAGCTATCAAGGAGCTGGTTTCCTTTCATAGCTCCTACTTATCTGAACAGGGCTTTTCTCAGATGATCAACATAAAGAACAAGAATCGGAACAAACTTGTCGGAGGTGCCCTCTCAGCCTGCTTACGAGTTGGACTTACAAAAACTGTGGAACCGCGTTTTAATATGATCCAAAGAAAAATTCAAGAACAAAGATCCCATTAACTGTTACGACTACAAGGTCTTAGTAATTAGGTGACTAAATTGACCTCGAGTTGTAGAAACGACCATAGATTGGGATCAGAAGAATAATTTAGAATTTTAGAATCATAAAAATTGGAAAGAAATTCAATATAATTATTTTCATTTATTAAAAATGTCAGCAGTTTAGCATTTTAGAAGGATAAATATGTTTGAGAGCAAATTTGAAATAAATAGACATGTTTAACTTTGACACTTTTTATATTGTTGCGACATTTACATATGACGTTTGAATGGTGTGTCGCCAAATTTAAGTGTGTCGTGGGACGAAAAAGGTTGAGAACCCCTGTTGTACAAGACCTGAAATGCGACCTATATAATAAAAGTGTTCTTCTTAATGGAATCACTTACAACAGTCATTGCAATTTGTGACAGTCGAAAAAAGCTGGATTTGTAATATTAAATAGATTTTCGGAAACAAACTACCTATAAACAATTCTGCTTAAAACAAGGGGCAACATTGTGTGGAATGTTTGAAAAACATTTTCTGTGTCATCATTCTTAAGATTACATTGAAGAGGTTGGGAGCACCTCTAAGAAGTGCCCTTGAAGATGGGGAGAGACAGACAGACAAGTAGCAGCTAGGTAGACATTGATAACAACCAGTTCAGATCAGTGGTCATACCCAGTGTAGCAAGTAAGGTGATGAGCTTTGTCTGTGGAAAACTTTTCAATAAGCACGGCACTGAAAGGTTTTGATTGGTGCAGACGACATGTGATCTTTACATCTCAGATTAGTCACAACAAGACAATTTTGCTAACTCTTTAAACAATTGGTGGTTATACAATATAATGTGAATCCAACTGTAACTGCAAATGGCAGCGAAACGATGTAAACAAAAACTTGGCAAAAACTTTTTAAAAGATACGGTACTATGATTGAAATCATTCACCAACAGCACACAATTGACATTAGGTATATAACTTGCTATGTGTGAATTCAGTGACATAAAAATATAGTAAAAGCAAGATACCAACTCATGATACAAACAGTTTTTTAATGAAATAATAACATGCAGCTCAAAAAAGCATTAACAACACAAATGAAGAAAACTTATAAGCAGAAACTGTGAAGCTGAATATACCGACTCTATAGCAAAAAAGTGATATATATATATATATATATAAAAGCGCATGAGAAATGCACAATTACTGCACCTCATTTTACACACTGTCAAATAAACTAATAATGATTTGACAAAACACGAAAATATGTAGAAAGTTAAAAAAAAATACAAAAATTATATGCATTGCCACTAGATGTTGCTATATTTACGAAACTCGAGTTTTCTGTGTCCTTTTCAAATGTTGCCTATATAAGTTTCTGTCTTTAGAACACCATCATTATTACAATTGTCATTTTCACATTACATTTGTCCCCTGTAAACAATTAAAAACTGCTACAATACAACAATAACATTTTCAAACCTTTAAAATGGCATCGTACACAATACAAAACTGTCAGAAAATAGAGAGAAAAAAATGTCTAGAAGGCCAAAAAATGGTGTGTTTCCGGTAACAGAGCTTGAAAAAATTGGGTAGGTAGGTCAAAAAATAATTTTATTTTTTAAAATATTTAGTACAGTAATTACTCGAAAAAGTATACCACTGTCCTTTTCTGCACAAAGGAACACGCTGCAACGAAGCACGTGTTCTCAGCCAGTGGTGTAGGCAAGGGGGTTTCGGGGGTTAAACCCCTCCATTGGCTCCGGGAAAAAGTTTTTTTAAGGTTATTTTTCCATTTAAGTAAGAAAAAATAGCAAAAAACAGGGTTTCCGGCCATAAACCACCCTCCCCATCAAAAATTCCTGGCTACGCCACTGTTCTCAGCAAGTATAAAATGCCTATAATTTGCAGGATGTCTGTTCCTACAAACTGCTCTAGAAAACAATCTTATTAATTTCATTTTGTTGACATCTTTTCTGACAAGGTGGAGTGAGATGGGGGAAGATGAGTGTGAACAGAACATCACCGCTAACCTAAAGGTCATTTGAGGCTGGAAGAGGCAGTCCGTAGTTACTGCTAGAGGTTGCTAGATTTCTTTGTTTCCCCAGTCACCTTAGAGGTGGCTCGAGTAAGAATGACACTGCGAGAGGTCTCTCGAGACTACCAGCCAGGAAGTAGTCAGTCACCCATAGAAGTCACAAGATTTCTCTTGTTACTCAGTATGTTAAATCCTTCACCAAAGAGAACTCTCTACTTTCTTCTGCTCAGTGAGCAGAAGAGTGAAGAGTTAGCAGAAGAGAGCACTGGAAGCACAAGAAAGCACAGTAAACACAAGAACATTGTGAGCAAATGAGAGCAGAAAGCAGAAAGCAAAAGATGGCACAGTGAGCACAAGAGAGCCTAGTGAGCTAAGGAGGGCACAGTAAGCAGGACTGTCTTATGAGGGACAAACAGCTAGTTAAACAATAAACTTGAAGCAGATGACAGCTCTGTATAACCATCATTTGCAACAGGTTAGATGGCCCTTTTGGAAATACAGGGAATTACGGTGAGACAACCCATCCTTTAAGGTCTATTACTCTCCCTCCACAACCGCCTGCCTTGTCAAACTGACCATGAGAAACTATTGATTGCTCTAATTAACAGACCCTTATATACCTTGAAAGACGACTGTGAACACTTCCGTCTGCTTTATTGAGTGCTATAATTATAAGATCCAACTCCAAACCTCATACACAGAAGGCAATGTCACTGTATTATGTCAGTACAAATAAAAACTTTTCACAAAATTATCCGAGTCGCGGCAATAAAAACTGGTTGGTCGGGTTACCTGAAACACAACATTATTTTTTTAGGCCTAACTAGGATAACAGTTTTTCCTGAGTCAGTCCCATGAGTCAGTTTGGATGAGTAAACAAATGAATATCAGTACTAATTCTGAATGAAGCTAAATGCAGTGCCAGCCTGTGAAACCAATCATCCTTAATATAAAGATATCTTCAAGTAGATTAATATCAATTTGTCACAGAAATGTTTGAAGGCTTAAATCTCATCCTGCTTCAAACTTAGCCACTGCATTTACTTGTTGCAGAGATATCAAAATCCAAGAGAAAAAATCATAGCAAAAGGCATAAAAAGGTGTAAGAAAATTTCATTGCCTATAAAAATTTGGCAAGCTTAGTGGGCATAGATAAAAGAGCTGCTGGACCACTTCAGAGGTTTGTGGAAACACCTGAAGCTATTTTCTATTTCTTGTTTTTATGATCAGCTCTGTGTAATGTATGCATATATCTAAATGTAAACAAATACTTATCAGCTAGGCCTACAATTTAAGATCTTCTCTAAAGCACAGAACTGGCAAAATATGTTACTAGTGTGACCATATTATTATGTCCGGAACATTCCCGGAATTTATGAAAATGTCGTTTGTCTAAGAAATGTCCTATCTGGAACAATGGAATGTTGCTGTCACAAACTAAATTCGTTTTTGTTATATGATTGTCTTTAAGGTGTGGAAAGGCAGAAATAAGAAATGTGGTCACCCTAAACGTTACTGTCCTTTTAGATTTTATACTTGGTTTTGACACTCGGCCATGCAACAGATTACACTATATCTTATCTGAGGGTGCAAAGTTCTGCATCTTGATATCTCTCATCATTGACAGCTCACTTTCTTCAATCCTTAGATAAGGAAAGTTTGTACAGAAATACATGTATATTTAAATACACAGAATAGACATATAAAAATAATAAAATATAAATTTTACAAATAAAACCATGTTTGCAAAATAAGGCCACACTATTTTGTCATCTGCCATTACGCTGCAGTCTATGAAACACAGTTTATATAACCAGATTCTCTGCATATTCGATGCTAATCAAAAAAGGTGCTGGTTTTAGTCTAAAATTCAACCCAAAAAAGGTAAGAAAAGCAAATACATAAAAACCAGGTAAAAATAGTCAAAAAAAAATTATTATTTTATAAAATGTTGGCTCACAGAAACTAGCAATGTTGGACTTGACTGAACTATATTGGTGGAACAAATAAAAGGAAAAAAAGAAAAAAGTCAATAAGATTTGAATATAAGTCCTTTAAACAATGGGCAGCACTGGTTCCCAGTTAGTTTTAGAATATGCCCATTGTTAAAAGAGCTTTACCCTTTGTGTCTCATAAAAGCTGTAGGATATGTATTTAGGCACATATGTGACACAGGGGCTCAAAACCCCGTCACATGTCGGATTTTGACCTTTTGATTTAGTCATATGCTACAATGACCATGCTCTAAAATGCTTTTAACACAATGAAATTATCTTTTTTCTAACAAAAGTTGTGCTCGTTTGATTCTTTCAATAGTTTATAGTGAAAAAATAAAATAAAAAGTTACTGAATATTTGTGTCATCCAAGTCTACTGAATCCACTAAGTTATTATTCTGAAATTTTTCTGGGCATTAGAGGCATATATTCTGAATCAGATAACCCAAACGGCATCAAAATCGGTTCACTACTTCGCAAATCAGGGCAAATTCACAGTCATATACTGAATTGAAAAATAAACTGCATTCTTTACCCTCTCGCCTATTTCGGCGTCTGGCGCAATATCTAGGAAGCGACAAGCGACGGGTTTCGAGCCCCTGCGTCACATATGGTCAACTACAACTTCTGCATTCCCTCTTAAATGAGAAGGTTACTGCAACCAAACTTGAATGCTGAATAGATTTCAGTGCAAACATTGATCTAGATACTAGTGTCTGATTTTGATTTTGGTCGTCGTGAAAGTCTTGGAATCAGATGGCTTGCATAGCCAGGAATGAGAGAAGTTTTCAGAAAGTCATCTGCATTGATGATACATCCATGACTGTTGTAGTGATTCAGAAGCTGCTTCCACATCTTATCACACTTCAGTAAATTCTTGTTACCTTCAAACAAACAACAAAAGATACATTCATTGCTCACTTTTGGTATTCACATGCTACATTTAGAGTCAGAAGTACCTACAATTTTTCTGTAAAAAGTGCTACATACAATCATCAGATGCTATCTATCTACAAGTATCTTCCTTTATTTAGATCAAGACATAGAAACCACTGTCTGAGAATAAGATGGTTCCTGTGACTTCCTTTTAGGCAATTACGAAATAAGATTATGACTTTATTTTACCAAGACATTAATCAGTAGTTACCCAACTTAAAAAAATTGCAACACTTAATACGTAATTATATTTTTAAAAACTGTTTCATAAGAAAAGCTGCATAAGACTTGGTTCAGGCACATTATTTGATTGGATAGGAGGCCAAAGTAAAGTAATAGTCAAGGTCTCGCTCATGTTTCGGACCACCGAGATGGCACTAGATGATAGGCAATACTTGCAGGCTTGTACATCATCAGCATAAAGCTGACCCAAGACTACATGTGTTGCAAGGATAGAGGCAAGCTCAGAAGTGCAAATTATATATAGTATTGGACCAAGAACAGATCCCTGGGGCAGGCCATGTTGAACATGAACCCATGTGGACCTAGTAGACCCATTAACCACACAAAGGTAGCAGTCATTGAGAAAAGAGGCTATACATTCAAGAATGTTACCAGTCAGACCAAGCGAAACATGCAATCGCTCTAATAAAATCCCATGGTCAACAGTGTCAAATAGTCAACAGTGTCAAATGCAGCATTGTGGCACTGACATCAAATAGGGCCAGCAGGGTGAGCTGACCCAAGTTAGATGTCTGAAAAAAGATGAAGAAGTAGCGTCTCGGTTGAGTGGTGCTTTCTGAATTTAACGGCTTGATATTTTGTCAGCAAACAATTGATTTCCCGAAGTAGTGCAATGTACGTACATCCGTACCATGAAGCTATGCATCATGAGATTATACAATGCAATTGAGGGCAATGTTAAGAGATGAAAAAGTCCAGTAAATTAAAGTTGTATTTGCCAAGCAGGGAATCCATTTCCACATATTAACAAAAGTGGCGAATAAAAGATGAGAGCAAGTTCTGTAATTAGTGAAACGATGACCAAATCTTTGTGACATTGTATAACAGATGTCTTGTGCAAACTAACAAAGTTTTACATGATGACGAGAACATTTTTATAAGGTGCGAGTTTTCTGCGAATACATTGCCAGCAGGGCTACAGATTTGGCAGATGATGTACAAACCAAGTATTTGAATTGCTCTTGATGAGAGTACAGATGAAATGCACCAAAGACAGTGTGCAGTCTAATTGACGAATTGTGCAACTTGGTACCTTTGATGGGTAGGACCAGAAAGCAGTTAAGCTGCAAAATAAATTTCTTGAATTACTAAAGGTAATCTGTATTTACAACCCACAACATTAGAAAATAAAAAATAAAAGATAAAAAATGAACTTTAAGCAAACTGCTCATCATATCCCCATTTTTGCTTAACTTGGCGTCATTGAATTAATTGAACCATTAACTTATGTGGTTCATAAACTTGAGGCAATTGGAGGTTTGAGACCTCTGCTTTATAGCACATTGTTGTCAAACTCAAACAACTCTCAAAATTCCAGTGGTCCTAAAGGGTCATCTTGTTGAATACCTTCCTTGGAAAGAGTAATATTATGTTGCCTAGTCTGTAGCTGAGGGAGTATCCTGCATATACATAATCACCAAAGACATAAAGCAACTCCCGACGGAGCTTTCACTGCTGGAGAAAAGTCTGCTGAGGAGGCGTTTGATGAATTTTATACAACAATTGATGACGCGCTGAACCATTTTGTTCCTTTTAGAACAATGACTATAAAAAGAAAGGATCCATCTTATATGACACCTTACTTAAAATTTCTGCTTCGACGCAGAAATACGCTTATCCACCGACGTCGATTAGAGGAAGCAGATGCCCTTGCCACCAGGATAAACGAATGCATCGTAAAAGCCAACTCTGTCTCCTTCCAGGATATCGAACGTGGCTCCCGTCGGCTTTGGACCGAAGTCAGACGGCTCCGTGGTGGTGATGCTGTGTGTCCTACTGTGATTGATGGTGTTACGAGTGAAACGCTTAACCGACACTATCAAGCTGTGTCGACTGATCTAGGCTATACTGAGCCATTGCATAAGCTAACTGTTAACATTGAAAACCCTGTTAATATTGATGAATATAATGTGTTCAGGGGGTTGGAATGTGTCCGGGGGTCCTCTATTGGCCCTGATGGTATTCCTGCTTGGTTTTTGTCCATGATGGCTCACCTTTCTGCTCCTGTAACGTATCTATTCAACTGCTCTCTGGCTTCCTCTTATACGCCGCCCCAGTGGCACTCTAGCTGCATCACGCCAATTCCAAAAATTGCACGTCCTCAAAGTGAGACAGATTTTAGGCCTATCTCAATCACCCCGGTGCTCTGCCGCATGTTGGAAAAAATAGTTGCGAGGAGATATTTTTACCCAATCTTCAATGATCCTGAGTCTAACTCTGCTTTTAGTGACCAATATGCCTTTCGGCCATCTGGATCCACCACATCTGCACTTATTGGTCTTACTCATAGACTTTTGGACATGCTTCATGATGAGCCATATGTGCGTCTTATCTCGCTAGACTTTTCCCGTGCCTTTGATACTGTTAGACATTCGTACTTATCTGAACAGCTTGCTCAAATGCCTTTACCTGACTTTCTCTATAATTGGATCTTATCCTTATTGCATAATCGACAACACTGCACTAAATTTCTTGGCCAAGTTTCAACCTTTTGTAGGATTAACGCAAGTATTATTCAGGGCTCGGGACTTGGACCGGATGATTTTGTGGTAGTCATTTCAGGTCTGACACCAGTTCACCGTAGTAATAGTCTACTGAAATACGCAGATGACAGCTACATCTTAATCCCTGCCTCTGCTATTGCTACCACTTCTTCTGAACTCGACAATGTTGCTATGTGGTCCCTTACTAGTAACCTAAAACTCAACCATGGTAAATCTAAGGAGATGATAATTAGTCGTCCAAGGTCAAAGCTAACCAATCTCCCTCCTCCTATACCTGGTATGGAGAGGGTGACAAAATCTGTCATCCTAGGGGTAACAATTACGAATAAGCTTAACTTTGACTTGCATATTGATCGTATCTGTATTAAGGCCAACCAATCGCTCTACGCAATACGCATTCTTATTTCTCATGGACTCGCGGATCTTCACCTGTTTGACGTTGTTCGAGCCACAACGTTGGCCCGCCTTCTCTATGCTTCTCCTGCATGGTATGGTTTTGCTAATACTGCACAGAAAATGCGTATTAACTCAATTATACGTAAACTGGTTCGACACAAGTATCTGCCTGAAGACCAGAAGTCTTTTGATGACCTCTGTGGCCGTGCTGACACCTCTCTTTTTTCGTCTGTGCTTTATAATCCTAGCCATGTTCTTAATTGCCTGTTGCCTCCTATAAAGAATGTTACCTACTCCCTCCGCCCTCGATCACACAATCGAGAGATTCCATATGCTGATACATTAACTAGGAAAGGTTTTATTACACGAATGATATATAAATGACTATCGATATGTTTATTCTGCTATTTAGCATACTTTATGTAACAATGAGATTAACTGCATTTTCACTTACTTTATTAGGCCTATTGATTATTTAGTTATGTGTATATATATATATCATTGTTGTTCATAACTGATTGACGTTCCCGCAGTGCGTTTGCAGGCGGTCCATTAAAGTATATACTTACTTACTTACTTACAACATCCAACTGAGGACAGTGAAGGCATTCGAGAAATCCAGTTTCACGATAATATGGTTTCAGGCATAGACTTCAAATATCAAGGACTCATAGTTGCATGCGTCAGCCCATCTTGATAATAATCCCAATTTGGATGAGTGAGAGACAATGAGATACGCATGAACAACAATTACATGGCAGACACAATGATGGCCAGGTGTTGCCAATTGTATCCTGTCGTTTAATTGCATGACAAATATGTGTCTATTAATGATAATAATAGTTTAAATTAATAACAAAAGTATAAAAATGCTATTCTGTGTCCTAGTTTAGGACATAGAATAGCAAATTTTTTTTAAAGAAACCTGGCTAATAATAGATTAGGTTAGAGCTTCTAAAATATATATTCAGAATTTGTCTCTAAAATATTGCTTCATTCACATAAACTATGACTATAAACTATTTTCATAAACTATGACAACATTGCGCTACCGGGGGGGGGGCCCGGTAGCGCAATGGATAACACACTGGCTTAGAGTGCGAGAGGTAGTGAGTTCGAGCCCCCGTTGGGCGGATTTGCTTTGTAGGCTGCTATTAGCGCCGTGTAATTACAAAGCTGTCTGTTCAGTTAGTAGTTAAGTTTAATTACGATTACTGCATAACTTGTAAATGTATTAATTAATTAATTAATTAATTATAATATAATATAATAATAATAATTAATAATAATTAATATATATACATTGACATTAATTTACAGACAGTGACATTGTTTTGTTGAGTGATATGAAGTTGTGACACATGTCTTTGAGGTCAAGCATATAGATCTCCTCAAAGACATGTGTCGCAACTTCATATCACTCAACAAAACAATGTCACTGTCTGTACATTAATGTAGAGAAGAAACACCAGACACCTATGCAGGCCCAGTGAACAAATATATGTTCTTTATTAAACCAGAAACTTGTTAGATGTAATTAAAACGTGGTGTACATGAAAATAATAGGTCATTATTTATGAGAAGCAATCATTTACCAACGATGATGAGACCCATCCTGGCACGAGTGAGTGCAACGTTGATCTGATGATCGTCACAGATGAATCCCAAATGCTTCGCGCACCATCCGTCAGATGGATGATTATCGATTTCGTATTCCGGCAGAGATCGAACTGTACTCAGTATCACATAGTCCCATTCACCTCCTGTTTCATTACACAATACACAATTCAAATTATCATTCCAGAAACAACAGTACTCACAAAGTCCATGACTGTGATGATGATGATGATGATGATGATGATGATGATGATGACAGTGATGATAGCATCATCACAATGACATAGTTTACAATATAGGTAATGAAGATGATGTATGATGCTGACTATTCATACAGATGTCATTAATTTAGGGGACCTAGTGCCCTCCATCTAACTCCAGTGATAAAAAAAACCAGTTTTCAGATGCTTTTGGAATTGATATTTTGAAAACACAGTGGGCCCAACCACTGAAAATGCAAAGGGAACAACAAGTTCACGTTGAGATGTAAAATGAAGATTCCTGCAGCCACCCAAACACACTGAGATGGGGCAACAGAGCCCCACAGTTGATGATGATGATGATGACGAGTGATGATGATGAGTTTTCTGCCTGAAGGCAGGTTCACTGGCTTTACGCCCCTGGGGATGAGATGGGTGAAATGGTTTCCCATTGCCTTCCTCACAGACAATTGTTGGTGAGCAACTTGTCCAAGGTCGCTACGCAGTGGCTTGAGGTGGATTCGAACCTGCGACCCTTCGGTCGCAAGGCGCTAAACTTATCACTACACTACAATGTCCCATGCCCCATGTCTAGACAGTGACATTCCCTACCTGCCATCGTCAGACACAGACCAAAATTCAATTTGATAGCAATTGGTCAATTAAAGAATATTCTTATCTTAGATTCAGGCAGTCAAATACAAATGCAACAGATGATCAAATCTTGAAATACCACCAACTAGCCTGTGCAAAGGGGCAAAGGAGGCATTGAGTAAATTGTAAAATGATCAGCGATTATTGCCACTGGAAAAAACAGGCACAGAATTAGAGAATTAGGTGACATTCTGAACAAATACAACTTCAAGATTGCGGACAGATGTTGAGAGGCAAATGAGGGAAGTCAACAGATATGACCTAAGAACCTATTTTTCTTCAGTAATGAAAATTTATGATTGTGACAATAATGATGATGATGATTATGATAATGGTGATAACTCTTACCCTGACTGGCTACAACAGTGCTGACATTGCATTCTAAACCCGTTTTCACAAGTTCAGTCTTAATGACCGTGCATTGAGCCTTGTACTGAGACAAGATGGCGATGTTCTTATCCGGATGTCGGTTGTATTTCTCAATTGAGCCAAGAGTATTAATTAGCTCTCGAGCAATTCTGAGCTAAAGAAAGAGAACAAAATGATACAGCACAGTGTTACATTGGATACTTTATTTCGAGCCACATTTTCAAACAGATGCACTACTTCAAAAGAAAGAGATATATTCTCCTGAAATGATGATATGCAAATTTACAATATTATCACAATGAAATTATATCAATGCATCATCAATAACCTGTGGTCCGGTTTGCAGACAATGCCACGGTGCCTCCCGACGCCATAAGACAGGGTGCCCTTATAACAGCATGTGTTATGGCATCACATAAATTGTCGTAATTATTATCATTATTAAGAAAACTCCTGGGAATCGCTAAGACATGGTAGTTTATATAGTAAGATATAATGTTATGCATGCAATTCTGGCCATAATCTTTATTAGCATTTCCACTTTGTAGAACTTCTTCATTTTAAATCTTAAATCTGGACGACAGAGGACAGCATCCTCCATGAGTCCAGACAGGTCGTCTGGCCATAGCCATAGCATGTGTGTGTGCCATAGCTTTCTTCAATCAATCGTGGGACAGTGATGTTTGCGAGCGGATTCAAGTGTCAACCGTCATCACCAGTGCTTTCTCTGTATAGCACATGTGTGGAGAAGACTCCATCAACAATGTTGTCAACAAATAGACTGGTTGTCGCTTATCAGTTTTACCACGTTCCACATGCAATGCGTGCATGCTATGGAACCTCATCGTCTATCTATGAGCCTGGAAAACAAAGTCAGTGGACCAATTAAAATCGCATACGTCCGCAGCTGCTGGCAAGTGTGTGAGTGCAGCTAAATTAACACTGTGGGTGAAAAAACCAGTCTATGAAAGCGGGAAACCGTGTTGCTGCTTTTATTGGTAGAGTAACAGTAATGTTTGGCTGATGATGTGTTGAAATTCAATGCATTCATGCAAACATAAGAAAAACCGGCACATACATATAACTGCAATTGACACCTTGCTGGTAGACATGTTAACCATGCAACCAAGTGTCTCATTAGCCGGGTGTTAATGGGTTTCACTGTACAAAGATTTCTTAAGCCAGCAACTTGCAAGCATTGATTCCCATATTGGCACTTCTCCGACTGTCAACTAACCTAATAACTCATACAATACAATACAATATCAGCTCATTATCGTAATCCACTCATACAATACAATACAATATCATCTCATTATCATAATCCACTCATACAATACAATACAAGCTCATTATCGTAATCCACTCATACAATACAATACAATACAAGCTCATTATCATAATCCACTCATACAATACAATACAATACAAGCTCATTATCGTAATCCACTCATACAATACAATATCATCTCATTATCGTAATCCACTCATACAATACAATACAATATCAGCTCATTATCGTAATCCACTCATATAATACAATACAATATCATTTCATTATCGTAATCCACTCATATAATACAATACAATATCAGCTCATTATTGTAATCCCCTCATACAATACAATACAATATCAGCTCATTATCGTAATCCACTCATACAATACAATACAATATCAGCTCATTATCGTAATCCACTCATACAATACAACACAATACAAGCTCATTATCGTAATCCACTCATACAATACAATACAATATCAGCTCATTATCGTAATCCACTCATACAATACAATACAATATCAGCTCATTATCGTAATCCACTCATACAATACAATACAATATCAGCTCATTATCGTAATCCACTCATACAATACAACACAATACAAGCTCATTATCGTAATCCACTCGGCCAATGGTCACTTAAACACAAATAAGTTGAAATATGGCTTCTGATGTTGTAACTGCCTGTGACTTTTCCACCCATTCTACATGGCACATCGCTATATAAATTTATGTGATTGATTGATTGAAATCTGATTCGTGTATGACAGCAGATGATGAGTGCAGTTCTTGCGTTGTCCAGTTCCTGCGTTGTGCAGTTCTTGCATTGTGCAGTTCTTGCATTGTGCAGTTCTTGCATTGTCCAGTTCTTGCGTTGCTTACCATAGAACCAGGAACTCTGATGACAGAACCAGGAACTCTGATGACCAATGCCAATTTTGCAGCCTGTGTTGTTGGCCACAACCAAAAATCTCTACCTTTTCTAGATTGAACACCTTCCTGCTATTTCCTTGTCTCCATTGAGATTGGATTTGATAGACAATGAGTTCTGCAAGGGGTTGCTAATTTTCTCAACTGCCATTGTTTCTCTTGCTTGATGCTGCACAGTCCAGTAGCGCTGAACATTGTGCTGCCAATATTACCACCAACTCTGTTTGAAGGGGCGCTATAACAAGTGCACATACAAACAAACAAGCTTTCTCTACTCAGAGGCGCTCCCGAATGCAGAGCGGACACTGCATCGGAGTTTCACGCCGAGGCGCTGAGCAATTGTGAGTGAAGGACTTGCCCAAGGTCCTTACGCGGCGAGGTGGATTCGAACCTCGAACCTTCCGGCTTCAAGGCAGCGACGCCACCACTACACCACCGTGCCCCACACATCTCTGGATGGGAATCTGCTGGTAGGGTCCTGCTTATGAACATCTGTCACGTCTCTGGCGGTGTTTTCTGCTAACAGATAAATTCTTAACAATGTTGCCATTATTTAAGCCAGCACTTTTGCTAGTACAATATATATATTTATTACACAATCATTAGCAGACTGGAACCTGCATATATATATATATACACAATGTATATATATATATATATATATATATATATATATACACAATGAGGATACCTTAACATTGAACGAGATTTTAATGTCATTACCACATGATGACATTCCTCTTCATTGCTTTTGCTGTCCTCGTTGGCTTCTGAAGTTGTAACTGCCTGTGACTTTTCCTCCCCTTCCACATGACAGAAGACCATCGGATATGACACATTCGGCCAGATCCTCAGAAAGTGATCTTCTCTTCTAAACCATACAGAATTGGAAGCTGTTTTGAGTTTATCTTCGTAGAAGTACTGAGATGGAAATTCACATATTTTCTCATTCTGAAAATAAATGCATGCAGTAAAAAAACGATATGATTACTCAAATATCAAAGTCACAAACATTCTTTTCACCTTGTCACCTTGTGCTGTCAGCTCGTAGAGCTCTAGCGATCGTCCTGACACACATTCTCCATTGTTTTCTATTCGCAGACAAGTCCCTCAGTTCTTCCAAATTCATGCCAGTTATGTCGTGTATCTCATCCATCCATTTCATCCTTGGTCTGCCGAGTCTTCTCCTTTCCTCACCGCAAGCCAGCATCATTTCCTTCTCCAAACCATCAGATCGCATTACATGCCCGAAGAATCTTAGCTTCAATCTTGTCGCGAGTTGTTTTAACGACTCTTCGTTTTCCAATCCTATCTCCATTCTTATAGATTCGTTCGTTCTTTTCTCTGTCCAAGATATTCTCAACATCTTCCTCCAAATCCACATCTCGCATGCGTTAATCTTTTTCTCCATATTCTTTGTCTTTGTCCATGTCTCGCAGCCATATAATATCGTAGGAAAACAGAAAATTTTCACTCCTCTTACATAAAATAATGGGAGCAATATTTATATAAGTAATTGGAAATAAAATTTATTTTAAGAAACAGATGCTCATTCTATGAGGAAGGGTGCTGCTTATCAACATAGCATGAAGATGTCAAGCAGTTTAATCTGTTACTGAAATGTTCTTGTGATAGTGATATGGCTACATTACGGTGTCCTATAAATTGTCGCTATTAGGCTATTAATGCAGTAGAATGCGACATTTTCAAGAGTCCACGAATAGTTCATTAAAGAGAAGTTCCTTCTTACGTTCATGTCTCTAGCAAGGTCACAAACAAGTTCTGACATCCTGGATTATACGTACTCCCCAATGTTCCCCATGCAATGCAGAACTTGTCACTTAATTCCCAACTGGTTCTATCAAATTAGTCTGGCACTTGGTGATAGTGGCATTGATGTGTTCACAGCCTACCATCATGTTCAATTTGCAATGTGCAAAATATGCCATCACTTGGCAAAGTGAAAAATTGACATTCCGAACAGCAAACCTGTTTGATTACTAATCACACTGCCTATGCTCATTCTACACTGCATATGAAATGCTATGCAAGGGAATCTAATTTACACTGATGCATAACAGTCACCAGGGCTGTACTGGTAAATTTTGAGGTGAGTACACGTTGACCGGGAGAAAAACCAACTTTTTCGGGGAAAAAATTTCTGTCGGCAAAAATTGTTCCCATCTTCCCATCCAAAAAAGCTGACGACCTTTTTTTAGTCATCCAGCCAAAAATTTACCCAATTTTCCCGTCCGAAAAAGCTGATGACCTTTTTTTTTAGTCATTCGCTCTTGCCTTTCTCGTGCGTATACCCACACGCCCTTTGTGCGGTAAGTATACACTGTATACCCGCGTATACCCTGGTTTTTCGCGGTGAGTATACGATGCCGTTTTTTCCCGGAGGTAAGTATACGCCGTATACCCGCGTATACCCTTGATTACAGCCCTGATCATGATCAGTATGTGATCTCACAATAAAAGACTTTTTATGGTGTGATCCGAATCCCATTAGGAATATACAGAATCACACTCAAAGCATCAGTGAGCAAGTGAAAAATGACTTGCAAAGGGGCTTACCATTCTGTACTGGATATCCAGCATCACAAAGTGTGGGTGTTCCGTCTCAGCATAGCGCTGAAAGAGTGAAATATTCAAGCCAAGCTTCTTTGCCTCCTGGTTCTTAATAATTGGCTGAAGCTGTTTGTGATCTCCAATCAGAACAATGCGTTCCGTACGTGGAAAGTTCACGAGTGGAATGAGGCTCTCCGGCTCCATACACATGGCGCATTCATCAATGATGATCTGAGCAATGTTGGCACCACGAATAAGTCGTGCACTTGCACTTGCTGAACAAGTGCACAGAATAATATCATAATTTTTCAGTTCTTCAGTGCAGGCATCTAAAATCAATTTTTGGTAGCTCTTGACTTCATCATCTGTTATCATTTCTGGTGTTTCCAAGTTCTTTAAAAATCGCTTATCAAATTTCGTGATTCGGCCACTGAAGGGTTTTCCATCTTCCCGAATGATTCGATGCAGTGAGATCTTTTGGATTTCAGGGTCATCTTGAAGGTTGTGCTTTCTACTTTGATTATGACCTTTCACATTTTTGATTAGAAGATCTCTTGGAATTGGAAAATCGATGGTTTCTCTCATTTCGCTGTACACTCGCACAATTTTTGGACACTTGTCACCAAGTCGTGTAAGCAGTTGCTCTGAAAAAATTGGTTTAATGAGTGAAACATAATTGTTACACCTTGTTAAATGTACAAAAAGTATTTCAGTGAGTAAGTAAGTATTCTATAATAGCACGAGACATATGCACACAATCTATAACAATGCTTAAAATTTTGCAAAATGCACAATATCAATGTCATTATGAAAAGATGATGCAATATTATAAACAGATTAAAAAGTCTAAACATACAGTATTACAGTTGCATCTGTAGCTCTTAACTAACAGCATAAAACTTTACATAGGTTTAGAGTCAGAGAAATCAAAACATCTTTAACGCAATTTTAATATTGTATGGTGAATTTTAATAAATTATAGAGAAGGTTTTTATGTGGCAGAACCCTGTGGCTCTGAACTTCATCGATTTCAGAAAGGTGTTTGACAGTGTCCACAGAGAATCGCTTTGGAAAATAATGACGAGTTATGGAATTCAACAAAAATCAAAGGCATCAGCAAGAGCTTCTTCGACGGTAGCCGATGTGCAGTGAGACATGGAAGTGAATGATTCCAGGTTGTGACAGGAATATCGCAAGGCTGTGTGCTGTTGCCACTGACTTTTGCACTAGTGGTGGACTGGGTAATGGGGTTGTGCCCCATTGCAAGGCAATGGGGCACAACAACAACGAATTGAAATGGGTGAATCGTGAAAGACTCAGCGGCCTGGTCTTCACTGATGATATCGCTTTACTGGAAGATACTTGGGAGGGGATAAAGGAATTAACAAGCAAAGTTCAAGGAGAGGCAGCATGGGCTGAGCTTGCCATAAACCCGGAGAAGACTAAAATCATGAAAATATGGAAATGGCAAGAAATGGAGAGTGTCGTAATCAAAGATAGGCCAGTCGATATGGTGGACAATTTCTGCTATCTCGGCAGCTGCACGCTTGCAGCAGACAGCAGCTGTGATAAGAAGATATGGTATGCATTGGAAAGGCAAATACGATATTTGGAAGATTGGAAAAAATATGGAAAAGCAATGAATGCAGCGTGAAGGTTAAGACACAGCTTTCGGCTGAGGCTTTCGCCAAATACTTTGACCAAAGAGTCTCTGACATATGGTCTGCTACTGAGGGCGCACCGCCACCAGCATTTCGCGATATTGCGACGGCAGACCGGTTTTGAGCCCGTCACAACTGACACTGTCTGCCGGTTGGTGAATGCCGTCGCCGACAAGTACTTGACGAAGGACGCCATGCCCACGTGGTTGCCTAAGACCAGCATCGACCTGCTTGCCCCATACATTGCCTCACTATTCCACGTATCGCTGTCCTCTGGCACTGTACCAACATGTTACAAGGATGCCTACCTTACACCTCAACTTAAGAAGCAGACGCTACCTCATGGAGATCTCTCAAGTTATCGACCGATATCGAACTTGTCGTTTCTTTCCAAGCTACTTTTGGATATAGAAATTATGCACGTTTGTTTATTATACTTTGTATGTACACCAAAATGCGGATAGCAATTGGTATATTAAGAATGTTCTTATCTTATCTTTAATCGAGCGAGTCGTCAGCGTACAACTGACCTCTATCTACCATCTATCGTCGGTGGAACTTCTTTCAGCTCATCAGTCGGCCTACAGGAAGTTCCACTCGACAGAGACAGCGCTTCTCAAGGTGGTCACTGATCTTACCGAGGCGATGGATGCGGGTGATCATGCGCTGCTCAGCCTGCTTGATCTATCAGCAGCGTTTGATACGGTCGACCACGATGTGCTGGTTGAACGCCTTGATAGGACATACGGTATCCGTTTGGTGGAGCCCGACTGGCGCCGTTCTTACTTAAACGGATGCCGACAGACGGAGCTCTACGATGGAATCTTATCCTCTTTTCGTTCCCTTGTCTGCGGTGTTCCCCAGGGTTCAGTGCTATGTCAGCTGCTGTTCCTACTCTATACTGCCGACATTGGTGAGGTTGCTGCCAGTCATCGCTTGAAATCACATTTCTACGCTGATGACTCGCAGCTCTATACGTGGGTCACCCATCAAGTGATGGACAGCAGCAACGATGGATGGAGTTGGGCATCGAGAGGATCACCGAATGGATGCCCAACAGGCTTCGTCTCAACAACAAGAAGACGGACTTCCAATGGTGTGTGACCAGTAGATGGTGTCCTCATCTCGACACTTGCGAACTCAGTGATCTGCGGGTCTTCGATCCGACCCGTGACTGCTGTCCGTGATCTCGGCATCATACTAGAATCTGACCTCTCCATGCGACATCACGTGGTGCAAACCGTCAGATGCTACATTCGTTAGTTCCGCCACTAGAAAAAGGTTGAAAACCACTGCAGTAACTGGTTGACATAATGATGGGTGGGTGGCTGCTTTAGAGAATGAGTTTTCTCTCATGGTTATTACACAATCATTAGCAGACTGGAACCTGCATGCAACCACTGTTTACAGGTCAATCAAACTACAAAACAAAATAGGCCATATTACCAGTTGGTTCAATCAACAGTTTTACAGATTCGAACAAGATTCTGCGAGACAAAACCGACTGCTAATAACTTAACAAGCATTGACTTACTGGTTGCCACATCAACTGAATTGTTCGAAGGTCCACAGAATAGAATCTGCTTCTGTCCATCATTCTTTCTTCGATGACTATTTCTGAACACTTGATGCAAGTACTCGTAGGATTCCTCTGGTTCTGAAAATTCATCTTCTGACTCTGATTCTGAAAGATCCTCATATTGTAGATCCTGATATTGTGGGTCCAAGTTTCCACGATTTTCTTCCGATTTCAAATTCATCTGAACAAACCAGAATGCTATCTTGACGCCAATCAAAGTCTTTCCGGTTCCTGCAAAAGTACAGGTAAAGGTCAACTTCACTGTGCATATGCAGTTAATTCATTCATTCATCCATTTCAAAATTTTTACAGCACCATTTCAAGAAACCCACTCAGAGGCACTCCCAGCCCATCTACGGTAGTATAGATAAGATATCAGCAACTTGTAAAAATTATTGGCATTATTTCTAGAGACTCGCATCTTCGACAGAAGTCCATTCCAAATGGATGGACAACAATCTAGAATACACAAAACTGCCTGGTTGAGGTGCTTGCGTGGGGAACCAGAAGTTCCCCATTAGCAGAAGCATGAAGGGCTTGACGGCCAGCTGTGTCCGACACCGGACAACAAAGGTTAGCAGGTACGCTACCCAGAAGGCATCACCAGACCAGTGCAGCTATCCTGTGGGAGATATGCTGCATGACTGGAATAAACTCTGGACAGTTTGTTAGCACTGAATCTAATGTAAGATAATTGCAAAATATCTTTGCACCATTTACAGTACAATTATAAAGCAATTATCCATCAGTAACAAGATTATGCAAACTTCTTTTCTAATTTCTAAATCATCCATACTGATCTTACTATAATTATGTGCAAAGGACTTGCATATCAAAATTAAAACATTTTTAGAAATCACAAGAAGATTGAATGAAGATTAGGAAAACAGACTCAAAAATGCACAAATAAATTACAAGTTATTGTCAACAAATATGAAAGTTTAGTATCATATTTAAAGCAATTAAAACATAAATTTAGCTGCTTAAACAAATTTGACTTGATAGAAGAAGGCCACGACACATTTACACTTTAGAAGAGTATCTAAACATGACTGGGAAGCCAATGCAGATCATCATTGTTAAGGCATTTATTCAACGGGATTCAACTTTTCTGAGTGCAGAATTATTGCTATCGTGATATTTAACAAATATCGCAGAAGAGAATGAATTCTGTCAGCTGTAATTATAAATCTCTTTTTCCCACCTGGAGGACCCTGGACCAGAGTGAAACGTTCGCTAAGAGATGTCCGAATCGCATTCTCCTGACTATTGTTATTCTTCATGAACTTGTGAACGCCATTCACATGAATGTCATCGATGTTGAAGCTATGTGCAGAAAAACCTGTCAGCCTTGGCTCTAGAAAAAATCCTCATACAATCAGAAGCATTTAAATTTCTAAATTAATATCAGAAGAACAGAAAACTTAAAAGTGACCCAACCATTTTTTCATTCCTCCTTTCCTTCTTTACTGCAATGCTGAGGATTGGAATGGCATAACTGCACTGCCAGTTGCAACATTTTTCTTTTGTAGTTATCATAGTGCTAATCTCTGTCTAATGAATGATGATTAAGCAACAATCTATTCACTGAAGGAACAAAGCAGTGATGCAGGAAGGGCATTGTTTAGGTGCTCACTATTCACGTCTGACTGCAATTAACATCCTGACTGTCCTGCATTATTGACAGCTGCCAAGCTCTGCTAACCATAAGGTCCTGCTGCTCGCAACGCCATAGCCAGGATTTTCTTTTGGGGGAGTTTAACCAGACCTTGAGCAAACTGACAAGCAACCGAATCAACCGACTAAGGAGTTTTGAGTTGTGAATCTCTGGAGAAGCACTGTGGACTCTCACAGCGATGTACGATTCAATCTACTGTAAAATATCACATAGAAATAAGAGTCTCAAATGACGTCCTCTTAGTTTTTAAATTGTGTGCTAGTAAAAGCATCATTTTATTTTTACATTATTTCATTTCGGGGGTGTTCAAACACACAAAACACCCCCTTAGCTATGACTTTGGCTGCTCCCTCGCTTTGCTACGCTGACTGGGTAACATTGTCCAATCTCATTCATTAAGTCCTGCTTTAGCTTACATCCAATAGTACAAGATCTAATCACCAGATTGCAATTACAATATTCCAATGCACAATAACGTACTTACTTGCACATTCAATGTCATCATCCATACACTTCCACAGACTGCAGCTGATGTTAACTCTTTTTCATAACCTTTTCAAAGATGCCATCTACTAGTAAATGCTGTCACTTCATACTTGAATATAAGACTTTACCAATTACTTCATACTAAATTTCAAACCTACCACTTATTTTAGTGCTGAGCACATAGTTGTGGTCATTGTACTTCACAGTGGATATATAAATGACAATTACACTGGAAACAAAAATCAACACAAAAGATCTAAGATCACTTACCGATTATTGTGGAGACATCCAAGCCAACAGCAATTTTTCTGCAAAGCTCCGATGACTCAGGCAACATAAGACTATCAACAGATTTCGCCATACGTCTGTAGAATTCATATAATAACACAATTCAAAATACCTTTGCTTTACAATAGGATTAAAATAGAATACTGTTAGAATACACTTTGCTTTCCATTATGACGAATTAGTTAACATTTATTTTCTTTATGCATGCAACAATGAATGCGCAGTACTACAGTAGAGTCATAATGCATTAACCCTCTTGCCCTTGAGCTCCCACAGCAAAAGTGAGATAACCCTAAAGCCCACTGTGAAAATGCCCATAACCCTGAGCTGCCGGGCAACAAATCACAAACTTCAGAATGCATGTAAACTGAAATTGTGCTGTTTCTGATAAGAAGTCTGACATATAATTAAATGTTGTTGATAGCTAGTTAATGTTTTAGCCCCAGAATTCCACTTTACTGCGGTAGTCGGCCTAACATGTGCTACAATCGCAAATGCAAAAAAAAGTCCAAATTGCAAGAAAACGGTCCCTGCTAATTTTTTTGCAAAATTCGTGTGTCTCAGTTTACCATTTTTATCACTCAAGCAAAATTCATATTGCCATTTTACAACAGAGCACTCCAATCACGTTTTCAATTCAACTAGCCCCACCATCAAAACATTTCACTTTCTTGTATAAAATCATTAGGACTAGGCTTTTCGGCTTTCACATGAGTTGCAGCTAGGTTTGTACAAACAACAAACTTTTGCCAAATAATTATAATCATCTCCCCCCAAAAAACAGCGACATAGAATAAAGTACATTTCTTTCTCGACATGATCCCTTTTCTCGCCTGTCCAAGGGTATACCGTTTTCTACCAAATGATTTCTTAGCAACAGTTGTTTCATTCGAACTGCTAGATGTCTTGCGTTTCGGCATTTTCAACAACTATGGTCGTGTTTATTTATGCTACTGCAATGCAATAAACTCGTTTGAAATTGACCTTCAAGCGACTAATAAGACTAAAAGTAGTCATTTCACGTCCGAGTCAATGCTGGGATTGAAATAAACACACCTAATTACCAAGCCGTTAAATACAAGCCATACAGGGATAAAGTATAGACGCGATGCCGAAATATCGGCCTTATGGGGATATGATAAATTCAGCATAGCCGGTATATCAGCCTTACGGGGATAAGATAAACAATATTAAGCCGGTATTTCGGCCTTACGGGGAGTGAGGAGGGTTAAGTGGCATAAACTGCTAATAGATTTATATTGTAACCTCAGCATTTGGGGTCATCTCATGTGAAATTTATGACAGGCAAGTCATGAAAAGACAGGTCATCTACCTGTAGCTGGTGGTTACAACAAAGAACCGTCAAAGCACGTCATCTAACTACGTTGCAACAGATTTTGTTGTCTACTGCAAACACTGTGGCATACCACTCATCAATCATACCAATGCATTTTCATATCAAAGGAAAAATTTCAGGATCAAAAGTCAAAGGTACAACCAGAGGTTAACTCCATAAAACCGAAATAACAACTCAAAGTTTCAAATCTGTTTAGGACTTAGCAAAATTGCAGTAAAGTCGATGCATGAATTACACATTTTCGACATACAAGTCATGAATCATACCAATGCATTTTCAACATACAACTCATCAATCATACCAATGCATTTTCAACATACCACTCGTCAATCATACCAATGCATTTTCAACATACCACTCGTCAATCATACCAATGCATTTTCAACATACCACTCGTCAATCATACCAATGCATTTTCAACATACCACTCGTCAATCATACCAATGCATTTTCAACATACCACTCGTCAATCATACCAATGCATTTTCAACATACCACTCGTCAATCATACCAATGCATTTTCAACATACCACTCGTCAATCATACCAATGCATTTTCAACATACCACTCATCAATCATACCAATGCATTTTCAACATACCACTCATCAATCATACCAATGCATTTTCAACATACCACTCGTCAATCATACCAATGCATTTTCAACATACAACTCATCAATCATATCAATGCATTTTCAACATACAACTCATCAATCATACCAATGCATTTTCAACATACCATGCATTTTCAACATACCATTCATCAATTTTCAACATACCACTCGTCAATCATACCAATGCATTTTCAACATACCACTCATCAATCATACCTCACATATCCAGAATCCTCCCACCGCAGGTCAGAACTTCACTCTACTATACACTCATACATCCATACTTATCCTACTGCAACATTGTATGGGCCTCAGCGTATAAGTCAAATCTAGCTAAACTCGTTGTCCTCCAAAAACGAGCTATACGGTTTGTGGCTAAAATCCCCTATGGAGCCCACACTAAAGCAGTATTCCTAGACTTAAGAATACTAAAACCAGATCAGATAAGGCGACTGCAAATAGGGACATTTATGTACCATTATATTCATAATCAATTACCAGTAACCTTTAGAGGCTATTTTCAAATTAATACCAATGTTCAAGATCGTTGCTTGAGAAATGCTAACTTTTTTTGTACTCCATTTGCCCGCACTAATACTAAGCTTACATCTATTAAATGCATCGGGCCAAGAACCTGGAACAGTATTCCTCTTAATATCCGGTCCCTGCCATCTTTTCATTTATTCAAACGTGAGTTTTCTGTTTATATCCAACAAGGAGAATAATTAAAATTTTCGGGGAAATGTGATCAGTTTAATATACATGTAGGGGAGTGTGCACTAGAGTTTGTGTATGTCACTACATATGTACATTAACTTTTCTAACTCACTTACTATACGTTTGTATATATGTATGAATGTATATGTATATATAAGTATAGCGTATATAATATATGCATGTATGTATAAATATTGTATTGCATGTATGCTAGTTAAGATATATGCTAGTTAAGATAATATTATATGCTAGTTAAGATGTTATTTTGTGTTATTCATTTCAAATTCGGCCGTATTTTCATTTGTTTTTCCTAACGTTCTCAGGTGGCCCTGGCTCGCGGGACCTTCGGCCCCTTTTGGGTCTCCTGGGTATACCAACATGCTTGCTACTCTGATTTTATTACGAAATGTTACAAATTGGTTGCCGAATAAAATGTTATGTTATGTTATGTTAATCATACCAATGCATTTTCAACATACCACTCGTCAATCATACCAATGCATTTTCAACATACCACTCATCAATCATACCAATGCATTTTCAACATACCACTCGTCAATCATACCAATGCATTTTCAACATACCACTTGTCAATCATACCAATGCATTTTCAACATACCACTCATCAATCATACCAATGCATTTTCAACATACCACTCATCAATCATACCAATGCATTTTCAACATACCACTTGTCAATCATACCAATGGATTGGCAAACAGGTTTGTAAGTATTTTACATTCAAACATGCAAGCTTCAGAAAAAACTTATATTGTAAATGATATGATTTGTCAAAAGACGTACTTGTCAGGGAGTGTGCGGTACAGGAACTCCACAGTGCAGTCCTGTCTACCTTCCAGTATTTCACGTGGTGGTTCAGAGCTGTATTTACGAACTTGAAATCTCAGAATCACCTTCTCCTCCTGCCTCTGTTGGAAATGTGCACGTTGTTTCGCATGAGATTTTGTTGAACGGTTGCTTGCTGTCACTTCTGTATGTAGCGCCACAGCATGACAAACCCACACATTGCGAATCAAACTCTGCGGATACTTTGCGTCGCATTTGTATCGGATGCACAGATAGTCATGCGTCTCCTTCTCCTGCTCAGACCTTGCAAATAGTTTTATGTGACGCACACGACAGAACTCAGCATCAAGTTCCAGTTGGCCGAGAAGCATCTTGTTCCGATGTTCCAGCTTAACTGGAATGTGGTCACACATGACTGGGTCTTCGGAAGCTGCAGCATTAGTTGCTGACTCCATGTGCAGGATTGGAATCCAGATTTGTTGGTATTCGGTGATGTCATTGTAGCGCTGCTTTGTCTTCTGAGTTGCAATTGACGCGAAACACTTGACGGGCTTCAGACGATGTTCAATGCAAAGGTCTTTCCCATTCGTCAGATTGATGAGCCGCACCTCTGGCTGCAGGAAGCCATCAATGATCTCATTTCCAAACTGGACGGCAAGCAATGAACCTGGCTGCAAATGCAGTGCAAAGCGAACATGATGCTTAACCAGTGGTTCCTTAGCCTGCATCTCAGAAGTAACTTCCATCACTGAATTCTGAGTGATCCCTGGGCGATACTGAATGCCCTGCGTGTCAGATATTGCGTCGAGCACACCTGGAATTCTTCTGAGTAAATCTTCATCCGTTTCGTTCTCAGTAATTGCAGTCTGCATCATTCTCCAATGCTCATGGCTGATTCTTTTACCATGAAGCTCAGAATTGAGCACAAACAGTTCATCATTGTTTGACAATATTCGAGCATTCTGCGTCAAGTGACATTTCGTATCATAAAGACGTTTCTCCCAACATAGGGCAACATTTCTATTGCCATCAACATTTGGAGACATGTGTACAGCAAGCGAACTGTACTTGATCAACCGTTGCTGATGCTTTCGGTGGCGGAAAAAAGGCACATTAATGTGAATACTAAACAAATCAAATTTCTCAATAAAACATGGCAGATAGAACGGAGTTACAAGCATATGTGCCATCTTTAGAACAGTGCAAGATTTCTGGTACGACTTGGCAAGAGATTTTCTAAAATTTGCTTTCTCACATAATTCCTGTATTTCCAAAGCCGAGTAAGGAGCATCACTGCCATCAATGGCCGCATTTACTAGTCTGTGAATGACGACATCCATGAAACGACGCAATGGTGAAGTGAACTGAGTGTAGCGACTTAACTGCAGACCAAAGTGTTCAGACCGACTACTTGCAGAGGCAAACTTTGCTGACTCCTGAATGACAAACCATTCACCCAAAGCCAGACAGTGAATTGGGTGCAGCTTTTCAGAACCAACAATTGTCCGGACCTTTTTTGCATCCTTCTTTTCAACAGCCTGCTTCAATGACTTCCAAGAGCATTCAAGCATTACAGAACTGTGATTAAATCCGTCGATATCAGCAGCCAGTTCATCGTGGTCTTCAAATCTGTCTCTAAACTGATCAAAATAGAATGAAAGAGATCTGATCATCTTATGCCGACTGTTCCAGTCACTAACTCGGGAACTGTTTGGCTCGTCCTGCTGTCGCACCGGCACAACATCCCATGAAAATCTTGCCAGCAGAAATTCAGCAATTGATTTATTTGTCAAGATCATGAACTCTTCGACCAGTCGGTGCGCATCGTGGTGCAGGTCGACTTGAAATGGATCGCCAATACCTTCAGATTTAAGGAAGCTCCTGATCTCGTAGTCATAATAGTGCTGTGCATTTTTCATGCGACTCGCACGCAGCTTTTTAGCCAGTCTATGCAGATAGATGACACTCTGATCGATCGCTGTCTCTACCATTGTCTCTGGCTGTGCAGCCTCCACATGGCTATCAATGATCTCCTGCACATCTTCATATGTCATCTGCTTCTTGTTCCTGATCAGAGATCTCACAACCGATGGTGATCTAAGCAGTTCTCCCTCAGAATTCATATCAAAGACAACGGTGATTGCATAGCGATCTTGATCCTGTAAAAGACTCAAGAGTTTCGTAGCCAACTGTGAATGCAGCATGTAAATAGGATTACGATTACCTTCTGGATAAAATGACATGGCTCTCCTCTTCGCCACCATATCTACTGCATCACCCTTCTCAATGAAATGTCCAACATCCACAATGTGAACATAGACAGTAAACAGACCATCTTCTTCCTGTCTAATTACTGACAGTGCATCATCCACTTCCCTGCAACCGTACGGATCTACGGATAGAGTCAGTAGCTCTCTGTGATCTTGACGCTCACTCTCATCAATAGCATAAAATCTTTCACTCTGACTGAATTCGGAATATTTACTGATGCACTCGTCACAATCTTCCTGTGGCGTCCTTGCTGGAATTTCATACAGCAGGTTCAGCACATCAAGACTTGCACTAAAGTCCTTGCCACAGTGAATAATTTTGCAAACATATCCCAGTGGATACATGTGCTTTGGATTCCACTTGAGATATTTCACGACAAACAGCATTTCCTCATGACTCTTCGTATTCAGCTGCACCGTCTTTACAAGTTCCAGGCCATGATCATCTGTCATCTTGTAAACTGCAACATACCCAAGCTTTTTCTTCTTGCCATATCTCTGCTCAAGCTCCATATCGGCCACATGTAATTTTGGCAATGTTTCACACAAAGGTCGCATTAGATTGCCTCGATTCTTATCGACCATGCACACAAACGTTCGAGCCACTCTATGCGTATTGCGCTTAAGCACAGCAACCACCGTTCCTCTCACCACCGAACCAGAGTCTCTTCCATTTTCTTTCGATTCCGATGAAGCCACTCCACTGCTTTTAAGTTCTTTCATTTCTACAAGTACTTCATCGCCATCAAATGCTGGACCACAGTTCATTCTTCCCTTTATCTCCAGATCCGTTCCGTCCCTCAGTCGACAGACGGCATTGTGAAGTCCAATCAAGTGTATGGTTCCCTGTCGGTAGTACTGCGACGTCTTTCTACGATTCTCCTCTGTAAGAAGTGGATAGTAAGGATCAAAGGAAGCTGCTGACTCTGCTTCCTTTTCAGCATCTTTTGCTCCTGCTCGATCCCCCGTATCATCGTCAAACGCACGAGGATCCAGGACGTCATTAACATCATCGTCGAACAGGCTTTTAGTCTTCTCTGCATCCAACAGTTCCTTGTTGGGACATTCATCGAGATTTGTCTCCAAGTCGTCAGTTGAAACACGCAAGCCTTCCACTTTGTCGACTGCCCCTCCAGCGTCCATCTGCTGGTGAAGCTTTCGACTCTCGTCAGCAATATCAACGCACGTCATTCCAAACTTCTTTAAATTCAAGACGCAATTAACCAGTTCAGCGTTATCAGAATCATCTTCATCATCAATCGAGTGTTCAAAAGTAATTACTTCAGCTGCACTTTTCTCGAATCCAAGAATTCGATTTTCCTTCCATAGGTGTCCATGCTGACACTTTGGCACATGGCGCACTTTCGATTCCCATCCACCGTTTAACACGAAGCATGTCTTACAGAAGAGCTTGAATTCACCAGAGTACCTCTTCGTCAGATAACCCACGAGATGCTTCACGCGAAGTGACGACTTTTCCAAGTCCTCAATGAAGCGCAGAATGCTAATTTCTCCATTAAAGTCCCTCTGCCAAAGCAAGTTTTCCACATCACTGTGAGGGAAAGGACATCGCTGCTTCTCAATACAAGTCTCTCCATTAAAGGCACTTTCACAAAAGTTCACAGTCAGGCCAGTATATTCCCAAGGTCGGGCACGAATGAGTGTTCCAAGATGTTTTGGCGATATTTTCTCTATAACTACCAAGCGGTTTTTCATGCAGTCATGCTGACGATGTCCAATGCGAACGTGATTTGCCCAGCCATCCCTCATAACCAAACACATATCACAAGCCAGATGAATACTGCCATAACGCACAGACAACTCAGCAAACAGTTTAACTGACGACGACCTTGGCTCTCGAATGTGCGGTTTCTTCTCATTTTCGAATAAGTTGATTGCATTTGGTGGCAACACCTTGAAATTATCCAATGTTGGGTGGAATTCTGCGGCATTTGCAGGAAAGTCACGGCCGACCTGTTCTTCATGTTCTACTGGAACCACTTTAAGCAATTTCAGGCTACTTTGATGTTCATGGTTTTCATCACCTTGAGCTTCATTTTTCTCATTTAAGTTCTTATTTCCTCTTTTCCGCTTCCTACTTTTAACCTCATGACAAACTGTTTTCACCGAAACAACTCCATTGCCCTGGATGTTAGTACTGGTTTGCTCTCTGGTCAAGTCTTTTGAAACTGGATCTTTCAATGTGGATTCTTGTTTCATTCCCTTATTCACTTGCATCAAGGATGGTTTATTTTTAGCAGGAGTTTGATTTTTAACATCTGTTGATGACCTTGTATTTTCTGAAGAAACAGAACCTCTCTTACTGCTTCTGGCCATTTTTGCTGCCGACAAAATATCAATACCTGCAAATCAAAAACATAGAAAGTGTGGAATGTACTGTAATGTAAATCTTCTAAATTTGTCAGTGCAAAACAGAATACAGAACCACGAACTTCTGAGCCATACCTTGATTTCTAAAAGGAAATATGATCAGCTTGCAACTTGAAGATTAAGTGCAACTACTGCAGTGTAAGTCTGAAGGAGCCATCAACAGATTTTGTGTCATGATCATGATGACACACACACACAAGATTTTGCAATAGAATGAAGCATGTTAAAAGTACGTTCCAGGGTGTTTTCATTTGAAAAATTGTGTTCCAAAGTGACTGAACTGCTGTTGTTGATATTCTAAGGTAAGAGAGGAGAAAGGAAAATGCACCAATGCTAAGAATGCAGTCGCTAACACCAAAACCCTCTTAGCCAATTCATGGTGTTCATTTAACATACTGACCGTCAAATTTGAGAAGTTGTATGCTTGCTGAGTGCAAGATGACTCGTAATATACAACACGGCAAGCCATATTATATAAACTGCCTTATGAATATTCATTACATTGGTGTATTAAGCATCTAGTCAGTATGTAGTGAATCAATATAGCTATTTTCATAGCAATATTTAATCTTTGGCTGCTAGAGTTTTCAACAATGCATACCAAAAGTTGAAATGTGAGAGAAACGAGGGAGGCGGGCAATCAAGCGAGCAGATGCATTGAGCACTGATTGGAGTGGTGCGAGAAGTTTTGGTGGGCCAATGAGTAATGAATTGCAGTAGTCAATACGAGAACAGATGAAGGTATGAACCATAGAAGAAAAAATCAACAAGGGGACAGATCGACGAATGGCACGTAAACGTCGCAGATGATAGAAGCTGGAAGTGTTATAATCAAAATTTGTTCTTCATTCCCTTGTATGATGAACGTTTACTTGAGCATATTTATTATAAATGTGCTGGAACTAAAAGTCAAGTTTGGTTCTGTCAAGATGCCATCTTTAGCCCAGTAATGTACTCTGGTTGCCAGTCAGCTTCTTACATGAATAACAAGCATTCACTTATAACACAAAAGCAAGTGGATTATAGTCTCAGCTGTCAACATTGACTGGATCACCTACCTCTAACTGAGGAAAAGGCTTCATGCAAAAAAGTGTGTTGTTTGTAATAAAATTCAAATTCAAAAAGACACTTGCTACTTGTGTAAACATGTGACAGCCCAGGGTCATTGCTCGCTCTCCGACTTCTAAAGCTGCAGTTTCTCTTGTCCATGCGTTTGGGCTGAGCTGCCTCGACTACTGCACCTCCATCTTTGCTTGTCTCCCACGGGTTCGGATTGAGAGGTTGGAGAGGGTCCACTGGGCTGCCGCACGACTTATTGGCGGGTTCACCAAGTTCGACCGTGCAGCCCAATATATGTGTGAGGTCTTGTGCTGGCTTCCTTTCCCCACAGTGCATCTCATTTAGGATTGCATCTTTGGTGTGGCGATGCCTATCAGGCTGGGCACTCTCTTATCTGTGTGAGCTTTGCCTTCCCCCCTTTCCACTTGCATAGGCCGCTGCGCACTGCGCTCTGCTGCCCATAGTGACTTATTGGTTCCTTTCACTCGGTCTGCGACAATGCAGAGCCGTTTCTTCTCTGTGGTTGGTCCAACATGGAATGGGTTTCCCTTGACTATGTGACATCTCCCAAACTGTTCTCAATTTAACAAACTGTTGAAGATTTTTTCGCTTTACTTCGGCCGAGAGCACCTCTGAGTAGGTACCTTGAAGGGGCGCTATATAAATTCTGATTGATTGATTGATGTCAAGCAAGCACTTTGTGCATGTTATGATTCTTTTGAGAAGTACCACACTGCTGCAGATTTATAACTAATTTTTTGCCTCATGAAAATAAAATAGCCAATAATTTTCAAAGTTTATGTAATTTTTACATACTGTTGCTAAATATAATAATTTCAAAAGATACAAACACTAATGTAGCATAAAAACTTCATGAAACGAGCACACTGAGACACAAAAACTTAAAAAACAATAATCAACTTTTTACTTTTTCCTACTTTTCCCACGGCATGAATAGAAAAAATATAGCAACGGTCAATGTGTTAATGAACTCATCTTCTTCTATATAACATAGATTGCTTACTTGCTGTAAAGCTACTCACCTGAGTCATTTTGTAAGTCTGATGAATCTGCCATTCCAATGACATTTACTTTGGCAGATGATAAATGTGAAGAATGATCTAAAACTGGCTGCAAACAGATTAAGAAAAACGATCATTCAACACACAAATACATAGATATATGCCTTATACGCAAACATTCATAAATACATAATACATACACAGATTGCTTTCACTTCAAGTGTAAATAACACTTGATTGAATTTTCACGCAGAGTGGTTGTTCGTAGAACACATAGTCATCTGGCAAATCAACATTACAAGACTGTATAATAGAATATCACGTCAGACGAATGAATCTTTTGTGACATGCGATCCGAATGGTTGTTTATCTCATTAATGTATTGTATTGATAAATTTATAAAGCGCCTCTCACAATGCACACCAATCAGAGGCGCTCCCAGTACGTTAGACCAAGAGAGAAAAAAGTAGCCTTGAGACACCGAAAAGAGGCATTAGGCCCACCAGTTAATATGGAGGAACGCGTTGAAGGAGGAAGCTGGTTCTATAATGCCGGGCCAATGAGAGCAAAGGCACGCATTTTAGCTAAGGCAGTCCTAGCTCGCGGGACGAAGAGATCATGCCGATCAAAGGAGCGTAGCGGGCGAAGAGAAGTGGCCGAGGTCGGCAGATGGATGAGGTCACAGAGGTATATGGGAGCTCGGCCAGTACATGACCGGCAGATTAATGTCAGAACCTTGAGTTGTATCCGAGCAATAAGGGAAAGCCAATGATATGTAGTGATATGAGTGCAGCTATGTATGAGCACTTGTTATAGCAAGCCTTCAAGAGCAGTGGCTAAAGCACAGTTGGTTATCACCGTCAATCTGAGTATGTCCTTTCCACCATAATGCAAATATAAGAATGAGTAAGAACAACAACTATAATAACCACAACAATAACAAAACATCACAAACTGATGATCATTGTTATGTTAAATAAAGAGTTAAGTATCAAGCTACTTAGCTCTTTACCCAACATAACAACGATCATGTTATATTAATGGCACAACTTGTCATGGTTATGTTACAGTTACTATTACACTACAGTAATACATCTATGCACCATACTAAACATTTTAACGTTGCTATAGAAATTTTCCTTCATTGTAAAACAACAATTCTTACCAGTTGCAACCTAAAATGGTTGCAAAGTGATCGAACTTTTTGAACGGAAGCAATTTCAGACACTCCCGATGAGGCTAACATGTCAGCCAAAAGCAGACAATGGGTTGATTGAAGCAGACAATGAGGATATGCAAAGCCTAAGTCGAATGCCTTCTCCAGCTGAGTAAGCTTCTCTTTAAAATAATCCAGAATCACCTTAAACAAATCAAAGGTACTTCTGTATTCAAATATCTTAAAATCATTTAAAAGAAAACAGCTCTTGATAATTCTAAATGATTAATGAAATATTCTGTAATGCAGTCACAAACACCAACATCTTTTAGAGTGACCTTAACAGTCGATGTAGGTTGATTCTTTCACAATTGATCAGTGACTTCCAGTGATGCAACTCGTGTCCATGGAGCCCTTCCTTGCTGCATCTGGTGCAGTAGATGGACCTGGATATTTCTGTCAGTTTGGCTATGCTATCATCCACAGCAGCACCTGAGATGGCACATGTTCAACGAATATGATGGCATCAAACCAGATGCGGAATTTATGACCAATATCCAAGTCGCTGACTAAATCTGGCTAGTTGGTTACTAGCGACTAAATCGGTATTCACCAGGACCTCTTAGCCGTCTAAGTGACGACTAGCGCTAGTCAACCTATGAGGGTCGTGTAAGTCTACTAATCGCTGTCTTAAAGACAAAACATGGCCGGTGGGACATCTGCGATTCGTCCACTTCGACGCGGTTTACACCATCACAGAGTGTTTTAGAGGCACCACATTTAATTCTGCTGGTTGTGGGACGATAAACTGATTCATGCTTTTAGTTTTCGCCGTCACAAATGCCTTTAATGTGTGACAAAACGCATTTTAGATAGAATATAATGTACCGCCCGGGACATCTTCCGCGGGTGATTGAACGTCTTTGTTTATTTCCATATGCGGACAGTCCATTATATAACGTCTATGGGACAGCAGCCTATTAATATCTCTTTCGCATGCGCGCTAACTATAACCACACCTTAGTTGCTGCCTAAGTGATCTTCTAAGTATGTCTTGTGAATCGCACATGTCGCAAACACAAAGACGTGTCGTTGCTAGTTGCATCTTAGGACTTAGGCGGTACTTAAGCTAAGAACCCGTCATAAATATGGCCCATGGTCCAGGATGGAGCAGTCATCTCTTGTTGTGACATCCATGTTGTTATGAATGCAATATGTTGGGTCAAACCATGCTGTTATGAATGCAATATGTTGGGTCAGACCACGCTGTTAAGAATGCAATATGTTGGGTCAGACCAACCATGCAGAGTGGATCTCCATGGTGCATGGCCTTGGGTGAATCATCACCGTCAAGATGAAAGTTTTGGTCACTAGTGATAACAAGCTGAAAGTTGTAGGTGGCATAGAGATCCAGCAGAGAGGTGAGCTCCAGGAGGAACGGAGAAGGCTGAGAGGAACATGGCCCATATATCATAAGAGCAGTCCATGCACCACCTCATCACCTCAATGTGACCTCAAACATTACACACAGAGCGTCAAAAGTAGCTGGAATGATGAAAAGCGGGAGCTGAGAAACATCCAAGGAATATGAGAGCCAGGATTCTGTCACTGAAAAGAGGTTCACATTGCTAACCACCTCCAAGCACCAGGTGATCATGACTGCTGGAGGAGGCAGATTCACTGCAATCAAGGGGCAAGTGATTCAAAGCAATGACAGTCCTCAATGATGCAGGCTGCCAGAAGTACATGTAAAGGTGAAAAAACGCCCTGCGTACAATGAAAGGGACTTTAAGGCCATGTCACGTTAACTGCGCATAGCACGGAGGATGTATACTGGCGCACAGAAAGAACGATTCCACACACCATGGCACAGTTCAACCTCGAACTTTGGTAACAAAATGGTCAAGAACGAGAGAGAAAGAAACTTATGATGCCAGGACTGACCCATAAATAGAAGTTGAGAAGTTAAATCCAGATAAACACTCAAGTCCTGCGGAAATGCATAAATCCAGATGATATCCAAAACCCGATGGCTGGCGAATATCTGATGGTTGCTACTCTACCACAACATGGATACACTGGACCATCCCTCTAGGACTCTTCCACTGAATATTCTAACTCCACGACCACAGATAGCTCAAGAACATTTCTCAGCTTATCATAAGTCACACTTACGAGAAATTATATATTCCAGCTATGTTTCTACATCTTTGTAAGGTCCTGATAACAAATTGTATTATGCAGAAAGAGTGCAACATACACATATATATATATACACACATATATATATACATACATTAATACATAGATATTAGATACATACATTCATTGCTTTTTCTTTTATTTTGTTGTCGTTTCTCATTGTATCATGTCTGAACTGTTTGATAATCTGAACATAGAATTTAACCCTATAGCACAGGAGAATGAAGAGAATAATGATCAATACTTCACTAATGCATCATGGCGGGGTGTCAAGGACACTCCTATATTAGAATTATTTGACCAGGAACACTCAAACCGGCACTTGCTTAATAACAGCGACCTTAATCCTGATGAAAATTTATATACAACGAGGCCAATTGACCATGGGTATCTTACACCATCCCAAGTGAGGTTAACCACTATAGGAGGATCCAACCTATGTTCTTATATGCATATCAATTGCAGGAGTATATTGAATAAACTAACAGATATCCAGTTGCTCCTTCACCAGGTGCCTGTCGACGTTCTAGCTGTAACAGAAACCTGGTTAACAGAAAATGATTCCATTCATATAGAAGGATATCACTTCCGAGTATAGGCACAGGGCCAATGGTCAAGGACGAGGAGGGGTGGGCTTGTTTATAAAACTTACTCTTTCTTTTCAAATATTAAATACTAAACTTAATCACGATTCCTACGAGAGCTTGTTTATTAAGATTTTGCAGGGTAAGGGTGCACCCTTGATAATTGGTGTGATCTACAAACCACCAGGGCTCCCCCTTCAGGCATTTAATGATGACTTCAACCAGCTCTTGGATGAGTTAACTTCATCAAAAAAAGGATGTTATCTTATTGGGAGACTTTAATATCGATTTGTTAAAGCATTCCGTGCATACTCTGACTAATAATTTTCTAGAAACTATTTCCTCGTATCATTTTTTGCCTTCAATTTTACGACCCACGAGAATAACTGAAACCACTTCCACATTGATAGATAATATTTTCACTAATTTATGGCCATGCATCTTAAATTCATCTATTCTAGTCACGGATATCTCAGACCACTTGCCAATATTGGTGTGGTTCAATCAAAATCCGTCGCATCTGAAAGCAAGTGCCACTACACCTTCTCGGATTATAAATGACAAAACCAGGGAACACTTTGAACTCTTATTGTCACAGATGAATTTTGAGGATGTTAATAAACATTGTGTAGATAAGGATCCCAATGGAGCTTATGAGCACTTTGTAGAACTCATTACAGGTGCATATAACAAAGCACTCCCTGAGATATTATCCAAGAAACAAAAACATCAATCTTTTCATCATCCATGGATGACAAAAAGACTTCTAAAATCATGTAGGAAAAAATCTCGTTTGTACTTAAAATATATTAAAAATCCAACTGAAGTTAACAAAACCAAATTTACAGTCTATAGGAACCTTTTTAAATCACTAAAAACTAAAACAATTCAGAACTACTATGCAGCAGAATTTTCCAAATATCACAAAGACATAAAAAGAACATGGAATATTATTAGATCAATCATCAACTCTAAACCACAAGAAGCAGGGATTGACTCACTACTTGTTAATGGTAACTTAATCAAAGATAAGGAGGCAATAGCCCATAATTTGAACAGTTATTTTACTTAAATAGCTCAGAATCTTAGGTCAAAAATACCACCAGCTGATGCCATTTACACTGACTACCTGTCACCCCCTCTAGTTGACTCTTTTGTCTTCTATCCAACTTATCCAGAGGAATTAATTTTGCTCAACCGTTCGATGAAACTGTCACATAGCTCGGGCCCAGATCTTCTTGACCCAAGTATACTCAGCCCTAATATAATATTAATGGCCAATCCATTAGTTCAAATTTTTAATTGTTCTTTAGAAACGGGTATTGTCCCGGATAAAATGAAATTTTCAACGATCACACCAATTTTTAAGCAGGGAAATAAGCAGGATTTAGGCAATTATCGGCCAATATCTTTACTACCTTATTTTTCAAAATTATTAGAGAAAGTAGTTTACCAGCGTTTAAATGATTATGTGACTAAAAAGAATATTATTCACCCATCGCAGCATGGTTTTAGACCAGGTCATTCCACTGTGCTCCCATTAATATTCAAGATAAAATATCACAAGCCATTGATCAAAATGAATTTTCTATTGGAATTTTTCTTGACTTATCTAAAGCATTTGATACTGTGGACCATGTAATACTTATTAATAAATTGCAAAACTATGGTATACGAGGTTTACCTCTCCTTTGGTTTAAAGACTACTTAAATAATCGATTCCAGCAAGTTAAATGCAATGGTTCCTACTCTACTTTTCAACTTATTAACTATGTAGTACCACAGGGTTCTATCCTTGGGCCCTTACTATTTCTTTTATATATAAATGATCTAACTAACTCATCCTCATTATTAGAATTCGTACTTTTTGCCGACGACTCTAACGTCTTCATTTCAAATAGCAATTATGATGACTTACTTAGGATATTGAATGAAGAACTAAAAAATATATCTCAGTGGTTTAAAGCAAATAACTTGTCCCTGAATCTTAACAAAACCAATTATATTTTATTCTCCTCCCATAGAAAGATTATTCCGTATGTACTAAGAAAAGTAATAATTGATGGTAAGGAGATTCCTAAGGTAACTTCAGTTAAATTTCTCGGTGTCTATGTGGATCAGCATCTTACATGGAACACTCATATTGATCAATTATCTAATAAATTAGCTAAAAATATTGGAATCATTAAGAGAATATCTTACCTGCTCTCACCTAATACTCAATTGACCTTATACTACTCTATGGTACAGCCATATTTGTGTTATTGTAATATGGTCTGGGGGTCCAACTACAACTCAAGACTTTATAGGTTAACAATTCTCCAGAAAAAAATTGTTTGTATTATAACTGGCTCTCCTTATGTTGCCCATACTAACCAGCTATTTGTTGATTTGGAGATTTTAAAACTTAATCAGATTACAATATATCAATCATGTGAATTTATGTTCAAATCGCTTCACAATATTCTTCCTGATGAATTCACTAATCTGTCTAAGTCAAGCTCAGACTTTCATTCATATGAAACAAGAAGTTCGCTTTCTTTAAGATCTGAATTTGCTAGGACAAACTCCCGTAAATTTTCTATAAGGTGTAGAGGTCCTTTGTTCTGGAATAGTTTGCCACAAAGCCTTAAAGCTTCTCCTAATATTAACCTATTTAAAACAAACCTACGAAAATGGCTAATAGAAGCCCATAACTGATAATAAAATTATTTTCAACTTCATTCAAATGTGCTCTCTCTCTGTATAGTGTGTTGGATTGATGTGCCTGTCTCCTTGCTGTGATGTTGTGATAACTGTAATTAACTCTACTCATCTCCTGTTGCTTTGGTTCTTCATCAAATTGTGGTGCGTATATATCAAAATTATTTAATAGTTTGTTTGGGTGCCCTACTAGCGGGATTTTCTCCCTTCTGGGTCTCCATTTGTGTCCACTATTGCACGAGTTTTTATAACCTCGCATTCCAGGTCTAGGGATAATCGTCCACACTGGTATCACTTAACCTTAGAACCACTAGGTTTAACCAATCCTTACCTAGCCTACTCCTTTGGAGATTATCCCAGTCTTAGCTATATGTCTGAATAATTTATGTTACCTAATTAAGTTAATGGATTGACAACTTGGTGATACTGGAGATGCTTTGTGTTACTTTGTACCTGACTTGATGTGCTTGTTTTGTTACAAACGGACCAATAAAATTATTTGATTTGATTCATACATACATTTATAATAATCTTCGTTTAATTTAGAAAAAGAGACAAATCCAGGTGACACACGGCACCCAGTTACACGTCAAAGCACATTAAAAATCAACAACGGCAAAAATATTGTGAACATAACAATGTCTGTCATTAACTGGTGGCAAAGAGAACCCTCAGAATAAAATTTCTATCATCTTTAAATGGTAGAACAAAAGGATGCAGTCTAGGGTGTAAGTTATAGGTGGTTTTTGATAGAGGTGGGAAAAGGTTCCTCAGGATGTGATTGACATTTAGCATTGTAGCATTACAAAGCATATAAAATTAATTTCACAACTAACTCAGTACGGGTCATAATTATATCAAATTTGTCAAATATGTTGGTGAATGCAGGAGACCCAAAGGACATGCTAGCCAGGGTCATAGCCTGAGAACATTGGGTTAGAACGATGAATCATGGCCGACTGTGTTATGCAGCAACAGAACATATAGAGGTGACAACTCATCCAATATTCACTGGCCATGGCCTTTTCCTGTACACAGTAAATTCATCTCAGAGAAGTGTTGCTTGGAAATCCTGACCAAAACATGACAAGTCCAATGCGCAGGAGCATTAGTTGAAGTGATGCATTTACAGTGGTGCCATAAAATTTCAGAGTCATCAAATAGAATATAAGTCGCTTGAAGCACATTCATACAACAGTTCTGCTGATGAGGACAACTACACTGTAAAGGATTGCTTTATATCTAGCATATTATACAAGTCACAACAATACAAAGAGTATGGTTGGAAGTACTGATTACAAGCTCCATCCTACCTATGTGAGCTTTTTACTCCAGTCTCGGTTTCTCTGGGCCGTCGTTCGCTGCGGTCAGCTGCCCGCGGTGACTATTTTGTCCATTTTTCTCATACCGCTACTATGCAGCGAAGAGCATTTTCCGTGGTTGGTCCAGCTATCTGGAATGGCCTCCCTGCGGCTCTCCGTTCGCTTCCCCGCGACTCTGCTGGCTCTTTCTACCGTCTTCTCAAGACCTTTCTCTTTGACCAGGCCTGGGTTGGGAGCGCCTCTGAGTAGAGACCTTGAAGGGGCGCTATATAAATTTATGTGATTGATTGATTGATTGAAGAAGAAGAAAATTAAAAATGAACTGAAGAGAACATACCATATGTTCTCGTTCCATGTTCTCCAAACACCACTTTTTAAAGAACTGAAATAAATGATTGGCACGCTTCATCAGAATCGCTCTTGGGTATCTTGCTACCGTCAGTGCTGAAACAAATATAACATGCGTTCAAAGGTATGAAAATTGGTCATTCATTCATCACATGACTCTTTTTCATCAAATAGTCTTCAGAAGGAAAAAGTTGTGGTTCCCTGGACTGAAGAATCTTTTGGCTGCAGTTCAGCTAATATAACAACAGCAGCCGCCAAACCCTGGGCAAACTTTCTTGACCAACTACAAGGTTTGACAACACAGCACCAATTTATTACACCACACTGGGACAGAAACCCTGGACATAGAGGAAAAAGCATTATGCATTAACTCACTGATTCACTCGCTCATTTTTCAGACATTTATTTTACAGGAATTCCCATCCTAGATTTCTAGCCGCAGGAAAAGACCATCGAATTGCAAAAAAGACCATGAATTTCCGATGGACGGATATTTAGACACTTGTACGACCATAGACAACTTACAGTTACTGATATTATGTCTATGCGTACGTCACCCATATTGGAGGAAACATCGCAAGCGATCTAAGGACTAATAAATTAATCATGCAAGCATAATTTTTCTGGCATTTCTGATAATTTTCACAGCGATAAAGATAAGAAAAATAAATACGATTATCGTTTGGTAAATTATGAAAACCGGTTATCGGATTCAGAACCGATAACCGGTTTTCCGGTTATCGTTTAACATCCCTAGTTTAATTAATGGAATTTCTATACCTTGAAAGACGGCTGTTTGCCAACTGTCCTCTGCCTTAGTGGAGGCTATAATTATAATGTCCCAATTCCACACCTCATGTAGAGAAGGCAATGTCACTGTATTAGGTCAATTTGTGAAAATTAAAACTTTTCACAAAATTATCCGGGTTGTGGCCATAAAAGTGGGTCGGTCAGTTTACCGGAAACATAACATTATTTTTTTTGCCCAATACCTTTACCCAGTTGACAAAAGGGTGACTCTTGCTCTCATAAATTATATGAAATTGACAACTTGTATTCTTAAAAGTTTGTACCAGAACATAGCCAGTTTTTCTTAAAGTTCGGCCATGAAACTCCAGGAGTTCAAAATACAACAATTAACATAAAAGGAGAATTAGCATGCGTATATAATATAAATATTTTAGATTTCAAAATTGCCAACAGACCTGCATCCATTTCTTTCATACTCTCAAGGAATTTATGCTACAATGAAATGATAAAACATTTATTTGTTATCATCAACATGAAAGAGAATTCTATCACTCAATCAAATTCTTTCAGAGAGAAGATGATCACTGATCAGTTTCTTACACAATCTCAAAGGGTTTAATCTTGAGGTAATACCAACTTCATTTTCTTAGCCTATGCATGTGACAGCAGCTATTCAGATCTCTCTCTCTCTCTCACCTCCTGATTTTCCAACTGAGTGTACGTACAACCAATGTGTTCATTCTATATAGCTTAAAATTCCTATGGACACAAGTGGAGCTGGCATCTTTAAACATATCTTTGCCATTAGCAGATGTTTAACTGAAACCTCTGGGGTCCTATATGTTAACCACTACACTATTGTCATCAATCAATCAATCAGTCACTCAATCCATTTTCTTTTATTCACTAGATCAGACTGACATGAACACACCAAATGCATGCTGGGGCGCCAAATGCATGCATTGCCTAGGGCGCCATTTTAGCTAAGGCCGGTGTCACAAAATAAAGTCTCCCCCCGATACCAAGTCTCCCCCCGATACAAAGTCTCCCCCCGAAACAGAGTCTCCCCCTGGCTGAAACTCTGTATTGGAAGAAATTTTCTGAAGTAAAAGTATTATATGTTTTCTTGCTATATAATCTGGCAACGTAAACTAACCGTTTAGCCTGCTCATCTCTAAATTTCATGCAACTGTAGCCAATTTTGCGCTGAACGGGGGAGACTTTATTTCGTGGATGGCGGAAATATTCTCTCCCCCACGGAGACTTTATTTCAGAATATAGTCTCCGGGGGCGAATTTATTCTGAAATAGATCCTCCGACCTCCGGGGGGAGAACCTGTTTCGAAATAAAGTCTCCAGGGGGAAGACTTTGTCACGCGACACCGGCCCTGACTAGATCAGACTGACATGAACACACCTTGTTGCACCGGTCAATATAATTACAGATTATTCATGTGGTGGGTTATTAGCTTCACCCTCCAGAATTCTCTAAAAGGTAGACACAGGGCCGAAAGTGAGCCGGGTCTGTCCGGGTCTGAGACCCGGCATCGATTTTCGAGACCCGCTGTTGCCGGATCTCAGCCAGGTCATTTGCTTTAAAAAGGTCATCAACTTTTTTGGCAGAGGAAAAAAGGACTTTTTCATCGACATTTCAGTCGGATGACTAAAAATAAATTAAATAAAATAAATTTAAAAAGGTCATCAACTTTTTTGACAGAGGAAAAAAGGACTTTTTCATCGACATTTCGGTCGGATGACTACAAAAGTTCGTCAGAATTTTTGGTTGGCAATAGATGGAAAAAAAATTCAGCGACACTCAGCCAAAACTCTCACAAAAGTCAGACCCGGCAACTTTCCAAACCACTTTCAGCCCTGATAAAGAAAGAACAGCAGCATGCTTCCCGTGCACTGTAGTTAAGGAAGTACTTGAATCACACAATGCTGTCCACCGTTCCTTCACTACATCAATAACCCAGACTTTAAAAAAGTCATTGAGTTCTACAATGGAATCTTGGCTTCATTTCTCATTTCAGATTGTCACTCAACAATTTCATCACTAACTCAGTTCCAAATAGCAGTGCCAAAAATAGCCTTCTTGGATTTGATATTGAGCAGCGTTAGGTGAATCTGAAGAATTAGCAACAGCTGACAGTTTCTATCTGATTAACCCATGATTTGCATGTTACTTTGTGGAAATAATTTATATTAAATTATTGCGTGCACCATTACTAGAGCAAGTAATCCCAGGATACCGAATCCCAGGACCTTTTACAATCATGTAATTCCGGGATGCCCAGATTGATAGGGAATTCCATATTTTCAGGATTACAAATTCCGATTTTCTTAATTAAAATTACATGACCCACTGTGCAATTCTTCCTTGGTCAGTAGAAGCCAACATGACAGATAAGCAGAGGCCCAAGTACAGACGGACTAATTATAGGTTTATTTTACTGTGCCATTGCCATTATGTTGAAGATGATTGGCATCATAACAAAAACAGTTCACAACTCTGCATATACATGTAGAGCAAGATCTTCCCACTCACTAGCAGAGAAATCTTGCATGTAGAATATCTTAAGCTATGGTAGTTCAAACAGGTCAGCTGGCAGCTGGAGAGCCAAGCAGACAACTCCAGAGAGGTGATTAGGGAAGGCTACAGTTTTCCCAGCCCTATGCTTGGGCAGTGGAGGTGGATTTGCTCCCTCCCCTTCCCTGCTTTGGTTCATGGATTGCTTGTTACATGTTTAACGACACTGCCATATCAAAGACTAGCTGGGGTACCCGGCGTTGCACAGGAAATTTAGATTTTTCATCCCCAAATCCAGCTCCACCCGCCCCTGTGGGGCAGCTTTGCCGCCCATTTGGGGTTTATAAATGGTAATTTATGCCTCTTTGCTTGGAAGGTCTTCCCCAATTCTGCTGGTTAAACTCATGCTGCATGGGGCTCCTCTTAGTGTATATACTCCTTGGCCGAAGGCATTTATCTTTCCCAGGGTGGTTGAGCTGAGAGGGCTTGAGTTTCATGCTAAGCTTTGGCAAAAAACGACGTCAAAATGAAGTCAAAAGCAATGTGCATTTGTTATTGCACAACGATTCAAATAATGGCATCGCAATTACAGCGATAGCGTAAATAACACGGCGAAAATTTAAATTTCTATATCTCGAGTTCTAAAGTGAATGAGTTGAAAATAGCGCTCCTGGATGAGTCGAGTGAACGTCTTTTTATGTACAATGTTTAAGGTCAGTAGCTGCAAAACTGTGAGCATGCATTCTGGACAAATTCACATACATAGCCACATCCTGTCTTATAGATATAGATGATTAGTGTCACCCTCCTCCTTTATCCAGGCCTGGGACTGGCACTGGCAGAGAACATTGGGGGAGTTGATTCAAACAGACTACAGATCTTGCTTTAATACCAGAGGACTGCAGGCTGCTGTTGGGCTAGCGTGCTACTGCTTGGTATCGTCACTCAGTCAATCAGTGCAGTGGGTGGTCAGACGTCACCTTGTATCCTCTATTCTGGGCCCCAAGAATCCTATCAGACTCAAGTGTCAACCACTCTGCTGCCTAATGCCTATACTTTGAGTCATCACAGCTGAGAATGGCAGTTGAAGCACCGCAGACAAAGTTGTATTGCATTGTACTGTATTTGACGTACAACTAAAGTCTACCTTTAAGAAGAATTTTTAATTCACAAATAAATCAATCCTGAGCTCAGGATGAAACTTAATTGTTATGGACACAAAACCTAAATTATTCATAATGGGATAGCCAATGTGGACTCTCAAAGCTAAATTATTGTCATAATGGGATAGCCAACATGGATTCTCAAAGCTAAATTATTGTCATAATGGGATAGCCAACATGGATTCTCAAAGCTAAATTATTGTCATAATGGGATAGCCAACATGGATTCTCAAAGCTAAATTATTGTCATAATGGGATAGCCAACGTGGATTCTCAAAGCTGTAGCATTGTACGCAACTACGCATGGTTTAAACACTATATCTGATTTGAACGCACCTGGTGACAGTAACATAGAGACCTCATCTCATGTAGTTTAGTCAAAGCATTTCTCAATTCCTGTGTCTGATCAATCTTGTTTGCAGCTGCATAGTCAATCCCTGTAGTGAATACTTCAAGAGCATTTCTGAAATCCAGCTGCCCCATGGCACGCTTTCCACACGTAAGTATCTGATTCAAGTTGTCCAAGCGTAGCTGCTAACAGAAATCAGTTTGGAAACCTCAGTAAATCACACTGAATTAATCTCAAAAAGAAATACTCTGATCACACTGCTGTGACCCGTAGGACAAACCGGGAAGGAATCAAGTAAAGGGCCAGTATATATATATATATATATATATATATATATATATATATATATATATATATATATATATATATATATATATATATATGTTTCTAGGTTCAACCGACGCAGAAGACAGAGGCTGGTATTCATATCGACAATGGCGCAAATAGAATTTTGATTAGGCTAGCTGATAATTATTGTTAGATTTTCATTGATGTAAGCTTAGGCTACGCGAGGGAAATAAGTATTTCATTTGTTGGGAAAATTCCAGAAAAATCATCACAAGCAGTCAGGCGGAATTGTGAACTAATTTACATCTACAGGGTGGGCCAGCATAAATGTCCCGACTTTGCAGGCGTATAACTTCGCCAATTTTTAACATTTATTTATACTTGATGCATCAAATTAAAGGTATTTCACTCTAGTATTAACTCTAAAAAAGTCGAACTGATACTAGTATCGGTTTTAATTATATGCCCGGAACAGCGCTAGCTACCATATTTTGCTGTCATTTGTGACGCAACCTGTCGCCGTTGACAGACGATGATCGCGTTTCGATCTTAATTTTACGAACTGGTAAGGGATTTAATTCGTTTGAAATGATTAACGAATATTCTAACAGAGGATGGAATAAACAATACCTTGTATTATCTGCTACGGAAAATTAATAAAACAGGACTTTCTACTTGCAAACCATGGGAATCGGAGCGCACGGCGCTCACATCCGCTAACATTGCTCGTGTGTCCGCGTACATTTGCAGTCAAGACAATGACCAGGGCAGGCCCTGCATGCAAATTTAGCGCAAAACAGGTAGTCTTAGAAGCACTGAATAACGTATTGGAAAAGATTATAGACCTAAAGTTAAAGTAATTTGTCGACGAGAAGTCCCACGAACTCTCCAGCTCTTACGCAAAGAAACGACTGGCAGCGTGCAAGCGTCTGAAGCAGCGCATGGCAGTGCACGGCTGTTGGCAAAATTGAAAGGACGCGGTTTTGCGATTAGAATATACTCATGGTAGGGACCCTACAAACACTCAAAATGATCGTGTCTACGCGCGTTTTAGCAAAAAACGATAGAATTTTCCCGGGAAACGGCGTCATAATGCGTCAGTAATGACAAAAAACGGTAGCTAGCGCTGATCCAAGTATATAATTAAAACCGAGACTAGTATCAGTTCGACTTTTTTAGAGTTAATACTAGAGTGAAATACCTTTAATTTGATGCATCAAGTATAAATAAATGTTAAAAATTGGCGAAGTTATACGCCTGCAAAGTCGGGACATTTATGCTGGCCCACCCTGTACATAATTTTTCTGGAAAGGAACCTCCTAGGCCTACTGCTAGCAAATTGTTCAAAAATGTGTTTTGGGGTCTTGTAGGCTATGTATATCTTGCAAGATCCATAAACACACACACAGACACACACACACACAAACTCACGCTAACACGCAAACTCCCACGTATTATACTACAGCACAGTTTCTTGGTAATTATTCTGGCTTGAATTTGTGTTTGACTGAACTTTCCTTACTGCCGCAAAATTTTGCACACAAAAATGAAACTGTAAATTGTTGCACAAGAGATTTCAATTTTGCACAACCACCGGCAAGCCTTAGAGGGAACATTGGATCCAACACAAAAATGTCTGACCTTGAACAATGCCTGGTCTTGAAGAGTTTCCGAAGAGTCCACCTCTGCAGGATGTGATGCTGCTTTGCTGCCACTGCGGCAGGTGAACAGGTACATGTAGGTCAGTGCCATAATGAATGCCAAAAACATCAAACAATAAACAATCTCCATCGCGTTCATCTCATACAGGATCTTCAATGTCGAGGTAAACAAAGGCTTCGACATTCTGATCTTCAGCTCAACAATCAGCGATCACTCTACAAAAACAGTTCTTATCACATCAGCAGAAAACAGAAAACAATGGCAGCTTTAGAATGGTCACTTCATCTCGGTCATTCTTCATCATAAAAGTTACTTTCTAAAAGCTTTCTCTTACTGCTTCTGACTGCATCCATTGAGGCACTATACTCTCATTTAATTCACTACACATAACACAAGTCCATGACTTCTGCCATTGAGCATCTCTTAACGTTGCTGAATACGTTGTACCATCACTCCTGTAGCCAATCTTTGCTTCTTCTTTCTTAGCTCTCTTCCGTCAGTCATGCGACGACGATGAGGCTCCCACGTGACTTCTCCAGACTGGTCTATTTCTGGTGAGATCTTTTGCTCTTGACATGCTGATATCCATCTCCTTCAGATCCTCTCTGACATTGTCCATCCAAGTCTCTGGTTGTCTTCCTCTGCTTCTCTCTCCTTCTATATGCCTGTGCAGAGCCACGAATAGCCAATACCATACCACAACTGACAAGTCTAAATGTTTCCAATACTATTGCTGCTTTTCTAGTGATAATCTTGATGAGCTTCGACTGTTCTCCTTTGTGTCTCTATTACTGTCTGACCCCTTACCTCAAATGTTCCATCTTAAGTCTACAGTTTCTCAACACATGTCTTCTTTGTGATTCTGGCTGAAATGATGCTGCACCCTTTGTGGTAGATTCCTGCAGGACTCATTCATAGAATTTCTAGATTTCATATATCTGCAGCTATAAGCATCAAGTATTTGCACATCATATATAGAGTTGTGAAGTGTGACCGGAGACTTATTTTTTATTATTTGCATATATTACACTTATAACACACACGTATATGTAAAGTCAGCAAAGCTGAACCTGAGGCTTGAGACAAGCATCATTATATGAAGTCCACTCGGCAAGTTCAAACCTGCAATCATAAGATCATGGACTGAGTGCATTACAAACGAGACCTATGTGACATACAGATGTGAGTTGGGTCGTCATATAATGAATAGTAATTGAAGTTGTCTTACCCATCTCTTTCACTATGGGCTGCAACTCATAATTTTAAATGACAAAAAGGTCAACTGCCTAATTCTTTCACTGGCACCACAATCATGCAACATTCCATCTTTTCATTTGTAGCAACCAGATTTGGGTCAGAAGAATGCAATTCAATTGTAATTTATTGCAACTAAACGGCTGGATTTCAGTGTTTGACAAAAGTAATCCGTTAATTATTTAATTAAATAACTTATCTTAGTTGCCCTATGACTGCACTCTTACAAAGTCAATACCAATGTGCAAATATCAATCAAGTCACAAAAAATCCCATGTTCCCATATCCCAAATCCCCCATAAACAGAGTTTTCCACAGAAACCATTCTCAGTACAACTATAATGCATCACAGACAAATGGCCTCTGATCAATGTCTCCTAGCTATAGCTGTACCTGCCAACAGATTAGCAGCTGTCTGTCCAAGCATTAATGCTCTCTGCATTTTAAGCACTATATCCGAATCGTCGTGCTTCAAACGTTCAGCAGTTGTGCAAGCAAAATGTGGAACACTGTGATAATAGAAATGCAGAATAACGCCAAAATGAGTAAATATCAGTTTCTCCAAATGTTGCAGTCATCGCCAGTTGGTACGCGACGAGTGGTCAACGAATGTTCATGCAGATATAGAATCTGAGCCAACAAAGAAAAAAGATTAAGGTTTCATTTACTTGAAGATATTAGATAACAGCCTGAGTAAGATATAGAAGAGCCAACAAAGAAAAACGATTAAGGTTTCATTTACTTGAAGATATCAGATAACAGCCTGAGTAAGATGACTTGTCAATAGCCTTCTTCAGACTGAACAGATAAAACTGACGCCACACGATTATAAAATACGAGAGTGACCCATTGGTTTTTATGGATGTGCACACAACACACTTCAGACAAGCAGCTATAGAGCAGCACAGAACATCATTTTTCAATTCCAGCATCCTCAGCTTCAATGAAAGAAGTTAGCACAGCAGGGAAACAGTTTTGGCCAAAGAAAGAACAAGGCTAATGCCAGAATAGCTTGCTGCTCTCTCTATATGCTGGCCTACCAATTGCCTGTCTGAGTTGCCTTGGTTGCATCCTGCGCTCTGCAGCCCACCTTATTGGCCGCATACCCAAATTCAGCCACATCTCCAGCTATAAGTGTGACATTCTTCACTGGCTCCCATGCAAGCAGCGAATTGAGTATAGGATCAATAGTCTCTAGTCTGGCACTGCATGCTAGGCTTTGCTCCTGCCTACCTTTGTGAGCTCTGTAGCCCTACTCTTAGTTCTCACCATTTCTCCTCTTCGTTCGACTGAACAAAGTCTGCTCTCAGCCCCCTTTGCTTGAACTTCCACTATGCAGAACCGTGACTTCTCGGTGGTAGGACCCTCAACCTGGAATGGTATTCCACTGACCCTCCGCTCTCTTTGTAAAAATCCTTCTCAGGATTTCCTCTCCCATCTTAAGATAGTTTTATCTGGCCGCGCTGAGGTTGGGAGCACTTCAGAGTAGCCCCCTTGAAGATGCGCTATATAAATGCATCTAATGAATGTTTGGCTTTCTTTGTAATATGCTTGACTTTCCTATCTGGAGGGATGCAGCTCCTGCACGAGACCTCTTGAGTGTTCGAGAAATGAAGCATTGTTCTTTGGAACAGCGTTAGAACTAATAGACAACATAACAACACGGCTAGACACCAAACTTAAACTGTAGACCTGAAACAGTTTTGTTTTAGCTGCTCAGTGCTACTGAGAAATCAGAAGAAAACTATGAGGAGACAAACACAACTGGATTGAGCATCAATACTGGGAAGCAGAGGAAGCAATTTAAGCTGTCGAGATAAAAGAATTAAGAAATTCTACAATAAGATGTATGTATGTATCTTCGTTTAATTCAATAAACAACAGACAGAACGCTGTAGGTTTACATTAACAGTATGGCTGCTTAAAGCTTATGGTAAAAATAGTTAGTACATGTTTTTGAATAACATTCTTGGGATAAAGTTTAACGAGTCTTTATTGGGGAGGATGAAAACTACTCAGTGAGAAATTCTACTTAAAGTAAGTTAAAAGTTTAAGTTACATCAACCTAGAGATGCAAATGGTGAAGAACTATCAGATGATGTAAGCGATGGAAGGAAAGTTCTGAATAACTATTTAGTATTTATGTCAATGAACATTAAATGATTAATGACCCTAAAGTTCTTGCAGCGCAGTCCAGTCTACAACTGCACAGCGGTTCAATAGATCTATAGAAAGAGGCAAGGTTCTTCACACTGAGACAAATACTTGAAAGAAACACTCAACACAGCCATAAACTTGGCTAACACTGAGAGAGCTTTTGAACTGACAAATGACTCCATATGCAACTTGATGCAAGTGGCAATTATTCAAAATTATTCAAACCTCTTCCGACTTTTCATAGTCACAAATAGCAGTGGCACAAGTACTTATTTTTGTTCCACATCGCTGAAAATCATAGATGGTACTTGCCAATTCATGTATACAACTTAATAGGAATGCACATTTATGCAATTTAATGCAACCTGCTGAAAGGTTTGCCAGCAGTTGCTAGCAACAGTAAGAAATTTCTTAAAAAGATCAAATGGCGTATTACTTGTTCAAATCAATGACTAATACATAAACACATGCAATCATACATAGAACATGCAATCATACATAGAACATGCAATCATACATAGAACATGCAATCATACGTAGCACATGCAATCATACGTAGCACATGCAATCATACGTAGCACATGCAATCATACATAGCACATGCAATCATACATAGCACATGCAATCATACATAGCACATGCAATCATACATAGCACATGCAATCATACATAGCACATGCAATCATACATAGCACATACAATCATACATAGAACATGCAATCATACATAGCACATGCAATCATACATAGCACAAGCAATCATACATAGCACATGCAATCATACATAGCACATGCAATCATACATAGAACAGGCAATCATACATAAACACATGCAATCATACATAAACACATGCAATCATACATAGCACATGCAATCATACATAAACGCATGCAATCATACATAAACACATGCAATCATACATAGCACATGCAATCATACATAGCACATGCAATCATACACAGAACATGCAATCATACATAGCACATGCAATCATACATAGCACATACAATCATACATAGAACATGCAATCATACATAGCACATGCAATCATACATAGCACAAGCAATCATACATAGCACATGCAATCATACATAGCACATGCAATCATACATAGAACAGGCAATCATACATAAACACATGCAATCATACATAAACACATGCAATCATACATAGCACATGCAATCATACATAAACGCATGCAATCATACATAAACACATGCAATCATACATAGCACATGCAATCATACATAGCACATGCAATCATACACAGAACATGCAATCATACATAAACACATGCAATCATACATAAACACATGCAATCATACATAGCACATGCAATCATACATAGCACATGCAATCATACATAGCACATGCAATCATACATAGAACATGCAATCATACATAAACACATGCAATCATACATAAACACATGCAATCATACATAGCACATGCAATCATACATAGCACATGCAACCATACATAAATATATAAAATACACACATATTGATGGACAGATTGATGGACGGATAATAAGTAAGTAAATATTCCTGTTAATTTTCAGTTGCTGAACGCATTCCGAGTTACAAACAACATTGCACGAACCAAGCTGAGCTTCTGGTTCCCCGCTCACGGACTGCTATTCGACAGCGTCGTTCATTCTCTGTTGCTGGTCATGCAACTTGGAATGGTCTCCCTGTTAGGGGTCATTGCATAATTACGTAACGCTCGTAGTCATTGAAAACGTTACGAAACGTTACGTGGGTGGGTGGGGGAAGCTGAATGTTACGTAACGCCTTGATTTTTTTTATTAATGAATATTAAATTACCATCGAATGACACTTCAGACATGATGTGATCGAAGTTTAAACATCGTGACAAAAACGGTCATTTTCGGCGTTACGTAAATATATAAATAAATACACAATCAAGTACATAGAGAGAGAGAGAGAGAGAGAGAGGGAGGGAGGGAGGGAGGGAGGGAGGGAGGGAGGGAGGGAGGGAGGGAGGGAGGGAGGGAGGGAGGGAGGGAGGGAGGGAGGGAGGGAGGGAGAGAGAGAGAGAGAGAGAGAGAGAGAGAGAGAGAGAGAGAGAGAGAGAGAGAGAGAGAGAGAGAGAGAGAGAGAGAGAGAGGAAGGGAGGGAGGGAGGGAGGGACCAATTATTGAAGAGCACATTTTACTAAAGCATGAAGTAAAGGTCCAGGACTGCCAGAGAAATTTAGGATACAACCCGCTCCCGGCCGCAACCACGCCACACTCCACCCAATCCCACCCCACCACACTCCGATCTCCACCGGTGCGCCACCCATGAAATTTGGGTTTTCGGAAAAATTCCCCCCCACCCCATTCCCCCATCCCTCTCTCCACCCACCCCACCCACCTCCACCCCGCCCCCAATGCCCGGGAAATTTAGGGTTTTAAACACTACTCCACTGTGGTACCCATCGTTGACCGCTAAATTTCGGGTTTTCGCCAACCCTCCACCCCACCCCGCTTCCCCAAAAAGCCAAACGTGACCAGCCCCTGCGGGGCACTACGGAAATTATTACTGGGCGAGTATGACGTCATGCGGACTGTAGACTCTTTACTAAAGCATTAGCGTGAGCGATTATTGATGAAATCTGTCTTAAAACGCTAATAACTCTGGTTTTAAAGAGAATTAAAAGTTGAAAATAGCTGCGTTGACCTTATAATTTGGGTAAGAATCAATTGCAACTTTTTTTCAAACCGACGTTGTTTCATTTTTGAGCCTATTTTGTTACGAAGAGTCAAAATCCGTACAAACAAACAGACATATGGAAAGGGACAAACTATCGGAATTATAATATAAGATTCTGAACATGTTTCATAAAAAATCTCGCATTACAAAATTATAGGAAATTCTAAATACATTTTTCTCAGAAAATTTTGTGATTCGGATGGCTGAACCATAATTATTTAATTCTTAACTTTGGACAGGAACATGGTAGCACAATAAGATTTGTGTCATTTTAAAGAAGAGACTTTATTCTTTTAAAAGATTATGACAATAAAATTGCACAAGATACACCTTAAGCCTGGTTTTGATCAGATAAGTCACTGTTTCCTTCCCCTAGAGTTGAGGAGATGGTTGAAAAGGCTGAGAATAGCTTGTTGGGGGTCAACCATTGTGACTAGCACGTACCTCATGGAATTTTCCCTCCTAAGACCAAATGTCTGTGTGCTCTGAGACCGCGTCCACATGACTTTTATTTGCCAATTAAGGACAATAGGAATTTCATCAAAAGGGCTTTGTACAAGCACATGCACATCTCGCTGCTCTGTAGGAGCATTCGTAACAATGCCAGTTTTTTGTCGTTTTGTTAAACAATCATACTTTTTTATGTTCTGTTCTGCATTACTCTATACTGTCACTGGCTGCGGTGTGTCAACCTGATTATTGAAAATGAAATTACAAACTTACTTATAAATAGAAAAAAGGAAAAAGGCATGTGATTCCTGCCACAGTTTTTTTAATTCTAATGATGTAGGCCCTAAATAATTTGTAATTGATGTAATTTAAATTACGGGTAATCCTGGGAACGGCGGTCATAAATTCCGAAACATGCATTTTCGTCAGAGGAAGAGCCAACTACAGTTAAGGCTGCATTTATTCACTTATTTTCTTCATTCTTTACTTATTCACTTACTTACGAGTTTCTTCAGGCTTTTTACATCATTGTTTACGTTGTTTTGCCGGCATTCCGTTGGGAAATAAATCAACCTGACGTGTCGTAATAGCGCGGTGTATAGGATGGGTGCATAGAAACCACACTTGATAAATAGAAGCTGGATGAAGACCTTTTACAGGTGAAATGGAGGTTGGATTCATGAAAAAACGCAAGTGAAATAGGAGCTGGATGAAGACCTTTTACAGGTGAAATGGAGGCTAGATTGATGAAAAAACGCAAGAGAATTGGAATCTGGATGAAGGTTCTTCTGCAGGCGAAATAGAAGCTGGATTGAGGAAAATAACGCATGAGAAATAGAAGCTGGATGAAGGTATTTCTAGATCTTAAATTAAAAGCTGGATTGATGAAGAAACACTTAAGAAATGGAGGCTGGAATAAAAACCCACACTTTTTGCCCATCCAATACTCCGCACTATTGATTTGTGGAATTTTATAATTTACGACCGCCGTTCCCAGGATTACCAAATTACGTAAATTTCAATATCCAGGAAATTGATCTATAGTAATTAAAGTAGGTAAGTATGTACTTTATTGAACCGCCTGCAAATGCACCGTGGGAACAGTGGATGATTACAGACGTGTACAATCATAAAAAATCAAATATGCAATTCAATAATCATAGTACACATCTTTCAAAACATAACATACATCTATGGAACAATTGGTAATTTGTCATTTAATTACATTTCCCTTAGTAATTGGTAATTTGTAATTCAGTTACATGTCACGTGCAATATGCCCATCCTTGCTTACCCGAACGTCAAAATTTAATGTACTACGCACTTTTTATCTATTTATTTATTGCCAAAGAAAAAAAAGAACATGTGTACAAGTAATAGATACAGAAACGGTCTCTGAGCAACAGGAAGCCCGGAAAAAGCTAAAAGCTTATATCAACCTGGCCCCTAAATTACATTTACATTTCAGTCAACGATACTTCACCTTCAACCAGATGCCATGATGTTGAATATTGTATAAATCTAAATTAGTTTGCTAAAAGTAATCTCAAATACAAATTCAAAACATAATACTGACCTATAACTCCAAAATTTTGTTGAAAAGCAAGTCCTCCAGTTATATTAATCCTTGCGCTAGGTCTATACAAATGAATCCGTTCTAAAGTAGAATCGAACCATAAAATGTACGAGCATGACGTTATGGTTCCAGCGCACGCTACGTTTCATATTCATGCAACAGAATAAACATAGTGACGGTGTAATATTAATCTTTTACTGAAATAGGCTCAAACAACCTCAGTCAGCTTACTTTTGGCGACCAAAATAAACACCTCCTCAACTATAAAATAATGTAAGACTTACTCAAAGACATCAGAATGTTACCACATTTCTATAACAATAGGCCATAACATGTCTATGGTAGTGCTAGTTATTATCATCGAAATCTCTAGCAAAACCTTTGGTCTCCAGGAAACAAGCACCACCATTATTTTTTTATAAAGTCTGCGACATTTGGAAAAACCCGAATCGATCGGAACATTTCCGGAACTTTTTCTGTTTCGATCGCTAATCTAAGTTTCTTAATCTTTATTCTTAAAGTAAGTAAGTAAGAATATTCTTTATTAGACCACCAGCAAGCGCACAGTAGTTTAGCCAGTAAAACTCTAATATCTTTGGTTTAGCCGCACCGTTCATGAGTTTCTCTTAGTAAGTAGCCTATTCAGGCTCAGGGGCGGATCCAGAGGGCAAATCCGGCATGGCCCCTCAGGAGTTTCACATTGAGAAACGCCCATAGAACGCGGCCCCCCAGGGACGTCATTTGGGGGGGGCAGGGGGGGGCATTTGCCCCCCCCTGAATTTGAGACAACAAATATTTTTTATGTGTATATCTGTGCATTTTGTCATTTATGTCAGAACTTTGCACACAGTGGTTTCCTAGAGTGATAGAAACTCCCAAGAGATTGAATGGATCTCGTGTGCTAAATTTGAAAATAGCTAAACTTGCAGAGCACCCCAAGAGAGGTCAACAATGTACAAGTCAGGGCCGTAAATCCTGATGATGAAAGGGGTGGAGCTTCCTCCCTATCTATACCGAGCCTGTATACCGAGGTCCATACTGTACATCCTAAACTGGCGAAAGGCTGACTTTGACCCTAAATGGAGGGTCAGCAAGCTAGGTGACTTCTAAGTCTCCCAGTATGATATATAGCGAGCATTGTGGACACCGATACTGGAAACCTTAGCCTACTCTGGGCCCGATTCCACTGAAAACAGATGTCGTTGACAGATGTGCCGAAGCCCGAGTAGAGGTGGTCTGAGGAGGAATGTGAGGAGTAATTTATCAGACTGGACGCATTAAGTGTTAGGGGATAGGAAAATTAAGGCAGCTGGATATATAATGTGTTGGATTTTATATATATATACACATAATTATATTATATATTTATATGTGTGTGAGTCAGTAGGCTACATAGTATTCTGCGTGAGCTTTGGGAGTGGGAGTAGACACCTAAGAATAGTTAAGCTTATATTAAGCTATATAGTATGTTAGTCACAGAACCAAGATCAGTTCATTTCGAGACCTGATATTGAAGTGTCTATAGAGGATTATTAGTGAATGTCAAATAAGTTAAATTGATAAAACATAGCCTACAGAGAGTGCTCTGCTTTGCCTTTTAAGTTCTTTTCTGCTTGTTTCCAAGTCACAGTAGGCCTAGTCGCTAGCAGCTGTATAAAGCCTATAATAAAGGTGTGATGGTAAGTACAAGTCACTCTGTTTTTCTTGCATGGCCTGAATCGGGACCGCCTCTGAGTATGAATCTTGAAGGGCGCTATATAAATAGACCTATTGATTGATTGAATCATTGAACGAGATAAACAGTGCAAGTGCAAACGACTACAACTGCCTATAACAGAGAGAGAGAGAGAGAGAGAGAGAGAGAGAGAGAGAGAGAGAGAGAGAGAGAGAGAGAGAGAGAGAGAGAGAGAGAGAGAGAGAGAGAGAGAGAGAGAGAGAGAGAGAGGGGGGGGGGGAGAGAAGGAGAGAGAGGGGGAGAGAGAGAGACAGAGAGAGAGACAGAGAGAGACAGAGAGACAGAGAGACAGAGAGACAGAGAGACAGAGACAGAGAGAGAGATTTATGTCATTGCATAACTGTAGGCTGTAATGTAACCGGATGCGTTCTGTCAGACTGTCAACCCGATTAATTTTTGTTCAGTAAAGAATATTATTATAATTACGCAGACAATCCAGACATCGTGCAACACCGGCTCGCGATAGCTTGCAGTTTTATATATATATATATATATATATATATATATATATATATATATATATATATATATATATATATATATATATATATAGGCCTAGGCTAAATACGAAGCATAAGCTAGCTAAGTTTTGCCCCCCCCTGAAAAAAACTGAAATGACGTCCCTGCGGCCCCCCATTTAGTTTCAACAAGCTTTCAACGGCATATTTTCCAGACAATTCGGCTAGATAACTAAAAAAAGTCAGCAGTTTCTGTTTGTTTGTTTGGCAGGGAAAATAGTAAGCTTATACATTTCAAGCCGAGTTGGACCAGATAACAGTACTAAAAAGGTCATCAGTTTTTCGGCTTTCCCGGGCGAAAGATCAAAAAAATTCCCAACATTCTTGCCCCTCAAAAATTTATGTATCCGCCCCTGTTTAGGCTGGTAGCTATTTCAAAACTATCGTAAATACGCAAAATGGCGCCGTAACAAATGCGCGCATGTCAAAAGCGCGCAGACAAATGGCGCGCAAAGCGCGCAACAGGGACCTTCCCGGCTTCCCTGTCAAAAGGGCGCAGACAAAAGCGCGCAAAAAAGCGCGCAACGATAAAAAATTAGGAGAAAAATTAAAAATAACAAAATACAATTTGACTATATTCTGGATTACTTCTACTGTAGTCTAGCATGTAATTTATGCGCAATTGTATTAGGTCTACACAGTTTAGCTTATGTTACTAAAGAACTTTCGGAGAAATTATTTACAATAATTAGACGTTAAATAATGTGCTAAAATTCTGATGTATTTTGATGACTAGATTTTCACTCGTCTGTTTTATTTTGTTTACGGGTAGGCCTATTTCTGCTGCTGCGTCTCGTCTATGTTTCATTGCGTTTAGAATTAAATGTTCCTTTCAAGAACAATAATGTTAGGATACGTTGAGCCTATATTTCCACTTCAATTTGTTTGAAATGATATGCTCCCTTTACAAACTATATTTGGCTTAGGCTATATAGTGACAGTTTTATAGACGGGTAGCCATCGTGTCTATATTTCTAACAATCTCTTTAATTATGTTTAGATTATCATTAAAACAATCCTTTGTATTTTGTCTATGTGTTCTACGTCGCGCGCATTTGTCTGCGCGCATTTGTCGTGCGCGATTTTGCCATCCGCGCTTTTGACGGGTCACCAGTGACTCACCACGCAAAATATGTTGTATTCTGCTATTTATATACAGTAAGGTATAATAATCATTAAGCATCTATAGTTTAATCACACTCCACATCGCTGACAACCTTCAAGATGCATCTAAAAACCGAACTCGGAATTCCTATGCTCACAGTAGGCTACTCTTATAAACCTATAAGAATTAAATAAATGAAGCGTTATAAAAATTGCATCAGGATACTCCACTAAATGAGTTCTACCACAGTATAGATATCTATACTGTGGTTCTACTGTTCTATCAAAATAGGCCTATTTAATGTGCAAACTGCAAAGCTTCTATTCCATAGACGCAATTAAACTCTTGTGTCTAACTGATTGCCCTACTTTTGAGTGCTTTTGATGCATGGCGTTTTGCGGTAGCTTTTTGTCTGTTCAGTGAGCATAAGCAAATAAAGGTGCTCGTCCGGACGAAACATAAAAGATAGAGTAGATATAACCTGCATTATAAATAATTTATTCATTTGAACTTCATAACATTATTATGCATTGCCTTTTGCACTCTCAGATCTAAGTCGTTGAGTCATGATAGACTGGAAATGTTCTTTAATGTCTCTTTAACTGCTTGCGGCTGTCCACAGCATTATTAGCATTTAATGCGGATAACATCATGTAGTTCGTCTTGTAAGAGACACTGTATAAAGTTTATCGAGGAATAAGAACACTCTGTGCTCAAAGTTGAGGAATAATCCCAGCTATTTATAACTGAAAGACATCAAACCTAGACCACAGGGCGCGGTGGTGTAGTGGTGGCGTCGTGGCCTTGAAGCCGGAAGGTTCGAGGTTCGAATTCACCTTGCCGCGTAAGGACCTTGGGCAAGTCCTTCACTCACAATTGCTCAGCGCTTCGGCGTGAAACTCCAATGCAGTGTCCGCTCTGCATTCGGGAGCGCCTCTGAGTAGAGAGAGAGCTTGAAGGGGCGCTATAACAAGTGCACATACACACATAAATATATATACACACACAGACATTTGAATATATAAATGTAGGTTTATCAAATAAGAGCTTCTGCTTCGAGATGGGGCACAATGTCTTGCTGGTGGATTCTGCCTGCCTATCACACTGAATTAATTACCTTACCCTTGTTTCCTAGAGCAGAGTTCTACTCTCACATCCATAGGCGCAACCACCCTATGGGACCCACGGGACGCGTCCCCCCAACTTTTGAGTGGTCCCCTAACTTTATTATTATGGTCCCCTCCAACTTTTAGGACGTGATTCATTACGGTCCCCCCCAACTTTTAGGACGTGATTGCACCAGTGGCGTAACAACCATATAACGAAGGTGGACAAAATCCACGGGCCCCCGAGGTTCAAAGGGCCCCCAAGCGTTTTAACTAAAAAATCTCAAGTAGACCTACTTTTCCATTTATAGCCTACAGTTTCAGACTGCAGTCTGTATAGTCTTAACTAAGGCCTGTATACTATACATAATAATTATGGCGGGTGTTTCAAGATACATATGATACGCTTTGTCCTCGTATGCATGTATGGATTGATGTGTTCCTGCTTTGGGTCAAATACTGACACATTCTGCGACCCATGATCCTACACAGACCCCACACATGAGCCTACAATCCCTGCATGCATCTGAGGCAGCGAGAGGCAGGTGGTTGGAAGACTGACAGATAAGCGAATCTATAGACGAAGGTATCTAGCAGGAGTCAGGCAGTCAGATGAGCAAAATCAAGCAGACAACCATGCAGGCTGACCCAGCCGTTCAGCATAGCAGGTTATCTGATAGGGACTATGCCAGAGACTTCAGAATAATTTAGGTCACTGCACCCTGCATCTGATCCCCTTCCCATCACCACAAGCCTTAGAATTGGAAAGATATATCTCTCGTCAGATTAGTCTTCCAAACACATTAAGGTTCTCATGCGTGACAGGGTTTGCAGTTGGCTCTATATATCAAATTTCTAGCAGATGAATCTGAACCCATGCACGGACCTCCGTCGCATTAACCAAATCGAGCTGTATGTGCCTACAGTAGGTTACACAGTAATATACATGTATACCAATGCATTTCAGACTAATAAGAATTACAATTCTCATAATTATATCTGCAAGTGTCTTTCAGTCTTTTAATTGGAACGACGATGCGTTTGATTTAGCATCAACATCCAAGGATAATAAATTGAGAAATTTGAACAGTTCGTTTATAACCGTTAGTTTATCTACGAGGGCTAATAGGCGTAGAAGCCGTAGATAGCAGCAACGATAAAAAATAGGCCTACAAACGAGAATTGGGTGGGTCTCACAAGCATTTGGAATGATAATTAGAGAAAATCAAGACAAAAAAACGAGACGATACAACCGATTTTCCTATGCTAGACAATGTGAAAACAGGACGAGAAAAGAATTCTTACGGAAGTTACTGCAGAAATGAGTTGATTGCAGGAATTTCATTATTTCAAGACCACAGAAAAATCAAAAAAACGATGACATTAGAATGATTAGATGATTAGACAGTTATTAAGAATCGAAGCAACTCTGCTACATAAGTCGTTCACCGACTGTTTGAACATGTAGAGAACATATAGAGTTATAGACGATTGAGATCGAATGTCAAGTGACAGAATTCCTCTCAATTGACTATATACATGCAAGAAACGAAGTGGAAAGAAATAAAGGCATAGCAAGATTACTCTGGATAGAAAGTAAATAAAGGAGGATTTAATATCAATTGACTTGACAAATGAATGATGGCAATGGATGTCATTTATTCGTACCCATTACCGCCAACAATACTGGCTGCAGGCGTCAGGAACTGATGACGATGATGATATTCATTCTTTTGCTGTTAATCCTATTATACGAAACCTAACACCATCACCCATGCAAAAAGACTAGAGGTGAGAAAAGTGACTTTATCTTGGCCATTTTCTCTTCTGCCTAAGACTGACTTATTTACCATATCTTACGGGCACATTTTATCCATTATTGCCTCGGCTTCTTGAACCTTTGAAAGCATGATTTTCTCTCATGGCCCATGTCATCATATAGTGGTCCGCATGAAGAAGATGAATTAAAGTGGGTCGACTATTTTCAGCAACAAACACTATGCCTATATTGCTATTTATTCTTCTCAACTGTAAACATAAAAGTTGGAAGAGAGTGGTTGTGCTTCTCATCATATCAAAGGAAAAAATTGCCACGTATAGCCTACAGGGCAAATTGGCAAATGCATTTCAATTACATGCATTTCAGGACCTAGGCCTAATCTATACTGTTTGCTTGGTTTCTCTTGAACTATTAATACATGTATAGGTAGGGGCTCCCGAGCTTGATTGTCCACGGGCCCCCGCCTAGGTTGTGACGCCACTGGATTGCACCTATGCTCACATCTCAGAAATGACCAGACCAAGTCTTCCTTCAATTGAGCAAAATGCCAACCTCAACTCCACCAGACCAAACAAGGCTGTCTGTTTAGTAGTTTCAGTAAACGACACTGTGCGATGACAAGGATCATTTGTGCTGCCATCGTCCTCTATCCAGGGTTTGGATGTGCACTTCCAGAGTACGAGCAGTGATGGAGTTAAGGCCCGTTTTAAGGTTCTCCAGCTTAATGTACTGCTAGTATGGCTCCTTCACCGTGCTCTAAGTGTAGAAAAAGATGTGCCTGGACGGTAGTGAACGCCCATAACTTCTCCAGGCTATGCTGTCCAAATAAGCGGCAGGATGGTGTTGAAACTTGAAAATAAGTGCCTGTACGCCGTCCTGACCGTCCAGCCACACTTTAAGCCCTGCAGTCCTTCACTTCCGGCCCTGCCCTCCAGCAAAGCTGCTCATTTGCCTATCTCCCACCGTTGACCAATGACACGCCTCCCTCATCTCATCAGATATCCTTTTGCTGGTCAGCACCGGTTCCCATCAGATAATTCCACCCCCACCCCGTCTCTTGTATTTATCATCAGCTAATTAGCTGCAGGCTTTCATTTAAAATCTCAGGAGCTTAAACACAAGGCATCAACCACCAGAATAGAATTTACTATTTACAAATGAAGTGTTCTATATCTGCAGGAAGGGCACAAGTGCTCAACACATTCATTCGTGGTTGAAATGGCCATGTTCATACATCTGAAGCTGGAGGAATCAGATAAATAATCAAGAACATGCTAAAAGAGTTCATACATTTATTCATTCATCAGATAGCATAATAACCACATAATTCATATAAATATTTCTTTACAATCTAAAGAACCATAATATGCAAATAATTGCAAACCTTGTTTTAAAACATACTTGGAAACCAAGTTATAAAGTAATACAGTTTAACAGTATTATTCTTTCTCACACATGTAATTGAAGCAGCTACATAAGGAAAGAAATGTATGGAAAGTACAAATTGACACATGGAACAGACAGTTCTCTTTAAGTTTTGGTAAAAGTGTGGAGGAAGGCGACACCATTGAAACACTGGAATTATTATCTTGTTCTTCTTATACTATTAAAGTAGTACTGTAGGATGGGTTTAAAGCAATTTCTGACTGATGTACCACTGACACATGTCACACAAGAAACCTTTTCCAGCCAAGCACTTAAAGGCACTGCTCTCTGTTGCAGAATAATTTCTTGTTGTAGGCAATTTGTGTACAGGTGCGTCTGGCAGGGGAGAACATATGTGACACAGGGGCTCAAAACCCATCACATGTCGGCTTTTGACCTTTTGATTTAGTCATATGCTACAATGACCATGCTCTAAAATGCTTTTAACACAATGAAATTATCTTTTTTCTAACAAAAGTTGTGCTCGTTTGATTCTTTCATTAGTTTATAGTGAAAAAATAAAATGTTACTGAATATTCGTGTCATCCAAATCTAATGAATCCACTAAGTTATTATTCTGAAATTTTTCTGGGCATTAGAGGCATATATTATGAATCAGATGACCCAAACGGCATCAAAATCGGTTCACTACTTCGCAAATTAGGGCGAATTCACAGTCATATACTGAATTGAAGAATAAATTGCATTCTTTACCCCTCTCGCCTATTTCGGCGTCTAGCGCAATATCTAGGACAGTGGTTCCCAAAGTGGTGGTCCGCGGACCGGCACCGGTCCGCGGAGGTATGATCGCCGGTCCGCGGAGAAGAGTTAAAAATTAGCAAAATAAACTGTAATTATTAGTTTATTTGTTTGAAATTGTGAAATTATACGAAATGTTGTCCTAAATTTATTCAAATTTCTGTCTTACTATTTAAATATTTGAAATCAACGCGCCTTATTTTAACTTGCCAGATGGCGAATTCAAACAATTCAAATTTATTCTAAATTTACTACATCGATGACTTCAGTCAGCTTCGAGGTAATTTATGTTGATCTATGGTGAACGATAAACGCCGGATCCAAAAATTAAAAATTTCTAACATCGTATGAAACTTTTTGTTTAAATATAAACAAATGTCTTTGAATAAAAAATGAGCAAACGTAAGCAAACAAATCGGGACAGGTTTTTAAATATAAAAAACAGCGAATAAGCGTGATTGCTCAGAAACTGAGTGCGAAGATGATAGGCCTAATGATTCCGAAATTGCTTCTTGTTCGAACAATACGTCCAAGGTGAAAAATAACTGACAGTTCAAGCGAAAATACTCATAGCCTAATAAAACGTAAACAAATAAAGGCTTCAAGGACATGTAAATGTAGGATAATTGTAAATAGCCTTATATTGTAGTCTTTTTTATAATTTAGGTCGCTTTTGTTTGCCATCGCCATTTAGGCCTAGGTCAGCGGTCCGTGAGCGTCCCCAAAAATTATTGCCGGTCCGCGGCCTACTAAAGTTTGGGAACCACTGATCTAGGAAGCGACGGGTTTCAAGCCCCTGCATCACATATTATGTGTAATTGTTATTAGGTGCATTAGCCTATTTGTAACTATTATTATCAAACATTGGCATTTTATTACATTGTAATTATATTCTGTTCAGATCTAAGCAGTAAACCATAACAGTTAACAAATTTTAGCAAATATGATGTTTAACAAAAATAAATAGTGGCCTACAGTAACATAAATAAATGTCTAATAGATGACTTCATCCAATTAACTTTTGTAAGGCAGGAACTCCCTACGTGTATTGTTTATACATATACATGGGAGAGCGGTCTGCAAAAAGTACGAGGTGTGACAGAGGGAAGGGGAATGAAAATATGCTTTTTGCGTCCATAATATACGGATCTCCAGAGTTTTCGCATCTTGCTGAATTATAATAACAATTCTCTCCCATGGTCTTCCATAATACTCTTATTTCCTTCAGTGTGTAAAAAACCAGGTTAACTTCTGAAATTCTGATTGAAATAAGCAAAGTAACCAAATATATAAACTACAATTTCAAAAGCCCATGCACTGAAGTTTGACACAGCGTACAGACTACAGACTAATACTCACTTCAGAGATGCTCAACATCTGTTATTACAGAGTGAGCAGAAAATGGCAATGTCAATTGTAATTATAAAACTGCTAACAGCAGAAGTAAAGCCAGTAAAACAGTTTAAAATAATTACTTAACTGTAAATTCTTCAGATAAAGTAGAGTTACTGTCAAATACCGTCAGAGTATGAATTTAAAGACGTCATCGTTATTCTCATGCATGCAAAGTATTTTGAAATTTCGTACCACATTCGAGTACCTACCAAAAACTCCATCATTTATATGATGTGGAATTCAAAAAAAATTTGACATTTCTTTAATCCCATTTGTGTATCAGTGGTTCAACATCTCATTGTATTATTCCATTATTCGTAAGTTACAATATTAGGTATCATAATCATTTTTATCATTCATAATCATTCTTATGAAGTTATCCATTATGTACACACATAGAGCTCAAAGCACTGATCATATTCCACTTAAGTACAATATGCCACTGCCTGAGTATTCAGAAAATTATGACTTAACCTTTATTCAAGAAATAACAACCTTGACCAAGTTGTATGCACATTAGAATCGGTAACATACATTCAGACATCTAATTTTATGCGGAAGCACTAAGTCTCCTCAAAGTCTTTATAAACAAATATATTGATTTAGCAAGAAACTCTGAATTCTTTAACTCAGAGAAATACTGTTTTTCCAGTAGCTTCCGCAAAGTGTTAGAGCAAGGTGCAGAGTGACACTTCCACCATGTAAGCAGTAAGGAAACAGTTTTAATTATATATGGAAAATAACAAACATCAGATCCTGAGTCTAACGCGCTTACGATAATGCGGCCATCTCGTGCATAGTATAAACAACCGAGTAATCTTTTAGACAGGCTGCAAGGCTTAACAACGTCACACAAATTCATGTGGGGTACAGTGGTGTAGGGGTACATTTGGTGCTTTGGGGCCAGAAGGTTGTGGGTTAGAATCCACCTCAAGCCGCTACATAGGGACCCTGAGTAAGTCATCCATAATATTAAACAAGTGCATAGATAAGTACAGTACTTCCAATGCATGACACCAATCAGTCTGAAAAATCACATGCAAAATAAAAAATTTAAAAGCAGAGAATATCATATAAACAATCTACCCTGGCCAGAAGAGCACAGGTTTGCAAAACGTTTTGAATCCATTTCAATAATTGAAAAAGAAGCGAGAAATGAGCATAAAAATAATAGTCTGCATGACCACAGTAGCTATCGAAACCATCATAGAAACAATAATAGACCTGTAATAGTCATTCACTGTGTCTTATGAACCCTGTTGCTGTCAACAGATTGCAGAATGATTTGTGGTGCTTTATCGCTTTTCGTCAAGATACTGCTATCTCCGATGACCAAAATATTTGCCAATGAATGAGACTGCAGCAGCAGCAGCTGTCTATAATTCGAAGTAGGCTACATAAAATGAAGCCCAAAAGTTACACTTCAAGTTAATCCCTTTGCTCAGGAACATTCAGCAATTGACCCATTCACTTTGCATTTGACTCCTGAAGGTCAAATAAATTTTAGTCAAGGTTTCTGTAATTTAGAAAAAAATGTCACCAAACATATATTGCTTCAGTTTGAAAAGTGATTTCCTGACATACACATTACACTTGAAACAGAAGAATGTTAGTAAGGATTGCTTCTATTATGATGCAGCCACCAACAATGTACAAGAACCAACTCTTCTCTGGAGATAGATCACCATACCGGATGAAAAGAATCTGAAAATCCACAAAACAGATTCCTTAGAACCACAGATTCCTAAAGAAACACAGAAATCAAACAAGGTAGGGTGATCTAAGATAAGCCATTCATTTATATCGTACATTTTCAAGTTATTATCAAAGTATTAGTTAAAAATACAAGTAATGAAAACAGCTAATTTCCATAGAAACAAGTTAATACCTAAAAAAAGAAGACAATTTCCATAAAGTACAATAGTGAACAAGTTCCTCTTGCAAGCTGTCACAGCTTAAACCTGAACAATGGTCCATGTCAATTATCTTCATTACTGCAACTTTTGCTTGCAGCATTTTTTTTAAAATTTACTACATCTTTTCAGCAAACTGTGCTTCTGAAGGGAATTCTTAAATTGGCACAAAATAAATACTGAATGATATTCTGTATGAGAAAAGAGGTCTTGTCCTTCCAATATTTATGAGGAACAGATACCCATGGCAATACCATTTCATATATGACTCTGTCTTAAAGAGTTTCTTGTAATAAAAGAAAATATAAGATATACAATGAATATAGCTAGAATTTATGGTGTTTAAATCAATAGGTAGTGGAAAACAGAGAGTAAAACGTGTTACACCGGCAATAGACCAGCTGAGTGACTGATATTAACCGAAGACTCGGGAAGGGGTCCTGACACTTGTTTCAATAGGAAATTGCCACTTCATTTCAAATGATCCTACCTATTCTGGTGAAACTAACATATTTATGGTCCTCAGCTGCTAATTAACAAGCCGAAGTGAAACTTGAGTAAACATAATCTTAATTGACTGACTATCCCCCACCCCAGTCCTCAAGGCATACATGGGCAATTGTGCACAAGTCTTTATATCATGACTTTGGAGTGAGTCAGAAAATGAAACATCTGTTATCACCAGTCAACTTAAACAGGCAGGGTGTGACAAATAGTGACTGCAATTAGCTGCTGGGACCTTAATAGGCGATTTGGTTCCTTGTACACAATGATAGGCCCATAGTTGTGCAACACCTGTAGGACCAATCATTGATCAAGGTGGAAGGAACCGGTTGAAGTCAGTCATTGGTTGCTTAGCTGTTGTGAGAGTATAAGAAAGCATAAAGAGGCGGTATTCGATGGCTCGCTTAACTACATCGGTAAGAACGATGGCTGCGCGTCTGTACGCGACTCTGTGAAAGAGAGCGTGCGGGCCACGGTTCGCTTCTCGAAGGTGGCTATTTCAGAGATTCAAAAATCTCGGGCTAGCAAGGTCTGTCCACAGGGACCTATAAAATGGCGTGCGACACTAATCATCTTTGAAATGGCAGTGTCGTCAAACATGTAACAACAACGGTATTCGATGATATTTCTGAAATATTGGGGGGGATATAAGCATCTATATTCCTCCCCACCACAAACTTTGGGGGACCATCCCCTGCTGTTCCCCCTAAGTCTCTGCTTCAGGCAATGAAGCCATCATCAGCCACAGTGGGACACAAATAATAAAATCAAAATATAGCATGAAATGCCACGACTTAAGGAAAAAAACTAATCAGTTAACGGAAATGTTAATTACCAGGATAACGTTGACAGCGAGAAATCCAACAAGACCCAGACCCAAGAGAACGTAGAGACCCTGATGTTGAACCGTACTTCGGTAAATGCTCAGAATGAATGAAACCTGCAAATGTGAAACATTCGACATATTCAAGTCAAGTACAAGTTCTTCATAGAACATTGATATAAAACTACTAAGAAAATAAAAAATACCGATAGATAGATGAAAAAAATCGATGAATAATCATGGTTCAGTCCAATGACCAATTTCACACAAGATCGGTAATTCTTTATTGTACATGGAACATGTCTGAGCACCTACACAACAGTCACAGATGAATTTTAGCACATATAACATATATCATATAACAATAATAACACCTTATATAATAATTCCGAAAGTTTGTCCTTCCATATGTTTGTTTGTACGGATTTTGACTCTTTGTAACAAAATAGGCTCGGATATGAAAGTGTCGGTTTACCAAAATTTTTACAATTGATTCTTACCCAAATTATAAGGTCAACGCAACTATTTTCAGCTTTTAATACACTCTAAAACCAGAGTTATTAGCATTTTAATCCTTACAGCAGCCATCTTGCCGTATTTAGTAAAGAGGCAACAGCCCGCATGACATCATTCACACCCAATAATAATTTCCGTTTATCAACAATCCGAAACCCGTTACAGTTTACAATTATGCAACTGAAACAATAATATTCACAAGAATGCAGATCACAAAAATATTAACTATACTAACAGAACAGACAAACTGCAATAATTTATTGTATTAGGTCACAGTCAGCACACACACCAGCCCCTCAGGGACAGGTCATGTTTGGCTTTTTGGGGAAGCAGGGTGGGGTGGAGGGTTACCGAAAACCCGAAATTTAGCGGTCAACGCTGGGTACCCCAGAGAAGTAGTATTGAAAACCCTAAATTTTCCGGGCAATGCCGGGTGACACATCTAGTAAATCATATAACATACAACAAGTGCCAGAGACAATAACCTCCATCTCAATCCATCTAAGACAAGAGTCAATTGTCTTCACGAAGGGAAGGAGATGTATAACCCAACTCTTCCCGGCAAAGTACGTCAACTCTATTTGGGTTCAGAGAGCAACCATCAGCTCTGACCTCAGAATGACCAGGGCTGCCTCTCTTGCTGAGATCCTGTCGTTGTTGTATGTGAGTCATGCAATCTGCAATCTCACAGTCATCCAAGAGGTTGCATGAATGACCACAATCGCATCCCTGATACATGCACATAATATCAACATGGTGGTATTGGTGCGGTTCACCCAGGCATGCAACAGGACTAGGATCGAGCAACTTCGGCAGAGGCCATAGCACAGTTGGTTTCTCCCCTGGTACAGAGCAATTGGTCACCACAGCCGATGATTCCCTTTTTAGGGCTATCATCTCAGACCAAAACCATGTATTCAGAAGTTCCAACCCAAGTCTCATGGCTACAACCTTTGAACTCAGGATTATGGGTACAAAGGATGACAGAACTTTATATCACGACTCCTCCTTTACAAGTACAGGTATTGGCAATGGCACTATCAGGGAGACTACCTGACTCAACTACTAGTTCATCACCCCAGAATCAGCCACACACATTGCACAATAAAATGCTTATGTAGTGGCAGTGTCAACTTGAATTCTGTCTAATGAATGAATATTTGATCATAATTATGCACCACACACCAAACACATTAATTAGTTGTCATGAGTTTCCAATCTTTTATGCACAAATTCCTTGCCAAAATCAGCAGTGTGTACTGTGTAGAAAAGTTATAGGCATTCCTTCATATTCACATTTTGTTGTTACCATGTGCATCATCATTGTCGTCGTCTTCATCATCATCATCATCATCATCATCATCATCATCATCGACGTCGTCTTCATCATCATCATCACTTTTCGTGCAATTCTGCACATCGGGCAATGCAGCTCCTCCATTATTCTCTGTCCACCGCCAGTTGTATCGCCTCGTTCCACGTCATGTCCATGCATTTCAAGTCTTCCCTAATGGTTTCCGGCCAGTTTTCCTTGGTCTGTCTCTTCCGCGTCTTCCCTCCGGAGTCCAGTTCATCACTTGTCTTGCTATCCTGGCTTCATCCAAGCGGATCACATGACCCATCCATTGCAATCTTCTCTTTCTGATGGTGTTCTCCGTGGTCTCCTGACCTGTTATTTCCCTTACGGTGATTTCTTTTACCTTGTCTCACCAAGAGACATGCAGGATTTTCCTGAGCCATCTGTGGTGCACCCGCTGCCTCTAGTCTTTATCTGTTTGTCACCGTCATCAACCAGGTTTCCGTTGTGAAACTATGTGCACTTTACCAAAAATCTTCATTATAATAATATTACCATATTTTCGCGAATATAACACGCACATGGGTATAACACGCACCCGAATATAACACGCAACTTTTTGTGATTTGGGTAAAAATTGAATTGCATAAGACGCACCCGACTATAAGACGCGCCTGTTTTCGTTCATCTTTTGGCAAAGCATCAACTTCAGACCATGTAGCCTGGGTTGAGTATTGTATGGAGTGACCACACAGGGGAGGGGAAGGTCGTGAAAGATGTGACAAGGGTTTAAAAGAATTAAGCAGAAAAGAGTAATCAGCTCTTGAACATCAAAACTAGGGAAATTGGTAAGGAGGATGCCTGAATGGGTTAATTCTCTCAGAAGACCGTTAAGGTATCTTGAGACGGTAGAAGCTCCAACAATGTAAAAAAATTCTGACCCTGGAGACTGTGGGCATTGGGCAACCAAAATATATGGAGTGAAAAGGATTGCAAAATATTAAATAGGAACTTACCAAAACCATAATCACAACAATGACCATGAAGGAGAGCTGCAGCAGTTTCTGAAACAATTAAAAAATTTCGTCAAAATAAATGGATCTATGATTACAAAAAATTAACAACAGTATTCAACAAATAAAACCCATCACACTTTGTTCAACAGTCTGGGAGTTGAATAAATCCAACTTATATTCAAGCAAGATTCTCGTCTATATATAGATATATATCTATAAGAAAGGACTTGGGTGGAAATTTCCGTGAAACCCAAATTTCGCAGGTGGCGTACCAGCAGAGGTCGGAGGGTGGTGGGGTTGTGGCCTGACCGGATCGAATCCTAAATTTCTCGGGCAACGCCGGGTACCCCAGCTAGTATACATATATTATTGTAGTCCGGGGCTTTTTTTAACGTGCAGTTGTACACAAAATGTGCAGTTCTAAATAAATTTGTGCAGTTGTAGAAGCACTTCTGTGCAGTTAAAACTAGCAAAAAAGGTCATTAATCCTTCGATTGGAAGTAATTTACCATGGAGGATAGCAAAGGAAAGAAGGAGTTGTGCAGTTCTAAAAATTCCTTAAAAACAGCCAATTTATTTATTATTATTATTGTTATTATTATTATTATTACTATGTATATATATAGCAAGATTCTCGTATATATATATATGGCCCCATGGTGGTAGAGAATCGCCAACCCCTCGACTTTGTGTATCATGCCGAGACCAACACAGTAGTGAAGGTTTGGAGTGAAAAGCTCAAAAACTGTGAGCATGCAGTCTGGACAAATATACATACATACATACTTAGCCAAGTCCTTTCTTATAGATACAGATATATACACATATATATATATATATACATATATATACTAGCTGTACCTGGCAACGCGTTGCTGTGGCTGAAAAGACTGTCCAACCCTCCCTTCCTAGGTCCCCTCCCCTTCTCCCTCCCCTCCCGTTCCCCCTCCCCTTCCTCCCCTCGCCTCACTCCCTTCCCTCCCCTCCGTCCCTACCTCTCTCCCTCCGTCTCTCCCTCCCTCCGTCTCTCCCTCCATCTCTCCCTCCCTGCATCCCTCTCTCCCGTTTCATCCCCTCCCTCCCCTCCGTCCCTCCCCTTCCTCCATCCCTAGAAATATGCGCTTTAGAAAGACGCGAGGAAAACGGCTGCAAATGGACGATTTTGTAAAACCGACAGTTACATATAAATATGCGCTAGAGAAAGACACACCTTTTAAAACGCGCCCGAAAAATGGGCGGATGCCGCCAGACGGATGCGTCAAAGTTCAAATGGATATGGCTGGACTCCATCGACGTATATCGAATGGAATTAAAGTTGTGTTTTTTTGGTCGTAAAGATTGCGCTTTTTCCCAAAAGGCATTATACAAACCCGCTTATGTTCGAATGGAACGTTTTGCGAAAATTTTGAAAACAATCGGTCAAGAACTTTCCGAGATCCTTCATGTCGAACGGTAACGTTTTACATTTTTATTTATGCAGGTATATATATATATATATATATATATATATATATATATACACACATGAGAAAGATCCGGCAGCAGACACCTGTTAAATTCCATGTAGCCTATGTTCTCCCATCTCTGTTCTGCCATTTATGTAAACCGAAACTTCTGATCGATTTGTTTGGATCTTTGATAGTTATCGTCAAGGTGGTAGGTCTAATTCTCATTGTATTCTTAGCTGACATCGAAGAATCAATAATTAGTTGAAGCATAATTTACTTAGTGGACACGACTTTCAAACAAAAATTGATGCTCATCAAAACTAAGCAATTTAGTTCTATTAATAGGCTAATTATTGAAGTTCCCAAACTAAGCAAATAATTAGTTCATCTTAATTTTGATTAATATTAGCCCACTACAGGCCTATAAGGCCATTTTGAACATATTTAGTCCGTGATACTTTTCATTAGTGTGTAAAGTTCTACTCTTGATAAAAAACTTTAAAAAATGCTTTTCAAACATGACTACTGTCATTTATATAAATAAAACATTCTGCATATTTTAAGCTTAGCCTGTTGTCAAATTATAATTCACATAGGCTACGATATTAGATTCACTATAAAAATATGAATTATAATTACATGTTCACACAGGCTTAGCAGGCCAAAATATTCACTGATTTATCGTAAACATAACGTTACGCAGAGTCATTTTTAAGGTCCTGTGAACGTCGGGGCAAAAAGCTACCACAGGGGTGCGAGACGGTTCAACGGCCGTTTTTTGGCAAATACCATGTGCAGCTAGCATTAGGCCTATATGCATCATAAAGAAATTTACTACGACTTCTATAGGCCCGGCGGCGGGGTTGTGATAAATAGTTCATGATTTAAAAAGTAACAATGTGATTAAAATCATAGTTGTATATAATAAATTAGAGATGCAATGTCGTACGGTAGAACGACTCGTGACAGCACTTGAAAACTTTTCAATTTAAACTATCTTTGTCATGCTTGCTAATCTTTCTTCAATTTCAAGTGAGACTGAGATTAATTTTTGAATCGTACATTTTAGCAATTGCGATAAAGCTGGTTGGTCTCAGGTCTGGTGCATTCAGTGCACCGCAGTGAATGGACCTATGTTAAAAAGCGGCCCTCAAGTTACATAACGCTAGGGCGGGTTGGTGGCGGGTGAAGGGAAACGTTACGGAGCGTTACATAATGCAGGGGTTCTCAACCGGTGTGTCGCGACACACTGGTGTGTCGCGACCTGACCGGCGATGTGTCGCGTAAAAGTGGTGTGTCGCGAAGAATTGGTGTGTCGCGAATTAATAAAAAAGATAATAAATTATCTTCGTTGCTTTTCCAAACTGACACAACGCAGTAGGCCAATGATTACATGAAATAATCCTAAATAACATCATTCTACTAAATTCTCACAGCACACGTCCGTTGTTCATACATTATACACTGACTTACTTTACATACAGGTAATTTATAAGTTTAGCGGATGACTGCAATGAGAATTTGTTGCGCTCTATTTATCTATCTATTTCACCGCGGTCTGGGGTAGTTATGACGTTTATGTCAACGGATATGACATAGGCCTAAACACGTAAGCACGTTTGCGATCGCACCTGTTAGAAAAATTTTACCTTTACCCATTAACCTAGGCTAAGTCAGCAATCGAAATGGAAAAATTTATCATAAGAAAACGTAAATTTAGCCATCCTCTTCAGATGCTGATATTAAGAAGACAAGGTGGATGTTGAACCCATTCCTCAGAGAAAACATCAATGGAGCAGAATTGAACAACAATGAACAGGAAACACTTGTTGAGCTGCAATGTGATTCCAGAAAGAAGGACATGTATAAGCAATAATAGAACTCACTTCTGGGCAAGACGTGCAAGGAAGAACATTACAAATCATTTGCAAGCAAAGCTATCAAGGAGCTGGTTTCCTTTCATAGCTCCTACTTAATTTTGTCTGAACAGGGCTTTTCTCAGATGATCAACACAAAGAACAAGAATCGGAACAAACTTGTCGGAGGAGCCTTTTCAGCCGACTTACGAATTGCACTTACAAAAACTGTGGAACCGCTTTTTAATATGATCCAAAGAAAAATTCAAGAACAAAGATCCCATTAACTGTTAGGACTACAAGGTCTTAGTAATTAGGTGACTGTATTGACGTAGAGTTGTAGAAGCGACTATAGATTGGGATCAGAAGAATAATTTGGTATTTTAGAATCATAAAAATTTGAAAGAAATTGAATGTAATTATTTTCATTTATATAAAATTTCAGCAGTTTAGCATTTTAGAAGCATAAATAGGTTTGAGAGCAAATTTGAAATAAATAGACATGTTTAACTTTGACACTTTTTACATTTTACGACATTTACAATGTACATATATGACGTTTGAATGGTGTGTCGCCAAATTTGAAAACAAGTTTAAGTGTGTCGCGGGACGAAAAAGGTTGAGAACCCCTGACATAATGGGTAGGTGGATAAAAAAAACGGTCATTTCCGCGTTACGTAATTATGCAATGACCCCTAATGGTTCAGATATTTATACGGTTTAACGGCTAATTTCTTAGGTTTATGAAAATGGTGTTCCTCTACGTGCGTACGTTTGTTGTCCTAATAAAGGCAGTATTTTCTACTTAATATTTTTCATTGAACCTTATTCACTCACTTTCGCCGAAATGGTAGGCTACTGTGGATATAGGACAATCTTAAACGACTATATCAATTTGTACACCTGACGAATATCTGCGCTCGAGTCGATAGTACTCGTTTGCCAAGTTTATGCATTTCAATATTTGGAGACAAGCTTAGCTACCTTATCAATATAATCTGCACATGCATACGTACATAGGCTACATGCCCACATTTCGCTAGGGGAATATTATCACTGCGACAAACACGAAGGCAGTAAAGTGTAGTACTGACTGCAGTAGGACTCTGTTGAGTATCGTAGTATATTGGCCCATCTTCAGCAGGACGATTTGCCGCATTGGCAGTAGAACCAAATGATCTCTGGCCGCTTAGAAGCCCCGTCCTCGCCTCTGCATCCACCATTGTAACCTTTGTCAATTTGAATAACTTTAAAAATTGCAAGTTTTCTGTTCAATAATAACATGCAATAAAACCACTCATCGTCCCATGATTCCAATGAATATAGATATTCAAGAGGTAAACGTGAAAATGTGTAAGTAAGTGAATAATCTGATCGACGTGCAATATGCCGAAAACCTAATTTCTTCATTTTCTGTACGGAATATCAGCAATTTATAAATTTTGGATTTAAACAGTTTAAAAGCAGAGATCAGTAACAGCCACAATTACTGACTGGTGATCGAGGGCCTAAATGGCTGAGGACCGACTGCTGCATGCAGTGGCCAGGAACGACTTCCACGTCCTTCGAACTCTTTTCTCGCCAAAGAACAACCGTCGTCCAGGTCTCAGGGCTCGTATGCACAATTTTGAACTTCCGAGCAAAGATGACCGAAACTTTGTTTCTAGAGTCCTTTTCAAACACATTATTAAAGCATTAGTCTAACTATTGATTCAATTTAATTCCAATAACTGATTACTCCCTATATTATTAATATTCTTATTTCAATGTAATTTTGTCTATCTCAATGTTCCAGGTTGTGGTTTGGCAGGTTTGCCAACCTGTTTTTGCTTATTAAACGAATATAGGGCCTACATAAATGGATACGACCCTTGATCACCAACTAGGCTATTTTTGATACCAATTGAATAGGCCGAGTTAGCCTACGATATCTAATTTAGGCCTATTTAGTGCATTGTAGGTTTACTCACTGTAAAATAGTAAACCATAAGCTTGAGAGACCTAGATCTATAATAATGTACTAGAAACAATAGTTTTCTTAGGTTTAAAAAATTGTTGGACGCGGTGGTAGGCTATAGGTCTATTGGTGGCGTCGTTGCCTTGAAGCCGGAAGGTTCGAGGTTCGAATCGACTTCAAGTCGCCGCGTAGGGACCTTAATTGGGTTTTGTCTGTCTCCCAGTCCAACAACGGCTAAAAAAGGATGTTTTTAAGTGAGAAAGAAACATAGTGGTGTGACCTCTATATAGGCACCCTTTGGCGGCGACAGGATTTCAGTTTGGGGGGGCTGAATCCTCGCGGAAATTTTCCACTTTTATCCACCAAAATTTCTGACAACTTTTTTAGTCATTCGGCCGAAATCTATGGAAATTTTCCATTTTCATCCGCCAAAATTTCTGACGACCCTTTTTAGTCATCCGGTCGAAAATTGGGTTGTCTTTTATAAGGGGGGGGGCTTAGCCCCTAGCCCCTCCCTCCTAGCGCCGCCACTGTAGGCACCAGGAGGAGATGGATGATCGATCACATGTGACATGTAGGTCTACAAGTTACTACAGGAGTCGAATTTAAAATCGGCACCAAAAACAGGGCGTCCATAGTGCACGTCTTACTGCTGATTTTACCAATGCCACCTGCCTAATGGAAGGCTCGGCCGACCTTAGGGAGGAGGGTAGCTGGAAGCGATCTCGCGCAATCATAGGCCTATCTAGTATCTATAAAAATAAAGAGAAGAATCTGTCTGTCTGTCTATCTGCCTGTCTGTCTGTCTGTCTGTCTGTTTGTTGTCTGTCTGTCTGTCTGACCGGGATGCATTTCACAGTTTTTGAGCTTTTCACTCCAAACCTTCACTACTGAGTAGGTCTCCGCATGAGACACCCCAACGACGGGTTGGCGATTCTCTAGGCTACCACAATGGGGACCAGTGTGGGGGGGGGGGGGGGCGAAAGCCCAAACAAATTTCACTAAAACGCAGCTATTGATCTGAAACTTTGTACCTAGACAGAAGGCCATCAGAACCACCCGGTGGAGGGGTTGGCGAATGTCTACCACCATGGGGGCCAGGCCAGGGTGGGGGAATGGCGAAAACCCTTATTTTCGCTATAAATTTCCATTCCTTTGCCATAGTTTCACAGTTAGACAGATTTTTATCTCGCCTCCACCCAGCACACACCTCGGCTCGCAGGGGCCGGGTGGGGCAGGGGTGGGGCGGGGGTGGTGGGAAAAAATTCTCCAGAAAACCCAAATTTCAAGGGTGGCATATCGGTGGAGGTCGGTGGGGTATTGTGGGGTTGGGGGAGTGGAGTGGGGGTGGGAGGTTTGGAGGGAAAGTTCCCCCGAAAACCCAAATTTCACGAGTGGCGTACCGGTGGAGGTCGGAGTGTGGTGGGGTGGGTGGGGTGGTTTTTTGGCCATATAGGCATAGTATTTTTTTACGGAAATTATTTCTGATAATGTTGAGCTGTTTTCGAGCTTCATATAGGTCTACTTATGGAAGACGAGATATAGACCTAGACCTACAATCTCGTTATAATAATTATAGGTTAAACTACAATAATTAATAATCATTTTTATTTCCCCAAACAAAATATTAGGCTATACCTGTAAGTCAATATTATTCTGTTTTATGAACCGTGTAAGCATAATTGTAGTAATTGGTAGCTAGACGTTTCTTTTGCCGTTCTTCCAGGTTGATAGTTTTCCCTTTGGCTTGGAAAGTCGGCTGGCAGTCAGTCGCGTCGTCGTCATCGTCGTCGTCGTCGTGGGTCCAGAGGGGCCCTTGACTTCGGGTAGGGACAGCACCTTTCTGCTTCCGGTTTCTTTGCCTGCTCTAAAGGTTCGTGATCCCATTATTTCCGGGTCGCTGTAGATCTCGTCCAACCACCGTTCGAGCTGTGAGATCCTCGAGGTGCTTGACTCCAACTTCCTCTTCGCTTCTTCCAACTGTTGGCGAAGACCAGGCGATCCATTTCCGCTTTCATAGGTGGCCCTCAGCCGCGTCGTTTCGTCCAACAGCTTCCGGTGAGCGCAGAGGATTTCTTCGTACTTCTCTCGCGTCACTCGGATGTCACCTACGCCGCCTCCAGCTGCTCCGGCTGTTTCCGGACCTCCGTCCGTCTGGTATTTCTTGACCGTCGCACGCAGAGCTAGAATCTCGCGTCGCAGATCGACGATGTGCGATTCCTTCTCTCGAAGAAGCTCCTTGGTCCCGTTGTCGGTCGCTGGTGGTGATCTCATTTGGTCGTTTTCCAGCTTTAGTCGCACCAGAGCTCGCTCTAGCTTGCCGCACTTGTCCTCGAGGCTGTTCAACGATTCCACATCCCTGCGTAGTTTGTTCAGCTCAGAACGACATCTAGTGAGCTCATCGTTCAAGTCCTTGATCTCCTTAGTCTTCAGTGTCAGTGCTTCCGTCATCTTGTCATTGCCGCTGCGCATCGCTGCTTTCTCCATTTCCACTTCCAAGTTCTTCTGACGCAGCTTCTCTTCGAGGTCTTCCACCTTCGCTTTCCACTCCTCTTCCAGTCGCCTCAGCTCCAGGATGTGCTCCACGTCTCTCTCGACGATCGCCTCCTGGTGTCGCTTGTCCTTCGTCTGTAGGTAGGACATCAGTCGGTCGTTTTCCACTCTCAGCTCCTCCTCTGCCACACCTGCAGCGTCGACTCTCGCACTCTCCCTGGCCACATCCGCATCCGCATCGTCGTCGTCGCTCCTCGATCGTCTTCGCCGCGTCGTCTCCCTCATCGCAGTCGACAACTCGTCCACCTGATTGCGCAGCTGCTCCATCTCCGTCTGAGCAAAGGTCCGGCTCTGGTCTTCCTTCTCCGACTGCTGCTTCCACTTCTCCTTCCGCTCCTTTTCCAGCAGATGCTCCTTCTCTTGCAGCAGGTCTTTTAGTCGCCGCAGCTCATCTCGCATGGCATCCTCGTTGGCGCGAGCCATCTCCCTTATGACCTCAGCTTCCGCCGCCGCCTTGTTGGCCCTCATCGTCTCGCCATCCAGCAGACTCAGAATGATCTGCCTCTGCAGCTGGAAATCCTTTTCCAGTTCCATGCAGTCGGTCGTACGCTGTCTTAGACCGTTGTTTTCCCGACGAGCCTGATCCAGCAGCCGCGAATTTTGAGCGAGGTCCTCTCGGAGTTTGGCGTTCTCCAGACACAGTGTATCCGCCATTTCCTGAAGCTGTCTCGTGCGCTCCCTCTGCACCTCCGACTCCTTCTTCACGTTGTCCTTGTCCTTCAGACTCCTCTTCACAATGTCCAGCTGCTCCTTGAAGTTCCTCTCTCGCTGCTCTGCATCCTGCAGCTTCTGCTCCGTCTCATCCAAGCGAATCCTCATCTCCTCATTCCGATTCAGTCCATCGACCGAGTAGCGACTCAATTTATCGATGAGTTCCAATCTCTGCGATTCTAGTTCGTCCATCCTGCGAAGCAGTCTCCTCCTTTCCACTTCATGGTCCCGCTCTCGACGTTCCAGCTTCCGCTTGGCATGACCCAGTCGTTCGACAAGGATGAGGGGGTCATCGCTGTCTTTCCCCTTTGTCTTCCTCAATCGATTGTCTTCCGGTTCCACGGCCTCCTCCTCCTCCTTCTCCTCTGACTTCATCAAATGAAGTCGATCGCTGATGACGTCATCGTTCTTCTTCTGCAACTCTTTCATTTCTTTGCTCAGTTGCTGAGATTTCGACATTGCAGATAATCTGCATGTCGCCAGAAATAATCAATGTTAAAAGTTGATCGATGATTACAGAGACAATACTGAAAAGACTATGATGATTTGATGATGATGATGATGATGATGATGGTGGTGGTGGTGGTGGTGGTGGTGGTGATGGTGGTGATGGTGGTGGTGGTGGTGGTGATGGTGATGGTGATGATGATGATGATGATGAGGATGATGATGATGATGATGATGATGATGATGATGATGATGATGACGACGATGATGATGATGGTGGTGGTGGTGATGGTGGTGATGGTAGTGGTGGTGGTGATGGTGGTGGTGATGATGGTGGTGGTGGTGATGGTGGTGGTGGTGATGGTGATGCTGATGGTGGTGGTGGTGGTGATGGTGATGGTGATGGTGATGGTGATGGTGATGGTGGTGGTGATGGTGGTGATGGTAGTGGTGGTGGTGATGGTGGTGGTGGTGGTGATGGTGATGGTGATGGTGATGGTGGTGGTGATGATGATGATGATGATGATGATGATGATGATGATGATGACGATGATGATGATGATGATGGTGGTGGTGGTGATGGTGGTGGTGGTGATGGTGATGCTGATGGTGGTGGTGGTGGTGATGGTGATGGTGATGGTGATGGTGATGGTGGTGGTGGTGGTGGTGATGGTGGTGGTGGTGGTGGTGGTGGTGGTGATGGTGATGGTGATGGTGATGATGATGATGATGATGATGATGATGATGATGATGATGATGATGATGATGATGATGATGATGATGATGATGATGACAGGCACGACAATTGTCGATGATAATGGACGACGACGATGATGAGCAACAGCCGCAAACAGTAACAATAATCTTTAAACAGATTGGTTCTTCTAGAACCAAGAACCTCCTACTATTAGGCTACTATAGAACGGATATATGGCTCGTCCCGTTCCTTACATCAATTGTCCCATCTCTTTGGAATACGCTGGCTCCTACTCGATCTCAACTTCTGACTGGCAATCCCTCCTCCTCATTTTCTTTTCTCAAAATCTATTTCTTCTCTCGTGGTCTTGCGCACTGGGAGCGCCTCTGAACGGTACGTTTAACCTAGTAGAGGCGCTTTATAATGTTTTTATACAATACAATACAATTGTATTTCTTAGAAATAAATACACATGCGTATGCAAACACAGATATAACATAATTATACGGCTATACGCTGAATAGCATGTCACATAAACATGCGCCCTTTTGATTTGCGCCTTTTCGCGCTCTATAATGATCATGCGCGTTCTATTGATTTTCGCCTTGCTGATTGCGTCCTTTTGATCGCGCCCTTTTGATTTGCGCTCTGTTGATATGATACCATCATACCAGCCATCTCCCCGTAGGCCTAATCATCGGCCTTCGTAAGAATAATTTTTACTCAATGTTTGATGGACACTGGTTTTGATTAGCACGAAAGGTCTTACCTGTAGAAAAGACAGAGATTTAAAATTAATCCAATTGTCTTGTAGTTGTATTATTTGTATATCCTACTGCGCAACAGATACCGGGGTACTCGACTAGCAGCAGCGCATTCACATTTCAAGCCTAATTATTGACAAACTTAATAATTAGACACCTTCATATCATGCGCAGTCCCTGTAAATAGGCCATAATTTCGTGGAAGTCTATAGTCTCAGTGTTTTTCATCCAGTTAAAGTAAGTCGACTTAATTATATTCGCATCAGAAGGACCCAAAAAGAGTACTATAGCAAAGTTTTAGGCCTATGCTCTAGAGTCTAGATAAAGCTTGCTTGTAGGCCTATACGCATGTATAGGCCTAAACAGTCCCGATTTTCGTAACTCAATCATGTGCAATGTGAACATAAAGGCGTTTCTATGGAAGCCTCTCTTCCTTCAATCAGGCATTGGTCAATATAATTATGTGTAGGCCTATATGTATAAATATTAAATGCTTATAATATGCTATATAGACCTACATGTATGTATAGCCTATATGTTTGCGTGTATAGACCCAGAATCTATCCATATATATATATATATATATATATATATATATATATATATATATATATATATATATATATATATATATATATATATATATATATATATATAAGCCTATAGGTATGAACGTTGAGTTGTCGAGTCGATGTTTACTCCTCGTGTAGAGCGTTTCTATTTGCATGGATCTCTGGCTGAAAGTAAAGGCGGGTATGATTGGTGTGCATGCCTATATTACCCGGCCGCCTCTCCCCGTTGCCCGTAAGGTCCCTTCAATGCCTTCTGCTGCAAATTTGGGCCTAAATTCCAATATACTTTAACGATAGCTGCAGAACAACGATATTTGCTCAGACGATATGGATTTATATGACCCAACTTCGCCTATAGGGCGAAGTGGGGTCATTTAGGCATGGGGGTAATTTTGGCATTCAGACTAGTTGAGAAAATATCATGCAGCAAAAAGCTCTATGGTGCGACGTCATAGATCTGGAAGCTAGACTAATGTTAAGAATGTTAGAAACATTGCAAGAATCGTAATTTTAGCAGACTTGGTAGCCTGTGTCATTTTGATTTTTGTGCATTTTTTAACTGTTTATCAATTGATCAGTGACAGCTAGCATTTCTAGAAAAATTATGTCTGTCGTGTAGGCCTAAATTAAGTAGCCTAAATGCAACGGTTTTTCTGCACATTGGCCTATTAATAGACCTACTCTAGTCCCTGATCAGGGACTGGAGTAGGTGTGCAGCAGCTGATTATTTTTTCTCCATCCGGTCAGGGTAATGCCTGCACCTGAGGCAATTTCAGCACACTCAAAATTAATCTGGTCTAATTCCAGTGTCGAAATGTCTCCTAGGATTGTGCCGTGACTAACATTCTGTCTTGCCTCGATTGATCATGGTTTCAAAGTCTACTTATTTTTGTAAGCACTATAGGCCTATATGCAGTTAAAGCGAATTAGTGCTGGTACAAATGAACGAGGAACATGGTTTATTGTGGTGGAATATTATTGAGCCAAGCATGCAGGGTTTAAAGTGGATGGGAACGCGTTGGGACGGCGTTCCCACTCCTCTCGAAAGTCTTGGCTTGCGTTAATTCCCACTGTTCACATGCATAGAATCCTGAAAGCATGTGCGTTCTACTAAACTCTTATTCAGCGTTCTCCCTGCAGAGCCCTGCTCACACATTCGGCATTCCCACTGCTCTCCGAAATCGCTTCAACCCATAGGCGTACGTAGGAGACATTTCGACAGTGGGGGGGGGGGACACCAAAGATTTGTACTTTTGCCCGAAAAGTATAATTCAAATATTTTGGTGGACCGCGAGTCACCGACATTTTTTTCATCGACCAGTCATTCGTTTCGATTTCCCACTGCAAAAAATTTCTGATTGCCTTTTTTAGTCATTTCGTACAAATCTTCAGAAATTAGGCCTATACCTGTTTTACCTCTGTGTGCCCGAAAAAATCCTCCCATGGCTGTTTGTCCGAAAAAACAGGTTCGTCCGCCATGCCTGTTTTGCCCGAAAAGCATTTGCCCGAAATTTGGGGGCATTTGCCCTCTGGACCCCGCCTCCTACGCCTATATATGCTTTAACCACTTGAGCCAAGCCCTGAACGTGGTCGATATAGTTTTCGAACGAGCAACGTGGGAGCTTTTGGTTCCACGAGCTCAACATTTTGTGGCTTTATGCCAAACTTGCCCCCATCTCCCCTACCATTTTTCAAAATGTGGGAGAGGATCAGGGCTTAAAGTGTGCCACGACGGTCATGGACGGCGTCCTGGCACTTATTTTCTAGGCTGGACGCCGTACTATCACTTATTTGGCCAGCACTGCCAGAACTGGAGTCCATGCAGTTACAGACGGCCGTCCATGACTGCATGGACGACCGTCCAGACAGCCATAGACGGCAGTGCATGGCAACAGGTTTCTATAGGACGTTGAGTTTTATGCCCAAATATTTCACAAATATTTCAGATATATCATTTTAGATTTCTAGTGTTATCCATTGTCTATCCATATATAGGCCTAATGAGCAATTTTTTTATTAAGATGACGTCTTAATGCTTCTTTTGCTGTGGACATTGAATGTACAACAGCAAATCACTATAGGCTCCTCTATCCATCACACGTCGGGTCTTTCATTCGAAACTAAAGACATTGCTTTTCAAGAACTCTTACTGTCTCATCTGATCCTCCACCCTCCAATCCCTGGCTCAGGCGACACCCACCTTAATTATAAGTAGTAATTATAAGTATAAGTAGTTCCACCCCTCTGATCCTACGGTAACTCGACCCGGACCACCATGGACTATACTCTTGCGGACAACCCTTTTGACTTAACGCAGCGCTCGTGAATAAGCCGATGCCCCGCGCTTGACTTTCGAGTGGCGCTTTAGAAATTAGGAGATTACGGTTTTACATGTAGGCCTGCAGATGGATATAGGCCTAGTGGATAATATAGGCCTACTCAATGCGATACCATGCTGAAGCAGTAGGCCTAGTAGGTTACGATTATTATATCCATAGGTATAAATAAACCTATGTCCTGGGATCTCTGTTATGGTATATTTATATATTTTTATTGTATAAAGGTCCTTTGAGATGTGCATACCTAATGAATTATGAATATTATTTTACCCGGTGCAATTTGTCGGATACCGGTTTTGATTTTGAGGTTAAACCACGGGTCAACCATCAACTCGAGAGAGCATCACGTGCCTATTACTAGACTAAGTCTTCCTGGTACTTTTTGATCGTCGTAGGATGATGATGTTGCTTTTGTATGAAAGTTAGCGTCGTAATCATTTAAACTTCAGATTCGTCTTTATTCGAAAATAATAGTATATGCAACATAGGCCAATGTTTACGGAAATTCATGTCTGGCAGCGTTTAAAATACACAAGTTGCTGAATGACGTCCAACCCGGTATTGGACGCGCATTCTTTCGAAAGTTTTTCGCTCAGATGTCGATCGCTTATTTTGCAAATTTGGTTGTGTTCTCAGCCATTTTTTATGTTGCCATCGGTATGCTAGTTTCTTTTTGGCAGTTCTTATTGATACTTTATGGCAGATTGTTTGTGGATGGATTATAATTAGGCCTATTTGGACGACAGAACTGTCAGATTATAATAGTTATTTCATTGAGCTATGTAAGTCTCTAGTTTGTCTTTGTTAGACTTGACGCAACTTGAGTGAGACCTCTGATTGAGCAGATGTATTTGGCATGCTATGCAAGCCCTGTTTAGTTCGTAGATGATCAAAAATGATATAATTGGTGATAAATCGATGGAGTTTTGAATGACGTCATTGTATTTTATTGTGTTTAAACATTTATAAAGCACCTCTTGTAGGGTGAACTTTTCAGAGGTGCTCCCAGTGCGCAATTCCTCGTGAGAAGAAGCAGGTTTTGAGACGAGGCATGGCAGAAGATAGACTGCCAGACAGAAGTGTAGAGCGAACAGAAAGAGAAAGTACATTCCAAAGAGAAGGACCAATTGGGGAAAATGATCGAGACTGAACCATAGCAGTTCTAGAATGAGGAACCAGAAGGTCAAGTCTGTTGAATGAGCGAATTGGATGGTGGAAGCTGAGTGAGGACGAAGTATAACATTAGCCAGATATTTTGGGGCAAGAGCTGGAAGACCCTGCTGAGCCTTTAGGGTCAAAGTGAGGATCTTAAATTATTATTATTATTATTACATAAATTTATTACGCGCGCAAGGTCACACCAAAGTGTGAATCTGAGGCGCGGATAGTTAGCCGCCAGAGGAAGATGCAGTTAAAGGTCCATGTGCTTGAAAACCAAAGAGAAATAGTGAAAAAGAGAAAAGAGAAAAATTGTGTGCGAGCAATTGTGACACTGTGTTGAATTACTACATTTTCAACTGTGCTGTGCTATGATGGAGACTCAGAGTGTGGACTTTGTATGGGATGGACCGTGGACGGGACCAATAATAAAAATAAAAATTATGCCCAAACAAATTCTGGGCAGGGCAAAATTTCTGGCTTTACAATGACCAGGTCAAAAACCTTTTTTTTACCAGGGCTCGCGCTTGTGTAATGTATAATGCTACCACTATTTTAATAGTGGAAAATTAACATAATAACATGTTGCAATGTTGCTATGTGGTCCCTAACTAGTAACCTAAAACTCAACCATGGTAAATCTAAGGAGATGATAATTAGTCGTCCAAGGTCAAAGCTAACCAATCTCCCTCCTCCTATACCTGGTATGGAGAGGGTGACAAAATCTGTCATCCTAGGGGTAACAATTATGAATAAGCTTAACTTTGACTTGCATATTGATCGTATCTGTATTAAGGCCAACCAATCGCTCTACGCAATACGCATTCTTATTTCTCATGGACTCGCGGATCTTCGCCTGTTTGACGTTGTTCGAGCCACAACGTTGGCCCGCCTTCTCTATGCTTCTCCTGCATGGTATGGTTTTGCTAATACTGCACAGAAAACGCGTATTAACTCAATTATACGTAAACTGGTTCGACACAAGTATCTGCCTGAAGACCAGAAGTCTTTTGATAACCTCTGTGGCCGTGCTGACACCTCTCTTTTTTTGTCTGTGCTTTATAATTCTAGCCATGTTCTTAATTGCCTGTTGCCTCCTATAAAGAATGTTACCTACTCCCTCCGCCCTCGATCACACAATCGAGAGATTCCATATGCTGATACATTAACTAGGAAAGGTTTTATTACACGAATGATATATAAATGACTATCGATATGTTTATTCTGCTATTTAGCATACTTTATGTAACAATGAGATTAACTGCATTTTCACTTACTTTATTAGGCCTATTGATTATTTAGTTATGTGTATATATATATATTCATTGTTGTTCATAACTGATTGATGTTCCCGCAGTGCGTTTGCAGGCGGTCCATTAAAGTATAGGCTATACTTACTTACTTACTTACTTACTTATATAACCAGTAAGGCAAAAAAAATAATGCTGTGTTTCCGGTAACAGTGCTCTAAAAAATTGGGTAGGTAGGTCGAAAAATATTTTTATTTTGGTAAAATATTTTTATACAGTGACTATCCGAAAAATTATACCCAACTACTCTTTTTTGCATAAAGGTACACGCTGCAACAAAGTACGTATTATAAGCAAGTTTAAACTGCCTATTTCCCGTCTGTCTATATACCTAAAATTGCTCTAGAAAACAATTCTATTAATTTAATTTTGTTGACATCTTTTCTGGTAAGATAAAGTGTGAAGGGAAGGGGAAGATGAGTGCGAACAGAACATCACTGCTAGGGGTCGTTCCAGACTGGCCGAGCCAGTGACTAGTTACACCTAGAGGTTGATCTAATTTATTTTCCCTAGTCACCATTAGAGGTGGCTCAAGTGAGAATGATAAGGTTAGAGGTTTCTCAAGACTGGCAGCCAAGAAGTAGTCGTGAAACTCTAAGGCAATGTCACTGTAAATAAAAAAATTTACACAAACTTTTCCGAGTCGCGGCAATAAAAGTGAGTTGGTCGGGTTACCGGAAACACAACATTTTTCTGCCTAAGATCCAACTCTATACGGAAGGAAATGTCACCGTACTATGTCCAAAAAAATTTAAAAATTTTTTTTAAAAAAGTTTAATTTAAATTTTTTTAAATAAAAAAATTTCACAAAATTATTTGAGTCGCGGCAATAAAAGAGGGTCGGTCGGGTTACCGGAAACACAACTTTTTTTGGCCTAAGTAGAATGCTGATTGTGATCTCCCATACTTGCTTTTTGCGTAAGTTTTCTGTTTTGATTCAAAACATTCATACTCTACCACAGGAATCAGTTGAGACCAGTGTTCTCGTTCTTTTTTGGTGACCAGAACACCATAGCAGTTACTTTTGATCTACCAGTTTGTGTTGATTATGTGATTCTTAATTGCAATTTTATTTATAAAATCTAATTTTGCAAACATTTCAAAATTCCATTAATTTGTCTAAGACAGCTATGACTAAGAGTCTAATACTCGTGATGCAACTAACGCTGTTGTTCATTCAACTTTATCATGCATGAACTGTTGAAATTCAATACTTTTGTCTCTTGTCCCCTATTAGTCAGAATACCTTGTTCTTCAGCTATCTCCACTAACAGATATGATATCTGCAAAATGATACTGGTTATCTTGTGTGCAGATAGGGATGCCGAACATCAGACAAAAGGAGGATTTTGGGATGCATGGTCGAATAATATTTTTCTTAGAATATTGTAAAAGAAAATTTGAATTAAGAGAGAAATTTGACATTGTAAGATTGATGCTTTGCTGTTGTATTTCAGGAACATACGTCTTGGAGGTGTGGAACAATGGTCCAGCATGCATAGATTCTGAGCTGACGTTCTTTGCACATCTCAGGCCTTCTAATGCCGATCCTGAGGAGATCTCTCACTCGTTTACTTATATCTGGATCACCAATGTAGGACAGATTGTTGTTGACGTAGTTGAGTCTGACTCTAACGCCAATCTGACAAAACTTTTCACTCGGTTTCAAGTTCCTCATTCCGGCCAGTATAGCATTGAGGTCCATGTCTTCTTCAATTTAACTGATGCAAGAAGTACCGGTATCCATGGTTTGGCAGAAAATTTGACATTGCCTATGAACCAATCGGATTCAATTGCTCAGGCAACAAATAACTTCATACTTACCGGTAAAGTTCTTATTATTTTTGGTGCTTGCAATGATATGTCAACAGGAGATTGGGTACAAATATAACTCAACCTAACTGTGTGGTATTATTTATCGTAGTAGAAGTCTGATGTGGTAGGATTGTTTTACTGAACCACTGACATAACAGGAGCATCTATATAGGACCTCTTACTAGATGCTTACTTAATCCTTTGATGCCAAGGAAAGGCTGCTGGTGAAACAGTGCAGCTCATCATTTAAGTGTTAGTACAGTGACAACTTGTTGGGGCAATGTGATTGATATAAGATGTCTGTAGTCCTCATTATTTGTATGATGATAATAAGTGTTGTTATATCAGTTTAAAATATGCTGATATGTCACTAACTCATAATTGAACTCATCATCATCATCATCGTCATCATCCTTACTTTCCAATATATTGGTAGTTGCTGAAAACGGTGAAATTTTCATTAACGATAAGTGAAATTAGGACTGAAAATATTGATTTCAGTTAAGTATAACCGTAACTGAAATTATTTTAAGAACGAAAATTTAAATAGAACGCAGATTAAGCACACTGAGCGAAAATTGGAATAAAAACGAAAATTAATTCTCGAACTGAAATTAATGAAAAAATGGAAGTTTTAGTTGACAGTCTTTCCAATGCAGTTGTGTTCGGATCTAAAAGATGCATATACTTTTTGATTCTTAAAACTTTTTGTGTCTTTGGCCAGCATGTGCTTTCATCGTGTAGTTTACTGTTTAAGTAGATCTACTGTAAAGAAACAGACAAATAAGTAGGCCTATCCATGCAAGGCTTCATAGGCCTACACTAAAACGGATGAGTGCGGAACTGCCCTTTAGGATAAAATTTAAACAGTTTGACTCTACAGTGAATAAGCGCACACAGAATACTAAGAAATATGTTAATTAAAAGGTCCAGTAAAACCAGGCCTGGCGCGAAACTTTCATGCGACTGATCCGAATCAGCGGTTTCACCACGTAGAAAACGTGAGCGCTGCAGAAAGGCGTAAATAAAAGAAATGTAACGTGGTCGACCAATTCAGTGGAATTCCACTAAGGGGAGTGTAGTAGGCTATTGTAAATATGTTAGCGGATTGATGCCATCCACTGCAGCAACCATGGTCGATTAACCCTTTCAGGATATGATAGGGCCTACAAGCGATAGATCCCGAGTTTAAATTGCTTGGCTATTGTATTAATGATTACACATGTAGGCTATTTTTGGAGGGAAATATGGCAAGTCTGTATACAGCAATACATGCACTTGTAGAAGATGTCGAAGCTCCAACTTCTCAAGCTTAATGTAGAAACAATATTTTTCTGGGTAAAGATTGCTAACAGGCTAGTAACAGCTGGGGCAAGAAACAGTATGCCATGGCAGGGTGAGAATTGCCAGGGGATTGGGGGGTTTCAACCCCCAGTCTTTCTTAGAGCCCCATAGTAAAGTCTGTTTTTCACACCCCAATTCCAAGTGGATAACGGTCCAACCCCCTGTTATTTTTCCACAATTCTTACACTGTGCCATGGTCACTGAAAATATGAGCGTAACAGGGTTCTTTAAAATTAAGGAAGCACATAGATAATGAAAAAATGCTCGAACTCGGCTTAATTTTAACGCAAGTTGTATATAGGCTTATAAGGAAGTACAACTGAAATTATATTTTACAAGAACTGAATTGGGAACTGAAATTATTTTGAAAACTGAATTAGTACTGTAACAATTTTTTGAAGAACTGTAACTGAATTAGAACTTAAATTGAGGCCATCCTAGCTGAAATAGAAGTAAAAAGAAAATTATTTTCTGAAGCTGAAAACAAGAAATACAACATTGTCTAAATGTTTTGGCGATTTTGTTACCATAATCAAGTCGCCTAGCAACTTGTTTGCCATAACATATTATGTTTACTTTTCAGATAAATTTAACATCAGTTTGAAACTGAGTCAGAATGTGACAAGACGAAGGCATCGGGAAGCAGAAGAGTTTGCCGCTGGTCTTCCAGTGGATGTTGAAGTGAAGGTCATCGATCGATTTGTTGATCCTCTTTTCCGCTTCATTTGGGACGTCGATGGTCGGAGAATAGTCACAGAAATGTCGCACATGGAATTCGTCTTCAACTCAACTGCAAGAAACTACATCAAAGTTTCTGCCATTGCTTCGTTTAACATGACTGATTCAAATAAAACAAGTCACTCTTTGAGGAGAATGAGCGTTGAGGTCTGGAAAAGACTTACCATTAAAGGTAGGACTCGTTCATTTAAAAAACACTGGAAATCTTCAGGGTGTGATTCACTTGCTATTCTTACTGGCATTCAGTTTTTGCTGAGGCTTTTTTTCAGACTTTCTACCCCCTACTGACATCAAATTGTACTCTGGAAATTACATGATATATATAATTTCACTTTATCATTGTTAACCATGTTGTTTGTTGCCACTTGACATCATAAAATAAGTAAGAGACGATGTTCTGAATGAATTAATTTGTAACATCGGTTCTGAACCTTAGTTTGTTAGTTTATTGACCTACTTATATTGAGGCATAGCTTGTGGACTAAGTGACTAGGTTGCTAAAGTCAAGTCATGCTATTGCATCACACACACGTGCTAGATGAACTTAAATTAGTTAATCTATAGATTTCTGATTTTGAAACTCTGTTACAATGCAGATGTGATGACAATTTTGAAACCTTTGTGTATTGACCAGTGTTTAATTTTCTATTTGCTGATTTAATTACCGTTAAGCCACTAGTAGAAATGGCAGGATGGTCCGTGTTAAAGCTCAAGTGTGTATCTGTGTACTTGATCGGTTTGAGTTTGATTAATGTTATGTATTAATGTTATATATGTTGGTTTATTGCTAATCTTCTTACTATGCACTATTGCACTTATATGTGTATTACAATGCGGTTAAAGTTCTCCTAAATTTCTGCATATTTTTGTTTCAGACCTCGTAACAAATAGCAAGATTACTGCAGAGCACAGAGCTTTCATTGATGAGGAATTCAAGGCTCACTTCACTTGTAATGGAAGGTGAGTTATTAGCAGAACATTTTGAGCGATTGATCACTGGGGACAAACCACTGATTGTTCTTCAATTTAAGACGGTGCTTTTCTCTTAATATTGTATTATTGTATTAAACATTTTTAAAGCCCCTCTACTAGGGCGAATCGTCCAGAGGCGCTCCCAGTGCGCAAGGTCATGAGAGAAGAAATAGGTTTTTGAGAAAAGAAGATGAGGAGGAGGGGTTACTAGTTATGCTTATAGTTTGCTTTGGTTTTGTGTTTGTGATAGTGGATAAATTTAAACAAGTCCACTATCACCAACAGCATTGGCTAGCATTGACACTGTGCAATGTCTTGGAGAAATCCAAGGATACTTTATCAAAATTTGATTTTCCTTTGGTTTCTTATTTTGATACTAACACTGTGTCTGTCCTCTGTTTGCCTGATTTTGCACACATAAATGAACCACACGTAAATGGGTTTCCACTGTACATTGATCAATCACACATGATCAAATGCATGTAACTCTTTGTGTTTTTTTATCATATTGTTCCCTTTTCAAATGTTAAATTTCTTTGATTCTGGACAGTGCATCCATATTCTAGGTTCTGTTTGTTGAATGACTAGTGCTCCATTTGACATCATGTGGAACATAACAGGACCTTCAAGAGACAGCTCAACTTACGAGGGTGCTCTCCTCAACAGCAGATCATGTGATTGCCTCATCACTCACTACTTCACTGAGATCGGCAGATACGTCCTAGCGTTGTCTGTGCAGAATCCGATCGATCGACAGAAAAGAAACTTTGACGTTGATGTAACAGCAATAACAGTTTGTATGTTATATCCCTTAATTTGATTAATTTCTTGATATGCCATGTTAGATATATATATATATATATTTAGATTTAGATATATATTTGGATGTTAGATATATATTTTTATCTTGTGTGTGCTTGAATATATATTTGGGAATATGCAGAAAGGTGTATCATGCATATATTTGGAATTTACTTACTAATACCTTTTAAGTACCTCACCAACGCACTGCCTGTGCCAATTCATACAATGCTAAATGTAGGCAGAACTATCATTATCAAGGCAAGTGATGCCCAGAAAACTAGAGGAGTCACCAACGATACACCTATAATTGAGAGGTGGGGTCTGGGCCGAACTGTTATTAGTATAGAGTGACAATGGACTTTATAGTTAGATCAAAATATGAACGACCACCATCTTATATATATATATATATATTCGTTTAATGTGGAAAAAAAACCCAGGTTGACAAGACCGCAACTCAGTAACATGGAAGGGAAGTTCTACGGGTTACACAGTCGCTTGTTGAGAAGGCACTTATAGAGGGCTCTTGGAATAAAGTTTTTATCGTCCTTCGGTGGCAACTCAAAGTTATGCGGACGCGGTTGAAGGCAGTATTGACGCTGAATAATCGGAGGGAACAACCAAAAGAAATTGATACAAATGGTTTATCCATTGAATTTGTTACCATTATTTTGGCATAGCAAATTATTGGCATATTATAACCATTAGAAAAGGGTCATTTTCAAGGTGAAGTCCAAGGTGACTGCTGGGAACAATAATTGTCTATTCAATCCAGAAAGGTGTTTTTGGTGTCTAATCATAGTGTTTATAAATGTATACCACTGTTCATACTCTAGGAATGCCAGTCCCAAGCCTGGAGATGGACCCGATGATTCTAAGTGAATGTGTAAACAATATAACTGTTAATTGTATGACCATTGGATTTGTCAGTAAATGACATATTATCTATATATTATGCATACATGCACACACACACATACATACATAGCCTACATACATACATACATACTTTGATTAGCTGAATGCTGGACCATGAGCCCTGCAGTTAGTTCCAGTTGGCAACTGTCAGGGATGGGCAAATTACAGGGCAGCATGTAATTCAATTACAAATTACCAATTACTGGAGAAAATGTAATTGAATTACAAATTACAAATTACTTTTGACTCGGAGCCTCAAATTACAAATTACAAATTACGTAATTTCAATTACATCAATTACAAATTACTTTGGGGCTTAAATCATAGGAATAAATAACCTCAGGCAGGAAGTGCATGCCTTTTCCCTTATTTATATGTCTATCATTATTTATTGTGTAGCTTTCTTTTAGAACCAGCAGCCATTCAAACAAGTTAGGCCTATCTGATCGTTTGTTATGCCTTGCAATCATGCTTGTGAAACTAAAGAGCTTTTATCTTTCTACTGGTGCAGACAAAGGCAGGGCATCATTAAATTGTATTTAAAGAATTTGTTAGTAGTTGCAGAGCTATGAGGCATTATTAGTTCCCTTTTCTGTCATATTCCATAAGCTGCAAGATTCCTAAATCGTTTTTGTTTCTGCTAGTCGACTTAATTTATGGTCATTAAGACGTTGCACATTAAAACCATTAAATTCTTCCTCTTCCTCTTCTTCTTTATGACCACTAGATGCTCAGTATTTTGTTCGCTACCGGTGGTATATTCAGATGTTGTTACTAGCAACTCGTATATTCTTTTAGTTTGGTCTGCAAACTGTGCAGGTATAGCCACATAACTTAAAATACGAATGATTCACTGTTGCATGGATCGCATGATTCATCAAAGAATTTTAATATAGGCCATTCAAAGTAATTTGATTTTGCAGAATGTAATTGAAATTACAAATTACAGGAATAAATGTAATTGAATTACAAATTACAAATTACTTTGATGCAGAGCATCAAATTACAAATTACCAATTACAATTGTAATTTAAATTACGTAATTTCAATTACTCAATTAAATTACTGCCCATCCCTGGCAACTGTTTAACAGATCTGTGCCGTGCCAGAGTACACAGTAAGTTGCTTGGTTAAAGCTAGAATGAGGTTGACGGCGAGACATGTAAGCCTTTTGACTGATGTGCCTGTGAAGAAACTGCTCTCACACTTTCTCATGCCAACTTCTGTGCATTAGACTGTTTTAGTGGAATCAAAAAAGGACATCATTCCTCAATGAGATCAGACCTATAATGTATCTGACTCTATCTGCATATTTGTATAACTCCTTGTAAGAACCTCTCAGTGGCTTTGGTGTATGACTATCAAAACATGTAAGATGTGCATAAATTTATGGAATAGCTGAGAAAGCTTCTTGTGCATATTTAATTTATTTATGTGTGTGTGTTGTAGCCACTCTGCGTCCTGATCATGTATCTGCCGTTGTGCCAGTCTTCAGTGTAATCATTGCTGTGGTGATAGTTGTCACCCTACTCTGGTCTTACTTCTCTACCCACAGAAGTACACGAATTGAAACGGCCGATTTCGAGTTCTACTCTCCAACGAGTTCCATAAGAGCAAAGTTTTCAAGCAACAAGATGAGTTGCGCTTATTGCAAAGCTAAAGACTTTGTCCGACGACATCTGATGGAAAGAAAACGAAGTGAGAGTCAAGATGGTGTTGAACTTCAGTTGTTGTCAGACAGGTATGGGGCGATGGGTCTAAGTTGCAATAGTCACCACTGACAATATACTAAGAACTTGTCTGCTGATTTAGGGGGAAGTGAGAGGGTGGGCAGTGTCAGGTGTAATTGTGTGTGGCACTATAACAAAGGCAAAAAAATGCAAAGGAAGAGCTCAGTGGTTTGTTGCTGGATTCTCTGCTGGAGGTTTTGGATTTTAAAATTCAGTGCTCGTTAGAGTTGGTCATCGTGTCTTTCTATTGCTCTGGCTTTGATTTATGTATCAGTTGATTTGTAATCATTTGACGCTGGGATCTTGTGATTTCGAAGAGCTTCTATAGCGGCCAATAGACAAATTTGTTAACAACTTTATCTTGAACCATGAATTTCGGCTGTTTCTATAGTAAGTTACTGTGCGCAGTGGATTTAGAGTAGTTTCAACCAGTGATTTTATGTGCATTCCAATTATTTGGTATGTAATGAAGTTTCAGCATTGAATAAATCTGAATCCATTTGCTGTGACCATTGATGATTGAAACAGATCTGATCAAGTTGTATTATTGACCAATCAGATTTAATTTCTATTGAAATGAGAATGCTCGACTATTTTAAACTTATGTAATTTAAATGAATATTTTTGCATGTTGATTATTATGCATTACCTTTGTGGTTTTCATTTTTATTGTAATTGTGATCAGTGTATTTCATTGTTATAAGTTGACAGTCATTTGTGTGTATAATTTTGGAAGGAAACCATTTTAACGACATTGTAGTTTATTGGACACCCATGTCAACAATGCACTTCAGTTGATTGAGTTTACCTTTTGCACATTTTCTGATTTTATTTAAATTCATTTGTCTGTGAAATTCCCATTGGTTTTGTGTGAGCATCATCATTTGTTGACAATGTCTGTGATTTAACAATGATTTGAGTCATAGTTGTAAAAAAGATTTTTATTCTTCTCTGAAAATCCCAGTTTTTTTGGTTTTATATTTTTGTCTCGTTTTTCCAAATGTTGTTTTATTTTTTATGTGACTTTATTTATTTGTTTACTGACTGTGAAATTATATTCTTAATTTTATTTTTGACTGTACTTGCAAGGATTCAGTATTCAACTAATTTGCGTCACTATTTGACCGTTTTAGTATCATCGTTTGAGATATAAATAGCGTAGCATAAGAAATGAAATTCTTAAAAATTATTTGATATCAAGTTCTTATATAAATAAAAATGTTGAGCACAGTTTTTATTTAAGTACACTGTTTAGACTATACCTACAAAGTTTAATTTTTAATTGTTAATGTTTATGTCAGCATGGACCATATGGACTTACGTTTACAATTTTAATTTTAACCGATTTCAATATTTTAATTTGTCAATTTTTTACTATATCAAAGTCAAAAGAAATAAAATAAATTTTTGTGGATTAATGTTGCTTAGTGTTTACTAATAAAGTTGTGTTATTTGCTTGCAGATTAAAATATAAATTGAGTAAACAAGGTTTTTAATATAAAACTGTAGTACAGGATGTAACAATGTCCAATTATTTTTATTTGGCTGTATTTTTAAAGAAAAAAGGTGTTTCATTTTATTTTTTATTTTGTTTTTTTGTCATTTTTAACATCTATGACTGGAGTAATGACTAAGCTGTTTGTATGTATGCATGCATTATGTGAGCACGTTTAATGGATACAGGTACGATATTGTCTTTATACATACTATGGATATATATAGACATTTTAATAAGCATAAAAGAGTGTCTTTTAAGTAGGTCTTAGAAATGTAAATGTACTCAATTTTATGTAACTGCAATATGACGTTTATCCTGTTCATTCCTCAATGGATTGATCATGTGAGATTAGTGCTTAAAGTGTGAAAGAAAGAAGTGCCTAGACGCATCTCACCTCTTCAGTTTGTGCTGGCCAAAGAAGTGGCAGGATGGCATTCAGATTTGAAAATAAATGCATGGACGCCGTCCATGACCATCCTGTCACACTTTAAGTCTTGGATGAGATGACTCCATGACTGCTGCCCGTCAGTGTTTAATCTAGTTCCTCACAGGAATTACGTTTCCCCCAGAAAAATTTGACAAAATGATAATGGTTTTTAGATGCTATTTACATCATTGTTTCACATGAAGTGTTATAATATATCGTGATATTATTTACTATTATATGATTATAATACTGTTATTTACTAGTATAATATATGATACTATCATATTACAGTGAGCATAACTTACTGAATGTATTTGTCCAAATACTATATTTTTTTCAACTAGAGATGACATCCCATCCAGAAAAAGTTGACAAAAATGATAATAATTTTAGTTGCTGTTTCATCATTGTATTACTTGAACTGTTATAATATAACCGTGATATTATATACAACTACATGATTAGGCCTGTAATGTTATTATTTACTATTATAATATATGATACAATCTTTTACAATGAGTATAACTTACTGTTAATATTTGTAGGCTACAAATACTATTTTTGTACAAGTTTCTCTCCTGTGCTATATTTACAATTTAAAATTGTCAAATTTTAAAATGTTTTGTTCCTTAAACACCTAATAAAACAACACAATTACAACATGGCTTCCCGATTTTGGTACCGGTAGTTTATTAATTCTTGGTTGATTTATGTGCCATTTGTTATGATTTCTGCAAAGTCTTTCCTGGTCAGCAATTCAGGACCATCTTGGGAAACAGGGATAAGCTGACTCCAGTGCTGAAAAGTCAGCTTATGTGGGCTAATTATACTCGCGTCTGCAGTTATTCATTATAATAACCAAGCAGCAGTAGAACTGAGCTGCTGAACTCAATACATAAAGAAATTATTATTGTAATTATAATTATACATTTACACTGAAATCTTAAAACACTCTGATTTTCAGTACTGAATTAATTAAGTACCGGTAATTTGGCTAAACAGCCTAAACTGACATCTTAAAGGGGCGAGGTTACCATTACAATGTGGAAACTCAGAAAGAATTTATTATTGTAAGTATAGCCTATATTAATTGAAGTCTTAGGTCACTCTTATCAGCACTGAAAAGCACAGCTATTTTTGCTAAGATGACAGCTTAAAGTGCTACTATTGCAATGTGGAAATTCAAAAAAAATTCTGATGGGGAGGGGCGCTTCCCCCTATACGCTGCAGTCGATCGATCGAGTAGATCGTCGACTCGATCGACTTGCAAGTCGATCGTTCGTTTTCCGAAGTCGAGTCGATCGTTGTTTCATCGACTCGACTTTGAAATATTTTATTTACTATTTCTTGAAGTTCCAAAGTGACCTAGATGATAATAATGACGCAATTCAATTTTTGCACACAGGTACGTGCAGCCAATGACCCTTTTGGCAGCTGGCGATTTCGTGTTAGTGGAACTGTGAAAGTTGACTAAAGACGTACGTTTTCGATCTGAGTTTGAATTTTGAGCGGATACATAAATTTGGGGGGGCCCAAAAGTTTTGGTCTTGAGTCGTAAAATTTTTTCGTTAGTCTCCCGCCGAAAAAATGTTTTTTTAGTCTTTCCTCCAAAAGACTTCTAAAAAACCCGTGGCAACTCCGGTTATTTTAAATCTGATGACTTTTTAGTCACGTGCTACTTTCTCTCTCACCTTCATGTTCCCGTTGCGCTGATTTAGAGCTTCTTTAAACCTGATGGGGAAGGGGTCACGTCCTATGGGTATGGCCGCATTGGCCCTAGGATCCGCCCTGAATGAGTATAATAAAGATCTACTACATGTATTGTAGGCCTGTTTAGGGCCTACATATAGATTTTTATGATATAAAACGAGGCCTTTTCTGACGTCACTTCATTTATGATACAGTTCTACAATTAAATAAGTTCACTGAGAAAGCGAATTTAGGCCTGATTGTGACGTCACTTCGATCAGGATACAGGTCTACTATCAGATAATTTAAGTAATTTTGATAATACAAGACTATGCCCATTGTAACGTCACTCTGATCATGATACAATTTTATTAATACAAAAGTTCACTTCAAGAGTATTAAAAATCTTGGCCTACTAGCTGTGACGTTACTTCGATAATGATACACATATACTATCATAGAAGTACGTTTTGAGAATATAAATAAGGCCTATTGTGACGTCACTTCGATTATTATACAGATCTTCCAGCACAGATGTTCATTTTGCGATTGTAAAGCTGTGCCTTATATGACATCACTTCGATTTTGATACAATTCTACTATTAAAATTTAAACAAGTTCACTGAGAAAGCTATCATATTAAATATTTCATTTTCATGATACAAAACCGGGGCTGTTTTAACACAACATCGCTCTGATTATGATACAAATCTATTAGCGTACATGCGTTCAGCTTGAGAATATAAAACTAGGCCCATTGTGACGTCACTTCGATCACGATACAGATCTACTATTAAAGAAGTTCATTTTGAGAATAAACCATGCCTATTGTGATGACGTTACTTCGATTGTGATACAGACCCACTATTATAGAAGAGTATAAACAAGGCCAATTGTGACGTCACTTCGATTATTACACAGATCTACTGTAATAATAACAACTCAAGTTTATTTTCAGAATCTAAAACGATGCCTATAATTGTGACATCTATACGATTTCAGTGCAAATCTATATATACTATTATAATGTTATAATTTCACTGAGAATTCGAAATTAGGCTTATTGTGACGTTACACAGATAATGACACAGATCGATCTACTATCGTATAATTTCATTTTGAGATCACATAACTGCAGAGGTGAGCAACAGACAAAACTAGGCCAAGTCGACGAAGTCGATCGAGTCGATCGTCGGCCGAGCTAAGTCGATCGAGTCGTCGAGAGGTCGACGAAGTCGATCGAATCGATCGTCGCGCGAGCCAAGTCGATCGTAGCCCACGACTCGATCGACTGCGGGGTATAGGCCCGCCGCCGTGGCTGGGGACGAAAAACCGAAATTTCCCGGGCAACGCCGGTGATTCAGCTAGTGTTTTATTATAGGTTATAATTACGCTACAACTTATATCTCAACTCGTGTAAAACAATCCTAAACAATTCATATAGGCCTAGGCCTATAATATATATACACACACATACATACATATATATATATAATTACTTTGGAGAGAATGGTTTAAAGCCAAAAGGTCTCTAAGTGTAGCCTAATAAAATTGGTTCTGCTGGTCGCTTCTTCTCTTTCTGTCGGCAGATCTAAGCGGCCCATGGTCGAGCAGAGTATAAACATCAGGTGTCTGATAACGGATTGATGTTATCCAATGTAAACCAGCGAACATTTCCTGTTGACCTTTCCCGATCAAACAGTCCATTAGGTAATCGAATCGAATTGAACGCTTCCGATTAATCAGGCGATTACCCAAACGATTATTCGGACGATAATTCCGTCGATTATTTAATTGCGTTTAATGGCGCTGAAGTGGTCGACTACTTCCGTTGGACCTGTGCTCAGAAGTAGGTCTGTGCGGCTGCGCATGCGCCGTGCGTCAACAGAGACAGATGGACGGAACGAAGGACATTTGAAGCGGACTACGACGACGACGACCGGAAGGAAAGATGAACGAGATCTCGAAGTCAAGTTTACAACACGCAGTCATTCAGACAAAAGGTAATTATATCTCGACAAGATTAATAATAGCCGACGTGAATGTAAATAAAAGCTACTTACTTACTTACTCAGTTTTATGATCATAGGAGACACCAAATTTATACAAACATTAGGCCTAGCCTACATGAGAAGAAATAGAAGCACAGATCACATTCTCACAACATTAGCTTCAAGTAGGCTTATTGTGATCCACGAATAGTGGTTTTAGAAAAGCAATTTAATTTGCCACAAAGGGCATAAGAAAATATTAAAAAAATTAAATTTCTTCCAAAGTGTGTTTGGGCCTATGCATGATGATAAGTAGCCTATTACTCAGGCGCTATGTAGGCGTAGGCTATAAGCTTACGTTATAGGTCTACCGCAGGGACTCTATAGAATCCTTGGGTCTACCGTTTGCCCTGTGTCTCAATGCATGCGTTAGGTTGAGATCGGGGTTTCGTAAGAAGCCAAGAAAACATTAAGATGCGAAGGGTTCCGTGGCCAAAAAGGTTTGTGAAACGCTGACGAATAGGTTATACCGCTATAGTATAGGCCTATTAGGGCCGTCCATAAATTGCGCCACACAAATTTGAACGATTTTTACCCTTCCCCTCTTCGTCACACGTCGTCACAAAGCCATACCCCACAAATATGACGTCACATAGCTCTTCCCCTAAAAAGCTACATGTTCAGAAATGTTGCATGCAAATCTTCTTATAGGATGTGACGTCACATTTCTTAAATCCCTCGATCCCCTCGTCTCAAATGTGTAACCCTCCTCCCTAGGCGCGTGATGCCTTTTATGAGTCCCTTAACGTATAAATGTTATTCAAGGAATCAAGAATTAATCATTATGTTGTTATGTTGATATTTGCAAATTAGACCTAGTATTGAAAGTTGATCCATTTTTAAAATATCTATTAGCTTGTCTTGCTCTGCACAGTCTGCAGTAATTTCTTGTCCCAGTCAAAGGTTTCTTATATTAATAAATTAAAAGACTACAATAGGGTAGCTAGACCTAGCCTGTATCTGACACTATCGATAATAGCAGTAGGCCTAATACGCCCATGCTAGTACCGTAGTCTAATAGAATTTGGCGTTGGATTTCTAAAGCTGATGATCTAGGCCAGCGGTTCCCAACCCGTGGCCCGCGGGCCAAAAGTGGCCCGCCTGGCCTACAAAAATGGCCCGCAGCATCTCACTGAATTAAGAAAAATATATATAAAAATTGACAATTTGGATCTGATAGAATATATAATTCTTTTCTATTACAAAATTATTTTATTTGGACGTTAATAAATCGCATCAAACATTCTATTTTGATTCAATTGTAACAATTTTATATGCCTTTAGTTAATTAAATTTTAGAATTGTGGCCCCCTAATAATGTTCTTTAACTAAGAAAAAGTGGCCCTCGTGTCTTCCAACTTAGAAAAAGTGGCCCAAGAGTCAAAAAAGGTTGGGAACCACTGATCTAGGCCTACGCTTTACCGAATTTATTTTATTTTACTAATAGAAATTTGTAGAAAATTTAAATTAAAAAAACTTTCGTGAAGTCCAGTTTTTAAGACAAAAAATCTGCCTGCGTGTGCTTCTGTCTGTCTGCCACTCTGTCATCTCTCCTCTTCCGCTCCTCCACTCCTCTCCTCTTCCTCACCATCTCTTTCCGTCTCCCTCTCGTAGGCTAACCGCCTAACTGAATCATCCAACAGTACTGTCGTCGTCGTCGTCTTCGTCTTCCTCCTCCGTTGACCTAATTAGTCGGTGATAGTCGCTGTGAAGTCCACTTCGAACCAAAGTCAGTCTATGTAAGGAAGAGTAGGATGAGGAGGAGGAGGAGGATGAAAAGGAGGAAGAGGGAGGAGGAAGAGGAGGAGGAGGTGGAGGAGGAGGAAGATGAGGAGGAGGAGGAGGAGGAGGAGGAAGAAGAGGGGAGGAGGAAGAGGAGGAAGAGGTGGAGGACGAAGAGGGGAGGAGGAAGAGGAGGAAGAGGTGGAGGACGAAGAGGTGGAGGAGGAAGATGAGGAAGAGGGGGAAGGAAGATGAGGCAGACGATTATCACCCAACGGTCAACGGTGGATGTTGCCACTTCAAGACCGCTCAGCGATAATTGGTCAGAAACGAAATCCAACGACGAAACGACGGCTGGACAACGACATTGGGTCCCGTCAGTTTTAGTTTCACAGGCAAGAAGTGCGCAGAGCGACACAAGAAATAAGTTTGAGATTGTCGCTAACAGTTCATCGTGTGGCATCAAAGACCGCTGACGTCCTCGAGTAAAATATTTTAAATGGGCCTGCATCTATGCGTTCCTAAGGCATCATGAAGCCAAACAATCTAAAGACTGGTCAGAAATATATAAATAGTAATCAAGTATCGAATAATATTACATATTGTTCTGCCGTTCGGACAATTTGTGTTGACTTCCTGCTACGGTAATCTACATTCAAATTTCCATCGAAAATATTCCACAATTAACTTTAGGCTGTCTCTCAGTTGATAACCTATAACCGTGGATGACTTAATTAGGTTATGTTGAAAGCGAAACCTAATTGCAAATGCAATGTATACTATACGGTAGTTTTTGTTTAACGACAATGTGCTACAAGGAGGATGATTAGGGAAACGTTTAAGAGAGAGCGTTTTATCAGACCTGATGCTAGGCATGTCATTAATGTTGCGTGAGATTATGCCTAGGCTGTAGCTTAAACTATAGGCTACCTGTAGGCTAGACTTGGGACAAATTTCACACAATGATTTTAGTGTTAAGCTAAACTAGATGATTTAATAGTCTAACGACATCTTTAGAAACCAAATACCAAAATTGCTTTGTGTGAAATAACGCGTGTAGCCTGTATAATTATAGGCTAACTGACTAAGCCTACAATGCACAGCTTTAAAAATGACCCAAACCTTAATTGTTTTTATAGCACCGTTTGCAGCGGTTAAAGAATAAAAAAATAATGTCACAGCGTGGCTCAATATAGGCCTAGACCAGGTTTCTTATTTGCTGCGCATTACGTTTCTTCTCTATTTTCCAGAGGAGTAGGCTATGAAGCATCGCAACGAGAAGTAGGCCTATCGCATGTCTGACAACGAATAAAAGTGAGCTAATGAAACGTAGTGGGCCTATAAATATAATATATGTAATTTGTATTGCGCCCTCTCACAGGTCTTCAGCAGAAAAACTGAGATTCAAATGGATGGTCTATGTGGTCTGATGCAATATCTTATTCGATAAGGTGCAATTTTCCTATTGCCTCGGACAGATCGTCTGCCAAGGTGGCCACATACGGGACCTTTTGATATATCACGTGACGAATGGAAGTGCAGAACGAAAGACCGGATGATGGACAAGTGTGATCGATGGCGTGTGAGGCCTTCCTTATTCTACGAAAGGCTATTACGGACATCATGAGTGCTCGTTCGGAAAAATTAGACCTATCCAACGCCAGATTTCTAAGTTAGCACTTGTTGAGCTAAATAGTTTACTAATCAGTGGAATGTCAGTTGTATAAGCGTATACATGTATATATGTATGCATGTATGTATGTATTGTATGTATTGTATGTATTGTATGTATTGTATGTATTGTATGTATGTATGTATGCATGCATGCATGCATGCATGTATGTATGTATGTATGTATGTATGTATGTATGTATGTATGTATGTTTGTTTGTATGTATGTATGTATGTATCTATGTAGGCATATATGTATGTATGCATGCCCTTGAGTAGATTTCTCGAAGTGACGCTATATTGTAGCCCATAGAACGAATGAATGAATGAATGAATGAATGAACGAACGAACGAACGAAGGAACGAATGAACGAATGAATGAATGAATGAATGAATGAATGAATGAATGAATGAATGAATGAATGAATGAATGAGTGAATGTAACTCGCGTCGTCATGCACTTCGCTCTTCGACTAGATTTGATCTTCTAGTCCTCGCATACTTTACAGCAGATTTGACTCAGTCCCGGACCTTTTACGTTGTCTCCATCTACGCCGATTCGTTCTCAGATTCTAGCTGTTAATTTTCCTTATTTTCTTTTCTCAAAACCTATTTCTTCTCTCGTCGACTTGCGCACTGAACGGTCATTCACCCTATAGTAGGCATATAGGCGCTTTATAAATCTTTATATAGATCTGACCTCCGATCAGTCGATCAAGCTGAACTCTTAACCCCTCGTTCTCGAACTGCTATAATGCAGCGACGCTCTTTCTCAGTGACTGACCCTAGAACCTGGAATGGAGTCCCTGTTGCTCTCCGACTGGTGCCTAGAGGTCACACCACTATGTTTCTTTCTCGCTTAAAAACTGCCAAATTTAGCCGTTGTTGGACTGGGAACGCTTCTGAGTAGATTATTTCATTTCCTTGAAGGTGCGCTATATAAAAAGTCAATAATAATAATAATAATAATAATAATAAATGTCGTAATACAGTACAATGCAATAGTTTGTATGTGTATCTGTATTCTGCATGCATGTGTATCTGTATGCATATGTATCTCATATCGTATTGCTGCTGAATTGTTTGTCGAATAGTTGGTGGTTTCACGCTCCATCCTTAAGTGGTTGTGCTCCATCTTACCTACGCGATCTCTGTCGCCCTGAGTGTCTGACACTGAAGCGCATCGCCGTCTCCACTCTGCTATGAACGGACAACTTGTACGTAGTTCCACGTGCTCGCTTAGCTGCCAGACAACGCCGAGCTTTCTCGATTGTAAGCCGTCAGTCTGGAATGAACTTCCTTCAAAGCTTCATTCACTACATCAGACCAGTCAAACTTTGTTTCATGAATCTCTCAAGTCTTTTTCTTTTGCCGTGGCTGGGCTGGGAACGCCTCTGAGTAGATTCTTGAAGAGGCTGCTATATAAATTCATAGAATGGACGAATGAATGAATGAGTAAATGTGTATGTATGTATCTCTGGAATTCTGGATGCATGTATCCATAGGCATATATGCGTGTATTTGTAGCACATGTAGTTTGTCGTGATTTACTTCTCTCCTCCAATTCTCTTCTCTCGTCGACCGGGATTAACGTTTTAGTTTCTTTCCCTTCGTTGTCATAGCGACCGACGATCGCCGTCTTCCACGGAATCGACTTCCTTCCTAATCTCCCTCTACCGATGATCATCATCTTCCCCTTCTTCCCACCAAGTCCACCCCATCCCCCATCCCCCACCCGCCGCCGCCGCCTCACCCACCATCACAACCGCCTCTCTCTTATTACCCCATTAGTGTCACCGGGGCGTTTGTCGGGGGCCTGACGGACGACCCGGAAGTGAATCCGACGTAATCAGGACCCGGATGGTAAGGTCGTCCAGCCGCTGATCTTTATTGCACGGGAAGGGATTTCGGAGTTTATCTATCGCCTAATGAGATTAGCCGACCAGATGCTAGGTGGGTAACTGCAGTGCGGCGGCGGCGGCGGCAAGAATGCGATGGACAGAATGGAGAGGAAGAGAGGTGTTCGATTGAGTCCATGCAACAATTCCAACAGGATCCGGACAAATCCTCTTCAAACTGGTTAACAGCCAGCTTACGGGTCCTAAAGCTCATGTCTAGTTTCAACAGATGCTGATGTTGACATATTAGTCTTTAAACCAATCGCTAAAGACGGATCCTGCCTGATATCTTATTCCTTCCTTTCTTTTTTTCTTTCTTTCTTCCCTCCCTCTCTCCCTCCCTCCATCCATCCATCCATCCATCCATCCATCCATCCATCCTTCCTTCCTTCCTTCCATCCATCCTTCCTTCCTTGTTTCCTTCCTTCATATTTTCATTCATTCATTCATGTCTTCTCTCTTTTTTCTGTGCTTCCCTCCTAACATGTTTACTAACTTGCTTAGGCTACTTACTCGATCAGTTGTTGACATAGATTTCTCTGAACAATCTTAGTCAGTGGCCACATTATTCTTCGATGATCGAATCAGTTGCGATGAGCGTTGGTCTAAGGAAGATATCGTCATCATCGTCATCATCGTCGTCATCATCATCGTCGTCGTCATCATCGTCGTCGTTGTCGTTGTCATCATTGTCGTCTGTCTCTACACACGAGACACTTCTGCGCAGGACTAAGACGTCGCAGACGATTTTTATAGCGCCAATCTGATTAGCTCCTCTTCCGCCTCTTCCTCCTTATCCACGAACGCTCCGTCAGGTCAGAAGGAGTGTTTAGATATTACGAACGAGAAGAACTTCAGATCCTTCCAGATGAACAGAAGGCGACAGTCAGACAGAAGGAGAGAGAGACAGACAGACAGACACAGACAGACCGACGGACGACTTACACAGACACAGAGGGACAGAGAGTGTAAAGCTGGTGTGAATCGAGATAAGATTTGAGAAGAAATTAGAAGAAAAAAATGAAACTGCAGTAGGTCTAGTACTCTATTATAAAATATCCATTCAGGTCTTATACCGGAATCTGTGCAGTTTCTGTTTTACGACGTTGTGTCATAAAAAAATTATTATGGCGGAGATGCCATAATAAATGGAAACAGAATTATTTACTCAATGTCAACGGCATTTGATGTCATATAACGACGTTAAACTTTTGAATAAACAAAACTAGGCATATTCAACTTTTGTACACTTAATTATAACCGATGAGACTTTGAAACTATACTTTGTAATAATTATTGCAAGAATATTATTTTTAACGGATTCATGCAATGAGAGGCGCCCTCAAACTAAACCCTACCGGTGTTTATTTTCTCACTGCATGCATCGATGTTCTTCGATGATCCATTTTGAGGTGGTGCCAGACCCAAGTGCAGACAAAGGAGGAGGATGAAACTTATCATCTGCGTATAATGACACCGCGCAGGTCGTTAGACGGCTAATATGAAGGTTGGAGACGACGTTAGGTTTTCCGATTTTAATTGTCGGTTGCCGTTTAGACCTATAGGCTACAGTATATATATATAGGCCTATAATCTATGTTCTTTCTATAGAAACTTTCGGATGGCGGTATTATACCGCAGTAGGCCTACCTCTGTGAGTTTGCGCTATATCAATTACAACGCTTTCTGATTTTATCGTCAGTTGCCGTTTAGGCCTAGGCTAAAGTAGGCCTATAATATATGTTCTTTCTATAGAACCTTTCGGATGGCGGTACTATACCGCAGTACCTCTGTGAATTTGCGCTATATCAATTACAACATTGCAACTTCCTTTCCAAATCGCATCTCAGCAGATACCATTACGCATTTGACAGAAACAGTATAGTAATCAAAATCAAAAAACATTGTTATCACATTCATTAGGGATGATTAGGACATTCGAAGATATTTGCAGTCACATCTACACAATGTTCGTTGTCGACCAATCGGATTCAAGTCTACAAATCACTTGATACGAAGCCATTCAGGCAAAGACTTATTTGGCAAGAGTTCAAGTATCGGTCCATCTATAATTCTATATGTATACAGCGTTCTTGAAATGGCAACAGGATTCGTTTTAGGCAATTGTTCTGTTGCGAATGCCAGGTTCATAGTCGTCGTTGCATGGGTTAACTGGACATCACTTGGCAGCTGCAGTGGTCAGTTGTCCAGTTTCTAAGCTAACGACGTCAACGAAGTCATCGCGGAACTGACCATCGACAATTGTCCGGTTTGACCGCATCATATCGGAGTTGAGGTCGACGAAGTGGTCGTCTGAAAAGATCGAGAAAATTTATTCATAATTATTGGTCGCCAAAACTGATGTATCGGGGACCAAAGCATATTCAGCATCTTTGAACAGTATCCAATAACGACATATACCCTAACCCTTACCAACCCTTACGACGCGTATAACCTGCATGACCTCAACGAAACTCCGGTTCCCGATGCTATAGTTATGTCTATCAACTCAATGACCAATGGGTTGATATAGATCTATAGTAAGAATTAAGCTGATTGTCTGATTGAATGTCCGAGCAATTGAATATAGAAATCACTGACTTTTATTATCCAATAATTCCATTCTCATTAATTAAGTTTAATCAATTCGCGGAATACGATGTGGACAAAGAGATAAAATAGAGATAAAATAGAGACGTTAAGATGGGTTTCTAAATCTGTTAGGATGCCAACGCATAATACGATCTGTGTATAAATTAACTTCTTAAACGATAGAGTAGACTGACAAAATTTCTATAATCAATACATGCATACATAGACACATAGACACATACATACAATATTATATCCTATATAGACCTATAGGATAGTATAGGTCCTACACCACTCGCGAGGTCTTACCATGATGCAGTTTCATGTGGAATCTGAGGTCAGAGGTCAGGCTAAAGGTCATCCTACACAGTCGACATGTTTCGACAGATGACTTCGACAACTTCCGGCGCACGTGACCGTCCGATGACGACGACGGTGTATGCGTTCGTCTCACGTGACTGTCATGCGCGGCGTGAGATGCAAACGCTTTTCCACAATGCTTACACTACAATCATCACATTATCATCTTTTTTTATTGTTATTTATTGTTATTTACTATTTACAGCAGGAGGAGGAGGAGGTATCGCGTAAGGCAAGATCTCTGCAATACTGGATTCGATTGAACGTTTATTGACTGCTGAGAACACTTATAATAGACATCGACTGCATGAGGAGAGCTGAGCTCAAAAACAACTTCACATAAAGAGATGACGTGTGACCGTCACCCTAGACACCGGGAATCTTCTGACCTTGAAAAGGACCTTGATTAGTTTGAACAATGGCAGAAACCTGTTAGGATGCTACTTTACCCTTTGGTAAATCGTTGGTGGATATAAAGAAATAAATAATGCGATTGAATAATATAGCATCGCGACAGTGAGCAGTTAAAGGCAGTTAAAGGCCGTTTTCTATAGAAGCCTGCTTCTCCAAGGCACTCTCAGAGTGTCTCATGGTTTGTCTCGTACGTCTTTCCCATACACTTCAGCTGATCGTCCATTCATTGCTTTTCGTCATTTGCATGAGTGTTTGTTTGCGCGCGTGCGTACGTGCGTGCGTGTAAGCTCTAATAGACCAGCAGGGATGTAGACCTATAAGATAACAAATGGGTAGAGAAGAAAAATGGTAGCAATGAGGTGGAGTAACAACAGGAGAGAGACAGACAGAGAGACTGTCTACTATCTGTCGGTCTGTCGGTCTGTGGTCTGTCTGCCTGCCTGGCAGACAGACCACAGACCGACAGACCGACAGATAGTAGACAGACAGAGACAGACAGACAGACAGACAGAGACAGACAGAGAGACAGCCAGACAGACAGAGACAGAGAGAGACAGACATACAGACAGAGACAGAGAGAGACAGAGAGACAGAGAGACAGACTGACAGACAGAGAGAGACAGAGAGACAGAGACAGAGAGTGAGAGAGACATGGCGCAATCTTTCGGCAGATTTACAATCAACGCCAACAGATTAATCTTTCAGAATCATTCAATAAGTGATTATAATTAATCAGTCTATGATTGACTCTACAGTCTAGAAAGGTGGAGGTAAAATTATGAATGGAAAGGATCTTAGGATCCACATGCAGTAACGACATCGTTTTTTGTGGTTTTTTAACCTTAAATTGTTTTTTTTAACCTGAACGGCTTTTTACCTTGAACTGCTTTTTACCTTGAACGACTTTTTACATTGAACTTTTTTACCTTGAACGGTTTTTCTCCCGAATGTTGTCTAATGTGGGTTCGTAGAATACTGGATGCGGTGAAGGCCTTGTTGCAATAGACGCACTTGTAAGGTCGTTCACCACTGTGCACCTAAATGAGAACAGCAGTCTCTCATTAAACAGACATCTAAGCGTCTTACATGTACGTAGGCAATCTATGCTACCCTTCAACAACATGCATGACTATGATGGCCTATAATAACCATACGTACCGATGGTAAGAACTGTTGAGAACTTCTACCATCGTCAACGGCCTTTGTCGCCATAAGTTAAACCGTGGCTACATCAACCGCTGATGTCTTCATAACCTGCTTCCGGTATATGAAGATCATAGGTAGACTATAGACGCTTGGAGACGGAAGGTAATTGCGGGTTCGAATGCCACCTCAAGCCGCCGAATAGGACCATGAACGAACCCTTTACTCTCAATTGCTCATGAGCTTCGGCGTGGAACTCCCATTCAGTGTCTGCACTGTAGTCGGGAGCGCCTCTGAGTAGTTAGATATCTTTAAGGGGCGCGATAACAAGTGCTCATACTTATAAATATCACCGCTGAAACGATCTCAATCGTTTGTTGTGAGACACTTATAAGATGAATGGTAGATATATATATATATAATTATATATATATAATTTTATATATATATATGTATTATATAGCATGAATGTTCAGCTTGAAGCCTTGAAATGGAAGATGCGATGATGGGTGAGGGGTGACGTCACGCTGGTGTGTCGTAGTTCGTCACGTGACCCTCACCCTCATGTGTTTGTTGAGACTGGACGATTGGCTGAAACTCTTTCCGCAGACGATGCATTTGTGCGGCTGATGTTTCTCGTGAACGTGAAGGATGTGGATGCGCAGCCGATCTCGCTTCTCGAATGATCTACGCATCAGATGGACGATCGTATATTATATATATATATTTATATACATAGACGTAATTGCAATGGTAAATGGAGAGACAGACAGGCAGATAGACAGACAGATATATATATATATATATGTATGTATGTATATATGTGTATATATATATATATATATATATATATACAGAGAGAGATAAGAGTGCAGATGAACTGCTAAGCTGATTTTATTCCTGATACGAAAGCTTAGAAGCAGGGTAAGAATTGCCGGGGGTTTTGGGGGGTTTCAAACCCAGTCTTTCTTAGAGCCCCATGTTAAAGTATGTTTTTCACATCAAAATTCCATGTGGATCATAGTCCAACCCCCAGTTATTTTTCCACAATTCTCACACTGCTTAGAAGGATTGTATGGATTATGGTGGGAGGGGAGGGGAATATTTGAAGAGATTGAACTTTCATTTGTAATGGAAAGCATATCGATAACAAATAAAGGAATCTGAGAACTTGCGAAATGCAAAGGGGATCGTTGTAGTAATGGGATCGGTTGCTGGCTGGGAACAGAGGAGAGTGAGATTGGTGGATGAGCATTGAGCATCGAGCAGATCCTATACGCATGGTTGTGAAGAGTTTACCAATATACAGGGTGGGCCAAAAAAGACCCCCCTTAGTTTTTTGCCAATATCTTGACCAAAAGTAAGAATTTTGAAATGAAATTTTACAGTCTTATAGACAATTCTTATTTAGATATCATGGCTAAATTTCATCAAAATATTTCAAACAGAGCAAAAGTTATGCCACTATTATGGAGGCCACCCACCGTTTTTTGACGATTCAAAAACGTAACGCAAAAAGTAGGTTTTTGCCAATATCTTGGCCAAAAGTAAGACTTTCGAAATGAAATTTTACAGGTTTATAGACAATTCATATTTACATATGTTGGCCAGATTTCATCAAAATATTTCAAACAGAACAAAAGTTATATCACTTTTAGTGAGGCCACCCTACGTTTTTTGATGATTCAAAAAAGTCAAAAACGGTGGGTGGCCTCACTAAAAGTGATATAACTTTTGTTCTGTTTGAAATATTTTGATGAAATCTGGCCATCAAATGTAAATATGAATTGTCTTTAAGACTTTAAAATTTCATGTCGAAATTCTTACTTTTGGTCAAGATATTGGCAAAAAACCTAAGGGGGGTCTTTTTTGGCCCACCCTGTAGATGCCATATCTTGGGTTGGCTGTATTGCATGAGCTGCAGGTTAGTGATATGATTTTTGAAGTGAATGCGATTTGGGGTTTTAGTCGTTGACGTGATTTAAGAAAATATGCAGAATGATCCAGAATTGTTTGGTCTACGTCTTGAGGCAGTGTCTAGAAGCGAAAGTCTTGTTCTTTTGGAAGCTGTGTCCTTCATAGTTGTAAAAAAGGTTTTTTTCGTTTTTTATTCTCTCCCAAAAAACGTCGTTTTTTCGTTTTTTATTTTTCCCATCGTTTTTTATCGTTTTTTTCCATTTTTATGTAAATTTATTTAATTATTTACTGTCTAATATTATTTTCCTTAATTTAATTTTTGTCCGATATTCCATACGTTTTCACCGTACTCTCAATGATGCAGCTAACTATAGGGTCTTTATGTAATTGTTTAGCCTAAGTCATAATTTTGAGAAATACATGTAGTAGATCCCTACAAGAAATGAAATTTCTAAGAGTTATTTTGATATAAATTTCTTGGGCATAATTATTAATATTTATAAGTAGCAATTTTAAGCACAAAATAATGTACAATATATAATTTAGTAAACATCTGTGGTTTTTGCTTCTGGTTAGATTTTAATTGTGTTATGTCGATCAGCATAAACTTTTATAATGTGGACTTATGTCTACAATTTAAATTTGAAAAGATTTCAATACCTTTAATTTGTCCGAATTTATTATTAAACGAAAGTTATAAGAAGAAATAACTGTGGTAGATTAATGTTACTTATACCAATTATTTTGGCATAATAAAAGTTGTGTTATTTGCAGTTTCTTAATGAAATTGCATATGCAATTAAGGTTTGTAAGCTGAAAATGAAATTTCGGATGTAGCAAAGGCAAATTATTTTCCGTTTCCGTTTTTCATCGTTTTTTTGTCGTTTTTTATTATTTCGAAAAAAACGACGTTTTTTACCGTTTTTTATTTTCTTTTCATCGTTTTTTACATCTATGGTGTCCTTAGTTCTCACGTAAACTGTCCTTAGTTCTGCACGCATTGCGCTATAAAATTGCTGTGTGCCGGTGTCACGAAATAGAGTATCCCCCGTATTAATTGTATCCCCCAAATTAAAAAAGTCGAAAAAACCGCTTCCGTGTGTATTTTTTTGGCAAAAATTAATTTGCATCTGCTTTGTTTTGAACAATGACACTAACAGGTATGTTTATTCCTAATAGATAGTTTGTTTTGCCCTGTTTTTAGAGCACTTAAAACATTTAAAACACTTAAGGACACTCAGAGTCACTAAATAAATTCGAGTTGCCTTTATCTGAGCATTGCTTAGGACACTTAAAACAATTAGAGTCACTTTAAATTTTGATTACAGTATAAATTTTTTTATTATGCGCATTTTTCAAAAAAAGGGATAGAATGGTTTATCCCCGGATAGCATAGACCGGTTAATTCCATCCGGGGGGATAGATTAATTCATCCCCCGGATAGCTTTCGGGGGGATACTCCGTTTCGTGTCACCGGTGTGGTAAATGGAAAGCTATAATAGGCATATACGCCAATAGACTATATCATAAACTTATAAAGGTATACGTTGGGAAACTGGGAAACGAGTTCATGAATTGCTTTATTGTTTATTCCGAAATGTGTCCTGCGCCATGTAGAATAAAATACCGAAAGCGTCTGCAGTCTTGATTCTTGAACTTTCTCAAACTGTCTCGGACCTTGTGTCTCAGTCTCGAAGTTTATTGTCTCGGTCTCTGTTTTGGTCTAGAAATTTGCTCGCTTGCATACTAGTCTGGAGTGATCAAGATATGGATTGGTGTTTTTGTGACAGCTGGATTGTATTTCGGATGAGTTGCAGACGCTTAATTGGGCGATATCAAGGCGGATGAAAATGAAATTACAGTTTAATCAAAGCATGCATGGAGGGGACAACTGAAAAATAGCCATAATTTTTCCAACGAAAGCAATTTCAAAGTGAGGCATTGGTCGTAATGAATGATGAATTACTGTTCATAAATGCTAGCAATGTCGTAGGAATAATGAATAATGAGTTAAATAGTGTAAGAAGGTATAAGCAGAATAATTGGGATTTTAATTGCACGAGTGATTGAGTGATTGAGTAAATGAACATAGACACAAGTGAGGACGATAAGTAGGCATAAGTGCGCAACGACGTGAGTTGATAAAAAGTACGCTGATCAGTTAGTAAATATTAAGTAAGTAAATAAGTAGGTAGCTGAATACGCAGGTAAGAATAAAAGATATATAAGGAACAGATAGAAGGAAGAACAAAATAAATCGAGCGACACGATGAAAGAGGACATTGAAACAAACGCTCAAACTCTCAAGCGATGCCAGTAATGCAGACAGAATTAGAACTTTTTAAGTGTCAAAGCAATGGCGCAACATAAGTGAACATACTTAGAGAAATGAGTACATGCACTTGTGACGATGACAGACGAAGACGTTTAGCGTATACCTGGTGCAGAGGTGGCATGGGTACTTTCGGTCACCTTGGTCGACGCATCTGGTATACTTGAGGTGTTTGTCCTTGTAGTACTTGTAGGCAAATACTTTCCCACAGTGTTCACACTGATAACCTTCGCCACCTGGCGGCAGAAACGACGACGACAGTTGGAGTGACATCAGGAGATGCTCTGATTATAATTATTGGTCAAATCTATCTGAAAATCTTCGATATTTCGTTATCAGTGCTTTTCAGGAACCACGAAGACGAGAGAGACAGACAGACAGACAGACAGACAGAGAGAGAGAGAGAGAGAGAGAGAGAGAGAGAGAGAGAGAGAGACAAAGACACAGAGAGTGACGCTTAACTTGTACAAGAGCTATATAAATTATATACAGGAGACGCGATTTCTACTACAGCGACGGTTGACCAGCGTCAGATGAGTCAAGTTGCTGCTGAAGCGCTTATCAATCCGATTCAATCATCGTTGAAATTGTAGACTCGATGTTGGCTTTGAACACTGATAATTCAATTACAATGAGGAAAGCGAGAGACCTTGCAGGACTAAATGACGACTTTATAATATGATCGTCTGTATGTGAGTTTGTCGGTTTTGTAAAGAGTAAATTTGTCTCGTATAAAAAAATGACTTGCTTTCGATAATCAAATAAAACGAGTCATTCGTTTATCACTCGTCAACATCATCAATCGAAAACTCTCTTTCGCAAATCGTTTATGCATGTAGCGCAAATGGAGCGGACAACGGACATAGAGAGCAGTCTGCAGTAGATGTCGTCATTAACTATTATAATTATATAATAGCATGCTCTCGACCGTATGATTATTAATTTATTAGTCTTGCTTGTCCGTTTGCCTTCTTGTCTGTATGTGTGTGTGTGTGCGTGCGTGTGTGTGTGCCTGTCTGTTTATTTCCACGCAGAATGATATAGAGAAGAGGAGCTGCTTACTTTCCGGTTCCTGAGCGGCGTTGTTCCGTTGATCCGGTGACGTTTTCAGTCCGACCGGGATTCCCATGAACTGGACGTACGTCTCTCCGTACCAGACGAGCAGCTCCGTCTCCGTCTGGATGTCCTTACACGACTCGTAATAGATGTGTCCTTCCACCTGGATGGCCACGAGGTTCTGCTCCTCGGCGTATCGAGCGCAGTTGACGAAGGCCAACCAGTTGCTGCAGCTGCCTCGTCCGTCGACGAAGTGACTCAGCTTTCCGTCCTCGAAGATCTGCAAGTGACGCCACATGTAGCCTACATGTATGTAAGTGCCGCATGTACATGTATGTATTTAGTATATACGGTTGCTCTTCTTCAACAAGTCACAGGAATAAGTAGGAAAAAAGACACATACATGTAATGACTGTATGCATCGATGCCCGTCTCTAGTTCGTCATCACTCATCACATAGACTATATAGATTCCAGCGAATAACCCAGAATTGGAACAGCTGCATGTGTATGGAAGGCAGAGTATATAGTTACGATAGCCTGAGATAGGAGCCTCTTCACTGCCTTGATGGACCCGGCCATGTTCCAAAGTCCAAACCCGTTCCTATACCACAAATTACACTCCCCTATTCAATTCGTCCCAAGTCACATGACCGAATTATACCATGGACGGACAAAATCTTAATGCGATAGAGAGACGTACAACTACAAAAGCACATTTAATTACATTGATTATTATTGATATGCATATAGCATAGGTATATATAGACTTGATTACTGATATGCATCCTGCACCGGTAGAGAGACTATCTTAAATTATAAAACAGAAAGTTTGTCCTTCCAGATGTATGTGTGTGTGTGTGTGTGTGTGTGTGTGTGTGTGTGTGTGTGTGTGTGTGTGTGTGTGTGTGTGTGTGTGTGTGTGTGTGTGTGTGTGTGTGCTCTTGTATTCACTACCTTACGCTGCCTTTCATGAGTTCAAAACCTACCTTCTGGGTACGCAATGTCTTGTGGGTACATTTTTCAAGACCCCAGATGGAATTCATCAGCAATCCTCTGATTTGTGCATATCCAGTGTCCAATTGAGGTTTCCTTCTGGGGTCATGTCCCCATAAGGTGTGTGTATAGTGGGTGAACTGTGTGCACACACAATCCACACACTCTGCCCTGATGAACATTTTCGTGAAATCCGGCCATCTGGTGGGAAATATGCACTAATATATTCATTATGTAGCCTTCCATCAATGCCTTGTAAGTTGGCTATCTGTTAGTGTCTTGTACCCGCAGAAATTCCATGTGGGTACAATTTGACATTTTACGGGTTTTGTAAAAGTACGCCGAAAAAGAAGTGCCACACACTGTCCCCGCAGGGCTTGCCTGTGGGAGCTTAAGTGTGCAGTTATCCTGTCTACGCTTTCATAGAAGATGCCAGATGAATGAGTCATTACAGAAAGGGTTGGCTATGACCCTAGCAGAGGTCAAATCGGCCAGTCTGCGCTCAAAGTGCACTGGACAATGCGGACCACCAGTATAAGTCTAGGTGTTATGGTTGTGGAATCAATCATGTAAACGTTTGTCAAAAACTTACCAAACTAGCTTACATGCCAACATCAGACAACAGAAACTAGTAGAGCGGCCTGGTGAAAAATTGTTCACTTTGTGAAACAAGCATGAAATTTGGTATATACTACGAAAATGTCATAAGAAAAAGATTTGGCTATACGGCCATGGCAGATTTTACCCCCATGGCTTCAATGGCGGCCAGTTTCCAAAATGGCGACCAAAATACGTATTTTTCAATTTCTCAGATTTCAGTGCACTTAGAATCGTCATCTTGGTGTCTAAACATACATAGTTAGGATCACGGATTACAACAGAGCCATTGAAAATGTTCCCCATGGCTTCAATGGCGGCCAGTTTCCAAAATGGCGACCAAAATAAGGATTTTTCAATTTCTCAGCTTCCAGTACACTTAGAATCGTCATCTTGGTGTCTAAACATACATAGTTAGGGGCTTGGATTACAACAAAGCCATTGAGAATGTTCGCCATGGCTTCAATGGCGGCCAGTTTCCAAAATGGCGACCAAAATACGGATTTGTCAATTTCTCAGCTTCCAGTACACTTAGAATCGTCATCTTGGTGTCTAATCATACATAGTTAGGGGCTTGGATTACAACAGAACTATTGAAAATGTTCCCCATGGCTTCAATGGCGGCCAGTTTCCAAAATGGCGACCAAAATAAGGATTTTTCAATTTCTCAGCTTCCAGTACACTTAGAATCGTCATCTTGGTGTCTAAACATACATAGTTAGGGGCTTGGATTACAACAAAGCCATTGAGAATGTTCGCCATGGCTTCAATGGCGGCCAGTTTCCAAAATGGCGACCAAAATACGGATTTGTCAATTTCTCAGCTTCCAGTACACTTAGAATCGTCATCTTGGTGTCTAATCATACATAGTTAGGGGCTTGGATTACAACAGAACTATTGAAAATGTTCCCCATGGCTTCAATGGCGGCCAGTTTCCAAAATGGCGACCAAATTTCGTATTTTTCAATTTCTCAGCTTTCAGTGCACTTAGAATCGTCATCTTGGTGTCTAAACATACATAGTTAGGATCATGAATTACAACAGAGCCATTGAAAATGTTCCCCATGGCTTCAATGGCGGCCAGTTTCCAAAATGGCGACCAAAATACGGATTTTTCACTTTCTCAGCTTCCAGTACACTTAGAATCGTCATCTTGGTGTCTAAACATACATAGTTAGGGGCTTGGATTACAACAGAGCCATTGAAAATGTTCCCCATGGCTTCAATAGCGGCCATTTTCCAAAATGGCGACCGAAATACGAAGTTTTCAATTTCTCAGCCTCCAGTGCACATAGATTCGTCATCTTGGTGTCTAAACATACATAGTTAGGGGAGAGGATTCCAACAGAACCATTGAAAATGTTCCCCATGGCTTCAATGGCGGCCAGTTTCCAAAATGGCGATCAAAATACGGATTTTTCAATTTCTCGGCTTCCAGTACACTTAGAATCGTCATCTTGGTGTCTAGTCATACATAGTTAGGGGAGAGGATTCCAACAGAACCATTGAAAATGTTCCCCATGGCTTCAATGGCGGCCAGTTTCCAAAATGGCGATCAAAATACGGATTTTTCAATTTCTCGGCTTCCAGTACACTTAGAATCGTCATCTTGGTGTCTAATCATACATAGTTAGGGGAGAGGATTCCAACAGAACTATTGAAAATGTTCCCCATGGTTTCAATGGCGGCCAGTTTCCAAAATGGCGACCAAAATACGTATTTTTCAATTTCTCAGCTTTCAGTGCACTTAGAATCGTCATCTTGGTGTCTAAACATACATAGTTAGGATCACGGATTACAACAGAGCCATTGAAAATGTTCCCCATGGCTTCAATGGCGGCCAGTTTCCAAAATGGCGACCAAAATAAGGATTTTTCAATTTCTCAGCTTCCAGTACACTTAGAATCGTCATCTTGGTGTCTAAACATACATAGTTAGGGGCTTGGATTACAACAAAGCCATTGAGAATGTTCGCCATGGCTTCAATGGCGGCCAGTTTCCAAAATGGCGACCAAAATACGGATTTGTCAATTTCTCAGCTTCCAGTACACTTAGAATCGTCATCTTGGTGTCTAATCATACATAGTTAGGGGCTTGGATTACAACAGAACTATTGAAAATGTTCCCCATGGCTTCAATGGCGGCCAGTTTCCAAAATGGCGACCAAAATTCGTATTTTTCAATTTCTCAGCTTTCAGTAGACTTAGAATCGTCATCTTGGTGTCTAAACATACATAGTTAGGATCACGAATTACAACAGAGCCATTGAAAATGTTCCCCATGGCTTCAATGGCGGCCAGTTTCCAAAATGGCGACCAAAATAAGGATTTTTCAATTTCTCAGCTTCCAGTACACTTAGAATCGTCATCTTGGTGTCTAAACATACATAGTTAGGGGCTTGGATTACAACAGAGCCATTGAAAATGTTCCCCATGGCTTCAATAGCGGCCATTTTCCAAAATGGCGACCGAAATACGAAGTTTTCAATTTCTCAGCCTCCGGTGCACATAGATTCGTCATCTTGGTGTCTAAACATACATAGTTAGGGGAGAGGATTCCAACAGAACCATTGAAAATGTTCCCCATGGCTTCAATGGCGGCCAGTTTCCAAAATGGCGATCAAAATACGGATTTTTCAATTTCTCGGCTTCCAGTACACTTAGAATCGTCATCTTGGTGTCTAGTCATACATAGTTAGGGGAGAGGATTCCAACAGAACCATTGAAAATGTTCCCCATGGCTTCAATGGCGGCCAGTTTCCAAAATGGCGATCAAAATACGGATTTTTCAATTTCTCGGCTTCCAGTCCACTTAGAATCGTCATCTTGGTGTCTAATCATACATAGTTAGGGGAGAGGATTCCAACAGAACTATTGAAAATGTTCCCCATGGTTTCAATGGCGGCCAGTTTCCAAAATGGCGACCAAAATACGTATTTTTCAATTTCTCAGCTTTCAGTGCACTTAGAATCGTCATCTTGGTGTCTAAACATACATAGTTAGGATCACGGATTACAACAGAGCCATTGAAAATGTTCCCCATGGCTTCAATGGCGGCCAGTTTCCAAAATGGCGACCAAAATAAGGATTTTTCAATTTCTCAGCTTCCAGTACACTTAGAATCGTCATCTTGGTGTCTAATCATACATAGTTAGGGGCTTGGATTACAACAGAACTATTGAAAATGTTCCCCATGGCTTCAATGGCGGCCAGTTTCCAAAATGGCGACCAAAATACGAAGTTTTCAATTTCTCAGCCTCCAGTACACTTAGAGTCGTCATCTTGGTGTCTAATCATACATAGTTAGGGGCTTGGATTACAACAAAGCCATTGAGAATGTTCGCCATGGCTTCAATGGCGGTCATTTTCCAAAATGGCGACCAAAATACGGATTTTTCTATTTCTCGGCTTCCAGTACACTTAGAATCGTCATCTTGGTGTCTAATCATACATAGCTAGGTAGAGGATTCCAACAGAACTATTGAAAATGTTCCCCATGGCTTCAATGGCGGCCAGTTTCCAAAATGGCGACCAAAATACGGATTTTTCAATTTCTCAGCTTCCAGTAGACTTAGAATCGTCATCTTGGTGTCTAAACATACATAGTTATGAACTTGGATTACAACAAAGCCATTGAAAATGTTCCCCATGGCTTCAATGGCGGCCAGTTTCCAAAATGGCGACCAAAATACGGATTTTTCAATTTCTCAGCTTCCAGTAGACTTAGAATCGTCATCTTGGTGTCTAAACATACATAGTTAGGATCACGGATTACAACAGAGCCATTGAAAATGTTCCCCATGGCTTCAATGGCGGCCAGTTTCCAAAATGGCGACCAAAATAAAGGATTTTTCAATTTCTCAGCATCCAGTACACTTAGAATCGTCATCTTGGTGTCTAAACATACATAGTTAGGGGCTTGGATTACAACAAGGCCATTGAGAATGTTCGCCATGGCTTCAATGGCGGCCAGTTTCCAAAATGGCGACCAAAATACGGATTTGTCAATTTCTCAGCTTCCAGTACACTTAGAATCGTCATCTTGGTGTCTAATCATACATAGTTAGGGGCTTGGATTACAACAGAACTATTGAAAATGTTCCCCATGGCTTCAATGGCGGCCAATTTCCAAAATGGCGACCAAAATACGAAGTTTTCAATTTCTCAGCCTCCAGTACACTTAGAGTCGTCATCTTGGTGTCTAATCATACATAGTTAGGGGCTTGGATTACAACAAAGCCATTGAGAATGTTCGCCATGGCTTCAATGGCGGTCATTTTCCAAAATGGCGACCAAAATACGGATTTTTCAATTTCTCAGCTTCCAGTACACTTCGAATCGTCATCTTGGTGTCTAAACATACATACTTAGGGGCGAGGATTCCAACATAACTATTGAAAATTGGGCAGCCATATGTTTTGCGCCTCGGATCAGTGTGCACTCGAGAGGCGTTACATAAATTTTTAGAGCACAATGCAATACAATAAAATACAATGTAGGTCGTATACATTGTAAGCCCACGTAATAATGATGTTATTTACTAAGTGTTCAAAGACCAAATTTGACTGTCTGAATTTTGAAAGATAACATTGGAGAGAAGCCATTTAGTTGTGCAAAATAGTATTTGACAAATTATACTATTTGTATTAACATTATTTTTTAAAATTATGATATGATTGTGCAGTATTATTTATTAAAATAGTAAAGACATAATTATAATCATGTAATAGGAAATTTTTATTGCGGTATATTACACTGGTCAACAAATTTTAACTTTTTTTGTTTCCAAAAAACCTTTGACTGTTTTCTATAGAACTTGACGTGCTGAACACGGTGGTGTTCTCAGAATTTTTGTATCACGTAAGGTTTTTGAGAAAACGGGCATGCAAGATTTTAACTAAAATGCTTGTTTATCGCATATATTTTCAATATACTATAATTTAATTTCATTGGAAAAATCTTTATAACAGTTCTTCCTCATAATATTGGGTGCTGATGATGACTTTATCACTTAAAAATATTGAGAAACATGAAATTAAAAGTTTTTCATAGTTATTCCCTGTTCAGTTGCACATGTACAATGTATACAAGATGCTGCTAAAGTTCCATAGATCTTAAATGCTTTGATGCTGATTTTCGTTTGTATTCTTTGTCTGCACATCTCGCTGCAGTGTCAAACAATTGTCAGACAACACTGCTGGATTCCAGTTTCCCTTATACCGTTTTTCCACTGTGGCAATTTCCTAGTGTTCATCGCTAGATTTGTGAGGAACTTGGAAAGAAGTTCAAGTGGAAATGCGAGATGTGAATCTTAATTGACATGTTGCATTTCATGCCAGTATGCAGTAAGATTTTGTTACCAAGTTTATTGTAATTTGGAGTTCTATAGTTACCAAGAAAATTCTCCACAACATCCTTCAGTGCTTCCAGATGATTGTCTCTGCTCCCTTCCACAGATGTTCAAACTGCTTGTCATTGATGATGTGTCTGATCTGTGGACCCACAAAAATGCCTTCCTTGATCTTGGCATCACTCATTTTTATGAATTTCTGTTGAAGATAAAGAAAATCTTCAGCATCCTTGTGCAGAAAGTCTTCAGCATCCTTGTGCATGGCTTTTTAAAAAATGTATCAGTCCCAGCTTTAAGTGAAGAGAAGGCAGAAATATTTGTTGGACCGATTTCTGTCCAATACTTGGTGACAGCAAATTCTAGTCTTGAATCCAGTTGTTCTGCTTTTGCTTTTGACAAACCTAAGTCTCTAAAGGGTCGTTCAATTCCGACTATGTGAATGAGATGATGCGCGCCAGACATAATAGGCCTACTTACTTCAAAATCCGGATCACTGTCAGCAGCTATATACTCGTTCCTGGCTAGATCACTGCAGCAGCATCTTCATCTTTGTCGTCTAAACTCCATTTCTCTGGTGGCTTTGCTATTTGAAGACTTTCATTGTACAACGCTGGTATCATTGTCGAAAGGAGATCTGGGCATTCAGTTTATTTTCCTATTCTTGCCCAAGAAACCAGAAACATAAGTGAGACAAACTGAGCAGCCCGTCACAGTCATTATCTTCTGCTCTCGCCAGACCATTGGGACGGCAAACAGCATTGCTTTCGCAGGACCCCCCGGAGTCAAACTCTAAGATCTGCAGCACATCTTTCACAGCAAATTGGAGGCACCCATTCCTTGGCTTTCTCTCCAGTCTTGCAACCAAAGTACAGCTCAAAGCTTTATTGGCAAGTGCAGTCATTGTGTGTTTCTGAGACTTACTCATATAGCATAGCCTACTCTCCACAACTGTAGCAAAATGTACATGTATCACATTTCATGCAATGCTGGAGAAATATTTCTGCTGCCAACAACCGTCATTTAATTTATTATGGTTTAAAGCTTATCTGAAAATAAGCTGGCTAACTTGTTATGCATCTTGAATACATGTATACAAAACTAAACTTTGGAAATAAGACATCAAACTACAAACAAACTGATGCCAACTTCCTCGGTGGTATATGCATGTAGACCTATGCAGAGAAGCGGCTCTAATAGTGCTTAGAACTTTTGCAGGAAGATTCTAACCAGCATTAATGCATATGCAGATCCAAGTTTATATTTTATTATGCAAGACAAACATATATGTAAACTGCCCTAAGTGCATGCCTGGACATACCTCAGTTACACGCAGCTTATTATAACGATATATCTGAAAAATGGAAATAAATATAAAAATTGAACATTTCTCAAAAACGTTACGTGCTGGGACAATTTCAAGGTCATTTTCGTGATCAGCAGCAGAAACTGCATAAGAAACACCTGAAATTGTTCAGGAAACAAAATCACTGTTGACCAGTGTTATAGCTGTTAGGCCTATATGCTGACGACACCCAACTATTCATCTCTTTCTCTCCAAGCAGCTTCTCTGACTCCATAAATAATCTTCTCTCTGTGGTCACCCAAATCACCTCTTGGATGACCTCAAATCTCCTCTGCCTTAACCCCTCCAAGACAGAATTTATACTAATTGGCCTCAGAGAGCAACTCAAGAAAATTCCTGATCCCTCTATTTCCTTCAACAATGACTCTTCTTCCAACCACACTTACTCCGCAAATTCTCCTGTCCGAAACCTTGGTGTAATCTTTGACCAGCATCTTAGCTTCTCCGACCACATAACCCAACTTTCCCGCACTTGTTTCATGCACATACGAGATCTCCGCAGAATCCGACCTATGCTTGACTTTAAAACTGCATCCACAATAGCCACATCCATAGTTCATGCGAAACTTGATTACTGCAACTCTCTCTTCCTAAACATTGATATAACCCAAATTAACCGCCTCCAAGCTATCCAGAATGCCCTCGCCCGTGCAGTGACGAAAACCCCCAAACGTCACCACATCACTCCTGTCCTGAAATCACTTCACTGGCTCAAAATACCTGAACGCATCGAATACAAAGTCCTCTCACTCACTTACAATACACTTCAATCATCCCAGCCGTTCTACCTTCGTCAGTTGTTCACCATCCAGCCACCTCGTTCAACACGCTCCTCGTCCTCCATTACACTGCTTCGCCCTCCCATCACTTCATCACTGAAATTCGCAAACCGCTCCATAGCCATTGCCGTTCCACCTCTCTGGAACAAACTTCCGCCAGCACTTCGGCAAACTTCCGACCCATCATACGAACTCACCAAAACTCCACCTCTCGCTATCTCCCCACAGGTCTTTCACTCAAAACTGAAAACATTGCTCTTTCAAAAATCCTATCCTGATTCTTCCTCTTCTCCTGACATCCCCCGCCACTTCAACTCTAAACATCACCCACCTTAGCCGTCCATCTATCTGCCTGCCTGACTCTCCGGACTTGACCTGCTGCCTATCGATTTTGTTTTGATTGAGCGCCTGTGAATAAGCTGGTTCCCGCGACTTGGCTTTTGTGGGCGCTGTAGAAGTTTCGAGATTACGATTACGATTATAGCAGTTCATGTAGGCCTAATTCAAAAATGCAGATAGAAGCCTAACTAAAAACTCAAAGTGTATAAAGTGTATACATTTTCCTAAAAACTATTAGGCATATATATACCATTTTGTCCAAATTTATATGAAGGGGAAGCATTTTCTGGGGGGGATCTTCCTCCTAGTGATGCCTAGATTGAACGCTGCACTCCATGTCCGACCTTCCCCCCCAAACTGACGTGAATTTTGGCTGTCTTCTGATCCCCCTATTTTTCACTGGGCACAAGCTGTGCCCGCCATGTATAGGGATAGAAGCCCCTGGGCTTTTGTCCGGAGGCTTTTGTCCAGGGGGCTAATGTCCTACACCCCTAATAGCAGCCTGCAAAGCACGTCCATGAAACGGAGCTTCTGGAATCGAATATACCTCCGCTGATCTCCATGCCAGTGTGTTATCAAAAGCGCCAGCGCCCCCCCGACCCACCTCCATGATGATGACGTTGATGATGGTAATGATGATGACAATGACATAAATGAAGATGAAGATGGAGCCGATGATGATGGTGATGACGACTTCGACGACGACAATGATGATATAGATGATGAGTGTGACTAAGACGATGATGATGATGACGATGACAATGATAGCGATGATGATGATGATGATGATGATGATGATGATTATGATGACGGTAATGAATGATTATAATTATGATGATGATAATAACGACGATTAGCATGATTATTATGAGGATGAGAAGGAGGAGGAGGAGGTGGAGGAGGTGAGAAATGATGAGGATGAGGATGATCAATATGATGATGACGACGATAACGATGAAGGTCATGGGTGAGAATATGACAACGATGATGATAATAATGATGAGGAGGAGGATAATTTCAGTCATATAAAAGCTTTAATTTAGGACTCCGTTGCCCATCACAGCCTACTTCTGTTAACACCCATACAAGTCATGTGTCTGCAAACTTCATTACCCCAGTCATTTTTAAAACTGGCCATTGGTAGGTGGATGAGGGGAGGAGGAGTAGGAGGGAAAGAAGGTGTCAAATGATGATGATTTTAACGACAATGATTATAATGACAACAATTGTGATGAAGATATTGATGAATACGATAATGACGACGACGACGATGATTGCTTAAATGATGATATAGTTGGTTGAGTTGCGGCGGTTTTAGTTGTTTTAGTTGTGTTAGTAGTAGTTGGTAGAATGGTGTTGGTGGTTGTTGGTTAAGTTGTGCCAGTGTTTGTTGGCTGAGTGTAGTTAATGGTTGTTGATTTAGTGGTGTTAGTTGGTTGAATGATTGCTGTGGTTGCTGGTTGAGTAGTATTGATGGTATTAGTAGAATGGTGTTAGTGGTAGGTGGTTGAGTAGTATCAGTGGTAGTTGTTTGAATGGTGTTAGTGGTTGTTTCAATGGTGTTAGCGGTTCTTGGCAAAAGAAGATCTAGCAGCACAGAACATGGACGTGAGAGATGCGGTGGATAAAATCAGAAATCGGACAAAAAAAACGGACAATTCCCCCCTGATTTAGCCGAGGACATTAACCCCCCGGACAACTTGGGGTACGGACATTTCCTCTGGACATGATGATGATGATCATGATTATGACAAGGTGCTGATACTGATGATGATGATGATGATGAGAAGGAGGAGGGCGAAGAGGAGCAAGAGGAGGAGGAGGACATGGAGGGGAAGATGAGAGTAGGAGAAGGAGGAGAAGGCAAAAATGAGGCGAAAGATGATGATGATGAGTAGGAGGAGGAGGAAGAGGAGGAGGAGGAGGAATGAGAGGAAGATAAAGAGGCAGAAAATTATGAGGAGGGAAGAGGAGGAGGTGTCAGATGATGATGATGATGATAATGATGATGATGATGATGATTATGATTATGATCATGATTTATGATTATGACGATGATGCTGATGACGATGAGGAGGAGGACGGCGAAGGGGATTAAGAGAAGGAGGAGAAAAGGAGGAGGAGGAGATGGAGGAGAGGATGAGAGTAGGAGGATAAGGCAAAAATGAGGCAGAAAATGGTGATAATGAGGGAGGAGGAGGTGTCAGATGATGGTGGTGATGATGATGATGATAGTGATGATGATGATGGTGGTGGTGGGGGTGGTGGTGGTGGTGACATTGGGTGTTAGTTTAGTGGTGTAGTGGTAGATGTCAATGACATGAACCTCTCCTCCGCTTGCACTCTCCTCTGCTGCTTTCCATTCACGACTGAAAACTGAACTCTTCAAGCTATCCTATCTAGATTCCAATCAGGTTCCATCACCCAACCACCACCATCACCGACAACAGCCGTAGCACCACGCTGTCTCCTCGGCTTGTCCTCCCCGGATTTTGACCTGGCACCGGAACGAAAACGGCAGCTCTGGCTATTGCGGACTTGATTTGATATAGCGCCGGTGATTAAGCTGGTCTCCCTGACGTGGCTTTTGTGGGCGCTGAGAAATTCTCGAAGATTTGCATTACATGTATACTGTATAGGGCCTATTGTCTTTCCCAATGTCTTCTTAACGTGAATTTCAATTTCTTCATTAGAAATGTTGGGATATTTACAGGGCAGCAAGAGGTTGTTTGCCATAATTTTATCTCAATCAAACAGCGGCCAGGCTATTTGTAGCTACCAGATTATTCATTAACAGGATGAAGGGAATTTCAGTCACGTAAAAGTTTTAACTTAGGACTGCTTTGCCTCTCATACTTCTGTTAACCCCATACAAATCATGTGTCTGCAAACCATGTCAACTACCCCACTCCGTGTGCAATGTGCATGTGGCCCGCCACAATTTCCTCCCAACGGCAAAGGACGAATACCGAACTGGGCAGCTCTGTTATCTGAGGTCAGTGAACTATGCCGAAGACGCCGTGTTAACCAGCCAGGCAGATTAGCGCTTTGCTGAAACCATGGTAAGACAGAAAGGATGAGAATGAAGATAGAGACAGACAGACACACAGACACACAGACAGACAGCATAGCATTAAGACAGAGGTAGTTGCTTAGTTGCTACGACCTGTAATCGGATCCGAGAACAGGTGGTGACCACAGCGACTGACCGTTACACCGCTGCGAGCCCAAGCAGTAGCAGGACTGCCCACCAAGCCGCCGCATGCAGTCCGTCTGTAGTCTGTATGATTCAAGGCGGGGAGATAAACAAACCCAAATTCCGTTGCCTGACCAATTATGGAGGCAGAGAGAGGGGAGAGAATGAAAGAGAGAGACATACAGACAAACAAAGCCAGACAGACAGGGGAAGAAGACTGTCAGTCGGACGGACGGATGGACAAGCAAGCAAACAGACAGACAGACAGTCACGGATAGACAGACGGATAGACAGACAGACGGACAGACAGACAGACACACAGATAGACAGACAGAAGACTGACAGACGGACGAACGGACAGGCATTCAAGCAGACAGACAGGCAGGCAGAGATGCAGACAGACGGGTAGACAGACAGACAGATAGACCAACAGAATATGGACAGACAGGCAGGCAGACAGACAGATGGATGGACGGACAGACAGACAAGCAGACAGACAGACGGACAGTCAGACAGGGTCAGATAGACAGACCCTAACCCTTACTCTGACCCTTACCCTAATGTTCATTTCGACAATAGGATATACATGTAGACTTACAAGGAGTTACTTACTTGCAAACAGTGGCGGCGCCAGGATTTAAGTGGGGTTTTTTGGGGGGGACTGAATCCTCGCGGAGGATATTTTTCATTTTCATTCGCCAAAATTTCTGACGACTTTTTTTAGTTATTTGGTCGAAATCTCATGGAAATTTCACATTTTTTAGGACTGGCTTAACATGTAAATATTTCATTTTTTCATGTAAAAACAGGAATTTTAGGGGGACTTAGACCGCTAGCCCCCCCTCTGGCGTCCCAACTGCTCACAGACATTTGCATATTTGTTAGTAGGGCATAAAATCCCCCTCAAGCCGACTCGTATGGACCTTGGGAAAGTCCTTCACTCGTCTCAGCGTGAAACGCCAATTCAGTGCCCGCACTGTAGTTGGGAGCGCTTCTGAGTATGAATCTTGAAGGGACGCTATAACAAGTGCACATACATAACCAATTTACCAATAGAAATAGTGGGGAATTGATTTTAATCATCGATATCGTGTTTACAAATTCAAATATATAAAAAAAATACAATGGGGTCCAGCTGGACCCCAGGTTAGCTGTAACGCAAGTTTTTACACGTTAGCTGTTGAGGGTTAATTGACAGCGCCTAATTGATTCAGATTCTTCCTTTTTCAGTTTTAATTGAGCTCTATCTATCTATCTATCTATCTATCTATCTATCTATCTATCTATCTATCTATCTATCTATCTATCTATTTATCTATCTATCTATCTATCTATCTATCTATCTATCTATCTATCTATCTATCTATCTATCTATCTATCTATCTATCTATCGATCCATCCATCCATCCATCCATCCATCTTCCTACCTATCTGTCTTGTCTATCTGTCTATTTGTCTGTATGTCTATCTGTCTGTCTGTATGTCTGTGTGCGTGTCTGACTGCCTGCCTGCCTGCCTACCTTCCTATATACCATCCTACCTAACTACATGCCTACCTAACTATACCCACTTACATGCATACCTACCTACTTCTTTCTGCCTGTCTGCCTGTCTATACCTACCTACCTACCTACCTACCTACCTACCTACCTACCTACCTACCTACCTGCCTACCTATCTACATACCTACCTACCTATACCTGCAATTTTGAGTGTAGACCCGAACAAACCTCTGACAAAAACCACCCCTGGACAACCCCCGCCCCATTTAGATGGCAATATATTCCCGGACATTAAAACCTCCACTGTGCAAATAGCCTATTTCTGTAGTTAATTAGTCCTAATAAAAAGCGATTGTCCAGTTTTCCGCGCGGTGTCAACTTATTAACTTGTGTACTGGGCAACATCAGTCGAACTTCCATTTAGGCAAAAATTCTTTCAGGCATTTGATAAAGTACCCCATAAAAGACTAATTAAAAAGTTGCAAGCATGTGGGATTAGTTGGCAGGTACTCAAGTGGATTCAAAACTGGCTTTCAGATAGAAGACAAAAGGTGGGAATAGGCAATAAACATTCTATAGGTGGGCAGCAGTGCTTTGTGGAGTGCCACAAGGATCAGTGTTGGGACCACTGTTGTTTGTAATAAAACTTCTATTAACTTTGCATATTGATACAATGTTGCACTAATGTCCAATGTAGACTTATATATATATATTATACGGTATATTCGCTTAACTTATGCGTATTGTTATATTTTATGCATAATTTTTAGGTAATGATGTAATGGACTGGGGGTCTAATGTCCTACTTCGGGGGCTTTTGTCCGAAGGGGCTAATGTCCAGGAGCTAATGTCCGTTCCCCGGTGACAGTGGCCGTGGTTAAACGAATGGGAATCGTATAGAGCCTATAATAGGCCTACAGTCTATTTGTTTAGTGTCCTACCATACAGGTTTTGTTAACGTCAGTTAGTCTACGTCTCAGCTTCGTAGACTTATTAGCGTCGTTTCAATTCAAAATTAGATTCAATAGATTAGAGAAATGAGCGAATGGGAATCGTATGCAGTAGGTCAGCCTACTACTTGTTAGTGTCAGTTTTGGCTACAACGAAGGTTTGGAGTCAGTTAGGCATTAAACTTTTATCTAGATTTTACAAACTTTGGACATAATTTTTTTACATTTATGAGAGACTTTACACAATGAGTTGTTCGCATCGTTCTACAATCAATGCCTTTAAATGTTTTATAATATGCATAATAAACCTTCAATTAACTTTGCATATTCTTACAATGTCGAACTAATGTGCAATGTAGGCTTATTCGCTTAACTTAGGCTTATTGTTACATTTTGTGCATCATTTTTAGGTAATGTCATAATAGACCGGGGGGCTAATGTCCTACCTTGGGGGGGTGGGGGGCTTTTGTCCGAGGGGGCCAATGTCCGGGGGGCTTTTGTCCGGGGGGGCTAATGTCCGTTCCCCATCCGTACTCCATCCATCCACCCCCCGGACATAATCTCCCCGATTTTGCGTAGGACATTATACCCCGGACAAAATTCCCCTCTGTGCAATTAGTCTGCTTCTTCATGTAGTTTATAAAGTTAATTGCTCTGATTTTGATCGCTGTGTCAACTTATTAATGCCGTCACCGATAAGACTTAGGCTACTAGTACTGCCATTCAGATGCAAACTAAAGGCTTGTTAGGGTCATTTAGTTACTCATTTCTAACGCAAGGAGTTGTTATTGTCAGTTAGGTACACAAATACGGGGTGTAGGACATGAGCCCCTGGACATTGTCCCCCCGGACATTACCTCCCCCGGTAGAACATTATCCCCCACTCCATCTATAATATCATTACCTAAAATGATGCACAAAATATAACAACAGAGCTATAATGTTACATAGGGAGATTTTCTCGGGGGGATAATGTCCTACGCAAAATCGGGGGAGGGGTATGCCCGTGGCAGCTTTTGTCGGGGGGGGAGGAAAATGTCCGGGAGATAATGTTCAGGGGCTAATGTCCGTTCCCCGCAATTACGACCTTTACTGCTGCTTGCGACTTAAGTTCTTAACATCCAGTGAACGTTTCCATGTACAACATGTCAGGAACATTTGACGACTAGTGTAATAAATTAATAATATACTCTTAAGAGTGTATTTCGACCTATAGTCTTAATGCCTATATAGGCTATGTGAAAAAGCTGTTGCCCTGCGATTGGCTTTTGAGTGGCGCTTTAGAAGCAGCTAGAGGAGCACTTGCCCCTTAAAAACTGACACCTATATATTTTTCGTTCATTTATTCATTCTTTCATTCAATGGACTTATGTAGCGCATCTTTATGAAACTACTTTTTAAAACTACTTTTTGATTTTTAACAAATTTTTAAAGAAACTATTTAAATTAAAAATTATACACAAAATGAAGCTGAGAATTTGCATAAGAAAACTCTGTGAAAAATACCCATATTTTCAATTTCCATCTTTGCATTTTCAAGCTCTTGCTACTATAAATTTACCCGTGACTATCGCAAAAATTTTGCCACTCTGCAAAAATTTCTGCGGGCGCCCATGAGTCCTACATATAAATCTCTGAAATTTTGGTTGCATGTGTGGGCCTCCTAAAATGTGAGGACTCCTGTTCGGCCGAAGAACATTCTGAACAAGCCTTTACTGTTCTCTATAATTATTATTATTCAACAACTGCTTGACCGCTTTTTCCCAAATACTCTCGCATCTCTGCCTTCATGTTTGATGAACTTCATTAGCTTCCTTGCCATGCTCGCATACAATTTAAGACCCTCACTCTGATCCTAAGGCTCAACGGAGACTTGCCCCAAAATATCTTACTAATGTTATACTTCGTCCTCCTTCAGTTTTCTCTCACCGTCCACTTCGTTCATCCAACAGATTTGACACTTGGTTCTTCAGCCTAGAACTGCTATGGCTCAGTCTCGATCTTTTGTCTCAATCGGTCCTTCTCTTTGGAATGCTCTTTCTCCTTCTGTTCGCTCTACACTTCTGTCCGGCAGTCTCTCCTCTGCGTTTTCTCTTCTCAAAACATGCTTCTTCTCGCGAAGGTCTTGTGCACTGGGAGCACCTCTGAGCAGTTCACCCTACTTGAAGAGCGTTTTAATTGTTCAAATATAATTCAATGCAATCCTTATTTTAATATGTATATATATATAAAGAGAAGATTCTGTCTGTCTGTCTGTCTATCTATCTGTCTGTCTATCTGTCTGTTTGTCTGTCTGTCTGTCTGTCTGTCTGTCTGTCTGTCTGTCTGACCTGGATGCATTTCCACAGTTTTTTTAGCTTTTCACTCAAAACCTTCACTACTGTCTAGGTCTCGGCAGGAGACATCCCAACGAGGGGTTGGCGATTCTCTAACACCATCGGGGCCAGGGTGGAGGCGAAATCCCAATATTTTTTGCAAAAACTCACCAATTGATCTGAAACTTTGTACCTAGACAGAGGGCCATCGGAACTACCCGGTGGAGGGTTTGGCGAATCTCTACCACCATGGGGGTCAGGGTGGGGAGGGCGAAAACCCAATTATTTCCATTCTCTTGCCATAGTTTCACAGTTAGACAGATGTTTACACGGGCCACCTCGCCTCCATCCAGCACACATCTCGACCCGCAGTGGGGAGTGGTGGGGGTGGTGATGGGGTAGGGAGGACTTTGTCCGAAAACCCAAATTTCACGGGTGCCGTACCGGTGGAAGTCGGAATGCGGCGGGGCTCAGGTTGGGGTGGGTGGGGGTGGGGGTGGAGTGGAAGGTGGGGTGGAGGGGTGTGGTGGAGGGGTGTGGTGAAGGGGGTGGTGTGGAGGGTGGGAGTGGACGATGGGTGGAGAGGGCATTTGTCCATGTTCCCCCATCTTTCCAGCTGATTTTAGTTGGCTTTATTAAATCTCTCACTAATCATCTCCCCTCATGGATGTCTTCTAATCGCCTTTCACATAATACTTCATAGACTGAATTTATCTGATTAGGTACTCCCAAGCAGCTCCTAGAGCCTAGACAGAATCATGGCAAGGTCACATAAACTTTTAAAAACCTCTTATTTCGCTCTCAATAAACGTCACGTTCTATAGCCTACATTAATTTAGCAGTCCGAAGTTGCCCACAGCTATCGTTCATTGCAAATATAATTTTAGATGTGAACAACATTAAGTGCAGCCTTGAATGGCACTAACAAATTCTAACATCAGATATGATTAATGGAATGGTACTAACAAGTCTTAATTTACACCTGAATGACAGTTGCAGCTAGGTCTTTACTGTCACATCATTAACAAGTTGATACCAGAGAACAAACAGGACAATGAAGCTTTATCATTTAAATGCGGTAAAAGGTTAATGTGCAGAGGGTCTCGTATTGTTGTCTATACAATAATACAATCTCTAACCGCACAGTCACTCCTATACAAGATTTAAACAAAACAAAATTAATGATGCAAGAATTATACCCCACTGAATAAGTTCTATCATAAAATTGTAGCAATGTATTTGATCAAAAATATTTTGAAGGTGGAAACTGCAAAGCTTCTTTTCTATGGTTCTAATAATCTAATTGGACTTTATTGTCCTACTGAGTGACCTTCTTAAGTTCAAGTCAAGTCAAGGCAAGTTTTATTGATCCCATCAACATCTTAAAACGAACAAGAAATTAAGATCACATAGTAAGAAAAATAACATACATGGCTTACACAGTGGTGCAGTGAGAAAATTAGCTAGGAAATTAAATTAAGTAAGCCAGCAGATTAATCAAACAAACAGCAATCATAGCAAAGGATTGGGGAACAACAAGCCTACCAAAGGGGCAAAGTCCCGCTAAGTCTCGCCTATTTAACTAGTTAGCACAGTGTGAGAATTGTGGAAAAATAACTGGGGAGTTGGCCTATGATAAACTTGGAATTGGGGTATGAAAGACAGAGTTTACCATGGGGCACTAAGAAAGACTGGGGGGTTGAAACAAGCAATTCTCACCCTGAGTTAGCATTAAGAAGTCAAAGATGACATAGGCTTGCAGAACGAAAAGACCTGGGAATCACAAACTTTAGTGACAGCAATAACTGATATAGGAATTACATGAGTAATAATTATAACAAAGTTAACTAACTTAACTAACAACTACATGTATGATACATGCTCAAGTGTGTGTGCTCTTAAGTACGCTTAAAGCAAGAGATATTATTAGAGTTAGGGATGTTGAGAGGCAGGTTGTTCCATAGCAGTGGGCCCTGAAATTTAATAGATAGGCCTAGTTTATGGATATTTGTTCTTGTGAAGATTAATATTTATAGTCAGGTTTGTTTCTTATGCCAGCTTTGAATTGGGTAGGGGGAAAATAAGAAAGGAAAGCAGATGGTAGGAGTTAGTTGTGATATTTGTACATAAATTCACAAGTTTAAATGAAGTTGATCTTTGTGATAGTTAATAGTTTAAGCAGGGCTTAAAGTGTGGCTGGACGGTCATGGACGGCGTCCATGCACTTATTTTAAAATCTGAACACCGTCCTGCCACTTATTGGCCAGCATAGCCTTAAAAGGCACAGGGCGTCCATTCACTTATTTTGGAAAGGCAAGGGGCGTCCAGGCACTTATTTTCCCACACTTTAAGCACTGAGTTTAAGTGTTGAGAATAAAGGTTGAGTATGGGAGTTAAATGGAGATTTAGTTATAATTCGTATGGCCCTTTTTGTGCAAGTTGCAGTTTTCTAAAGTGAGTGGCATAAGAGGAAGTCCAGATGATGTTACAATAAGTAAGATAGGGATAAACAAGAGCATAGTACTATAATCTGTGCCATGGTGAGCACGAAAATCACTCTCCAGTTGTTGGACAGTTCGAAACCAGTCATCAGATGGAAATTTATTAAATGAAAATCCTTTCCTAGACTCGTACGTATTTTTACAACTGGCGATTGCACAGTTGCTAGGCATCTCGATTTATTTCTAGTCAAATATACATCAGCTAGCTGATACACTGAATGTGTGGATTGAACTTGGGCAGCTACACTGAATGAACTGCATGTAGGTCATACATGAGTCGGATCGAGCAGGCCAGTGACGACAGAATCACCCCACCCCGAGTTAATGAGCCAGCTGCCTAAGCCAGCGGGCCAACCTGTGTATTGGAAGAACCTTGGGTTTGAGTGTGATACCCCGGCTGCGGGCGAATACTGATCTTGGCCCTGAGCACTGTAGGCAGCTCAGTGGCCTCAGGTCAGTAACCTATGCCAGGTGCCTAGGCCGAGGACCCCAGTATAAGCGCTTTATACCTGGGTCCTTGCCTACACCGTACGAACGACCCAGGCAGAATTCATGGTGAGACAGAGTGATTAGAGTGAAGACAGAGGGAGACAGGCAGACACGCAGACAGACACGCAGAGACAAATAGATCTGCTACAGTCTCTTTGTCTCAAAATGGAACCGAGAAGGGACTTCAGAGTCCCGCTGGAAAGAGATGATCAAAGTCAAATATTAAACGCTAACTGGTATACCTCCGACAACAAGAACTGCATTATAGGCCTACTCAATTCTTCGACCACTGGATTTACTTAAAAGCTCGGCATTTTTCATGCTCATCAATGCTTCCATCCGGGGCGCGGACATTTCCCCCTGGACAAAACCCCCGGACAAAACCCCCGGACAAAAAAACCCCTGACGATTCCCCCCCCCCCCCATTTTGCCTAGGACATTAACCCCCGGACAATTCCCCCTTGCTGCGAAAATAGCCTATTTCTGAAGGTATAAATTCGTTTCATCCAACTTCTATTTAAATAACAATTTTTTTTATCCATCCAGCTCCAATTTAAGCAAGATTATTTTCATCAATCCAGCTCCAATTTAAGCAAGATTATTTTCATCAATCCCGCTCCAATATAAGCAAGATTATTTTCATCAATCCAGCTCCAATTTAAGCAAGAATATTTTCATCAATCCCTCTCCAATTTAAGCAAGATTATTTTCATCAATCCAGCTCCAATTTAAGAAAGAATATTTCCATCAATCTAGCTCCAATTTAAGCAAGAACATTTTCATCAATCCAGCTTCCATTTAAGTAAAATTTATTTAGTACCAATCCGGCTTCTATTTAGCGAGAATTCTTTTCATCAATTTAACCTGCGTACTTAGCACCGGCGTTTTACAGTACAACCACTTATACGCAATATGTTCTACCAGGGGGGGAATTGTCCCACCCTAGGGGGGAATTGTCCGGGGGTTTGTCCGGGGGGTGTGTCCGGGGAAGTTTTGTCCAGGGGGGAAATGTCCTACACTCCTTCCATCCATGTAACAGCACAAGTCTATTATCTTCGATTTCAATTTGATTACTTTATGCTTGTTTGCGAAAAATACAGTAATACAATGCCTATGTGTCCGTCCGTCCGTCCGTCCGTCCGTCCGTCCATCCATCCATCCATACATCCTTCCATCCATCTATCCATCCATTCTTTTATCCATCCATCAATCCATCCATCCATCTATCCATACATCTATCGATTCATCCATCCATGGTTGAGTGATGTTAGGGGTAGTTGGTTGAGTGGTTGCAGAGGTAGTTGGTTGAGTGATGTTAGGGATAGTTGATTAAGTGGTTGTAGTGGTAGTTGGTAGTGGTAGTTGAGAGCAGTGTTAGGGGTAGTTGATTAAGTGGTTGAAGTGGTAGTTGGTAGCAGTGTTCGGGGTAGTTGATTAAGTGGTTGCAGTGGTAGTTGGTTGAGTGATGTTAGGGATAGTTGGTTGAGTGGTTGCAGGGGTAGTTGGTTGAGTGATGTTAGGGATAGTTAATTTAGTGGTTGTAGTGGTAGTTGGTTGACTGATGTTAGGGATAGTTGGTTGAGGGGTTGCAGTGGTAGTTGGTTGAGCAGTGTTAGGGGTAGTTGATTAAGTGGTTGCAGTGGTAGTTGGTTGAGTGATGTTAGGGGTAGTTGATTGAGTGGTTGCGGTGGTAGTTGGTTGAGTGATGTTGCTAATGTTAGGGATAGTTGGTTGAGTGGTTGCAGTGGTAGTTGGTTGAGCAGTGTTAGGGGTAGTTGATTAAGTGGTTGCAGTGGTAGTTGGTTGAGTGATGTTAGGGGTAGTTGATTGAGTGGTTGCGGTGGTAGTTGGTTGAGTGATCTTGCTAATGTTAGGGATAGTTGGTTGAGTGGTTGCAGGGGTAGTTGGTTGACTGATGTTAGGGATAGTTGATTAAGTGGTTGTAGTGGTAATTGGTAGTGGTAGTTGCGAGCAGTGTTCGGGGTAGTTGATTAAGTGGTTGCAGTGGTAGTTGGTTGAGTGATCTTAGGGGTAGTTGATTGAGTGGTTGCAGTGGTAGTTGGTTGAGTGATGTTAGGGATAGTTGATTGAGTGGTTGCGGTGGTAGTTGGTTTGACTGATATTAGGGGTAGTTGGTTGAGTGGTTGCAGTGGTAGTTGGTTGAGCAGTGTTAGGGGTAGTTGATTAAGTGGTTGCAGTGGTAGTTGGTTGAGTGATGTTAGAGATAGTTGGTTGAGCAGTGTTAGGGGTAGTTTGCTCAGTTGTTGCAGTGGTAGCTGGTTGAGTGGTGTTATAAGTAGTTGGCTTAGTGGTGTTGCTGGTTGTCGTTCGATTGGTGACAGTGGCCGTTGGTTGAGTTGTGTTGCTGGTGGTCGTTTGTTTGGTGACAGGGGTGTAAGACATTAGCCTCCCGGACAAAAGCCTCCCGGAATTAGCCCCTGGAAAACCCCCCATTTTGTTTAGGTACTAATTGTGTCAGTAGGCTTAAGTTTATATAGACTTAGATTTGAAATGAACGAATGGGAATCGTAAGCTTATACAGTAGGTCGGCCTACTTGTTAGTGTCAGTTTGGGCTACAACGAAGGTTTGTTAAAGTCAGTTAGGAATTAAACTTTTATCTAGATTACACAAACTTTGGACTTATAACTTTTTACATTTATGAGAGACTTTACAAATTAAGTTGTTCGCATCGTTCTACAATTAACCTAATACCTTTAAATGTTTTATAATATGCGTAATAAAACTTCTATTAACTTTGCATATTGATACAATGTTGCACTAATGTCCAATGTAGACTTATACATATATTGTATATATTATACGGTATATTCGCTTAACTTATGCCTATTGTTATATTTGTGCATAATTTTTAGGCAATGATGTAATGGACTGGGGTCTAATGTCCTACTTCGGAGGCTTTTGTCCGGAGGGGCTAATGTCGGGGAGCTAATGTCCGTTCCCCGGTGACAGTGGCCGTGGTTAAACGAATGGGAATCGTATAGAGCCTATAATAGGCCTACAGTCTATTTGTTTAGTGTCCTACCATAAAGGTTTTGTTAACGTCAGTTAGTCTACGTCTCAGCTTCGTAGACTTATTAGCGTCGTTTCCATTCAAAATTATATTCAATACATTAGAGAAATGAACGAATGGGTATCGTGTACTGTAGGTCGACCTACTTGTTAGTGTCAGTTTTGGCTACAACGATTTCACAAACTTTGAACTTCTAATTTTTTACGCCCCTCCTCCACCCACACTCCACCCCACCCGATCCTACCGCCTCCACCCCTCCACCCCACTCCTCCACCCCTTCCGCCCCCACCCCTCCACTCTCACCCCACGAGCCCTCCACCCCACTCCACCCCCACTCCACTCCACCCCGCCCCCGCCCCTTTCCGCCACACCCCACCCGACCCTCTCCTCCACTCCACCCCAACTCTCTCCATTCCCACTTCTGTCCAACCGCCCACCCTCCACCCCTCCATCCCACCCCTCCACCCAACCCACGACCCCTCCACCCCACCTTCACCCCACCCCCAACCCCTCCATCCCACTCCACCTCCCTCTCCATCCCGACCGCCACCGGTTCGCGACCCGTGAAATCCGGACTGGCAAAAGCGCTGGCCTTAAACACATATGAAACGGGGTCAACCGCTGATTTTATACGCTACACCTGAAATCCGGAGTGGCGAAATCGCTGGCCTTAAACACCTCTAAAACAGTGTCAACCGCTGCTTTTATACATGTACGTATGGGACCCGAAATAAAAGTGCTTTCATAAGCCCGTTGAAGAAATGTCCAACAGGAGAAATGAGGGTTTTTGCCCCCCACCGTGGCCCCTTGGTGGCAGAGATTCGCGAACCCCTCCACTGCGCGTCCGATGCCAAGACGGACACAGTAGTGAACGTTTGGAGTGAAAAGCTCAGAAACTGTGGAAATGCATTCCGAACAAACAGACAGACAGACACACAGAATCTTCTCTTTATGTATATACTAGCTGGGGTACCCGGCGTTGCCCGGGAAATTTAGGATTCGATCTGCTCCGGCCACCCTCCTCCTGGCAACACAGCTGACCTTAAACACCTTTAAAACGGTGAAAATTACTGCCTTTATACGTGGCAAGCGAATGAAAAATGTTTAGCGAAAATTAGCGTTTTCGGACCCCCCGCATCCTGGCCCCCATGGTGGTAGAGATTTTTCAAGCACTGATCCGGGTGGTTCTGATGGACCTCTATCTAGGAAAAAAATTCAAATCAATAGCTGAGTTTTTTGAAAAAAATGGGGGTTTCGCCCCCCGCCCTGGCCCCCATTGTGTTAGAGAATCGCCAACCCCTCGACTTTGCGTCTCGTGCCGAGACCTACACAGTAGGGTGGTCCAAAAAATTAAAGTTCAAGCTAGATACCAGGGCGCCCTCTCAGTTTGTTAGACCTGTCAATAGTATTATTGAGACCAAATTTCAGCTTCCTATTCCAGCTGGAAGGCGGTGCTCAAGACATCGAAATATTACCATGTAGTTGTATTGGCTAGAAATATTGATGCCTTATCACTTGATCAAAAACCTCAGCCATTGTCGCGTAGATGAGCTTGAAATAGTTTCTGTTGTGCTATTGTACTTAACCACATTCAAAATTAGACAGCTATAATACTCTAGCCATAAAGGGATAAGTGTACTTGATAGCAGTGCCACTTCTGATGACCTGATCACAAAGCATTGAGATTGTTGGTTCCAAATATTGCAGCGCTTGCTTGCGATCCTTTTGTCCTGCCACTTTCACGGAATACCATTCACATGGAGTGTTTAAGAAGTCAGGATGGAGCGTGCTGAAGCTGTAAGATCTGAATTTGTACCAGATTATCCATTTGCAGTACACTGGAAATGTTGACCACCTGTCAGTGCTAGTTTCAGGTGAAGCATGGTGTAGATAAACTCCTTGATGTGTCCAAATTTCCCTCTATATGACAGGGTACAATTTAAATCCAAGGTTATTCATTATCTTCTGAAGTTATGGAGACTCACTGGCATGCCCAAACCTTGATCTTTGATCCAACACATGTCAATACTGGGCATTTTAGCGGAGAGTACATTTTTTTCAGGAAGACTGGATAGGTAAAAAGTCTATGGATGGCCTGCTGTCGTCATGTGATGGAGTTGATTTAAACCAGAATCTTTATCTTGTGTCGTGTCCCATCTAATTCAAAATATAGTCCAATCTTTAAGAGATTTAAAGCTGTGTGTGATGGTTTGACACGTGACAGCATATGAGACTATGAGTACTAGAAGTCGTATCCGTTACTGAATCCTTCCATGAGAGCGCATTCAGTTTTCTCAAGAAGTCTGCTGGAAATAAAATCAGTTTAAGAGATGACCACCAAAAAATCATTGAGGTGTCAATGGTTGTCCTTGGAAGTCAACCCTCAATAAAAAAAACTGGATAGCCCAATTGACCGTGCACGTTGAATGGCCAGGTTACTGTATGCCATCAAAATATACCGATTTACCAATCAACGTGACGCATTCATTTATCCAATCTAAGGAAGAGTGAAGAAACTCAGATTCATTCATATGTGGTTCCCTTCTTCAGTCAAAGGCATGGATACAGACCTCCTCTTACTGCTGAAACTCCAGGACAAGACTTGTCAATTTTGATTGAAAATATGATTCAGTTAACTATTACCCATAGGAGATAAGCGTTGCTGCCATGAGGGTCGTAGAAAATTATCAGTACTTAGTACCGTTCAGACGATGCTGAAGGTCTGATACTGTTATGTTGCCAACTACCTGTTACAGATAAGGTGAAGATTTTTACGGAATGACTGTAAATCCTGGTGAAAGGACGGGTAGTGCCATGATACAGAAGGAGGAGGATTGCCTGGGCGAGTTTGCAACCCAGCGAACACTGACACTACTGCCACGCCTGAAGTTTGGTCATTCCTTTTTATACTTACACCAGAGCAATAGCCTGACGATGATGATTATCAGCAGGGCTGAGACTGAAGTCAGCAATTGAGAATGGTAAACGACACGGCTGAGGGAAGTGTGAAGTTGTCCAAGGAATTAAACTGACTCATCACTGATGAAGAAGAAAGCAGTATTTTCTCCAAGTGGCCGAGGCAAATAGGAAAGCTGTCCCCAATCAATCAACAAAGAATCTGCTGTTGACACTGTGCTTGCAAAGCCTTCTACAGTGTAGACGTTGTCATATGTTTGAAGTCATAAAACGAGAACAATAGACATTCGTGGATTTAACGATGCTTTTTGACATTTTTTGACATTTTCCATATTTAAAACCTATAGTGAAATTTTATATTTCAAGCTCACCAATTGTTTAAGTGTCACACACATATTGTCATGCTACAGTAATGTATGATCTATCTTGAAATAAAGCGGAATTGTATTGGAATATACACTCAACACATTTATTTCTATAATTAACGTATTTTCATTGGCCCATGCAAAGTAACACAGTCGTTGAGCACCTTCTTCCAGTTGGAATAGGAAGCTGAAATTTTGTCTCAATAATACTATTGATTGGTCTAACAAACTGGGAGGGCGACCTGACTTTTAGCTTGAACTTTATTTCTTGCCATGTATCTGTGAACCACACTACTACACAGTAGTGAAGGTTTGGAGTGAAAAGCTCAAAAACTGTGAGCGTGCATTCTGGACAAAGTCACATACATACATACATACATACATACATACATACATACATACATACATACATACATACATACATACATACATACATACATACATACATACATACATACATACATACATACATACATACATACATACATACATACATACATACATACATACATACATACAAACATGTAGTCAAGTCCTTCCTTATAGATATTATAGATATATATGTATATGTATTTATTAGGGTGCCCATTAAAAAATATTTTCTGAATTTCTTATGTGGTACCTCTCATTTTGTTGTCTATCATGAGAGAAGTTCCAGGTAATTTTTTAAGAATTTTGGATGCATGTTTAGAGGGAGCTCAACATAAGTGAAGTTAGCGAAATATTATCCGACAGCATGCTATTCTGACTTATTTCACAGTTATTTATCATTCAAATATTTTCAATGCAAAATCAATAGCCTACAGCACTGTCAAATGCTAATCAAAACTGAACTATTCAGAATACTAATAACAATACTGCCACAACAAAGTACATTGCAGCATTTATTTTCGTTTTTAAGCTGTAAGTCACTAGGGTCTAGTTGTCAGTGTATTTTGTTGTTGTATCATCACCGACAAGTAGTGACTTTCTCGCTTTTTGGCACTTGGCTCTGTGGCTTGAGAAATTGTTTCTGTTTATCACTTGTTGTAATGGAGGTGTTGAAGTCATATATCAGCTACACAGCTCACTCCACTCTGCCATTTACCACTGCCAGACTAGACTGTTAACATATTTCTTGTTTAGCTCGAAATCTTCACACCACAAACCCCACCTTTGTCTGCCCATATTGGAAGCTGGGGTGTCTAGGCACATGGCCCTGACTAGATTTTCTATTCCCCACTCTCGCATCATTGAAACAGCAGCATTGCTAGTTGCTTCCCCCTACCATCCAGAAGCTTTGTCACGTCAAGAGGCTGCTCCACATGCAAACCTGATACCAAGACTGCGTCAACCTGCTCATTGCCTGCAATATCTGGTAACATCTTGCCATCCCAATGTACAACTAGAGGTACGGACGGTTCGAAAATGGCTTTTCCAGCCTGAGCGGTATGTTGACGAAACTTTAGTCTTGCTGTTCTGATGGATTCAGGATTGACGTTGAAACTAGACATGTCATGTCCAAGGTTCTATGCAGTCTCAGGGAAGAATAAGTGTTGCTGTGCGGCTGCTGACATTGGCTCGATGAAGTGCAGCACTTAATTCTGCTGTTACAGCAGGCACCGACCCCCGTTTGGTAGCTCTATGTGAGCAGCGTGGTTCTAGATAAGACTCAACTTTAGCAGCCATAGTGGCCAATTCTTCTTCTGAAGTCAATTCATCATCCTTCTGAACTGTGATATTCGCTCTCTTTCTGTCATCTTCTTTACTTCTGAGATAATGCTCACACTTCAATCTCTTTAACTTTCTGCCCTATGTTCTAGCCAAAGCTGTGTCTACACCACCCATTTAGCCTATGCGTGGACAGTGTTGGTCATCCAAGAAAAACCTGTCTTCAGCAATGGTGGTCATTGACATAGCATCTGTATGTGACATGTCAAAAGTTTTTCCAAATCTCCGATCATAGTACTTTCATTAGTTCAGTTCTGCGATGCATGTTCTTATTCAGCTTCTCCCATCTAAAAAACATGTCCTCCAACTTTTCAATGGCATTCCTATCAAGTGTTGTTGGGATACGGGCCATTGACCAAATGTGAAGAACTTCATGTACAACAGACCTTGAACTGTCTCTGACTGTCTTAGCAAGAATCTTGTGCCGATGGAAAAAGACAGACAACACCTGATTGTAAGTTGGAAGCTTGCTTCCACATGTATTTCTTCTGATACCGGATCAATCAGCCAAATGTCAGCGGAACTATACGTGTGACTGTTACAAGTCGTGAAGCAGCTACTTCTGACATACTTTCTATTGGTAATTAACTAATCAATCTAAGATTTTAAATCCAAAAGCCTGAAAGCACTATCAGTGATTTAGATATACTGCAGCTGCTTTAGTATGACAACTATAACATTGACACACTAAATACAACAGTTACTGCATCATTGCCCCAATTGCGCAGAACAGTGTGCACACTAAATTAAAAAAAGGATTGCATGTTTTTTAACAAAAGGAACATGTTGCAGCTAAATGAAAGTGATGGTGCAGATTTCAGAATGCTAATTGCACAATTAATAGATATAGCAATTTTACTCTGTTTGTGAGTACTGTATGGACATTGACCATAATAAGCTAAAACCTACTAACAGTAACCTTTTGTGAATATTACATTTTTCTGTTCTCTTTAAATGTAATTTCTTTACAACTTAGTGCTTCTTGTGGTTTTATAGCGGGTCCAGTTATTTTTAAATTAACATTAAAACCTTAGCTGTTTGTTGTGATTTTGTAATGACAAGGACTCATTTTTATACATGAACTAGCTGAAAGAATCCAATGATAAACTGTTGACTGAGAGAGCAGCAGTAATATTAAACACATTAATAAGTCTAAAAAGAATAATAACAACATAGTAGGCCTAAGTAACATGTGCAATGTGAAACAAAATGCTGTAAACAACGAAACTGGAAAAAATACGAAAGATTGCAATATAGCATAAACGTTAGTCATGTTGAGCTCCCAGTAAATATTAACATAAAATTCTGCAATTTCACTCTGTTATTTCACAGACCAGGTGTAACAACTTCAGAGGGTACCGTGTAGAAAATTACGAATTTAAAATTTTCTCATTGGCTTAACGGGTGCCCTAGTATTTATCTATATATTAAGAATGTTATCCCAGGATATCATATTCTGGGACTTTTAAAATTCTGCGATTGACAAACATGGAATCCCGTTTTTCGGATAAAATAATTCGGATTTTTGATTAAAGTTACTTGAGTCGTTGGGCCGTCGTACGTTCTTCGATCAATAGACGCCAATTTATATAAAAACCTGTCTGTCTGTCTGTCTGTCTGTCTGCCTGTATTTCTGGCTGTGTGTCTATCTGTTTGCCCGGGATGCATTTAAACAGATTTTGAGCTTTTCACCCAAACCTTCAATACTCTGTCGGACTCGGCATGAGACACCCCTTGGAGAGGTTGGCGAATCTCTACCACCATGGGGCCAGGGTGGGGTGGGGCGAAACCCCAAAACATTTCCAGTAAAACGCAACTATTGATCTGAAACTATATGCCTATACAGAGAGCCATCAGTTTCACACAGAATCCTTGTGGAGACAAACGTTTCATTATTCGAATACAGTAGGCCAAAGCATGGTCTCACACACGTGTGTCTTCACAAAGAATCCTTGTGGAGACAAACGTTTCATTATTCGAATACAGTAGGCCAAAGCATGGTCTCACACACGTATGTCTTCACAAAGAATCCTTGTGGAGACAAACGTTTCATCATTCGAATACAGTAGTCCAAAGCATGGTCTCACACACGTGTGTCTTCACAGAGAATCCTTGTGGAGACAAACGTTTTATTATTCGAATACAGTAGGCCAAAGCATGGTCTCACACACGTGTGTCTTCACAAAGAATCCTTGTGGAGACAAACGTTTCATTATTCGAATACAGTAGGCCAAAGCATGGTCTCACACACGTGTGTCTTCACAGAGAATCCTTGTGGAGACAAACGTTTCATCATTCGAATACAGTAGGCCAAAGCATGGTCTCACACACGTGTGTCTTCACAGAGAATCCTTGTGGAGACAAGCGTTTCATTATTCGAATACAGTAGGCCAAAGCATGGTCTCACACACGTGTGTCTTCACAAAGAATCCTTGTGGAGACAAACGTTTCATTATTCGAATACAGTAGGCCAAAGCATGGTCTCACACACGTATGTCTTCACAAAGAATCCTTGTGGAGACAAACGTTTCATCATTCGAATACAGTAGTCCAAAGCATGGTCTCACACACGTGTGTCTTCACAGAGAATCCTTGTGGAGACAAACGTTTCATTATTCGAATACAGTAGGCCAAAGCATGGTCTCACACACGTGTGTATTCACAAAGAATCCTTGTGGAGACAAACGTTTCATTATTCGAATACAGTAGGCCAAAGCATGGTCTCACACACGTGTGTCTTCACAGAGAATCCTTGTGGAGACAAACGTTTCATTATTCGAATACAGTAGGCCAAAGCATGGTCTCACACACGTGTGTCTTCACAAAGAATCCTTGTGGAGACAAGCAGCCTCCCTGTGTCTGTCTTTCTATATATCTCTCTCTCTGCATCCATCTCTCTGTCTCTGTCTGTCTTTCTCTCTCTGTCTCTGTCTCTGTCTCTCTCCGTCTCTTGCTGTCCGTCTCTGTCTCTGTGTCTGTCTGTCTGTATGTCTGTATGTCGGTATATCTATCACACACCCACACACACACACACACAGACACACGTGTGTGAGTACCCATATTGAATTCTTGTGGAGACAATCATTTTATCTATTTAATGCGGTCTGCATATTCATGCACTCACACACTGTCCCTACTCACACAGTGATTCTTATTTAGAACAGATTCATGTTAATCAGGGCAGCCGGGTCTACTAAATAAGTGAAAAAGAACCTTAAGCCTATACCAAGTATTACAAAGAATTTTTTTAATTTACATCCTGGTTTTAGACTGGGTACGGGTATTTAAACTTGAAAATCGTTTTCTTCTCAGTAGGTTTACTCAAGCTTTTGAATTTGGTGTGCAAGATTTATATGTCAATCAAACTCATCTTAAACTGAAACATCATCGGTATTCCGAGAGTAAAATTATTCCTGTTTGAAGATCACGAGAGGACGAAAAATGTTTCGTCTCACACTTAGAACGCCGTTTCTGAGCCACAATAATTTTCTGAAATCGTGTTATTGTATCTAAACAGGCTAATAGTAATAGGGAGCTCAAGTATAACATCGTAGTGTGTAGAAAGCATAGATCCTTGTACCCACATGCACTGCTTTCGGTAAGGTATGTTTTGGCACTATTCATGCACACACACACACAGCACACACTCCTGACTCCATAAGACATCCATATGGAGACAAGTGTGTGTGTGTTCAACACAGTAATGAATATTAATCAGATGTGTGCATATTAATGCAAAGTAGTTCCTTGACCCCATAGAGTTACGTGTACTTTAAGGCATGTTTTGAACTCATGACTTGTACCCACATGGAATGTCCGCTTAAGGTAGTGTATGCGGGTATGTGTGTGTGTGTGTGTGTGTGTGTGTGTGTGTGTGTGTGTGTGTGTGTGTGTGTGTGTGTGTGTGTGTGTGTGTGTGTGTGTGTGTGTGTGTGTGTGTGTGTGTGTGTTGACTCTTCGTAGCAAAATAGGCTCGGAAATGAAACAGCGTCAGTTTAACAAAATATTTGCAATTGATTCTTACCCAAATTATAAGGTCAGCGCAACTATTTTCAGCTTTTAATTCAATTCAAAACCAGAGTTATTAGAGTTCTAAGACAGATTTCATCAATCACCGCTCACGCCCGGTTTTAGTAGAGCCTACAGGCCGCATGACGTCATACCCGCCCAGTAATAATTTCCGTAGCGCCCCGCAGGGGCGGGTCACGTTTGGCTTTTTCGGGAAGCGGGGTGGGATGGAGGGTTGGCGAAAACCCGAAATTTAGCGGTCAACGATGGGTACCACAGTGGAGTAGTGTTTAAAACCCGAAATTTCACTTTAGAACTCGAGTTATTAGCGGTTTAACACAGATTTCAAATCGTTCACGCTTTAGTAAAGAGTCTCGAGCTTTAGTAAAGAGTCTACGGTCTGCGTGACGTCATACTCGGCCAGTAATAATTACCGTGGCGCCCCGCAGGGGCGGGTCACGTTTGGCTTTCTGGGGAAGCGGGGTGGGGTGGAGGGTTGGCGAAAACCCGAAATTTAGCGGTCAACGATGGGTACCACAGTGGAGTAGTGTTTAAAGCACTAAATTTCCCGGGCGAAGCCGGGTACAAAAGCTAGTAGAGATATAAATATAAAAATAACACACTGCAGAAGGCGCCATGCATGGTCGAACACACAAACATAGATTGCTATACTTTCAGACGACCTTTCAAAGCGATCATAGATTTAATTTTCATTGATTGATCGATTGATCGACTTATTGATTGATTGATTGCATAATGATTTAATCTGAATAATTAATTAATTAGCTTGTCAGTTAATTGATCGATTGATTGATTGATTGACTGACTGGTTATCTTACCTCCCACATCAGAGTGTTATCATCGTTCGTCTTTATTTCGCTTGTGTTGACCTGCTTGCCCCGAAAGGGTCCGTACCTCTGACCCCTCGGGACCATCGTACCCCGAACGATGACCCCGTAGTGGACCAGCCCCGCAAACGATGTCTGGAAAAGCTCCAAACCTAACACACGCGCACACACACACACGCGCACACACACACACGCGCACACACACACAAGACACGTATATACATGCATGAAGTTGAAAGCATATAGGTGCTCTAAACGGTTTTGTCGTTTTTATTCTTTCCCAAAAACGTCGCTTTTTTATTTTTTATGTAGCTTTGATTGTTTATTTACTGTCTGTTATAATAATTATTTTTCTTAATATTTTTTCTGATATTCCTTTCGTTTTCATCGTATTCTCAAGGATTCAACTGACCTAACTGATGTCATTATTTAATTGCTTAACAATGTCATCATTATTATTTTATAAATACATGTAACACAGGCCACTACAAGAAGTGAAATTTATAAGAGTTATTTTGATATAAACTTTTAGGCATAGGCCTAGGCCATATAGGTAACAATTTTATGTGCTATATATAATTTAGTACACATCTATAATATATAGTCTTTACTCCTGATTAGATTTTAGTTGCGTTATGTTGATCGCTGATCAGCATGATCTTATGCAAGCTTATGTTCACAATTTAAATTTGAAAGCATTTGAATACCTTTAATTTTTCCCAATTTCTTATTTACCAAAGTTATAAGAAGAAAAAATGTTGTAGATTAATGTCACTTATAGCCTAATTAAGTTTGGCATACTAATAAAGTTATTTTTGCCATTAGGATATAATTGCATAAACAAGGTTTTTAAGTTTAAAATGCAGTTGAAGATGTCACAAAGTCAAATTATTTTCCGTATCCGCTTCTTTGTCTTTTTCCCGCTTTTCATTTTTTCGAATAAAACGACGTTTTCCCCGTTTTTAAAAATTCCGTTTCCATCTTTTTTTTACATCTAGCCTATGGTTGAAGGAATGTGATAAGAGACTTATGAAGGAAGGAAGGTAAGAAAGAAGGAAGGAAAAGATTGACGGCAGAAACGGCATAGAGAAGAAAAGGAAGGAAATATGGAAGATATATAGAGAGGGGGAGGAGGTATCAGGAGGGAAGGAAGAGGATAAAATGAAGAAGAGAGGATAGTGTTACAAATGAAGAAATGAAGAAAAAAGAACTGAAGGAACTACGTGGGGGGAAGAAGACCAGAGTAATGAATGAACGAAGTTGTAATTGTAATTGTAATTGAACATTTGTATAGCGCCGCTCACAGATTCAGTAGCGCTCCGTGATGGTGTGATGGTGAGGCTTACAAGAGGCTGTAAAGGCGCTACATAAAAATCCAGGTGCATTGGTCAGTTTGGAGATGATGATGACGACAGCGATGACGACGACTTAGGCTATATATATATTTATATATACATACGACATGCAGCAATTAGCCAACGATAATTATTATCATAAACATAAAATAGTCTTTTGTTATTCACTTTATCGCATAGATCTGTAGTTAACACCATGCAGGGCACATAGAGCCATTAAATTTTGTCGGTTGGATAGATCCAGTATTTAATCTAATCCCCTCCTGCTGTGGGGTGAAAATTCAGGTTTCTGAGGGGGCGAGAAAAACGGTCATTGTGGGCGGACGGCAACCGCTCTGCAGCCAGACACTTGTGCTGTAGCCTACTGTCTAATTCTTCTGACGGGAGAACTCGACATAAATATTATATGTAAACAAGAGCAAACAAGAGCTGTCAACTTTTTCTGGGGAAGAGAATGTTGCGTGTATCATTTTTCTAGGGGGGAATAGTACGTATATACATGCGAACAACACTCTCAAAATTTTCTGGAGGAAATCTCATTGCCGGGAAGAACTTCAGCCCAGAGACGTCTAAATTAAACACTGTTCCATTGGCAATGCAGATATGCAAACCACCTGAATATATATTAAACTATTCAGATGGTAAATGCAGTTGATGTCGCTCTTCTAAACAACGCAACGTAAGAATCTCACCTTGAGGCAGTTGAAGGGTGTTATCTGGATGTGGAGTTGTGGCTTTCGGAGTCATGGCGCCCCATCCACCAAGAATCCTATCGATCCCTGTAATTGCACATGCATCACCAACAGCAGAAGCATGCAACGACCTCATCATTATTTATTATATGGACAAGCAACTATTGCCTAATTGTAGGCTACTTCGTGTTTTCTTATGCTAAGCAAATCAATTCACAAGATAATTCATCTGAACTGAAGTCGACAGAGATCTGTGATAATATATATGTGAACGGTTTATTAATGTTTTGTTACCTTACTTATAACTTTACCGCATTTATGCATACTTAGCTATCCTTCCTTACCTTACATGCATTAACGTTACATACAATTAATTACCTGCATTCACTTCTGGACCTTGTCTTCATTTCGTTACCGTCCTTACTTCCGTCCTTTGCCATCAATTTCGTACCTTTCAACCTTATCTTCTTAACCTTATCTATCGATCATATCTTACCCCCTTCGTAATATATTGGTCACTCTAGGGTAACCAATATATGCTTATCAAATGACATATAGGTAGAAGTCCTGCATGGTAATCCGCGACAACTATAGAAGAGCCTCCAAGTCATTGGTATTCTATAGCCATGCAGCTATATATGTCTTCTGTAGGAACCAACGTTCGGGGTGGACGACCAGCGTCAGTCGTATAGTTAGCATAGTTACTATGACAACCGGTTACCTTACTTTCCATTCGCTACCTTTCATAGTTCTTACCCTACTTTCTTTACGTGTCGAAACATGCATAGCAACTCCTATATACCGTATGCGAGTTCGCCGACTCGCAGTCCAGACAGAGCGTGACCGACGAACTGGTTGTCCACCTGACCCTTCACGTATCCATAGAGAACGACGTCCAGGTCACTCTGGACGAACGCGAATCCGATGCCGCCGGGAAAGGCACTTCCGGTTAGGGTCGACAGCTGCGATCCGGAAAGACCGAACTCCACTTCCGACGGATAGGGATGGACGGATGGAAAGGAAAATCGACCGGAGAAGAACGGAGGTGGAGGAGGGGGAGGAGGGAGACAGATGGATCCCGATCTCAGGCGACCGCTTCTGAAACTAATCATAAGATATGACGCTTACATCCACATTAGTACAATGTATAATACACCGTGTCTGTCAGAACTTCGTCAAATTTCCACCAATTTCAATAACCTTTGGTAAGTAGACGGCAAAATGGCTTAAATTTCATGCTATATATAAATTTTCCACCTCACCTGACTAATATCACCGCACTACCCTGTTAAACACAGATGTACCAATTTTTTATATAACGCTTAAATTTTAATACTTCCAACAAACTATCTGACGTCTGAATTAGCACGCAATAAAGTAAATAGCCGAGTTTCTTAATTGTTATGACAGATCTGCTTAAAAGTGCTAGAATTGGTGCTCGAAATGTGCCCCGCATACACGGACCAAAGCGCTTAGGCGGCGACGCAACTGGCCGATAGCAGCATCAACGATCGACTGGTCAAAGCGCGCCCACTCGTCAAGCAGGAGCGTTTTGAGTTCATCGACGTTGGCTATTCTGGACCAGTAAACCTTCTCCTGCAGCACATCCCATATGCTATATAAAATTGTGTTAAGATCCAGTGAATTCGGTGGCCACAGTGTTGGAGGGATGAAGACGGGCGTCTCTCGCTCCAGGAAATAGATGTGTCGCGCGCTTCATGCGCCGGGGCGCCATCCTGTTGAAAGACAATAAACTCGCCCTGGGATAACCGGCGTATGTCTGACGGTATCTTCTGGGCAAGAAGGTTGTCGCGATTGTAGGCCTATGCCCCATTCACTTTGACATCCGGTTCGATGCAATGGATTTCAGTGCAGCCAAGCTTCGAGGCACCGTTATATGAAAAATTGGTACATCTGTGTTTAACAAGGTAGTGCGGTGAAATAAGTCAGGTGATGTGAAAAATTTATATATAGCATAAAATTTCAGCCACTTTGCCGTCTACCTACCAAAAGTTATTAAGATTGGTGGAAATTTGACGAAGCTCTGACAAAAACAATTTTGCACAGTTTTTTTAGACACGGTGTATATAGTATAGCGTTGATCTGGTTCCTAGCCGTGGTTGAACATTTATATTGTACCTCTTTGTGAAAACAATTCCAAGCTCCCCCGATCTGACGACACCAGGCAGCACCGTCGTGTGTACAATCGTCTTCAAAGACCCGCGTTGAAACAGAGAAGGGGAGAGAGAGGAGAAGAGAGCTGCAGCTGAAATGGCCTGCATCCATGGGCGTAACTTTCCACGGAAAAGTGGTGGTGACTATTCCTCTGCTCACAACTTCTACCTACCCTAGCTTCTTTCCCTTAGCTCCCTATACCCTTTCCCCATATACGAATTTAGCATAAAGTCTGGTGAGAACTCTCCCTACCTTTCTTCTCCATTTTCACTCTTTCCCCCTTTTCGTCTCTCTCTCTCCCTCTCCCTCCCTCTCTCTCTCTCTCTCTCTCTCTCTCTCTCTCTCTCTCTCTCTCTCTCTCTCTCTCTCTCTCTCTCTCTCTCTCTCTCTCTCTCTCTCTCTCTCTCTCTCTCTCTCTCTTTCCCTCTCTCTCTCTCTGTCTCTGTCTGTCTGTCTGTCTGTCTCTCTCTCTCTCTCTCTCTATATATATATATATATATATATATATATATATTATATATCTGTCTGTCTGTCTGTCTATCTCTCTCTCTCTCTCTCTCTCTCTCTATATATATATATATATATATATATATATATATATATATATATATATATATATATATCTTTCTCTCTGCCATATTGCGCTCCACGATCTTTCCGTGCAGTCACGGATCACTAAATCAATGCTTGAAACATATCTCTTTCATAAACTTTATCCAGATTCCTCCTATTCTATTCGATTGTTTCGATCGCCGCTCCAATTCTATCTCAAAGTATATATGTGTATTTGCATTGTTTGCTTAGTTGTACTTTACATCACGCCAATCCAGCTGGTAACTTGGAAAACGACGGATAAGATTGTTCACTTAGCCTAATTTCAACGGCGCTCCTCTACACACAGCACTTTATTTATCTTTTTTAAAATTTAAAATTAGACTATATGTCCTTTGTAAAGCTGGATGCAGAATCGGGTCCTAAGTTGAACTGATTTTGGCCTCTCTGTCATCCAAGAGTGAGTTGTCTATAGCTTGCTCTCCCTTCCCTAAAGACATGGCTTTTTAAAAGAAATCTGTAGAACTGCACACAACCAACAATTTTAATAACCTGGTGTGGTTTTGGTGGCAAAGATTTCTGACGACCTTTTTTAGTCTCACCTGGTCGTTTGTCATAAGAGATTTTGCAAAAAAATTCACAAGTCACCGGCTGAAAATCCGATGACTGTTTTTAGTCATCAACTTAAAATAGGGCCTTCGTGCGTATTTTCACTTCATAAGCCCTTCGTTCCATTTCGCTCTTCCGTCATGAGCCAGCTGTAGTTAACTTTTTCTAATGATCGATATCGCCGCACAAGATTGCTTTTACAACTGCCCAAGTTCATTCACAACTGCACATTTTGTGTTGAACTGCACGTTAAAAAAAGCCCTGCCAAAAGCCTGAGTCAACTTTTTCCGGCTTAACGTGTAGGCTACGGAGTTTCCACCAATGCCAAATTTTGTGATTGTAACTTGTAATAATGATTCCTAATGGATTTGTGAACCACTGCCTCGGAACCATAACGATTTGTGGGATGTAACTGCTTCACTTTCCATCTTCAAGTTTAAAGTGGAAAGGGAATTCCTTGCCTTTCCTTCTTAGGATTTACGGACACGAATGTGGACAGCGAACACAGCCTCTATCAGCATTGGCGTCATTGCGACATCAATCATGAATAGTCTCTTTATTTATGTTGCTTATAAACTGAAGTTTCACATAAACCCTTTGTAAAATTAGTTATATGTAACATGCTGAGTTCTGCGGCTTCTGCCAGCGTGAAGTGTTGATTAAACGATCAATTGAATTGAATTGTTAGACAATCAATTGGTTTCGTGTTAAAAAATATTTATTTCCCGGACCAAAAAGTGGTGGTGACTGTCACCACCACTTTTAAAAGTGGTGGTGACTGGACACCACCGTCACAATAGAAAGTTACGCCTATGCCTGCATCAAGGCTCTGGCCTGCATGGTGTTTACTCAAATTAATCCTCGGAGCATCGGTCCCTATTATTATAGACCTATTCAGGCCCGGCCTTAGGGCAAGGCGAGCGAGGCAGCCGCCTTGGGCCCCGCGCTTCCAGGGGCCCAGCGTTGCTGGCTATAATTTTTTCTTTGTTGAGATTGACAATGGTTTCGTCGTATAGCAACTAAGCTTATGCTTGCAGTCAATTTGTCACTTGAATGTGACAGGATGATTTTGAAAGACTTCTTCGCAGCTAGCCTTCTTTTTTTAGCCTAGGCCTGCATGTAGAAATTTCTCCAGAAAGCAGTAATTAACTCATTTTGCTTCAAATTCGCAAATGGACGTCCGCATACATTTTTGCAGCAAAGGTCAAAACACAATGATAGTGGTGACATTTTTTAGCGAGAGCTTAGAAAATGCAAAGCAGGAAATTTAGAACATGGATATTTTCAAAGAGGTGTCTAAAATAATGTAAATTAACTTCGTGAATAATTAGCGTCATTAGTGATCTGGCACAAAGAAATTTGTCAAAGCCAAAACGTAGGCCTCAGTTGTTAAAAAATTCTAAATTTTCGGGGCGGGGCCTTTCTTGCCTCTAAGTGCGGGCGCTAATCATTTTGTATTACTTACAATTGTAGATAGGACTAGGCCTGCATAAGGTAGTAGGGAAAGTAATCTAAGATGGAGCGCTTCATTAGATGGGACACGCCTATATTGCTACCGCTATAGTCGCAGAGGAAGCCACTGCCAAGAGTTGCGAATAACGTATCACGTATATTAATTAGACTCTAGCCTACCTATTACAATATTATTGTTGAATGCGTCAATACTTACGGTGCCGCTGTCTTGATTTGGTTGATAGGCTAATTGAAAAATTTCATGTTCGCTGATGTTCACATTATTAAATTTTCCCAATCCGACATTATGGAAATTATTGTCTTATCGTATAGATATAGTTGCTTAAGTTGTGACATATAAGTAATTGTTTCTAATAACAATAATATCGCTTTTTTGGAAAATTGTTATTCTTTTACATGCATCATTTGAAAGTCAAATATGTATAGGCCACACCAGTGTGGTTTATTAGAAAATAGTGCTCTTAGCTCAAAAGAAATTTGTGAAACAACGATAAATGTCCAATCTTAGGTGACTCTACCCCACCAGTACCGTACTGACAGGAAAATAACTGCGTAAATTTATGCTTCAGGACCCGATGCTGCCTTGGGCCCCGCAAACCCTAGGGCCGGGCCTGGACCTATTATATACTGCAGTGAAGGATGCTACAACCGATCATTAAATAGGATTATAGGAGTAGAATACAAAACGAATTTGCAAGTTAATTCTACAACCACGTGCATCAAGATTGATCAGGCAATATAAAATTATGCATATTATTATGAAATGAAAGACCGGAGGTTATAGCCACGCATCATCATTCCTAGCATCACCATCATCATCACTCTGATGACGTCGCTTCGACTGGCAGCCATACATTTCATACTGCGACACTTATCTTTCTTATCATCATCATGATCGCCATCGTCGTCGTCATCATCACAATCATAATCACTATCTACATCGTCGCTATATATCGTTATCATCTTCATCATCAAAAATGGAGAGACCTTAAATAAGTGATAGGCTACCTTTGCAGCTGATTGGAAATAGTTTCTCCAGGTATCCCAGAAGACATTGCGGGCAAAATGGCGGCTGTTTGGTTGACATCATTTTGCAGTTGTTGTTGTTGTTGCTGCTGCTGCTGCTGCTGCTGATGATATGGGCGATGATGTTGCTGGAGGACATGGAATGCATTGAGACTGGTCGTCAGTCGTCCAAATATCGCATCCATTTTAAAACGAATCTATTGATTTATAAGAGCATGTTATAGATATAAATATGTCAATTTCAGAACAAGTTTGAAAAACTATTCTTATAAAGCGAATGTATCATTAGGTAGCCTATGTTATCTTTCACAACGCTGCTTTATCATGAAGCGTGATACAAATTCAGCTGCATGACATGTGTTGTTATGATATAATTCAAGACTTCAAGACAACTTCCCGATGACATGGATATGAGTTGCTTAAGAAGCGGAAAGGAACATTATATATGGCAGTGTCTAATCTAGACGTCTCTGGGGAGGGAAAGTTCCCCAGGAATGAGTTCCCCATGCAGGAAAAATCGCGAGGCGTTGCATGCATGTAAATACGCATACCATGCATCCCCCAGAAAAAGCTGTGCAATGATCTTCCCAGGAAAATCGACAGGTTTTGTGTACGTACATTTTTCGCTAAAAAGAAATAAAGACTTTTAACAGGTGATCAGTTTTTTCGTAAGCGAAAATGAAATATTTTTAGACATCCTCCACCGAATGACTAAAAAAGGGCTCCATGCATGCGTGCAGAAAAAATGGCCGATGACAGGCATGGAGTCGTCGGTGGCTCAGCGACCGGCTGCCGTCCGCCAAAAAGACCCCCAAGAATAAACGTCCCCCACCCAGAAACCCGATCCCTCAAGGCATAGGGATTGGATTAAACACTGCAGTATAGGGCAGACATTTTTCAGTGTAAGTCTTGTTGACTTGTGAAATGGTTTGGTTGATACCCGAGACTGCTGTCCCCAGTGGTTATTAAGATGAATAATTAGAAGCTGTAGGATATAATCAATCAAGCATAGCACGCATTTGACCTGCAGTGTTTCCAACACAGATTTCTGAATGACTTAAAACGGTTAAAAAGCATGCTTAGTGCTTTGATCGTTTCTGATGAATGAATATTTATCGCCATAGAAATTGTTTCATATTATCAGTTGTCATATTAGATCTAACTGCTTTCAGCGGATGCGTTCCTCGACCATTCTATTCGAAATTCGACTTGCATGCTAACTCGTTGCCTCCCATGGGCATCCGCAGAAATTTTCCAAGGAGGGGGCAAAACACAATGGTCAATGGTCATGGTTAAATTTTGTCAAGAGCTTGAAAAATGCAAAGTTGGAAATTAAGAACATGTGTGCTTTTGTAGATGTTCTTAAATGTAGATTTCTCAAGTTCGCTTTATAAATGCGTCATTGATGCCTTAGTACGAAAATTTTTACTAAAATTCCAAAATAGTTGTTTTAAAATATGGGTATCAATTTTCCAGGGGAGGCAAGTGCCCCCTCTTGCCCCTATGTGCGGGCGCCCATGTTGCCTCCTCAATTTGAGTAATTAATATTTCACTGACTCTGTCTTGTCTTCTCGCAAACATAGGCCTACGATCTATGGTCGCGCCTAAGTTTCAGATTTGACTGACTGTGGACCTCTGCCAGAAGGAGACCTACTAGGCTAAGTGTTTCACATAAAGTGCAGAAATGAATAAGCAGAGAAGTCTACCTGGTAATTGCCAAAATCTATTATAAACTTGGTCAATGATTAAAGTCATAAAAACGACACCGGCTGTTACTATTGTATCTGTGCGTTGTCATGGAAACGGTTGATATTTCCGACTTTGACTCACCTGCAGTGATGTAAATCGATGATTTAAGATACTTTAATCCGGGTCGCGAGATCTCCAATTCTCCAACAGATATCTGCACCAGCATGCTCTATATATAGGTTCTTCTGATGGGACCGTTAAAGAGCGGCACAGAGAAGAGACGCTGGGAATTATGGGACGTCACTATGACGTCTATTGTCAGCGCGTGATTGCACAAAAGCAGGTCAGCCTATTGGGAGCGGTGGGTGGAGATGGAGGCGGGACTTTGTGCTGTCAATGATAGCAGGTGGGATGGACTTGCAGTGGCGTTGGTGACCATCATAATCTTCACAATCATTATAGTCATTGTATTCGTCATTATTGCACCGTAATCGTCGTCGTCACCACCATCACCACCACCATCACCATCACCACCACCACCATCACCATCACCATCACCACCACCATCACCATCACCACCATCACCATCACCATCACCACCACCACCATCACCACCATCACCATCACCATCACCACCACCACCACCACCACCACCAGCAGAACCGGATCTTACGGTATACGCGGATGACACCTATTTGATAATTGGTGCTTCGATGAGAGCTACTGTCTGTAACGTGATCGACCATCGACCACTGCATCCATGAACAACCCGTAACAATTTACACCTAAACGCATCAAAATTTCAGAGATGTTGGTCAACCGTCGCGGAAACATCGACTTACCGCCAACTATATATGTATATATATATATATATATATTTATGTATATGTATAGATATAGATATATATATATATATATATAAAATTATATCGCCGAAGTAGAGCGTATTGCAACTATATGAAGATCATGGGTGACCTAAACACTTAATCTACGTACTTCATGCCCTCCGGATCCTTAAGTCCCATGGCCACCTTACGACGATAGTGCTGTACAATGTGACAAGAGCAACGATCTTGTCCCTCCTTCTCCTTTAGGCGGTGACACGAAACGGAGTATCCCCCTGAAAGCTATCGGGGGGATGAATTAATCTATCCCCCGGATGGAATTAACCGGTCTATACTATCCGGGGGGATAAACCATTCTATCCCCGTTTTTGAAAAATGCGCATAATAAAATAATTTATGCTGTAATCAAAATTTAAAGTGACTCTAATTGTTTAAAGTGTCCTATAGAAGCAATGCTCAGATAAAGGCAACTCGAATTTATTTAGTGAATCTGAGTGTTCATATGTGTTTTAAATATTTTAAGTGTTCTAAAACAGGGCAAAGCAAATTATATAGTTGGAATAAACATACCTGTTAGTGTCATTGTTCAAAACAAAGCAGATGAAAATTAATTTGCACCCAAAAAACCCCGTTTTTTCGATTTTTTTAAATTTGGGGGATACAATTAATACGGGGGATACTCTATTTCGTGACAGCGGCACTAGCCTGGTGGAGCTTGTCCAAAACTGTGGGCTAATTCGTTCTATGCGTGTGGGCTATACCTTCCTATAGTATAGCAATGTGTATAGCAATGTGTACGACGTTTCGAATAATATGGTTCACCCAGTCGATGACCGATCAACAAGAAAGCTTTCCATGCAAGTCTTGCGGAGATTGTTTCTGCCCGTCATCAAACGTCGCTATAGGCCTACAGCATTCGTCTTAGAACTCACAATTTTGAATTGCCAACAAAAGATGATAATTGCCTCACACCTATTGGGCACTCTATGAGCTTGATCAATAAATAACATTTATTCATCTACAGTGCATTAATTATTTTATTTTATCCTATAATCGTGTTGCGGCATGTCAACCTGAGTACTGTTCTACTAAACGAATTAAGGATATAGGTCCTAGGCCTATATATAGAACACGTGAGTAGGCTAGTGACGTTACGCTGGAAGGGCCCGTGTTCGCCGTTACGGTGACATACGGTCAATCACAATGCATGAAATTGGAATGATCAGTCAGCAGTAGGTCTAATTAGGTCAATGATCTGATTACATCTTCATTGGCATCACAGTACGAATACGATTAGGCTACAGTCATGACTGTATGAAACCAAGAAGGATAGTTCAACAACTACCAAAGGAGACCGAGCCATCTAGGGAATTAGGAAGAAACACACGAATGTTAATGTATGCTGCGAGCATCAAGAGATTAGACTCACGATTGGAAATAATTGTAATCGTCATGTAGCCTACTGTATGATGTAGGCCTACAAGTTGGTTCCCAGACAAATCGGCGACAATTCGGAGCCGGACAATTCGGGGACAAACAATGTGGAGCAGACAATTCTGGGCAGACAATTCGGAGCAGACAATTCGGAGCGGCCAGGAATTATTCTCATCAATCCACATTCTATGTGATCAGCCATTGCTATTTGCTTCCATAAATTATGATAAATCCAACTTCCAATTAACCAACGTCCAATGGCGCGTATACATACTTTCATTATACTAGGCCTAGTTCCAGAATTATGCAAAAATTCGTATGCCAATTTTTTAGAGTTGTTCGTCTCAGTTAAGTTTTCGGCGGACAGCCACCGCTGTCGAGGCATTGCTCCCCTTCATAAACATAGGCCTCCTTTTTAACTACTACTTTTTGATTTTTTAACAAATGTCTTTAATATTGAAAATTGCAAAACAGCAATTGCAAAAGTGAAACTGAGAAATTTACATTAAGAAAACTCTATGAAAAACAACCATGCATACTCTTAATTTCCTACTTTGCATTTTTAAACCTCTTGCTACAAAAAATGTAACCGTGACCATGGCCTCATGTTTTGCCCCTCCTGCAAGAATTATGCGGGTGTCCGTGGCATCATCTTCTGTTGTATACAATAAATTTTGTCGTCTAATTAGAATTACAGACCATGATGAATTTCACGACCGACGATTTCCAACTATACCATCCTCTCTGTCTCTCTGTCCGTCGGTCTCTCTTTCTCTCTCCTCTCTCTGTCTCTCTCTCTCTGTCTCTCGCTGCCTTGCCACTGTCTCTGTCTCAGTCTCCCTCTCTATGTTTCTCTTTGTCCCTCTTGTCTATCTCTGTTTGTCTGACTGTCTACATATATATATATATATGTATATATATATATGCTCTGTGTGTTTTAATCTCTCACTTTCTCTCAGTCTATAGCTGACACCATTCTCTCCTGTCACCTCTTCGCGTCCTTCGTTTCATCCTCTCTCACACGACGACGACGACGACGACGACGACGACGATGATGTGTCCATTAAGAATCCTTTTCTTCGTTTCATTATGGTAAGTGTATGCTTAAAGTACGTCGACTCACCCACCCATCCACTCTTCCATCCACTCTTCCATCAACTCCTCCATCCACTCTTCCATCCACTCTTCCATCATCTCCGCCATCCATTCCACATATCCATCTCCAAACACTCCATGCATTGACCAAGGGGAGGATAGTCTACCGTCGTCAGTCCACTGCAGAGCCCGTTGTCAGTACGATGACATTGCCTGTGACACGAAACGGAGTATCCCCCCTGAAAGCTATCCGGGGGGAGGAATTAATCTATCCCCCCGGATGGAATTATCCGGTCTATGCTCTCCGGGGGGATAAACCATCCTATCCGGTTTTTTTTAAATGCGCATAATAAAAAAATTTATGCTGTAATCAAAATTTAAAGTGACTCTAATTGTTTTAAGTGTCCTAAGCAATGCTCAGATAAAGGCAACTCGAATTTATTTAGTGACTCTGAGTGTTTTTATGTGTTTTAAAAGGTATTAAGTGCTCTAAAAACAGGGTAAAACAAATTATATAGTAAGAATAAACATACTTGTTAGTGTCATTGTTCAAAATAAAGCAGATGAAAATTAATTTATACCAAAAAATACACGCGGAAGCGGTTTTCGACTTTTTTAATTTGGGGGGATACAATTAATACGGGGGATACTCTATTTCGTGACACCTGCACATGTCGTCGTCGTCGTTGTTGTGTCATGCACCAGATCAACCATCGTCATCAGTTTCATGCTTGCTGTCCCTCAACCGTCGCCGTGCTTACAACCGATGATCACGTGACTCTTGCTACTCATCAAATGTTAGTCTGCACTGCGAATGCCATAACAAAATGTTATAACCTTCCACATCAGAATTGAATTCATTATGTATCATGTATAATTATTATTAGGCCGCAGGGCTTTTTTAACGTGCAGTTGTACACAAAATGTGCAATGGTTGAATGGTTCTAAATGGATTTGTGCTGTTGTAGAAGCACTTCTGTACAGTTTGTAGCGGTTGAATGCTTCTTGCCAAACAAAACCTATTAAACAATGCTATGTATAATGATTAATGTAGGTAAGAATTAAGTTAGATAATTGGTGGCGTATTTAGAAATATATTTAATCATAATTTGTGGCTTAATATTGTGGCGGACCCGGGGGTTCGAACTTGGCACCAGGATGACGTTGCCCCCGGACCGTTCTCTCTCTCTAGTGGTAAGGCAGGGTACGGCTCCTAATAGTCTATTAGGAGACTTGAAGAAGATGAACAACTTTATTACGAAGTAAACTGAAATAATCCTTCAGGTAAGTTCAAACGCAATGTTTCACTGTTCTGAGCGTAACTTTCACTTGTCGAATTCCGCAGTCTGAAACACCTTACTTCGAACCGCAACCGAGTGTCAAAGTGTCCGCCGCAATACAGTTCTGCAAGTTCTTTCACTATTTTCAGCACACAATGTCCGCTTATCGAATTTACTTCATACCGCAACTAAACGTCAACTGAAGTGTCCTTCGCAATACAGTTCCGCAAGTCGAAGCGACGACAATGTTCTTCACGATAACTGACTGACTACAGTTCGCCGAGTGACTGAGCGGACGGTGTCTGAGTCCGCTGACCGACGGTGATCGAGGGAGTCCGCTGACTGAGCCGCCGATGTATGACCGACCGGCGACCAACGTGTCGACTGGCTGTACTGACTGGCCTGCGACGTGACTGTTCTTGCGACGTGACTGTTCTTGCGACTCACTGACTGGCCGACGTTCGACTGACAGACGTGACGACTGACGCTTGACTGACCGTCGCTTCACTTACTGACTCCGGCACTGACTGACTACACTGTCGACTGTTGACTGACCGTCGACTGTTGACTGACGGCTCCTTTTATAGCCGACCAGGCTCGGAGGGGAACATAGGGAACACGCGGGAACAAAGGGAACATAGGGAACATAGGGAACACGAGGGAACACGAGGGAACATCAAGGGAACATAGGGAACATAAGGAACACCAAAGGAACAAAGGGAACATCAAGGAACATACAGAACATGAGGGAACATAAGGAACATCAACGGAACATAGGGAACATAACGGAACATAAAAGGGAACATACAGAACATCAGGGAACACGAAGGAACATCAAGGGAACATAAGGAACATACAGAACATAGGGAACATCAAGGAACATGAGGGAACATGAGGGAACATCAAGGAACATAACAGAACATCAGGGAACATAACAGAACATAGGGAACATAAGGAACATCAAGAGAACATAACAGAACATAGGGAACACGAGGGAACAGACGGAACACGAGGGAACATGAGGGAACATCAAGGGAACATACAGAACATAGGGAACATACGGAACATCAAGGGAACATAGGGAACATAACAGAACATCAGGGAACATAAAGGGAACATACGGAACATAAGGGAACATAAGGAACACGAGAGAACATCAAGGAACATAACGGAACATAAGGGAACATCAAGGGAACATACGGAACACGAGGGAACATGAGGGAACATCAAAGAAACATAAGGAACATCGAGGGAACATCAGGAACATAAGGAACATAAGGAACATCAGGGAACATCAAGGGAACATAAGGAACACAGGGAACATCAAGGGAACATAGGAACATAAAGGGAACATACAGAACATCAGGGAACACGAAGGAACATCAAGGGAACATAAGGAACACAAGAGAACATAACAGAACATAGGGAACATACGGAACATAAGGGAACATAAGGAACACAAGGGAACACAGAGAACATACAAGGAAACGTAGAGGAGCAATTTTACAAAAATTAGCGCCCAGGCAGGTCCGCTACACCCCTCCATGGCCACCAAAAATGCCCAAAGCCCTCTTTGGGAACAATAAAATAATTAAAACCAAGGCAAAACCTCGTCCAAGGTCAATTAATTACATAAACTCACCATTGGGGCAAACCCTTAACTATACTACCCCCCATGTTCATAGGACGTAAGTCCACCTTAGGGACAAAAATACCTCCCACGAGGATTGATACATTTTATAAACTCCCCATTTGGGCAAAATCTTAACTATCTTACTCTACATGCTACCCAAACACTCTGGCCTCGTAGTACTTATACGTGCCCTATGTGCTCTAGCTGCTCTGTGATTATGCATGCCTAAAACTTTTCTGGTAAGCACTCTGTCCTAAAAATACTTAACTGCTGACATCCACTAATAGGGCCTAAAGCCATACTTTTTCCAATAAGCTATATGTGCCCTAAGCGTCCAGATCGCCTAAAATAAATACGCGCCCTAAAGCATATTTGCTTCGGCATCCACCGCTAAAGACTAAAGCCATCTTGTCACGTAGAAATCGTATGCGACCTAAACATCCAGAACGCCTAAAAATCATACGTGCCCTAAAACAACCATGGACTATCTCGCAGGCGAAAACAGAAATCTCAATCTATGTGCACTAAAGCCTAAAACCATCCAATAAGCCATTAGCCATCTAATAAACCAATGCCACCCGTCAATGCAAATCATCATAGGCATCATTCGCTGTCCATGAGCAATAAAAGCAAAGCGGCTATACTAACTACAAAGACTCTACAATTTCTCCAGAAGCCGCTACAACTCAAGGGATAGCATGGCTACAAGAGCAAGAGCGCTCAGAGCGTCTACGCTAGGGTGCACAGAAATAACAGCTTAAGCATTCGCTAGCTGAGCTTTGCCGTTCAAATCATATGCGACAGTCCATGATACAGATGACCGTCAAAGCAACCATAAAAGTCAATTCTTACCTAACGCCTTTCTAATCTAAAAACAATAGACTGCAATCGCTGTCCAAGTACATTAATGATTCTACGGCTTATCAATAACTCTAGCTGTCTACCTAAACCGAGCAGGCCGCTTTACTTCCCTACGCAGCATCTCAAACCCATCCACTTCTTTTTCCTCAGCATGCACAGGGCAGACACATTCCGAACTCACTGGCTATTCTACGCTAGTTCCCTTTAGGCTGTCCAATGTGTCCATGGAACACGTCCAATAGCGCGTGCTATTCCCGCCAGGGTCAAAGGGCTTAACCGTCCAGCGAAATTTTCTTTGTCTCACAAAAGTCATTTTATCAGCCTTTCTCCAGTCTAAACGCCCATCATTACATGTAAAACAGAAGAGATTCAGTTTCCTACACTTATTCATTTGGCAATGCTCAATGCAAAAACCACAGATGCTGGTCAGGACAACCATGATTACCGCCCATCCGCTACATACAGTCTCTACTACTCCAGTCTCTAACATTTGGTCCAGTGGTCGGTCAATAGCCTCCCTATAGTGCTTAGGCTTTCTAGCCTGCTTTCTCATGGGCTGTCTCACTGGTCGAGTATCACCGGTATCTATCTTACGTTCACACACCGTCGTCCGTCCTAGATCTGTCTCTGTCGCCGAAAATACGTCCTGATAATTGTCCAAAGGTTCCCCTAAGCAGTCCTTCGCCTCAGTGAGCACCTCCTCTGGAAAATCTCTAATCAAACTGTCCATCACAGGATTTTCCTCAAGCCCTACCGTAGCATTTGAACTTTCTTGGTTTTCCTCAGCCACCTGAACAGGATGTAATCCTCCAATTAACTGATCCTGGTGTAACCGAATGACATTTTCTCTCAAGTTTACTATTCTTACCGGCGCTTCGCTAGTCGTATCTGCTAACAAAACTCGAGCTACATGTACTCCCGACAAAATCTCCGATGACTCGGTCATCCATGCAGAAGGGTTGACCGCTAAATTTCCATACAATGTCTTTGAAGGAACATCACATTGCGAACGAGGCGCTATTTCTATTTCCTCGGCAACTACAATTCTTCGACACCAGGTCGACCCATTTCCTTTGACCAAGGGAATGCGTTTCCTCCCAATAAAAACAGCACCTACACCAAACCCAATGCGGCATCGGTTTGCGCGTAACCAATCCATACCCAACATTACGTCACAAATTTGGTCAGATACCAAAAAGTTACAAGATATGGAAAAGTCCCTCCAAAATTTAAGGGGTAGCGTAACCTGACCCAGGACTCTTATATCAGACCCATTGGCGGCACGGAGGGTGCGGGTACTGGGTTGCAATTCTAGCTCCTCTACGTGATCAAAAGGCACTATACTTACCTCCGAGCCTGTATCGACAAGACACGTCCGGAGTCGCCCGTTGATGGTTGCCTTGACGTATATGGCGTTGTTTGAGAAGACTCTCGGCTGCTCATGGGCTGTGTGGTTGTTGGCTACCGATTCTTCCGGTTCCAGATCGGCAGTTTCCGTTGTGCGCGGTTCTCTTGGGCGACCGGTAGAACGACGAGGCTGACGGCAGCGACGAGCAATGTGGCCGGTACGACCGCAGTTGTAGCAGGTGATGTCGACATCGGAATTCCGCTGGACGTCGAAGTTTCTCTGTGGAACCGCAGCACGGGGCGGCTCTCGAAATTCTTCCATACGCCGAAGCATCTTCTCCTCCAGGTCCTGTTGCCACTTCCTTTGAGCCACCAGAAAGCTGTCGAGTTGTGCCTGGAGTTGTTCGCCCGCGTCTCCTCCTTGCGTTCCTCTGACACGATTCGGCATTCGATGTCGGTCATCGACATCGCCCATACTCTGATACGCATTCAATCGGAGAGCCATCCGGTAAGCCTCGTCTATAGTGCGCGGCTCTTTTTCTCGAACTTTCAGAGATAGTTCCCGATCGCGAATCGCTTCCAGGAATGCGTCTCGCGCTACTATCTCAGTGGTGGCGTTTGATGGAACCGGGTAGGCTAGGACAACCAATCGTCGGATGTCGTGCAAAAGGTCACTTAGATTCTCGTCCGGTCTCTGGCGACGATAATACAATTGAGTCCGAAATGTTTCAGCCTGACCATCGGCACCATACCTTTGACGCAACCGTTCCACCAATTGTTCGTAGGTGACTTCTTCTTGCGCGCCAAAATCCCATAATAATTGCACGGCAGATTTGTCCAACGAACAACGCAAGAAGTCCGCCTTGTCACTGTTCGACCAACGATTGTATCTGGAACACACTTCAAACTGGGCGAGAAAAGACTCCAGAGACCCGGTTCCGTCGAATTTTCCGGCTTTCATTGGGGTCTTTCTTGATTCGCACGGATGACTCTGATCATCCACGCGTTTCGAGTTCGCAGCTGTGGTTTCCGAAAGCTGCACTGTTTTCCGATCCATCTTCGGTAGGTCCTGGAAATCGAAGTCAATTCTCTCGAGAAATTGGCTGGATTTCACCTCAGAATCGTCCAAAGCGTTCGTTTCTCGTCTGGTTGCGGGTGTCGAAGTCGTCTGTAAAGCAGGAGCGTATAACCGTGAAAACGCAACTGCAGCATCCATTCTTGCAGAATCGAAAATCAAGATCCAACGAATCGGCAGAGCTCAGAAAAACAAATTGAATCGTCCACAGAGTTCAGAATTCAATTCCGACGAAAGTCCAACGAAGAACAGAAACAAATGTACCCCACTTCTGGTACCATTTGTGGCGGACCCGGGGGTTCGAACTTGGCACCAGGATGACGTTGCCCCCGGACCGTTCTCTCTCTCTAGTGGTAAGGCAGGGTACGGCTCCTAATAGTCTATTAGGAGACTTGAAGAAGATGAACAACTTTATTACGAAGTAAACTGAAATAATCCTTCAGGTAAGTTCAAACGCAATGTTTCACTGTTCTGAGCGTAACTTTCACTTGTCGAATTCCGCAGTCTGAAACACCTTACTTCGAACCGCAACCGAGTGTCAAAGTGTCCGCCGCAATACAGTTCTGCAAGTTCTTTCACTATTTTCAGCACACAATGTCCGCTTATCGAATTTACTTCATACCGCAACTAAACGTCAACTGAAGTGTCCTTCGCAATACAGTTCCGCAAGTCGAAGCGACGACAATGTTCTTCACGATAACTGACTGACTACAGTTCGCCGAGTGACTGAGCGGACGGTGTCTGAGTCCGCTGACCGACGGTGATCGAGGGAGTCCGCTGACTGAGCCGCCGATGTATGACCGACCGGCGACCAACGTGTCGACTGGCTGTACTGACTGGCCTGCGATGTGACTGTTCTTGCGACGTGACTGTTCTTGCGACTCACTGACTGGCCGACGTTCGACTGACAGACGTGACGACTGACGCTTGACTGACCGTCGCTTCACTTACTGACTCCGGCACTGACTGACTACACTGTCGACTGTTGACTGACCGTCGACTGTTGACTGACGGCTCCTTTTATAGCCGACCAGGCTCGGAGGGGAACATAGGGAACACGCGGGAACAAAGGGAACATAGGGAACATAGGGAACACGAGGGAACACGAGGGAACATCAAGGGAACATAGGGAACATAAGGAACACCAAAGGAACAAAGGGAACATCAAGGAACATACAGAACATGAGGGAACATAAGGAACATCAACGGAACATAGGGAACATAACGGAACATAAAAGGGAACATACAGAACATCAGGGAACACGAAGGAACATCAAGGGAACATAAGGAACATACAGAACATAGGGAACATCAAGGAACATGAGGGAACATGAGGGAACATCAAGGAACATAACAGAACATCAGGGAACATAACAGAACATAGGGAACATAAGGAACATCAAGAGAACATAACAGAACATAGGGAACACGAGGGAACAGACGGAACACGAGGGAACATGAGGGAACATCAAAAGAACATACAGAACATAGGGAACATACGGAACATCAAGGGAACATAGGGAACATAACAGACCATCAGGGAACATAAAGGGAACATACGGAACATAAGGGAACATAAGGAACACGAGAGAACATCAAGGAACATAACGGAACATAAGGGAACATCAAGGGAACATACGGAACACGAGGGAACATGAGGGAACATCAAAGAAACATAAGGAACATCGAGGGAACATCAGGAACATAAGGAACATAAGGAACATCAGGGAACATCAAGGGAACATAAGGAACATAGGGAACATCAAGGGAACATAGGAACATAAAGGGAACATACAGAACATCAGGGAACACGAAGGAACATCAAGGGAACATAAGGAACACAAGAGAACATAACAGAACATAGGGAACATACGGAACATAAGGGAACATAAGGAACACAAGGGAACACAGAGAACATACAAGGAAACGTAGAGGAGCAATTTTACAAAAATTAGCGCCCAGGCAGGTCCGCTACAATATAACAATTATTAATAATAACGAAATCAACATGCGCTACAACAATTGACTCAACATTACGGAGCGGCGGAAAGCAGCGTTAACGAAAGCAGACGGTAAACATTTTGCCAAACGATACCCAGTCATCGAAGGAGCATAGCAAGGAGGGTTGGAAAGATATTTCGAGCGATGGCGTCCGTCGGCAATTGCGGAGCCATTCGTTGGTAATTCGAATATCTGGAACTTGATTTATGGGTGTGGAAAGCGACACGTTGTCGACTTGTCCCACTATCGAACTTTGAGACGTTTGAAGCGAAGTTCCGAGGCGAAGCGAGTGAACTGTGCGAAGCAGTGTGACTCTTGGCGACGATTTGCGAATCGGTCGAACGTTGAAGTTGGGATCGAACTCTGAAGCGATCCGTGGTGAAACATTTGCAGCAAGACGAGGAGGAAGAATCGGTTGAGCGACGGGCGAATTCCTATGCTCGACGAAATCCGAGGAAGAAGGAGAAACACGCTGGGTTACTGTTTCAAGCTACAGTACCCATCGAACAAGCAACTACCGAGAAATCTGGACTGACGGCAAGTAAGAAGATCGCGACCTTCTTCAACTTTCCCTTCAATCCATTCCCTGCGGAAGTTGAAAAGCATTTCTACATCCACCAGAAGGACGATGTGGAAAGATAAGAAATACACATAATATTATTATAATTAATACGCCACAAATAGGTAGATAAGATTCTTTTCTTTGAATTGCATTTATTGACTGAAATGTTATTTTAAATTATATCTTTATATTAATCACAGTCTCATTTGTTCTAGGTCGTAGGTTGCTATTATACCATTATTCACCCAACAGCCTCTGAGCATAAAGTTCACCTTCAATATTCTAGACTTAATAAATCCTGAATATAGGGGGTAGTGACAAGAGTGGGGGCCCGTCCGGGATATTTTAGACAGTTAAAAATGTCATTTGAGAATTGTTATAGTGGCAAACTTTGAACAATTGTTGCTAGTGATTATTAGAGAGACAATTTGAACTGATTGGCATCTGAGTTGAAGTAGTAGATTGCTTATTGAAAAGTGCACAATAGGTTGTGTGAACTTTTAGATATTAGCTTTTGTGGAACTGAATTTCTCTTTGTAGAATTGAACAATTTCTATCTGTTAGAAATTTATATAGTGCACGTTGTAGCCTATATTTGTAACAAGTGGAAAAATCATAAGTAAGACAGTAAGCATGTCTGTTACTGATTTCGAAGCCTGGTTGGAAATTGCCAAACAGATGAACATGGAGGGAGATGAGATGAGAGCCTTCATAAAAGAGAGACAGGCGGAACTAAGGCAAGAGAGAGTAATTGAGAGGGAGATTGCTAAAGAGGCGAAGCTAGCTGAAGCTGAATTAAAGAAAATTGAGATAGAAGCAGCAGCAGAAACGAGAAAAGCTGAAGCAGCAGCAGAAGTCAAGAGACTTGAGATAGAAGCAAGAAAAGCAGAGATGGAAGCTGAAGCAGCAGCAGAAACGAGAAAAGCTGAAGCAGAGGCTGCAATGCAAGCAAAGAAGGCTGAAGTGGAATTGGAAACAATCAGGAGTGCTGAATCAGAAGCCAGATTAAATCGGGAAGCAGCTGAAAATGAAGCGAGGGGACAGCGTGAACACCAGTTAGAAATAAAGAGACTTGAAGCACAAGTGAGAATGCGTGAAATTGATTCAAGAGGGGAGCAGAACCGAGAGCACGATAATGACTACATGAGGATCGGTGATGGTCAACAACAGGGAGACCACCGAGAAAGCAACAAAGGAATTAGAAATATCAAATTTCCTATATTCAACGAATCAAAGGATTGTTTAGATGCCTACTTGTTGAGATTCGAGCGAACATGTGTGGCGTATGAAATCAGAAAAGAAGTTTGGTCGTTAACGTTAGCGAGACATTTGGAAGGCAGAGCACTAGAAGTATACCAAAGGTTGTCTGCAGATGAGGTGCAAGATTACGAGTGTTTGAAGACTCAGCTTTTGAAGAGATTTCAACTGACGGAAGGTGGTTACAGAAACAAGTTCAAAACCAGTAAAATGGAATCAGGAGAGACACCTTCTAGTTTTGTGCATAGGTTGAGAAGGTACATGCAACAGTGGTTAGCACAAGCGGGATTTGAGAGAACTTATGAAGGAGTGAAAGATCTCTTGTTGAAAGACCAGTTTTACATGACATGCAGTACTGAACTTCGTATGTTTATAAAGGAGAAAGGCAAGATGAGTTTGAAGGACATGTTAGTTTGTGCGGAATCACACATTGAAGCACATGGTTATAAATACAGCGAGCAGTCTGCAAAACCAGATGTGAAATTCCATGGCGACAGGTTGAACAGTAGACCGTTTGAACACAGACCCAAGGAACAGTCTGGGTACAATCTAAACAGGAGTAGAAGCGATGTGAAGATAAATCAGGGTACACATCAAAACCGAGGGTTCAGCAGGGAAAGAGAAATTGCAACTGGACATAAGATTACTTGTTTTTTCTGGGGAGAACAAAACCATAAGGCATATCAATGCCCAAAGAAGAACAGAGGTACATTTAAACACACTGCAGCAGCAGTACAAATATTTGAAAGTCGAGCACACTTGGTTAAGCCAGAAAGTGAAATACAGAGAGTGGTTGAAGTTACACGAGGAGAACAACAGATGAAACAAGGTGAACATAGTAAAATACCACCAATGTACATGGCAGCCAGTGCAATGGTGATAAAAGACAATGATGGATGTATTAGTCTTGAAGACAAGAGTGAATACCAAGTAACAGTTAATGGAAACTTAGTGGGATGCTTATACGACACAGGCGCAAGTTGCTGTATCGTAAAACGTTCTTTGATAAATGAAGAAGCATTGACTGGTGAAGAAACACATTGTGTTTTAGTTGACGGAAGTTTAAGATGTTTCCCATTGGCTAAGGTGTATATAGAGAGTGAACACTTTAATGGTGAAGTACAAGCGATGGTGATGGAACAGCCGATAAAACCAGTAATAATTGGGAAAATCAAAGGATTGAAGTACATGGTAAAAGATGAGAGAAGAGAGAATGTGACAAATCAAGAGCCAAAAGAAATAATTGAGAATTGTACTGAAGTGGAAAACAAGGGAATATTGATTAGAAAAACAGGACATGAAGAAAGACCTATTGGTGCAAAGAAAACAGTGAGATTTTCTGACAATGTGATAAGGAATCAAGAAGAAAAATTAATGACAGTAGCAGTTGTGGAAACAAGAGCAGAAGCTAAAAAGGTAGCAAAATACAAACCGTTGAAAGTTGCGGAGATGCCGAACTTGAATGTGTCAGTAAAAGAGATACAGGAGTTGCAGAGTCAAGATGAAACTATGACGAAACAAATGGAAAGAGCAATTGAATGGGATGATAACAAAGACAACATAGAAGATAATCCATATGTGATAAAGAAGGGATTGTTGTATAAAAGATACAAAGAAGCACAGAAAGATGAGGTGAAATGGCAACTAATGGTACCTAAACCATTGAGGGATAAAGTGTTAACCGTAGCACACAATTCATTGTTATCAGCTCACCTAGGAATGAGGAAAACACATGATAAGATCCTAAATGAATTCTATTGGCCTGGAATAGGACAAGATATACGGAGATATGTGTTGAGTTGTGACATTTGTCAAAAGTCAGTGGACAAGAAGGTGAACCACAAGGCGCCTATGGGTCATCTACCTGTATTAGATGTACCATTCAAACACATATGCATAGACATAATCGGAGAAGTTAACCCTATGTCTGCAAGGGGTTACCGATATATATTGACCATCATAGATTTGAGTACTAGGTATCCGGAAGCTATTCCATTGAAAGGAATTAGTACTGAGGAAGTTGCAGAAGCTTTGTTCGGATTTTATTGTCGTATGGGAGTGCCTCAGAAGATCCATACTGATCGTGGAAGCCAGTTCACTTCTGAACTCATGGCTGAAGTGAATAAGATGCTATTGATAAAACACACCATGACGAGTCCATATCATGCAATGGGCAATGGATGTGTGGAAAGACTTAACGGAACCATCAAAGCGACGTTGAGGAAGTTGATTGGTGAACAAGCGAAAGAATGGGACCGCTATATAGCTCCATTACTGTTTGCGTTGAGAGACACAGTACATGAGAGTCACGGTTTCACACCATTCGAACTAATATTCGGTAGGTCGTGCAGAGGACCAGTGCAAATATTAAAGGAGTTATGGACCAATGAGACAGTGGAAGAAGAAGTGAAAGACGTGTATACGTATATGCAGGATTTAAGAGAAAGGATTGAGGAGACTTGTGATATGGCACAGAAGGCGATACACAAAGCGAACGCTAAAAACAAGAAGTATTATGACAGGAAAGCGAGATACCGGAAGTTGGAAATAGGTGATAAGGTGTTGTTACTATTGCCTAGTTGTAAGAACAAGATGTTAGTGAAGTGGCAAGGGCCATATGTTGTGAGAGAGAAGATTGGAGACTATGACTACAGAGTTGAAATCGAGAAAGGAAAGATAAAGACATATCACATTAATATATTGAAGAAATATCATGAAAGAGAAGATGCCGAGACTGTAGCATACATTTCAGCAGTGGTATATGACGGAAAAGTAGGAGAAGATGAAGAAGAAGAGATATTGGATTTGTATGTGAGTGAACAAACAGAGACCTATGAAGATGTAGATATAAATCCTAATTTGGATGAAGAACAAAAAGGAGAATTGAGGAAACTACTGAAGAAATACGAAGATATTTTCACAGACAAGCCTGGGAGAACAGACTTAGTGAAGCATGAAATACATTTGACGAGTGAAGAGCCAGTAAGACAAAGAGCGTATCCAACACCATACCATTTGCAAAAAGAAATAGATAAGGAGATTCAGACGATGTTGGACAATAAGGTGATAGAAAGATCAGAGGCAGCTTATGCAGCACCGCTGGTGGTTGTCAAGAAATCAGACGGAAGTAATAGACTGTGTTGCAATTACAAACAGCTAAACAAATTGACAATATTTGATCCTGAGCCTATGATGACAAACGAAGATATTTTTAATAAGTTGAGTGGGAGTAGAATCTACAGCAAGTTCGATTTCTGCAAGGGTTATTGGCAGATCCCTATGAGTCCAGAATCGAAAGACTACACTACATTTGTATGTGCCAATGGAATATACAAATTCAATGTTATGCCATTCGGATTGATTAATAGTGCGTCAAGTTACAACCGATTAATTAGGAAGATTCTTCACGGAACAGAAAATCTTGAAAGTTATGTCGACGATATACTAGCGCATAATAAAGGATGGAGAGAACACCTGAAGACATTGGAAATATTTTTCGAAAGAGTCAGACAAGCGAATTTGACATTGAAGCCAAAGAAATGTTCAATAGGATATGAAAAGATTGACTTTTTGGGACATACATTGAACAAAGATGACATAAGTCCAAAGGAGAAATCGGTAGATAAAATAGTAGACATGCCACGTCCAAAGACAAAGAAACAAGTCAGGAGTTTTCTTGGAGCGATAAATTATTATCGTAAATTTATACCACACTGTGCAGAGATCATGGCACCGTTGAGTGATCTGACAAAGAAGATGGCACCTGGAGTAGTTGAATGGAACGAAGAACTGGAAGCTAGTTTTACGATGTTGAAGAGTGAATTGGCAAAGGAACCAATTCTGAAACTACCAAACCTTGAGAAAGAGTTTATTCTTCAGACGGATGCAAGTGGAAACGGAGTAGGATGTGTAATAATGCAGCAGTACGAGGGGATCAATCATCCCATAGCGTATGCCAGCAGGAAACTAGTGGAACGTGAGAGAAGGTACTCAGTAGAGGAAAGGGAATGCTTATCGATCATGTGGGGAGTTAGTAGGTTCGATCGATACCTATGTGGAAAGAAATTCATAATCGAGACAGATCATTGCGGATTGCAATACATGAGAGAGAATAGGATGAAAAATGCAAGGGTGATGAGATGGAGTTTGGCCCTCCAAAATTATTCCTTTAGCATAAGATACATCAAGGGGTCCAACAATGTTATGGCCGACTACCTGAGTAGAGGATTAGAGTAGAGTAGGTTGCAATAAGGTAAATGTATAGTTATAAATAAGTAAGTGAAGTATAGTAGTTCTGTATGATATCTAAAGTAAGTTAAAGAAGTTTATTAGGTTAGTTTGTCAAGTAGGTGAGTTTGATAAAGCCTGTAAACAGACTTTTGAAGGAGGGGCATTTGTAGCGGTTGAATGCTTCTTGCCAAACAAAACCTATTAAACAATGCTATGTATAATGATTAATGTAGGTAAGAATTAAGTTAGATAATTGGTGGCGTATTTAGAAATATATTTAATCATAATTTGTGGCTTAATATAACAATTATTAATAATAACGAAATCAACATGCGCTACAACAATTGACTCAACATTACGGAGCGGCGGAAAGCAGCGTTAACGAAAGCAGACGGTAAACATTTTGCCAAACGATACCCAGTCATCGAAGGAGCTGAGCAAGGAGGGTTGGAAAGATATTTCGAGCGATGGCGTCCGTCGGCAATTGCGGAGCCATTCGTTGGTAATTCGAATATCTGGAACTTGATTTATGGGTGTGGAAAGCGACACGTTGTCGACTTGTCCCACTATCGAACTTTGAGACGTTTGAAGCGAAGTTCCGAGGCGAAGCGAGTGAACTGTGCGAAGCAGTGTGACTCTTGGCGACGATTTGCGAATCGGTCGAACGTTGAAGTTGGGATCGAACTCTGAAGCGATCCGTGGTGAAACATTTGCAGCAAGACGAGGAGGAAGAATCGGTTGAGCGACGGGCGAATTCCTATGCTCGACGAAATCCGAGGAAGAAGGAGAAACACGCTGGGTTACTGTTTCAAGCTACAGTACCCATCGAACAAGCAACTACCGAGAAATCTGGACTGACGGCAAGTAAGAAGATCGCGACCTTCTTCAACTTTCCCTTCAATCCATTCCCTGCGGAAGTTGAAAAGCATTTCTACATCCACCAGAAGGACGATGTGGAAAGATAAGAAATACACATAATATTATTATAATTAATACGCCACAAATAGGTAGATAAGATTCTTTTCTTTGAATTGCATTTATTGACTGAAATGTTATTTTAAATTATATCTTTATATTAATCACAGTCTCATTTGTTCTAGGTCGTAGGTTGCTATTATACCATTATTCACCCAACAGCCTCTGAGCATAAAGTTCACCTTCAATATTCTAGACTTAATAAATCCTGAATATAGGGGGTAGTGACAAGAGTGGGGGCCCGTCCGGGATATTTTAGACAGTTAAAAATGTCATTTGAGAATTGTTATAGTGGCAAACTTTGAACAATTGTTGCTAGTGATTATTAGAGAGACAATTTGAACTGATTGGCATCTGAGTTGAAGTAGTAGATTGCTTATTGAAAAGTGCACAATAGGTTGTGTGAACTTTTAGATATTAGCTTTTGTGGAACTGAATTTCTCTTTGTAGAATTGAACAATTTCTATCTGTTAGAAATTTATATAGTGCACGTTGTAGCCTATATTTGTAACAAGTGGAAAAATCATAAGTAAGACAGTAAGCATGTCTGTTACTGATTTCGAAGCCTGGTTGGAAATTGCCAAACAGATGAACATGGAGGGAGATGAGATGAGAGCCTTCATAAAAGAGAGACAGGCGGAACTAAGGCAAGAGAGAGTAATTGAGAGGGAGATTGCTAAAGAGGCGAAGCTAGCTGAAGCTGAATTAAAGAAAATTGAGATAGAAGCAGCAGCAGAAACGAGAAAAGCTGAAGCAGCAGCAGAAGTCAAGAGACTTGAGATAGAAGCAAGAAAAGCAGAGATGGAAGCTGAAGCAGCAGCAGAAACGAGAAAAGCTGAAGCAGAGGCTGCAATGCAAGCAAAGAAGGCTGAAGTGGAATTGGAAACAATCAGGAGTGCTGAATCAGAAGCCAGATTAAATCGGGAAGCAGCTGAAAATGAAGCGAGGGGACAGCGTGAACACCAGTTAGAAATAAAGAGACTTGAAGCACAAGTGAGAATGCGTGAAATTGATTCAAGAGGGGAGCAGAACCGAGAGCACGATAATGACTACATGAGGATCGGTGATGGTCAACAACAGGGAGACCACCGAGAAAGCAACAAAGGAATTAGAAATATCAAATTTCCTATATTCAACGAATCAAAGGATTGTTTAGATGCCTACTTGTTGAGATTCGAGCGAACATGTGTGGCGTATGAAATCAGAAAAGAAGTTTGGTCGTTAACGTTAGCGAGACATTTGGAAGGCAGAGCACTAGAAGTATACCAAAGGTTGTCTGCAGATGAGGTGCAAGATTACGAGTGTTTGAAGACTCAGCTTTTGAAGAGATTTCAACTGACGGAAGGTGGTTACAGAAACAAGTTCAAAACCAGTAAAATGGAATCAGGAGAGACACCTTCTAGTTTTGTGCATAGATTGAGAAGGTACATGCAACAGTGGTTAGCACAAGCGGGATTTGAGAGAACTTATGAAGGAGTGGAAGATCTCTTGTTGAAAGACCAGTTTTACCTGACATGCAGTACTGAACTTCGTATGTTTATAAAGGAGAAAGGCAAGATGAGTTTGAAGGACATGTTAGTTTGTGCGGAATCACACATTGAAGCACATGGTTATAAATACAGCGAGCAGTCTGCAAAACCAGATGTGAAATTCCATGGCGACAGGTTGAACAGTAGACCGTTTGAACACAGACCCAAGGAACAGTCTGGGTACAATCTAAACAGGAGTAGAAGCGATGTGAAGATAAATCAGGGTACACATCAAAACCGAGGGTTCAGCAGGGAAAGAGAAATTGCAACTGGACATAAGATTACTTGTTTTTTCTGGGGAGAACAAAACCATAAGGCATATCAATGCCCAAAGAAGAACAGAGGTACATTTAAACACACTGCAGCAGCAGTACAAATATTTGAAAGTCGAGCACACTTGGTTAAGCCAGAAAGTGAAATACAGAGAGTGGTTGAAGTTACACGAGGAGAACAACAGATGAAACAAGGTGAACATAGTAAAATACCACCAATGTACATGGCAGCCAGTGCAATGGTGATAAAAGACAATGATGGATGTATTAGTCTTGAAGACAAGAGTGAATACCAAGTAACAGTTAATGGAAACTTAGTGGGATGCTTATACGACACAGGCGCAAGTTGCTGTATCGTAAAACGTTCTTTGATAAATGAAGAAGCATTGACTGGTGAAGAAACACATTGTGTTTTAGTTGACGGAAGTTTAAGATGTTTCCCATTGGCTAAGGTGTATATAGAGAGTGAACACTTTAATGGTGAAGTACAAGCGATGGTGATGGAACAGCCGATAAAACCAGTAATAATTGGGAAAATCAAAGGATTGAAGTACATGGTAAAAGATGAGAGAAGAGAGAATGTGACAAATCAAGAGCCAAAAGAAATAATTGAGAATTGTACTGAAGTGGAAAACAAGGGAATATTGATTAGAAAAACAGGACATGAAGAAAGACCTATTGGTGCAAAGAAAACAGTGAGATTTTCTGACAATGTGATAAGGAATCAAGAAGAAAAATTAATGACAGTAGCAGTTGTGGAAACAAGAGCAGAAGCTAAAAAGGTAGCAAAATACAAACCGTTGAAAGTTGCGGAGATGCCGAACTTGAATGTGTCAGTAAAAGAGATACAGGAGTTGCAGAGTCAAGATGAAACTATGACGAAACAAATGGAAAGAGCAATTGAATGGGATGATAACAAAGACAACATAGAAGATAATCCATATGTGATAAAGAAGGGATTGTTGTATAAAAGATACAAAGAAGCACAGAAAGATGAGGTGAAATGGCAACTAATGGTACCTAAACCATTGAGGGATAAAGTGTTAACCGTAGCACACAATTCATTGTTATCAGCTCACCTAGGAATGAGGAAAACACATGATAAGATCCTAAATGAATTCTATTGGCCTGGAATAGGACAAGATATACGGAGATATGTGTTGAGTTGTGACATTTGTCAAAAGTCAGTGGACAAGAAGGTGAACCACAAGGCGCCTATGGGTCATCTACCTGTATTAGATGTACCATTCAAACACATATGCATAGACATAATCGGAGAAGTTAACCCTATGTCTGCAAGGGGTTACCGATATATATTGACCATCATAGATTTGAGTACTAGGTATCCGGAAGCTATTCCATTGAAAGGAATTAGTACTGAGGAAGTTGCAGAAGCTTTGTCCGGATTTTATTGTCGTATGGGAGTGCCTCAGAAGATCCATACTGATCGTGGAAGCCAGTTCACTTCTGAACTCATGGCTGAAGTGAATAAGATGCTATTGATAAAACACACCATGACGAGTCCATATCATGCAATGGGCAATGGATGTGTGGAAAGACTTAACGGAACCATCAAAGCGACGTTGAGGAAGTTGATTGGTGAACAAGCGAAAGAATGGGACCGCTATATAGCTCCATTACTGTTTGCGTTGAGAGACACAGTACATGAGAGTCACGGTTTCACACCATTCGAACTAATATTCGGTAGGTCGTGCAGAGGACCAGTGCAAATATTAAAGGAGTTATGGACCAATGAGACAGTGGAAGAAGAAGTGAAAGACGTGTATACGTATATGCAGGATTTAAGAGAAAGGATTGAGGAGACTTGTGATATGGCACAGAAGGCGATACACAAAGCGAACGCTAAAAACAAGAAGTATTATGACAGGAAAGCGAGATACCGGAAGTTGGAAATAGGTGATAAGGTGTTGTTACTATTGCCTAGTTGTAAGAACAAGATGTTAGTGAAGTGGCAAGGGCCATATGTTGTGAGAGAGAAGATTGGAGACTATGACTACAGAGTTGAAATCGAGAAAGGAAAGATAAAGACATATCACATTAATATATTGAAGAAATATCATGAAAGAGAAGATGCCGAGACTGTAGCATACATTTCAGCAGTGGTATATGACGGAAAAGTAGGAGAAGATGAAGAAGAAGAGATATTGGATTTGTATGTGAGTGAACAAACAGAGACCTATGAAGATGTAGATATAAATCCTAATTTGGATGAAGAACAAAAAGGAGAATTGAGGAAACTACTGAAGAAATACGAAGATATTTTCACAGACAAGCCTGGGAGAACAGACTTAGTGAAGCATGAAATACATTTGACGAGTGAAGAGCCAGTAAGACAAAGAGCGTATCCAACACCATACCATTTGCAAAAAGAAATAGATAAGGAGATTCAGACGATGTTGGACAATAAGGTGATAGAAAGATCAGAGGCAGCTTATGCAGCACCGCTGGTGGTTGTCAAGAAATCAGACGGAAGTAATAGACTGTGTTGCAATTACAAACAGCTAAACAAATTGACAATATTTGATCCTGAGCCTATGATGACAAACGAAGATATTTTTAATAAGTTGAGTGGGAGTAGAATCTACAGCAAGTTCGATTTCTGCAAGGGTTATTGGCAGATCCCTATGAGTCCAGAATCGAAAGACTACACTACATTTGTATGTGCCAATGGAATATACAAATTCAATGTTATGCCATTCGGATTGATTAATAGTGCGTCAAGTTACAACCGATTAATTAGGAAGATTCTTCACGGAACAGAAAATCTTGAAAGTTATGTCGACGATATACTAGCGCATAATAAAGGATGGAGAGAACACCTGAAGACATTGGAAATATTTTTCGAAAGAGTCAGACAAGCGAATTTGACATTGAAGCCAAAGAAATGTTCAATAGGATATGAAAAGATTGACTTTTTGGGACATACATTGAACAAAGATGACATAAGTCCAAAGGAGAAATCGGTAGATAAAATAGTAGACATGCCACGTCCAAAGACAAAGAAACAAGTCAGGAGTTTTCTTGGAGCGATAAATTATTATCGTAAATTTATACCACACTGTGCAGAGATCATGGCACCGTTGAGTGATCTGACAAAGAAGATGGCACCTGGAGTAGTTGAATGGAACGAAGAACTGGAAGCTAGTTTTACGATGTTGAAGAGTGAATTGGCAAAGGAACCAATTCTGAAACTACCAAACCTTGAGAAAGAGTTTATTCTTCAGACGGATGCAAGTGGAAACGGAGTAGGATGTGTAATAATGCAGCAGTACGAGGGGATCAATCATCCCATAGCGTATGCCAGCAGGAAACTAGTGGAACGTGAGAGAAGGTACTCAGTAGAGGAAAGGGAATGCTTATCGATCATGTGGGGAGTTAGTAGGTTCGATCGATACCTATGTGGAAAGAAATTCATAATCGAGACAGATCATTGCGGATTGCAATACATGAGAGAGAATAGGATGAAAAATGCAAGGGTGATGAGATGGAGTTTGGCCCTCCAAAATTATTCCTTTAGCATAAGATACATCAAGGGGTCCAACAATGTTATGGCCGACTACCTGAGTAGAGGATTAGAGTAGAGTAGGTTGCAATAAGGTAAATGTATAGTTATAAATAAGTAAGTGAAGTATAGTAGTTCTGTATGATATCTAAAGTAAGTTAAAGAAGTTTATTAGGTTAGTTTGTCAAGTAGGTGAGTTTGATAAAGCCTGTAAACAGACTTTTGAAGGAGGGGCATTTGTAGCGGTTGAATGCTTCTTGCCAAACAAAACCTATTAAACAATGCTATGTATAATGATTAATGTAGGTAAGAATTAAGTTAGATAATTGGTGGCGTATTTAGAAATATATTTAATCATAATTTGTGGCTTAATATAACAATTATTAATAATAACGAAATCAACATGCGCTACAACAATTGACTCAACATTACGGAGCGGCGGAAAGCAGCGTTAACGAAAGCAGACGGTAAACATTTTGCCAAACGATACCCAGTCATCGAAGGAGCTGAGCAAGGAGGGTTGGAAAGATATTTCGAGCGATGGCGTCCGTCGGCAATTGCGGAGCCATTCGTTGGTAATTCGAATATCTGGAACTTGATTTATGGGTGTGGAAAGCGACACGTTGTCGACTTGTCCCACTATCGAACTTTGAGACGTTTGAAGCGAAGTTCCGAGGCGAAGCGAGTGAACTGTGCGAAGCAGTGTGACTCTTGGCGACGATTTGCGAATCGGTCGAACGTTGAAGTTGGGATCGAACTCTGAAGCGATCCGTGGTGAAACATTTGCAGCAAGACGAGGAGGAAGAATCGGTTGAGCGACGGGCGAATTCCTATGCTCGACGAAATCCGAGGAAGAAGGAGAAACACGCTGGGTTACTGTTTCAAGCTACAGTACCCATCGAACAAGCAACTACCGAGAAATCTGGACTGACGGCAAGTAAGAAGATCGCGACCTTCTTCAACTTTCCCTTCAATCCATTCCCTGCGGAAGTTGAAAAGCATTTCTACATCCACCAGAAGGACGATGTGGAAAGATAAGAAATACACATAATATTATTATAATTAATACGCCACAAATAGGTAGATAAGATTCTTTTCTTTGAATTGCATTTATTGACTGAAATGTTATTTTAAATTATATCTTTATATTAATCACAGTCTCATTTGTTCTAGGTCGTAGGTTGCTATTATACCATTATTCACCCAACAGCCTCTGAGCATAAAGTTCACCTTCAATATTCTAGACTTAATAAATCCTGAATATAGGGGGTAGTGACAAGAGTGGGGGCCCGTCCGGGATATTTTAGACAGTTAAAAATGTCATTTGAGAATTGTTATAGTGGCAAACTTTGAACAATTGTTGCTAGTGATTATTAGAGAGACAATTTGAACTGATTGGCATCTGAGTTGAAGTAGTAGATTGCTTATTGAAAAGTGCACAATAGGTTGTGTGAACTTTTAGATATTAGCTTTTGTGGAACTGAATTTCTCTTTGTAGAATTGAACAATTTCTATCTGTTAGAAATTTATATAGTGCACGTTGTAGCCTATATTTGTAACAAGTGGAAAAATCATAAGTAAGACAGTAAGCATGTCTGTTACTGATTTCGAAGCCTGGTTGGAAATTGCCAAACAGATGAACATGGAGGGAGATGAGATGAGAGCCTTCATAAAAGAGAGACAGGCGGAACTAAGGCAAGAGAGAGTAATTGAGAGGGAGATTGCTAAAGAGGCGAAGCTAGCTGAAGCTGAATTAAAGAAAATTGAGATAGAAGCAGCAGCAGAAACGAGAAAAGCTGAAGCAGCAGCAGAAGTCAAGAGACTTGAGATAGAAGCAAGAAAAGCAGAGATGGAAGCTGAAGCAGCAGCAGAAACGAGAAAAGCTGAAGCAGAGGCTGCAATGCAAGCAAAGAAGGCTGAAGTGGAATTGGAAACAATCAGGAGTGCTGAATCAGAAGCCAGATTAAATCGGGAAGCAGCTGAAAATGAAGCGAGGGGACAGCGTGAACACCAGTTAGAAATAAAGAGACTTGAAGCACAAGTGAGAATGCGTGAAATTGATTCAAGAGGGGAGCAGAACCGAGAGCACGATAATGACTACATGAGGATCGGTGATGGTCAACAACAGGGAGACCACCGAGAAAGCAACAAAGGAATTAGAAATATCAAATTTCCTATATTCAACGAATCAAAGGATTGTTTAGATGCCTACTTGTTGAGATTCGAGCGAACATGTGTGGCGTATGAAATCAGAAAAGAAGTTTGGTCGTTAACGTTAGCGAGACATTTGGAAGGCAGAGCACTAGAAGTATACCAAAGGTTGTCTGCAGATGAGGTGCAAGATTACGAGTGTTTGAAGACTCAGCTTTTGAAGAGATTTCAACTGACGGAAGGTGGTTACAGAAACAAGTTCAAAACCAGTAAAATGGAATCAGGAGAGACACCTTCTAGTTTTGTGCATAGGTTGAGAAGGTACATGCAACAGTGGTTAGCACAAGCGGGATTTGAGAGAACTTATGAAGGAGTGAAAGATCTCTTGTTGAAAGACCAGTTTTACATGACATGCAGTACTGAACTTCGTATGTTTATAAAGGAGAAAGGCAAGATGAGTTTGAAGGACATGTTAGTTTGTGCGGAATCACACATTGAAGCACATGGTTATAAATACAGCGAGCAGTCTGCAAAACCAGATGTGAAATTCCATGGCGACAGGTTGAACAGTAGACCGTTTGAACACAGACCCAAGGAACAGTCTGGGTACAATCTAAACAGGAGTAGAAGCGATGTGAAGATAAATCAGGGTACACATCAAAACCGAGGGTTCAGCAGGGAAAGAGAAATTGCAACTGGACATAAGATTACTTGTTTTTTCTGGGGAGAACAAAACCATAAGGCATATCAATGCCCAAAGAAGAACAGAGGTACATTTAAACACACTGCAGCAGCAGTACAAATATTTGAAAGTCGAGCACACTTGGTTAAGCCAGAAAGTGAAATACAGAGAGTGGTTGAAGTTACACGAGGAGAACAACAGATGAAACAAGGTGAACATAGTAAAATACCACCAATGTACATGGCAGCCAGTGCAATGGTGATAAAAGACAATGATGGATGTATTAGTCTTGAAGACAAGAGTGAATACCAAGTAACAGTTAATGGAAACTTAGTGGGATGCTTATACGACACAGGCGCAAGTTGCTGTATCGTAAAACGTTCTTTGATAAATGAAGAAGCATTGACTGGTGAAGAAACACATTGTGTTTTAGTTGACGGAAGTTTAAGATGTTTCCCATTGGCTAAGGTGTATATAGAGAGTGAACACTTTAATGGTGAAGTACAAGCGATGGTGATGGAACAGCCGATAAAACCAGTAATAATTGGGAAAATCAAAGGATTGAAGTACATGGTAAAAGATGAGAGAAGAGAGAATGTGACAAATCAAGAGCCAAAAGAAATAATTGAGAATTGTACTGAAGTGGAAAACAAGGGAATATTGATTAGAAAAACAGGACATGAAGAAAGACCTATTGGTGCAAAGAAAACAGTGAGATTTTCTGACAATGTGATAAGGAATCAAGAAGAAAAATTAATGACAGTAGCAGTTGTGGAAACAAGAGCAGAAGCTAAAAAGGTAGCAAAATACAAACCGTTGAAAGTTGCGGAGATGCCGAACTTGAATGTGTCAGTAAAAGAGATACAGGAGTTGCAGAGTCAAGATGAAACTATGACGAAACAAATGGAAAGAGCAATTGAATGGGATGATAACAAAGACAACATAGAAGATAATCCATATGTGATAAAGAAGGGATTGTTGTATAAAAGATACAAAGAAGCACAGAAAGATGAGGTGAAATGGCAACTAATGGTACCTAAACCATTGAGGGATAAAGTGTTAACCGTAGCACACAATTCATTGTTATCAGCTCACCTAGGAATGAGGAAAACACATGATAAGATCCTAAATGAATTCTATTGGCCTGGAATAGGACAAGATATACGGAGATATGTGTTGAGTTGTGACATTTGTCAAAAGTCAGTGGACAAGAAGGTGAACCACAAGGCGCCTATGGGTCATCTACCTGTATTAGATGTACCATTCAAACACATATGCATAGACATAATCGGAGAAGTTAACCCTATGTCTGCAAGGGGTTACCGATATATATTGACCATCATAGATTTGAGTACTAGGTATCCGGAAGCTATTCCATTGAAAGGAATTAGTACTGAGGAAGTTGCAGAAGCTTTGTTCGGATTTTATTGTCGTATGGGAGTGCCTCAGAAGATCCATACTGATCGTGGAAGCCAGTTCACTTCTGAACTCATGGCTGAAGTGAATAAGATGCTATTGATAAAACACACCATGACGAGTCCATATCATGCAATGGGCAATGGATGTGTGGAAAGACTTAACGGAACCATCAAAGCGACGTTGAGGAAGTTGATTGGTGAACAAGCGAAAGAATGGGACCGCTATATAGCTCCATTACTGTTTGCGTTGAGAGACACAGTACATGAGAGTCACGGTTTCACACCATTCGAACTAATATTCGGTAGGTCGTGCAGAGGACCAGTGCAAATATTAAAGGAGTTATGGACCAATGAGACAGTGGAAGAAGAAGTGAAAGACGTGTATACGTATATGCAGGATTTAAGAGAAAGGATTGAGGAGACTTGTGATATGGCACAGAAGGCGATACACAAAGCGAACGCTAAAAACAAGAAGTATTATGACAGGAAAGCGAGATACCGGAAGTTGGAAATAGGTGATAAGGTGTTGTTACTATTGCCTAGTTGTAAGAACAAGATGTTAGTGAAGTGGCAAGGGCCATATGTTGTGAGAGAGAAGATTGGAGACTATGACTACAGAGTTGAAATCGAGAAAGGAAAGATAAAGACATATCACATTAATATATTGAAGAAATATCATGAAAGAGAAGATGCCGAGACTGTAGCATACATTTCAGCAGTGGTATATGACGGAAAAGTAGGAGAAGATGAAGAAGAAGAGATATTGGATTTGTATGTGAGTGAACAAACAGAGACCTATGAAGATGTAGATATAAATCCTAATTTGGATGAAGAACAAAAAGGAGAATTGAGGAAACTACTGAAGAAATACGAAGATATTTTCACAGACAAGCCTGGGAGAACAGACTTAGTGAAGCATGAAATACATTTGACGAGTGAAGAGCCAGTAAGACAAAGAGCGTATCCAACACCATACCATTTGCAAAAAGAAATAGATAAGGAGATTCAGACGATGTTGGACAATAAGGTGATAGAAAGATCAGAGGCAGCTTATGCAGCACCGCTGGTGGTTGTCAAGAAATCAGACGGAAGTAATAGACTGTGTTGCAATTACAAACAGCTAAACAAATTGACAATATTTGATCCTGAGCCTATGATGACAAACGAAGATATTTTTAATAAGTTGAGTGGGAGTAGAATCTACAGCAAGTTCGATTTCTGCAAGGGTTATTGGCAGATCCCTATGAGTCCAGAATCGAAAGACTACACTACATTTGTATGTGCCAATGGAATATACAAATTCAATGTTATGCCATTCGGATTGATTAATAGTGCGTCAAGTTACAACCGATTAATTAGGAAGATTCTTCACGGAACAGAAAATCTTGAAAGTTATGTCGACGATATACTAGCGCATAATAAAGGATGGAGAGAACACCTGAAGACATTGGAAATATTTTTCGAAAGAGTCAGACAAGCGAATTTGACATTGAAGCCAAAGAAATGTTCAATAGGATATGAAAAGATTGACTTTTTGGGACATACATTGAACAAAGATGACATAAGTCCAAAGGAGAAATCGGTAGATAAAATAGTAGACATGCCACGTCCAAAGACAAAGAAACAAGTCAGGAGTTTTCTTGGAGCGATAAATTATTATCGTAAATTTATACCACACTGTGCAGAGATCATGGCACCGTTGAGTGATCTGACAAAGAAGATGGCACCTGGAGTAGTTGAATGGAACGAAGAACTGGAAGCTAGTTTTACGATGTTGAAGAGTGAATTGGCAAAGGAACCAATTCTGAAACTACCAAACCTTGAGAAAGAGTTTATTCTTCAGACGGATGCAAGTGGAAACGGAGTAGGATGTGTAATAATGCAGCAGTACGAGGGGATCAATCATCCCATAGCGTATGCCAGCAGGAAACTAGTGGAACGTGAGAGAAGGTACTCAGTAGAGGAAAGGGAATGCTTATCGATCATGTGGGGAGTTAGTAGGTTCGATCGATACCTATGTGGAAAGAAATTCATAATCGAGACAGATCATTGCGGATTGCAATACATGAGAGAGAATAGGATGAAAAATGCAAGGGTGATGAGATGGAGTTTGGCCCTCCAAAATTATTCCTTTAGCATAAGATACATCAAGGGGTCCAACAATGTTATGGCCGACTACCTGAGTAGAGGATTAGAGTAGAGTAGGTTGCAATAAGGTAAATGTATAGTTATAAATAAGTAAGTGAAGTATAGTAGTTCTGTATGATATCTAAAGTAAGTTAAAGAAGTTTATTAGGTTAGTTTGTCAAGTAGGTGAGTTTGATAAAGCCTGTAAACAGACTTTTGAAGGAGGGGCATTTGTAGCGGTTGAATGCTTCTTGCCAAACAAAACCTATTAAACAATGCTATGTATAATGATTAATGTAGGTAAGAATTAAGTTAGATAATTGGTGGCGTATTTAGAAATATATTTAATCATAATTTGTGGCTTAATATAACAATTATTAATAATAACGAAATCAACATGCGCTACAACAATTGACTCAACATTACGGAGCGGCGGAAAGCAGCGTTAACGAAAGCAGACGGTAAACATTTTGCCAAACGATACCCAGTCATCGAAGGAGCTGAGCAAGGAGGGTTGGAAAGATATTTCGAGCGATGGCGTCCGTCGGCAATTGCGGAGCCATTCGTTGGTAATTCGAATATCTGGAACTTGATTTATGGGTGTGGAAAGCGACACGTTGTCGACTTGTCCCACTATCGAACTTTGAGACGTTTGAAGCGAAGTTCCGAGGCGAAGCGAGTGAACTGTGCGAAGCAGTGTGACTCTTGGCGACGATTTGCGAATCGGTCGAACGTTGAAGTTGGGATCGAACTCTGAAGCGATCCGTGGTGAAACATTTGCAGCAAGACGAGGAGGAAGAATCGGTTGAGCGACGGGCGAATTCCTATGCTCGACGAAATCCGAGGAAGAAGGAGAAACACGCTGGGTTACTGTTTCAAGCTACAGTACCCATCGAACAAGCAACTACCGAGAAATCTGGACTGACGGCAAGTAAGAAGATCGCGACCTTCTTCAACTTTCCCTTCAATCCATTCCCTGCGGAAGTTGAAAAGCATTTCTACATCCACCAGAAGGACGATGTGGAAAGATAAGAAATACACATAATATTATTATAATTAATACGCCACAAATAGGTAGATAAGATTCTTTTCTTTGAATTGCATTTATTGACTGAAATGTTATTTTAAATTATATCTTTATATTAATCACAGTCTCATTTGTTCTAGGTCGTAGGTTGCTATTATACCATTATTCACCCAACAGCCTCTGAGCATAAAGTTCACCTTCAATATTCTAGACTTAATAAATCCTGAATATAGGGGGTAGTGACAAGAGTGGGGGCCCGTCCGGGATATTTTAGACAGTTAAAAATGTCATTTGAGAATTGTTATAGTGGCAAACTTTGAACAATTGTTGCTAGTGATTATTAGAGAGACAATTTGAACTGATTGGCATCTGAGTTGAAGTAGTAGATTGCTTATTGAAAAGTGCACAATAGGTTGTGTGAACTTTTAGATATTAGCTTTTGTGGAACTGAATTTCTCTTTGTAGAATTGAACAATTTCTATCTGTTAGAAATTTATATAGTGCACGTTGTAGCCTATATTTGTAACAAGTGGAAAAATCATAAGTAAGACAGTAAGCATGTCTGTTACTGATTTCGAAGCCTGGTTGGAAATTGCCAAACAGATGAACATGGAGGGAGATGAGATGAGAGCCTTCATAAAAGAGAGACAGGCGGAACTAAGGCAAGAGAGAGTAATTGAGAGGGAGATTGCTAAAGAGGCGAAGCTAGCTGAAGCTGAATTAAAGAAAATTGAGATAGAAGCAGCAGCAGAAACGAGAAAAGCTGAAGCAGCAGCAGAAGTCAAGAGACTTGAGATAGAAGCAAGAAAAGCAGAGATGGAAGCTGAAGCAGCAGCAGAAACGAGAAAAGCTGAAGCAGAGGCTGCAATGCAAGCAAAGAAGGCTGAAGTGGAATTGGAAACAATCAGGAGTGCTGAATCAGAAGCCAGATTAAATCGGGAAGCAGCTGAAAATGAAGCGAGGGGACAGCGTGAACACCAGTTAGAAATAAAGAGACTTGAAGCACAAGTGAGAATGCGTGAAATTGATTCAAGAGGGGAGCAGAACCGAGAGCACGATAATGACTACATGAGGATCGGTGATGGTCAACAACAGGGAGACCACCGAGAAAGCAACAAAGGAATTAGAAATATCAAATTTCCTATATTCAACGAATCAAAGGATTGTTTAGATGCCTACTTGTTGAGATTCGAGCGAACATGTGTGGCGTATGAAATCAGAAAAGAAGTTTGGTCGTTAACGTTAGCGAGACATTTGGAAGGCAGAGCACTAGAAGTATACCAAAGGTTGTCTGCAGATGAGGTGCAAGATTACGAGTGTTTGAAGACTCAGCTTTTGAAGAGATTTCAACTGACGGAAGGTGGTTACAGAAACAAGTTCAAAACCAGTAAAATGGAATCAGGAGAGACACCTTCTAGTTTTGTGCATAGATTGAGAAGGTACATGCAACAGTGGTTAGCACAAGCGGGATTTGAGAGAACTTATGAAGGAGTGGAAGATCTCTTGTTGAAAGACCAGTTTTACCTGACATGCAGTACTGAACTTCGTATGTTTATAAAGGAGAAAGGCAAGATGAGTTTGAAGGACATGTTAGTTTGTGCGGAATCACACATTGAAGCACATGGTTATAAATACAGCGAGCAGTCTGCAAAACCAGATGTGAAATTCCATGGCGACAGGTTGAACAGTAGACCGTTTGAACACAGACCCAAGGAACAGTCTGGGTACAATCTAAACAGGAGTAGAAGCGATGTGAAGATAAATCAGGGTACACATCAAAACCGAGGGTTCAGCAGGGAAAGAGAAATTGCAACTGGACATAAGATTACTTGTTTTTTCTGGGGAGAACAAAACCATAAGGCATATCAATGCCCAAAGAAGAACAGAGGTACATTTAAACACACTGCAGCAGCAGTACAAATATTTGAAAGTCGAGCACACTTGGTTAAGCCAGAAAGTGAAATACAGAGAGTGGTTGAAGTTACACGAGGAGAACAACAGATGAAACAAGGTGAACATAGTAAAATACCACCAATGTACATGGCAGCCAGTGCAATGGTGATAAAAGACAATGATGGATGTATTAGTCTTGAAGACAAGAGTGAATACCAAGTAACAGTTAATGGAAACTTAGTGGGATGCTTATACGACACAGGCGCAAGTTGCTGTATCGTAAAACGTTCTTTGATAAATGAAGAAGCATTGACTGGTGAAGAAACACATTGTGTTTTAGTTGACGGAAGTTTAAGATGTTTCCCATTGGCTAAGGTGTATATAGAGAGTGAACACTTTAATGGTGAAGTACAAGCGATGGTGATGGAACAGCCGATAAAACCAGTAATAATTGGGAAAATCAAAGGATTGAAGTACATGGTAAAAGATGAGAGAAGAGAGAATGTGACAAATCAAGAGCCAAAAGAAATAATTGAGAATTGTACTGAAGTGGAAAACAAGGGAATATTGATTAGAAAAACAGGACATGAAGAAAGACCTATTGGTGCAAAGAAAACAGTGAGATTTTCTGACAATGTGATAAGGAATCAAGAAGAAAAATTAATGACAGTAGCAGTTGTGGAAACAAGAGCAGAAGCTAAAAAGGTAGCAAAATACAAACCGTTGAAAGTTGCGGAGATGCCGAACTTGAATGTGTCAGTAAAAGAGATACAGGAGTTGCAGAGTCAAGATGAAACTATGACGAAACAAATGGAAAGAGCAATTGAATGGGATGATAACAAAGACAACATAGAAGATAATCCATATGTGATAAAGAAGGGATTGTTGTATAAAAGATACAAAGAAGCACAGAAAGATGAGGTGAAATGGCAACTAATGGTACCTAAACCATTGAGGGATAAAGTGTTAACCGTAGCACACAATTCATTGTTATCAGCTCACCTAGGAATGAGGAAAACACATGATAAGATCCTAAATGAATTCTATTGGCCTGGAATAGGACAAGATATACGGAGATATGTGTTGAGTTGTGACATTTGTCAAAAGTCAGTGGACAAGAAGGTGAACCACAAGGCGCCTATGGGTCATCTACCTGTATTAGATGTACCATTCAAACACATATGCATAGACATAATCGGAGAAGTTAACCCTATGTCTGCAAGGGGTTACCGATATATATTGACCATCATAGATTTGAGTACTAGGTATCCGGAAGCTATTCCATTGAAAGGAATTAGTACTGAGGAAGTTGCAGAAGCTTTGTCCGGATTTTATTGTCGTATGGGAGTGCCTCAGAAGATCCATACTGATCGTGGAAGCCAGTTCACTTCTGAACTCATGGCTGAAGTGAATAAGATGCTATTGATAAAACACACCATGACGAGTCCATATCATGCAATGGGCAATGGATGTGTGGAAAGACTTAACGGAACCATCAAAGCGACGTTGAGGAAGTTGATTGGTGAACAAGCGAAAGAATGGGACCGCTATATAGCTCCATTACTGTTTGCGTTGAGAGACACAGTACATGAGAGTCACGGTTTCACACCATTCGAACTAATATTCGGTAGGTCGTGCAGAGGACCAGTGCAAATATTAAAGGAGTTATGGACCAATGAGACAGTGGAAGAAGAAGTGAAAGACGTGTATACGTATATGCAGGATTTAAGAGAAAGGATTGAGGAGACTTGTGATATGGCACAGAAGGCGATACACAAAGCGAACGCTAAAAACAAGAAGTATTATGACAGGAAAGCGAGATACCGGAAGTTGGAAATAGGTGATAAGGTGTTGTTACTATTGCCTAGTTGTAAGAACAAGATGTTAGTGAAGTGGCAAGGGCCATATGTTGTGAGAGAGAAGATTGGAGACTATGACTACAGAGTTGAAATCGAGAAAGGAAAGATAAAGACATATCACATTAATATATTGAAGAAATATCATGAAAGAGAAGATGCCGAGACTGTAGCATACATTTCAGCAGTGGTATATGACGGAAAAGTAGGAGAAGATGAAGAAGAAGAGATATTGGATTTGTATGTGAGTGAACAAACAGAGACCTATGAAGATGTAGATATAAATCCTAATTTGGATGAAGAACAAAAAGGAGAATTGAGGAAACTACTGAAGAAATACGAAGATATTTTCACAGACAAGCCTGGGAGAACAGACTTAGTGAAGCATGAAATACATTTGACGAGTGAAGAGCCAGTAAGACAAAGAGCGTATCCAACACCATACCATTTGCAAAAAGAAATAGATAAGGAGATTCAGACGATGTTGGACAATAAGGTGATAGAAAGATCAGAGGCAGCTTATGCAGCACCGCTGGTGGTTGTCAAGAAATCAGACGGAAGTAATAGACTGTGTTGCAATTACAAACAGCTAAACAAATTGACAATATTTGATCCTGAGCCTATGATGACAAACGAAGATATTTTTAATAAGTTGAGTGGGAGTAGAATCTACAGCAAGTTCGATTTCTGCAAGGGTTATTGGCAGATCCCTATGAGTCCAGAATCGAAAGACTACACTACATTTGTATGTGCCAATGGAATATACAAATTCAATGTTATGCCATTCGGATTGATTAATAGTGCGTCAAGTTACAACCGATTAATTAGGAAGATTCTTCACGGAACAGAAAATCTTGAAAGTTATGTCGACGATATACTAGCGCATAATAAAGGATGGAGAGAACACCTGAAGACATTGGAAATATTTTTCGAAAGAGTCAGACAAGCGAATTTGACATTGAAGCCAAAGAAATGTTCAATAGGATATGAAAAGATTGACTTTTTGGGACATACATTGAACAAAGATGACATAAGTCCAAAGGAGAAATCGGTAGATAAAATAGTAGACATGCCACGTCCAAAGACAAAGAAACAAGTCAGGAGTTTTCTTGGAGCGATAAATTATTATCGTAAATTTATACCACACTGTGCAGAGATCATGGCACCGTTGAGTGATCTGACAAAGAAGATGGCACCTGGAGTAGTTGAATGGAACGAAGAACTGGAAGCTAGTTTTACGATGTTGAAGAGTGAATTGGCAAAGGAACCAATTCTGAAACTACCAAACCTTGAGAAAGAGTTTATTCTTCAGACGGATGCAAGTGGAAACGGAGTAGGATGTGTAATAATGCAGCAGTACGAGGGGATCAATCATCCCATAGCGTATGCCAGCAGGAAACTAGTGGAACGTGAGAGAAGGTACTCAGTAGAGGAAAGGGAATGCTTATCGATCATGTGGGGAGTTAGTAGGTTCGATCGATACCTATGTGGAAAGAAATTCATAATCGAGACAGATCATTGCGGATTGCAATACATGAGAGAGAATAGGATGAAAAATGCAAGGGTGATGAGATGGAGTTTGGCCCTCCAAAATTATTCCTTTAGCATAAGATACATCAAGGGGTCCAACAATGTTATGGCCGACTACCTGAGTAGAGGATTAGAGTAGAGTAGGTTGCAATAAGGTAAATGTATAGTTATAAATAAGTAAGTGAAGTATAGTAGTTCTGTATGATATCTAAAGTAAGTTAAAGAAGTTTATTAGGTTAGTTTGTCAAGTAGGTGAGTTTGATAAAGCCTGTAAACAGACTTTTGAAGGAGGGGCATTTGTAGCGGTTGAATGCTTCTTGCCAAACAAAACCTATTAAACAATGCTATGTATAATGATTAATGTAGGTAAGAATTAAGTTAGATAATTGGTGGCGTATTTAGAAATATATTTAATCATAATTTGTGGCTTAATATAACAATTATTAATAATAACGAAATCAACATGCGCTACAACAATTGACTCAACATTACGGAGCGGCGGAAAGCAGCGTTAACGAAAGCAGACGGTAAACATTTTGCCAAACGATACCCAGTCATCGAAGGAGCTGAGCAAGGAGGGTTGGAAAGATATTTCGAGCGATGGCGTCCGTCGGCAATTGCGGAGCCATTCGTTGGTAATTCGAATATCTGGAACTTGATTTATGGGTGTGGAAAGCGACACGTTGTCGACTTGTCCCACTATCGAACTTTGAGACGTTTGAAGCGAAGTTCCGAGGCGAAGCGAGTGAACTGTGCGAAGCAGTGTGACTCTTGGCGACGATTTGCGAATCGGTCGAACGTTGAAGTTGGGATCGAACTCTGAAGCGATCCGTGGTGAAACATTTGCAGCAAGACGAGGAGGAAGAATCGGTTGAGCGACGGGCGAATTCCTATGCTCGACGAAATCCGAGGAAGAAGGAGAAACACGCTGGGTTACTGTTTCAAGCTACAGTACCCATCGAACAAGCAACTACCGAGAAATCTGGACTGACGGCAAGTAAGAAGATCGCGACCTTCTTCAACTTTCCCTTCAATCCATTCCCTGCGGAAGTTGAAAAGCATTTCTACATCCACCAGAAGGACGATGTGGAAAGATAAGAAATACACATAATATTATTATAATTAATACGCCACAAATAGGTAGATAAGATTCTTTTCTTTGAATTGCATTTATTGACTGAAATGTTATTTTAAATTATATCTTTATATTAATCACAGTCTCATTTGTTCTAGGTCGTAGGTTGCTATTATACCATTATTCACCCAACAGCCTCTGAGCATAAAGTTCACCTTCAATATTCTAGACTTAATAAATCCTGAATATAGGGGGTAGTGACAAGAGTGGGGGCCCGTCCGGGATATTTTAGACAGTTAAAAATGTCATTTGAGAATTGTTATAGTGGCAAACTTTGAACAATTGTTGCTAGTGATTATTAGAGAGACAATTTGAACTGATTGGCATCTGAGTTGAAGTAGTAGATTGCTTATTGAAAAGTGCACAATAGGTTGTGTGAACTTTTAGATATTAGCTTTTGTGGAACTGAATTTCTCTTTGTAGAATTGAACAATTTCTATCTGTTAGAAATTTATATAGTGCACGTTGTAGCCTATATTTGTAACAAGTGGAAAAATCATAAGTAAGACAGTAAGCATGTCTGTTACTGATTTCGAAGCCTGGTTGGAAATTGCCAAACAGATGAACATGGAGGGAGATGAGATGAGAGCCTTCATAAAAGAGAGACAGGCGGAACTAAGGCAAGAGAGAGTAATTGAGAGGGAGATTGCTAAAGAGGCGAAGCTAGCTGAAGCTGAATTAAAGAAAATTGAGATAGAAGCAGCAGCAGAAACGAGAAAAGCTGAAGCAGCAGCAGAAGTCAAGAGACTTGAGATAGAAGCAAGAAAAGCAGAGATGGAAGCTGAAGCAGCAGCAGAAACGAGAAAAGCTGAAGCAGAGGCTGCAATGCAAGCAAAGAAGGCTGAAGTGGAATTGGAAACAATCAGGAGTGCTGAATCAGAAGCCAGATTAAATCGGGAAGCAGCTGAAAATGAAGCGAGGGGACAGCGTGAACACCAGTTAGAAATAAAGAGACTTGAAGCACAAGTGAGAATGCGTGAAATTGATTCAAGAGGGGAGCAGAACCGAGAGCACGATAATGACTACATGAGGATCGGTGATGGTCAACAACAGGGAGACCACCGAGAAAGCAACAAAGGAATTAGAAATATCAAATTTCCTATATTCAACGAATCAAAGGATTGTTTAGATGCCTACTTGTTGAGATTCGAGCGAACATGTGTGGCGTATGAAATCAGAAAAGAAGTTTGGTCGTTAACGTTAGCGAGACATTTGGAAGGCAGAGCACTAGAAGTATACCAAAGGTTGTCTGCAGATGAGGTGCAAGATTACGAGTGTTTGAAGACTCAGCTTTTGAAGAGATTTCAACTGACGGAAGGTGGTTACAGAAACAAGTTCAAAACCAGTAAAATGGAATCAGGAGAGACACCTTCTAGTTTTGTGCATAGGTTGAGAAGGTACATGCAACAGTGGTTAGCACAAGCGGGATTTGAGAGAACTTATGAAGGAGTGGAAGATCTCTTGTTGAAAGACCAGTTTTACCTGACATGCAGTACTGAACTTCGTATGTTTATAAAGGAGAAAGGCAAGATGAGTTTGAAGGACATGTTAGTTTGTGCGGAATCACACATTGAAGCACATGGTTATAAATACAGCGAGCAGTCTGCAAAACCAGATGTGAAATTCCATGGCGACAGGTTGAACAGTAGACCGTTTGAACACAGACCCAAGGAACAGTCTGGGTACAATCTAAACAGGAGTAGAAGCGATGTGAAGATAAATCAGGGTACACATCAAAACCGAGGGTTCAGCAGGGAAAGAGAAATTGCAACTGGACATAAGATTACTTGTTTTTTCTGGGGAGAACAAAACCATAAGGCATATCAATGCCCAAAGAAGAACAGAGGTACATTTAAACACACTGCAGCAGCAGTACAAATATTTGAAAGTCGAGCACACTTGGTTAAGCCAGAAAGTGAAATACAGAGAGTGGTTGAAGTTACACGAGGAGAACAACAGATGAAACAAGGTGAACATAGTAAAATACCACCAATGTACATGGCAGCCAGTGCAATGGTGATAAAAGACAATGATGGATGTATTAGTCTTGAAGACAAGAGTGAATACCAAGTAACAGTTAATGGAAACTTAGTGGGATGCTTATACGACACAGGCGCAAGTTGCTGTATCGTAAAACGTTCTTTGATAAATGAAGAAGCATTGACTGGTGAAGAAACACATTGTGTTTTAGTTGACGGAAGTTTAAGATGTTTCCCATTGGCTAAGGTGTATATAGAGAGTGAACACTTTAATGGTGAAGTACAAGCGATGGTGATGGAACAGCCGATAAAACCAGTAATAATTGGGAAAATCAAAGGATTGAAGTACATGGTAAAAGATGAGAGAAGAGAGAATGTGACAAATCAAGAGCCAAAAGAAATAATTGAGAATTGTACTGAAGTGGAAAACAAGGGAATATTGATTAGAAAAACAGGACATGAAGAAAGACCTATTGGTGCAAAGAAAACAGTGAGATTTTCTGACAATGTGATAAGGAATCAAGAAGAAAAATTAATGACAGTAGCAGTTGTGGAAACAAGAGCAGAAGCTAAAAAGGTAGCAAAATACAAACCGTTGAAAGTTGCGGAGATGCCGAACTTGAATGTGTCAGTAAAAGAGATACAGGAGTTGCAGAGTCAAGATGAAACTATGACGAAACAAATGGAAAGAGCAATTGAATGGGATGATAACAAAGACAACATAGAAGATAATCCATATGTGATAAAGAAGGGATTGTTGTATAAAAGATACAAAGAAGCACAGAAAGATGAGGTGAAATGGCAACTAATGGTACCTAAACCATTGAGGGATAAAGTGTTAACCGTAGCAAACAATTCATTGTTATCAGCTCACCTAGGAATGAGGAAAACACATGATAAGATCCTAAATGAATTCTATTGGCCTGGAATAGGACAAGATATACGGAGATATGTGTTGAGTTGTGACATTTGTCAAAAGTCAGTGGACAAGAAGGTGAACCACAAGGCGCCTATGGGTCATCTACCTGTATTAGATGTACCATTCAAACACATATGCATAGACATAATCGGAGAAGTTAACCCTATGTCTGCAAGGGGTTACCGATATATATTGACCATCATAGATTTGAGTACTAGGTATCCGGAAGCTATTCCATTGAAAGGAATTAGTACTGAGGAAGTTGCAGAAGCTTTGTTCGGATTTTATTGTCGTATGGGAGTGCCTCAGAAGATCCATACTGATCGTGGAAGCCAGTTCACTTCTGAACTCATGGCTGAAGTGAATAAGATGCTATTGATAAAACACACCATGACGAGTCCATATCATGCAATGGGCAATGGATGTGTGGAAAGACTTAACGGAACCATCAAAGCGACGTTGAGGAAGTTGATTGGTGAACAAGCGAAAGAATGGGACCGCTATATAGCTCCATTACTGTTTGCGTTGAGAGACACAGTACATGAGAGTCACGGTTTCACACCATTCGAACTAATATTCGGTAGGTCGTGCAGAGGACCAGTGCAAATATTAAAGGAGTTATGGACCAATGAGACAGTGGAAGAAGAAGTGAAAGACGTGTATACGTATATGCAGGATTTAAGAGAAAGGATTGAGGAGACTTGTGATATGGCACAGAAGGCGATACACAAAGCGAACGCTAAAAACAAGAAGTATTATGACAGGAAAGCGAGATACCGGAAGTTGGAAATAGGTGATAAGGTGTTGTTACTATTGCCTAGTTGTAAGAACAAGATGTTAGTGAAGTGGCAAGGGCCATATGTTGTGAGAGAGAAGATTGGAGACTATGACTACAGAGTTGAAATCGAGAAAGGAAAGATAAAGACATATCACATTAATATATTGAAGAAATATCATGAAAGAGAAGATGCCGAGACTGTAGCATACATTTCAGCAGTGGTATATGACGGAAAAGTAGGAGAAGATGAAGAAGAAGAGATATTGGATTTGTATGTGAGTGAACAAACAGAGACCTATGAAGATGTAGATATAAATCCTAATTTGGATGAAGAACAAAAAGGAGAATTGAGGAAACTACTGAAGAAATACGAAGATATTTTCACAGACAAGCCTGGGAGAACAGACTTAGTGAAGCATGAAATACATTTGACGAGTGAAGAGCCAGTAAGACAAAGAGCGTATCCAACACCATACCATTTGCAAAAAGAAATAGATAAGGAGATTCAGACGATGTTGGACAATAAGGTGATAGAAAGATCAGAGGCAGCTTATGCAGCACCGCTGGTGGTTGTCAAGAAATCAGACGGAAGTAATAGACTGTGTTGCAATTACAAACAGCTAAACAAATTGACAATATTTGATCCTGAGCCTATGATGACAAACGAAGATATTTTTAATAAGTTGAGTGGGAGTAGAATCTACAGCAAGTTCGATTTCTGCAAGGGTTATTGGCAGATCCCTATGAGTCCAGAATCGAAAGACTACACTACATTTGTATGTGCCAATGGAATATACAAATTCAATGTTATGCCATTCGGATTGATTAATAGTGCGTCAAGTTACAACCGATTAATTAGGAAGATTCTTCACGGAACAGAAAATCTTGAAAGTTATGTCGACGATATACTAGCGCATAATAAAGGATGGAGAGAACACCTGAAGACATTGGAAATATTTTTCGAAAGAGTCAGACAAGCGAATTTGACATTGAAGCCAAAGAAATGTTCAATAGGATATGAAAAGATTGACTTTTTGGGACATACATTGAACAAAGATGACATAAGTCCAAAGGAGAAATCGGTAGATAAAATAGTAGACATGCCACGTCCAAAGACAAAGAAACAAGTCAGGAGTTTTCTTGGAGCGATAAATTATTATCGTAAATTTATACCACACTGTGCAGAGATCATGGCACCGTTGAGTGATCTGACAAAGAAGATGGCACCTGGAGTAGTTGAATGGAACGAAGAACTGGAAGCTAGTTTTACGATGTTGAAGAGTGAATTGGCAAAGGAACCAATTCTGAAACTACCAAACCTTGAGAAAGAGTTTATTCTTCAGACGGATGCAAGTGGAAACGGAGTAGGATGTGTAATAATGCAGCAGTACGAGGGGATCAATCATCCCATAGCGTATGCCAGCAGGAAACTAGTGGAACGTGAGAGAAGGTACTCAGTAGAGGAAAGGGAATGCTTATCGATCATGTGGGGAGTTAGTAGGTTCGATCGATACCTATGTGGAAAGAAATTCATAATCGAGACAGATCATTGCGGATTGCAATACATGAGAGAGAATAGGATGAAAAATGCAAGGGTGATGAGATGGAGTTTGGCCCTCCAAAATTATTCCTTTAGCATAAGATACATCAAGGGGTCCAACAATGTTATGGCCGACTACCTGAGTAGAGGATTAGAGTAGAGTAGGTTGCAATAAGGTAAATGTATAGTTATAAATAAGTAAGTGAAGTATAGTAGTTCTGTATGATATCTAAAGTAAGTTAAAGAAGTTTATTAGGTTAGTTTGTCAAGTAGGTGAGTTTGATAAAGCCTGTAAACAGACTTTTGAAGGAGGGGCATTTGTAGCGGTTGAATGCTTCTTGCCAAACAAAACCTATTAAACAATGCTATGTATAATGATTAATGTAGGTAAGAATTAAGTTAGATAATTGGTGGCGTATTTAGAAATATATTTAATCATAATTTGTGGCTTAATATAACAATTATTAATAATAACGAAATCAACATGCGCTACAACAATTGACTCAACATTACGGAGCGGCGGAAAGCAGCGTTAACGAAAGCAGACGGTAAACATTTTGCCAAACGATACCCAGTCATCGAAGGAGCTGAGCAAGGAGGGTTGGAAAGATATTTCGAGCGATGGCGTCCGTCGGCAATTGCGGAGCCATTCGTTGGTAATTCGAATATCTGGAACTTGATTTATGGGTGTGGAAAGCGACACGTTGTCGACTTGTCCCACTATCGAACTTTGAGACGTTTGAAGCGAAGTTCCGAGGCGAAGCGAGTGAACTGTGCGAAGCAGTGTGACTCTTGGCGACGATTTGCGAATCGGTCGAACGTTGAAGTTGGGATCGAACTCTGAAGCGATCCGTGGTGAAACATTTGCAGCAAGACGAGGAGGAAGAATCGGTTGAGCGACGGGCGAATTCCTATGCTCGACGAAATCCGAGGAAGAAGGAGAAACACGCTGGGTTACTGTTTCAAGCTACAGTACCCATCGAACAAGCAACTACCGAGAAATCTGGACTGACGGCAAGTAAGAAGATCGCGACCTTCTTCAACTTTCCCTTCAATCCATTCCCTGCGGAAGTTGAAAAGCATTTCTACATCCACCAGAAGGACGATGTGGAAAGATAAGAAATACACATAATATTATTATAATTAATACGCCACAAATAGGTAGATAAGATTCTTTTCTTTGAATTGCATTTATTGACTGAAATGTTATTTTAAATTATATCTTTATATTAATCACAGTCTCATTTGTTCTAGGTCGTAGGTTGCTATTATACCATTATTCACCCAACAGCCTCTGAGCATAAAGTTCACCTTCAATATTCTAGACTTAATAAATCCTGAATATAGGGGGTAGTGACACAGTTAAAACTAGCAAAAAAGGTCGTTGTCCTCCGATTGGAAATAATTTACCATGGAGAAAGGAAAGAAGGAGTTGGGAAAGGAAAGGAGTTGCGGAGTTCTAAAAATTCCTTTAAAACAGCCCTGCGCACTGTGTGTATGCAGGTGTGAGCTCGCATGCATGTTTAGGCATTTTATCTATAGGTTCGTTGACGGTTAAACTATGTTGTAGCCTATGTTTACATTCAGGTATAGCAAACACTCAATTAAACAATAAACACATGAATCCCAGCAGTTCAAAACTATACACACGTACTATAATGAGTTTAATTGCTGAACTCCTGGGATTCCTGTTTGCTGCTTAATATTGTCGACATACAATCTTTTAATTCATTTAAAACACTAATGCAACTGACCTGTAACATTTTCAAAAAATTTAAATTTTTTAATTCTAATTTTTTTAATTTTAAAATTTCAAAGCTCGTTGGGGCACATCTTCGAGAACGAGTTTTAAAGAAATATTTTGCATGATAACTAGGCTAACTATACCAAAAGGCAACGAATTGGGACCATTCTATAAATTTTACGTTTTTCACTCCACCCTAGGGCCTATAGTGTATAGACCTATATATAGACCTACGTCGATCGTGGCTCATAAAGCAAGCGTGTGTTTATCCTTTCGACTCGTTTCGTTCGCAAATAGCGACTCGTCGCAAAGAAGAGAAAGAAGAGGAAGAGACTCAACGGAGTAGAGCGAGAGTCAACAAAGACGATGTCTCCGAACAAAGCATTCGGTTTCTTCTGCCTCAGCAGTCGAACGATGCGATTAAAGAGGATGCTGCTGCTGCTGCTGGCGTCGTGATCGCTGTCTTTGATAGACGTCGCAAAAGCAAGCAAGCCGATCGAGGCTGCAGCGCGTGGATTAAAGACGGTTTTTCTGGCGGATGCGGTCATCAACGCTCTCACTCTCTCTCTCACGGGATTGGCTAACGACCTCGCCTTCAATAGGTGGCGCCACGTGCCGTCTATCGGCGACCTCTACTTGTGGACGACGGGTGTGGACTGTGGAGAGGAGCGTCGGGACTATATGGAAGAGGGAATGAATCTGGTTGAGAGGCTGGCGACTGAGAAATGTGGGGGGAGACATATGAGAACTGCAAAGAACAGAAAGAAAGAGACGGAGTTGGAGGGAAGGAGGAAGGGAGTGAGGGAGGAGGAAGAGCTTTATAAAAGAAGGGAGTAGGAAAGAGGAGAGATTTAGGTAGAGGAAGAGAGTGAGAGAAAAAGTATGCATATAGGCCAACGGAAAAGGAATGATGAGATGACGATCCAGACAGACAGGCAGACAGACAGATAGACAGAAAGACAGACAGAAAGACAGACAGACAGAAAGACAGACAGAAAGAAAGACAGACAAACAGACAGACAAACCAGACCAGACCAGACCAGACCAGACCAGACCGGATAACTCATAGGCTAGTTGACAAACGCTGGATACAACCGGCCTAGTTTAATTTATCCGGCTGTATAAGCCGACTACGTCCTGTAAATAAGGACGATGTACAAATGGAAGTTGATGTCGTCTGCTGTAGCACGCACAGTAAGTTATTCCGATCCATCATCGATTATTATTGATGTGACATTCTACTCAGACCTCAGTGTCGTAGCCTATACGTGAAATTCTGTCTTCCGGTCATCTTGACAAACTGGACATGAAATGATGAAAGTATCATATCTGCGGTTAAATGGTAAAATAGCCTATTTTGACTTCGATCATAACCTCAGAAAGGATAGGAAGGCAGAGGAGGACGACACGTTTACTTTTAAAGTTGTACCCAAAGTTCAAATACGCAATGTATAGTGGAAAACCCGGAAAAGATCAGACTATACTTGTTTCAAGGACCCAAAACTACACGTAGGCCTAGGCTTTTCAATGATTCAATTATTGCCTGCAGCATTCTTGGTCCTAAGATCCTATAGCGGAACTGCTTCTCCTCTAGACTCAGAGAAACCGACCGGTCGCATCGGTTCCCCCCAAGTGACCAATTCACCGAATACGAATGGTCATCGTCGGCTGGTCATCATCAACTGACCATGTTGCTTGAGTCGCACTGATCACAATTGAATGCGGCAATTAAGCGACAGTTATTCCTCCACCACTTTCTGGCGGGAATCCCTTTCCGGACGCAAGTCACGTGCCACAACCGTCGTTCCCGGACAGATACATTCATTAGGCTCCGACGGCGTCGCCTCCCGCGGGGCCCTCGGGTACGAAATGCCCGGCAGCAGCGGCAGCTCTGACGCGACCTCCAGGGAAGACCAGCCTGATTATACGTGCCATCTAGCGAACGTTTGCGCTTAACTACCGGTCGAGTTGTTGACTATTCGTAGTGGTCCACTCCGCGCTATATAAATTTCATAATGGTCGCCATTTGAGCATCCATAAAGAGTAGGCGACTGTAGGCCTACTAATTGCAATGACTGATGCAAATTGTTTTTAGATTCTAAAGGCATTTCTTGACGGTGAAAGAAGATTCTGAATCATTGCTGCAAAATTCAGCAAGGCATCAAAATAATATCAGGTATAGGGCCTACGTTGTACAGCCGTCACCTAGTGGACTCAGATTAAAACAGGAAGCTCGACTATACACTGTCGTTGTCAGATAGATGAGATGGCGAGGAACAGAAACTGCATGCCACTCGATCATCCACGTTTTCTATTCTTTCTTTTTCTCTCTCTTTCCTGTATTCAGTCCCATCATCTTCTTCTCATCCTCATCCTATGAGAAACTTTGTTGAGATGACAGCTTTCAATGTCACCACTACGCTATGAAAATTTAAACAAAAGGAGACACTTTGAAAATTATATAGCCCACACTGATTTGTACATGTAGCCTAAGTGATAGCATATCTTAAAATAAGTTACGCATTTTGATGTTTGATGTGATGCCACATTTTTAAACACCCTTCCCATTCGTCACAAATCGTCACAGATGTGTGGCCTTTATTTCCTCCTCCCTATGTGCGTGACGTCAATTATTATAGACGGTCCCAAAGACACAATAAGGAAAAAATTAATTGAACAAATAGGCCTAACTGTTAAGTAGGCTACTTTATTACAATTTCCACACTGTTAATAATAGATTCTATTTGAAAGAAATCTTTTTCAGTTTCGTGACAAAGAGTTTTTGTGGCAGGTCGGATAATCGTCCGCCGCGTTCTCGAATGAGTTGAGTTTGCTCTTCTGTTGAGGCTGCAATGTTTCGATGCCCATTGATATCTGGCTCCACGTCTATCACTTCCCTCTAATCACACCGCCCTTTCATCCCCCTTTCTCATCCCTCGGCTCAACAACGCACAACACATAAATAAAAAAATAAATGTAAAATTAATAATAGTGGGCTTGCGGGATATTAGCCTAATCCGCGCCAGGGGCCCTCGATCCTGCCTTTGCGAGGAGCTTACGGGGTTTTACACCACGCCAGAGGCCCGGCAGGTACTAATACAAATAAACTACAAACACCTACACAACAACAACAACAACAACAACAACAACAACAACACAGAGCCACACAACCGTCACTTCTCACAATCCCCCTCAGGCCAATCCCATCAGGTAACAACGTAGCGGTTCCTAAAGCAATACAGAAAAGCAACGAAGATAACAACACATGTTTCGGCAGATAACCTATGCAGTAGCCTATCGTTATAAAGAAGTATAGGAACTGGATAATCCTGCTGGGGGAGAGAGTGTCTCTTCTGTTGGCTATGAGATCTAAGAGAAAACAGCTATGATTCAGAGGATGATCATGCATTCATGCTGCGATCGATGGAGTGGTCTGCATCAACCATCATATGCAGAGGCTAAGAAAATGAAGTCGCCAACACTTCTTCAGACCTATGAATGCCTTCTGATGCAACTTGCCATAGGAACTACTTCTTTACATCTCAGTTATTAAACCGCATACGTTTCGCCATTACATGTCTAGTCCGTGAAGCAGCTGCATCACATAGGTCAACACCATAGATCTAGTTATAGCCAAGGATATATACTAGGCCTATATCAGATGCTGTGCATTAGACATTTCTGATCTGTGTTGAACCACTCTATTATATGATTAGAAATGAAAGGCGTACTTGGTTTCCCTCACATCAACTCATAACTAGCATCATTTCATGCATCTAGTATAACCAGTGTGAGAATTGTAAGGGGAGTTCGGGGTTTCAGCCTCCCAGACAGTTTATTAGGGCTGCTAGATTAAGGCTACTTTTAACACCCGAGCAGCGAGCTCGACATATGTGGTTCATAGTCTGACTACCACCCATCAGCGGCAGCCACAGGAGCTTGGGGGCTAAGCCCCCCTAAACAAGGACATCCGGGGGGGCTAATTAAGCCACCCTTAAAAAAAGGCCAGCCGGGTTTTTCTACATGCAAAACTGAAGTTTTTACGGATGAAAATGGAACAATTCCATGAGAAAAGGTTGTCAGAAATTTTGGCGGATGGAAGTGGAAAATTTTCATGAGATTTAGACCGATGACTAAAAAAAGTCGTCAGAAATTTTGGCGGATGAAAATTTCCTTGGCGAGGGTTCAGCCCCCCCCCAAAAAAACTGAAATCCTGGCGCCGCCACGTGCTGCCACCCATGGCCACTTTCTACAATAATTGTCAAACTCATCATTGAAACATAGGCCTACTATGACCATCTCCTCATGATGCCTTCTGCCTCATTGGACCATCGCAAGAATTAATCATAATTCCCAGTTTTAGACTAGACCCTTTGAACTACCTAATAGACTTGTCAGGCATAGCCTTGTAGGCATGGGCACCCGCAGAAATTTTGCAGGAGGGGCAAAACATGATGGCCACGGCCAAATTTGTAATAGCAAGAGGTTGAAAAATGCAAAGCAGAGAATTAAAAGCGTGCTTATTTTTTAGATGTTTCTAAACGTAGATTTTTAGTTTCACTTGGTGCATCATTACTCATTAGTATAATTAATTCTCTAATGCAAAGAAATGTTTAAAACGGAAAGTAGTAGTTAGAAAAATAGATGTCAATTTTCCAGGTGGAGGCAAGTGCCCCTCTTTCCCCTATATGCGGGCGCCCATGGGTATAGACCTGCTGTAGCCTATCAAAGCTTGATCATGTATAAATGTGTGAAAGAATTCCTACCTTTGATTAGGACTTTCTGTTCAACAGTGGCTTTCTGTTCAAGATCTTCGGGTCAATCAGTCAGCCGTCTGCTTAGATCTACTTATCTTGAAGAAGTTGATCAATTCTTGCGCATAACTTCGGAAGATTTTCTCTTCTAAATAAAAAATCGTTTCGATCAGTCGATTATTGGTCGATGTCTTCCAAAGAAAAAAGTTCATCCTTATAATAGGCTACATCGAACTTTACGTCAAAATATAGACTGCTTCTTTTGTCATCTATGGTTTTCGAACAGGCTATTTTTCATAGAGAAAGAAAGTACTATTTGTTAAATTGTGCCGAATTAAATCAACACAAACATTTCTTATGTCAAACCTTGATTTCATAGCTTACCATTTAGTGATGGATAGGCCCTATTTTGATCTTTAAAGATAGACCTATCGTTCGAGTTGCGTACTCTTCTACAGTTAAATTCCTTTTCTGATAAAAAATTTCGATGACTTTCTGTTTAAAATGACAATAATTAACGTGGATCATTAAATAAAAGTTAGTCTTACCGGTCGATTTAGTCGTCAAAGGCAATGTATTCTCTTTTCGTCACATTGATGTTTTCGATGTCGTTCTGCTGTTTGTGTCGATCTTTCGGTGATCTTCGAAAGATAACCAGCTCTTTTCATCGAACTTTGCTTCTTCTAATCGATGAATTTCGATAGGCCCTATATTATTAAGTTTCTCTTAGAAATGTCTCGCCACAAACAAACCTACATGAACGTCATGAAGGTATTAGGCTATATGTCTGATCTCTTCCAAATGAGCTTTAACCGTTTCTATGCCACCAATCGTGACGTCATCAGATCAAAGATGACGTCTTTATCACAATTACGTAATCAGCATTATTATTTTGTTTGAAAGAAACAAAATGGGACATAAGTATTAGTACGGGTACTAGATACAGAACAGTCTCTGAGCCTTAAGAACAAGAGTTGTAGGCCTACATAAACTCAGTCGATTCGGGTGCAAATATATGGCTATCTAAATCCGATATAAATAATGAATTAATGATGCCTTCTAAAACATAGAAACTGCTATTACTATGCCTACTGTTATTATTATCACCATTATTATTATTATAAACTATTATTATTATAATTTAACTGTCATTTATAACGTGCCTAAACAAAAAGAATCTTGCACGAAAGCGCGTAACAGGAATGTCTATTCATAATAAATCTTAAACAGATTACTAAATATCTCAGCTAAGTCAGCTTCTCATGGCTGTTTTTAAGGAATTTTTAGAACTGCACAACCCCTTCTTTCCTTTCCCATTCTCCATGGTAAATTACTTCCAAACGGAGGACAATGACCTTTTTTGCTAGTTTTAACTGTACAGAAGTGCTTCTACAACTGCACAAATCCATTTATCACTCTGACGTAGCATTGCATGAATAGTTTCACTCTGCTGTAGCATTGCATGAATAGTTTCACTCCGCTGTAGCATTGCATGAATAGTTTCACTCCGCTGTAGCATTGCATGAATAGTTTCACTCCGCTGTAGCATTGCATGAATAGTTTCACTCCGCTGTAGCATTGCATGAATAGTTTCACTCTGCTGTAGCATTGCATGAATAGTTTCACTCTGCTGTAGCAATGCATGAATAGTTTCACTTCGCTGTAGCATTGAATGAATAGTTTCACTCTGCTGTAGCATTGAATGAATAGTTTCACTCTGCTGTAGAATTGCATGAATAGTTTCACTCCGCTGTAGCATTGCATGAATAGTTTCACTCTGCTGTAGCATTGCATGAATAGTTTCACTCCGCTGTAGCATTGAATGAATAGTTTCACTCCGCTGTAGCATTGCATGAATAGTTTCACTCCGCTGTAGCATTGCATGAATAGTTTCACTCTGCTGTAGCATTGCATGAATAGTTTCACTCCGCTGTAGCATTGAATGAATAGTTTCACTCCGCTGTAGCAATGCATGAATAGTTTCACTTCGCTGTAGCATTGAATGAATAGTTTCACTCTGCTGTAGCATTGAATGAATAGTTTCACTCTGCTGTAGAATTGCATGAATAGTTTCACTCTGCTGTAGAATTGCATGAATAGTTTCACTCCGCTGTAGCATTGAATGAATAGTTTCACTCTGCTGTAGCATTGCATGAATAGTTTCACTCTGCTGTAGCATTGCATAAATAGTTTCACTCCGCTGTAGCATTGAATGAATAGTTTCACTCTGCTGTAGAATTGCATGAATAGTTTCACTCTGCTGTAGAATTGCATGAATAGTTTCACTCTGCTGTAGAATTGCATGAATAGTTTCACTCTGCTGTAGAATTGCATGAATAGTTTCACTCCGCTATAGCATTGCATAAATAGTTTCACTCCGCTGTAGCATTGCATAAATAGTTTCACTCTGCTGTAGAATTGCATGAATAGTTTCACTCCGCTATAGCATTGCATAAATAGTTTCACTCTGCTGTAGAATTGCATGAATAGTTTCACTCTGCTGTAGAATTGCATGAATAGTTTCACTCCGCTATAGCATTGCATAAATAGTTTCACTCCGCTGTAGCATTGCATAAATAGTTTCACTCTGCTGTAGAATTGCATGAATAGTTTCACTCCGCTGTAGCATTGAATGAATAGTTTCACTCTGCTGTAGCATTGCATGAATAGTTTCACTCCGCTGTAGCATTGCATGAATAGTTTCACTCCGCTGTAGCATTGCATGAATAGTTTCACTCCGCTATAGCATTGCATAAATAGTTTCACTCTGCTGTAGCATTGCATGAATAGTTTCACTCTGCTGTAGCATTGCATGAATAGTTTCACTCTGCTGTAGCATTGCATGAATAGTTTCACTCCGCTGTAGCATTGCATAAATAGTTTCACTCTGCTGTAGAATTGCATGAATAGTTTCACTCCGCTATAGCATTGAATGAATAGTTTCACTCTGCTGTAGCATTGCATGAATAGTTTCACTCTGCTGTAGCATAGCTTACTGCAAAAGTAAAAATTTTCTTTTGCTAATATTTTTGCTTCCCTGGAATTTCACCAGTATAATAAATTACGACATCTTCAATGCAATATTTAGCCGTGGTTGGGCCGGGAGCGCTTCTGAGTAGCCTACCTTGAAGAGGCGCTATATAAATTTCTGAAATAAATAAATGAATAAATAAATAAGTAAAAAAATCCAGGCCTTGCAAAATATAATTGTAGATTTGTATAGCACCTTTTCAAGAGAACTCTTCAAAGTGATAGCAACCCGAACACAAAACTAAGAACAAAAGAATCGGTTAAACACGACGCAAAAGTAATTTTAAAAAAGGTCAAGAAGTGATTGCAAGTTTGTAATGCAAAGCAGACCATTTCAGCCGCATTTAGCACCTTAATCCAACTCATAAACTGCTGACTGTGCCATTTAAGAAAGGAGTGAAGCAACAGAAACTGGAGAGATAGAAGTAGCATGGAGGAAAGTTATACAAAATAGGGTTTTGCAGACACGATGAGTTGATTGGCATTTCCTTCCGCAAGCCATCAAACCTCATTTCTCACTTGTGAAACTTGAAATGTTCATTTACTACCTGGTTACTCGATGTTCTAATAGCAATAGTACAGATGCTTCAAACCTTCTCATTGGGTGCAATATGAATTGTCAGCTTTTGTACAAATGGTGTCATACAAAAGAGATGATGGTGAAACATGGTTTCAAGATCACTTGTCAAAACTTAAGTACCTACGCATATGCAATTATGCATGTCTCTTGCTATTCTGCATCGCACATCCTAGGGGACATCCATATAATACATACACACCGAGGTCACATTATTTTGGCGATTTGTGTAGGGTGTGTACAGGGAAGGGGTCTCGGCAAAATGTACTAACTCAAAATTAATGACTAATTTATGATGTCCAGCAGTGGTGTAGTCCTAATAAATGAAGTGGGGGGACGCCTGGAAATTGAAGTGGGGGGACGCCTGGAAAATTGAAGTAGAAACTGTAGCAAAAAGTGCAATCTTGCAAGAATTTTGCAAAAAGTGGGGGACGGCGTCCCCCGTGTCCCCGCCCCACTACACCACTGATGTCCAGATTAGCCTATTTATAACTCTGTATAATTATCCTGTGGTGTCCAATGACATTTGACTATATATTAAAATGATATTCTGTTCAGATCTAAACAGTAAACCAAAACAGTTGATAAATGTAGCTAGCAAATATGTTTAACAAAAATAAATAGTAGCCTACAGAAAAAATATGTTTTCTAGATGACTTTAGCCAAGTAGCCTATGCACGGGAGGGGAGTGTAATTTGTATGCACACATACAGGGGTTCAAAAAAATGTACAGGCAAGTAATGGGTGGAAAAGAAGGGGGAGGGTAGAAAATATGATTTTTGCGTTTGTAATATATGGATGACCCTAACTTAAACTAAGATTTTAATCTTTCCAATTGAAACTTATGCAGTTATGTAGAAAAAGCAGTTGACCACCTTACCTTACAGAAGATGGTAAAGTAAAGCACACGAAAGAGTAAGATTAAGTGGAATGAGTATTATTTAATGTTACAATTAGATGAACATTATCTTTTCGCTTTTCTATTCGCTCGGGTCATACTTCTCCAATTTACCATGCTTACAGGTTTGGAAAAGAAAAAGAGACGAATGTCATCAAATTCTCTCATGCAAGCCAGGATTTCAAACGACGACGAATGCAAGACGAAGCAGTGAGTTCATTGCTCTGTTGAAGCAAGTGGAACCATTCACGTCTTGCGCACACCATATGCAGTACCATATGCAGTACCATATGCAGTGCACAGTCATTTCATTTGTTCCATATTTGCGCTCTTTAAGAGGAATTCCGTCGCATTGCCTCAAGTAAACCACTGAGACAAAAGGCGATGGCCTTCAAATACAATGCAAAACAAAAAACTACAGACACAATACATTATGCAACAATGCATGACGACCTCTCCCATCACATTTTTATATATACATTATACACACATGAATACAAATATAAAGCCATTAAAATAAATTCACATGTGCAAAAGCAAATAAATGCACATACGTACACATTACATGAGCACGTTGCCACGCCTAACCTCAAACTCATTGTGTTCTCAACTTGACATGTATTACAATGGTCCAAATACCTAAGTTCTCTCAACTTTTCTGGCTCAATTTCACAAGGCGGAATAGCATACACCGACAGCCATGGTGTCCATTATAAATTGCATCACTCATTCTTTTTTGTACTATGAACTCTCCTTCAAATAAAAGGTTTCTGTGAAGTTGCCAAAACACCATCACATAACCTAAATTTTAAATAATTAGCACAGGTTCAACAGCTTCAGTATAACTTAATAGCATCAATAGCATTATTTATATGCACTTCACACCTCACACTTAGGCGTAACATTGTATAATCACGTCTCACTTACAATCATCCATCATCTAAATATGCAAATAAACAACTCATCTCTTCCTATCTGACCACGCTCATTTCTCCACTTATATTCACAACTACTCTCAGATGATCAGTTCACCAGCCATCATTAAGCAGATCCTTACTGTGCCATGAAAGTTTCAAACACTGAAGGCCATACTTCTTGTATCCTGCTTAATCAGTAACCATGCATGAAAACATTGCAGCATTGAGGGGGTCTTGCAACCAGGCTCTGCCAGACACCATACTGTCTAGCAATGAAAATCATCCACCTCAGCTGGTTTTGCATTCATGCAGACATGAATTGGTTGAGCGCTGGAAGTGGTCAAAATGTCAACTCACTGTAACATCATGCATGTGGATGATGCTTATTAATTAAGACATATCAAGTTACAACAAAAGTCATACAAACTTGACCATAGTTTAAAAGTACATGTATATTATTTTCATTATAATTTGATTTCTATATTTCAGCTAATTTCACTGCGAAAATTATCATACATATGTTATACAAATATACACAGCGATCTATACATGCACATTATGTACGTGTGTGTGTGTGTTTGTGTGTGTGTGTACACATAACACTCTGACAAGCAAGAAAGCAAAGACTAAATGGCATCAGCCGTTAGTTGACATACAAATAGTTAACATAATCAGACGCAGTTGTTATTTATAAAATATACAAAAACCAGCTCCAAAAGATTAAATCTGCCACTTGGTTTCACCTAAAAAAAATTAAAAACTTCAAAGTGCACTACAGCACATCAGACCACAGTATACTGATGTTGCAATGTGACAAAAACGTTTAAACATTATAATACAAGGAATACGATCCACCATAGTGCCTCCTACAGCAACTTCTACTGGAAATCATGCATGCTTATATATGTAATTTTTCTTCTTCAAATAATTCATTATGTACTGGGCATAACATTTCACGTGAAATAAAGAAATGAAGTGACTCCAAAAAAATTCAATTTAAAATTCAAGACAAGCTTTGCCACCTATACCTACAACCTGTGGCTTACAAAATCATCAGCACAAAGCACAGGTTAAAAAGAAGAGTGATCTAAAAATCAAAGTATTTCTGGAGATGCCTGTTTTATGTAATGACTGAGATTCAACTGTTGGAGACAATGTGGTGGCGATGGCCATATTCACAACATCAGATTCTGATTGGTGAAGACAACGACAGCGTGTGACAAGCTGGTTTGTTCAGCAAGTGAGCTGAGTGTGTGATCTAAATGGGGTGGGTTCGAGCTCTAACACATGTAAAGTTGTGCTCTTGTTTGGTACTAGCACTACAATTTGGTACTAGCACAAGCTGGGAAGAATATGGCATGTTGTGTGATTACATCCAGGACCTTGGAATTAATCCACTGTGAGCTCATAAGCCTAACTTTCATTAAAACACCAGACTATTCTTTTAAAAAATTCTTGACAGCTTGCACAGAAACCCATCTAAGTGGAACAGAGGTCACTTCTAGGTCTTTCTGGATGTATCCCAGCATTAGTTTATATTAATTGTCAACTGTGTACTGGGAACAATAAAAGAATGGTTCACCATAATCAAATCAGGGTGTCTTGTAATATCATGCAACCACTGCATGAGACCAACTGCCAATCAATCAAATGCATCCATTCTTCCAATATAAAAATGAGCTCAGTCAAATTTTAAGTCAGCCAATGGCGACAGGCAGGAGGTGAACCAGCTGATGGTGAAATCACGTCATACCACAAGCTACAAAGCCAATGGCAGCAGCTACAGGGGATGGGACAATCTGACCCTTCCTTCCTTACCATTCGAGATATCCACTGGGCTTGGCCTCAAAATCAACTAACCACCATGAATCACCATTTAATGTCCCTTCTCTGTCGAACCATGGATTTGCCACCGCTGAACGGAGTCACATGCTGGACGTCAACAGCTGGCGCACCTCTAATCACACCTGTCACTAGACGCAACTGCCACTAGAAACGTACCTGGCACTAAAAATGCACCTGGTTGGCATTGTTAAAATATCAACAGCCAACAAGACTTCAAGAAATGAGAAACAGAAGATAAACCTAAATCTGGGAAAAGAAGCTAACAAATTAACAAAATTTACAACATCTAATGCTGTACATAAACACCAAAGCAGAAACAACAGTTGAAACTATTTGTAAAAGCTCTAGGATTTGTCACTGCCACATCAAACTTTTCAAGCCTGGCGAGGTGTGCTCCTAAAAGGCTCAGTGACATGAACAATAAAATGCCACCATCACTATGATTGCAAATTCAGTTCAGAATGTGGCAAAACCTGTTTATAATACGGTCATATGCCTTCAAAGAGCTGAAGAATAATGAGGCTCCTCTAGTATCAATCAACAGCAGCAGCAGCAGCATCAGCATCAGCATTGTAGTCAGGAAGGTTCAGTGCAAAGTTCGATGACAGATCATTTGGCTGAAGCACAATTATTATGACGGCAGTAATCCAGTAATCATGCCACTTTCCATATAGGTTACATAGCATCCTTAAAGAGAACAGCGAATATTCAAACGTCTCAAAAGCTCACAGAGAAAGAGAACTGATCCACTTAAAACTCTGTGGAACCATAATAGAATATAATTATATACTCCGGCGCTAAAAGGTAAGAGCAGCAAAGCAATTGTCTGGCAACAGACCACAATGCTGCCGTGACCAACAGATAGTGCAGCTGGATAGTAATGTGGCTGGATAATCTCTCATTTAACACACACACACACACACACACACACCTTACATCAGCAACAATCGTGATTAGTGGCCTTCCAGAGATGAAGATGGGAAACACATTGGGAAACACACAAAGCATGAGTAAAACAATCCAAACATAGAAGAACCTTTCTTTCAAAGTTACACACAGCTGACCTGATGCAGTTGGACATAAGAGGCACCAGTGAATCAATTCAGTCAGACAGAATCAGCACACATAAAAATCTGCGCTGTTTTTGTCAGTATGTTGACCATAATATGTCCATAATAAGTGAGACTTAAATGACACATGAGAAATGTGATGCACTGTATTTATATTATTTTAAATTTAAACAAAGTTTTTTGGTCATGTTAACAGATAATAAGTACAATGTATAATAGAATTGCACAGTCTCAAAGACTATTCACACACACACACACACACATGAATTCATGTCAGCAGCCTATTGCAAAGGCCACAAAACACAAAGAGTTAATACAATTTCAGTTCTAATCTTTCCTATTCTGACCCACAAGTTACAAAAAACTCAAATGATATATCCTAAGCAGGTAACATTAAACCCCAGACTTTCTAACAGTTGTTAGCCAACCTTAGCCAAAAGAATCAAAGAATGTCTATTCAAAATATCCTCATCATATTCCTCCTTTCAAGCTGAAACAATACAACTTTAGTCTTCATTTACTACCTGAAAACAGGTGAATAAGAGAAAAAAACCAACGCATACAATGAAAATACGATGAAAGCTGTGGCAGTGTGGCCACTTATTAGTAGGGGTCCAGAGACAAGGAGCACATTAGGAAGCAGAAGAGCTCATGACAAAAACATGTGATGAAGCTGCTGCTGCTGGGAATTCAGTCAGCATTCAGCAGTTTAAGCTTTCAATGTGAATAACGTCTCCCCAATGTTTGATTGTGGCTTACTGCAACAGCAGTCATAAAATGTGCAATGTTCACCCAACTAAAAGAGCACTGCTCAACCCTCCTGGTTTCAGCACAACAAAATGCATCCATACACTGCAGCATACAACTGCTTAGGCAAAGCAATCACTCATTTATACATGCCACAGTTGTCATATGCACCATATGCTGTTGGCCGAAGTACAGGAATGGCAACCATACGCAATTTAGTCACAGAAATTCTCATGAAATGTACAAGAAGTTGACAGCAGTTAATTCTAAGAATTCAGGACTAATGTATGGTGTGTATCTCAACCTTTGCAAACTTCCTTTTAAAGGTGCTGAGGATAACGACGGCAGATTGTGAAGGTAAAGGCATAGTGGAAAACGCAAAAAATGTATGCCATCAATTAATCACAAAACTTCAAATTATTTCAAGCATATATGCAAGCCTCATAAATGAATGATCCCAACTGCATTCCAAATACACAAGAACTGAGGAAAGCGTTGCTTGCTCAGAGAAGCACAATTCCATGAAATCAGGATGCAAATAAAGAAATCATCACCTAGTCAGCATGCAAGGAGCCACCTAAGGAGGAGGCAAGACTAGAGCAAGAAGATGAGGAGCACAGCAAGAAATCAGACACACAATGTAGCAGCAAATAAAGATGAAAACAACACAGAAAAGCATTGACCGATTACAACACAGCAATCAAACCGACAAAATCCCAACATTACCATATTACCTACACATTGGTTGATGAACGAAGAAACTCGTAAATCCTAAGCAACAATCAGGTTGAAATAAAAGCCCAACTTGAAGCCACACGCTGGCAACTCAAATGCATCGCTAGCCTAACAAGCTGACGAGGCCAAGAGATGCATTAAAAGCACAATGCAGCAGGCAGGTGACAACAGAATATTGTCCTACAGACAGGAAACCACGCAGAAAGAATCTTTATTTACAGGTGCGTAAATAAAAAGCCCCTCTGATAACACGCAGTGGCTGCAGCCGCTTTGTCACTAGTCGTGCAACAATGTGGCTGACGAAGAGCGACAAGATGAGACTTGGGAGAGATTTGTAGTAGGTAATTATAATCACAGTCTTTACGCAGTTCACGACAACCATGACGGCGATGTGCATTCGGTCGGAACTGCGCGGTCGAATAGATGTTAGACCATCGACGATGATGGAATGTCACTTCGATTGTTCCTGGCGGCGTTTCTCGTTAGCGCCATCGACAGCTCACGCAGTCTGTGAGGATCATCAGTAGTTGACGTAGGCACGAATGCCTGTGCTGCATAAGGCATGTAAATGAATGGCGCTGCACTGCCACCACCACCGCCGTTCGTCATGACGGGACGAGACTGTGAACGACTGTGTGACCCGTCTGTGGCACCGGCGGAGGGGTTGTGACTCATGATCGGTGGAGGTATTCGGTTCATGTGATCACTTCGGAGGCGAGACGACGTTACAGGTAGCGGGATATGAGCTGCCAACGAAACAGACAAATTAAGAACAAATGAAGAAATAGTTACGCTATCCAATTTCCCTGCTCAAAGTTAACAAACCGGTGGAATTAATATGACCATCTTTAACAAGCAATCCTTAAAGATAATTTCCTGGTAACATATTTCTACCAACTAGTAAAAACTTTTGTATCTCTGGGACTGCCTTAAACTGGTTAGCTTCATACCTCTGCAATAATACTCAGTAAGTGGAAATTAGTTAGCATTGCTTGACCTGTTCCTTGAAGCTGCTACTGCCCCAGTTCTCATCGTCAGTTGCCAATTACTTTGCAGTCAGGTTACAGCAGTACACAGATTTGACTTGCAAAATTTTGCAAACTAATTAAGCGCTATGCAAACTCATCAGAAGTGCTCCCAGTTCAATGTTCCAGAACAAGTGGGAAATTGTGTTTGTCTTCAAGTAGTTACAGATGAGAAAAGACGAGAGAGAAGCTCCGTCAGAGATTAGAATGGAGGGTGTTGCGTAGGGTAGGACATCACCCTGCTGCAAAACTGGCACTGTGCCATGGCATGTTAGGACTTAGGTACAACCAGGTCTCCCTGATTACAAAGGAGGTTGGCCATGGACAGTGCAACGTAGCTCAGAGTTACTTTGGGCAAACTGAGATATAACTGATAACGCAGTTCTTTCTTTCTTTAGAATTTGCTCTCTTCCGTCAGTCATGCGACGACAATGAGGCTCCCACATGACTTCTCCAGACTTGTCTATTTCTGATGAGATCCTTTGCTCTTGACATCCTAATATCCATCTCCCTCAGATCCTCTCTGACGTTGTCCATCCAAATCTTTGGTTGTCTTCCTCTGCTTCTCTCTCCTTCAACATGATCGTGCAAGGTCACGAGTGGTAGTCTTTTTCCTTCCATTCGCTGCAGGCATGAATAGCAGCAAGATTAGCTGAAAATCATGTGAAAGTCACTATAGTACAAACTCCACAGACTACGAATGCTTCAGAGACTGCAATGAATTGGACTAACAAGTAGGAGGATATTCCACGGCATGCATGACAACTGGTGGTGTAGGTGGCGCAACCATCATACCCATCTGCTCCATACTAGACCCAACAACCGGCCTTGATTGAACTGGCAAAGTCCTTGTGGCCGAACCAGGGAGGAACTGACGATCACGCCTTCCAGTCGACTGGTCGTCGGGCGCTGGATGACTACTCGCCTGCTGTAAACAACAAGAACCATCAAGGAACTGAAAGATCATTAAAAACAAATAGACAACTAAAATAAGAAAACACAATGTAATGAAGAGCAAATCGATACACAAGTAACAACTTAGGAGTGTTACGATGGATGAAGACATTGGTTTCTCAATGCAGGTCAATCAATCGTCTCATGTCTCATGGCTGTTAAACCAAACTCATCGGCTGTGAGTCATCTCTCTCTCTCTCTTTACCTGCGCAAGAAAGCTGGTGCCACCCTTCTCCACACTGTTGACACCAACCTCTGGCACGACTACTGCTGCTCTACTCTCGTTCATCTGACTCTTGTATCAATAGCCAGACTAGATAGAGATCTCTGCTCTGCAGTTCAGATAATTGACCTAGAGCTGCTTGAGCTTACATGCATTGAACTCCTCACTCCTTCTCCAAGCACATCAACAAAAGAATTGCTGAGCTGGTTTGGCGTCATCTCCATGACTATACTCATGGCATAATAGATAAGTGAGCTCTGCTGTCCAGATTCTGTTGTGCTAGCTCATGGAGCCCTTCGCCCTGCCTCTAGCAGGGAGCTTCTGGACCCTCATGTAAGAACCTCAACTTGTCAGCATTACGCTTTCTCAGTTTTTAGGTCCATCTGTCTGGAATAGTCTCCCGTTGAAGAAAAGTCTATTACCTACATGTAAGTATAACTCATCAGCATTTTACAGGTTAATTACAATATCCTTGTATCAATGTGGTTGGACTGAGAGTGCCTCCAATTAGGCTTCTGGAAGGGGTGTTACACAAATTCTTGAAGTGAATGAATGAAACTTAAGAAATAATTATGCATGGCTGAAACCTCAAGACACTCGGAAATATCCGGTCAAAGGTCATAAGCCAGATTGAGACCTTACCAGATTCAGTAAGTTCCAGTCGAAAACGTAATCATATGTAAAGCCGAGGCGATGAAATAAGTTACGGAAGAGCTGACGCAAGTACGCATAGTCCGGCTTGTCTTCAAAGCGCATTGATCGACAGAAGTTCAAATATGTAGAAAATTCAGCTGAAAAAGATTTATCGTTACCATTCAATCACTAAGAAACACTTGAAATTGTTAACCAATCACGAATGATTGCAAGTTAATACAACAATTTTCCTATATATAATGTGCTCTATGAATAGATAACCGTAAACTCTAATTTAAGTAATTACTTTAAAATGTCAATTCTTTAAAATGCACACACCAGCCAACTCCGATGAATTTTAAGATAAAATGGCCTTACATGGATAACCACCTCAACAAAACAAACAGATTTTTTTAAATTTAATAAATAATGACTCACAAAGTCAGAAAATCAACATGCATGAAATCAAAGGTCATTAAAATTTTGCTAAATAGGTCCAAAAGTTATAACGTTTTCATAGTTTTAACTGAGACGTGAAATTTATCACTCAAAAACAACATATAACCTTCAAGCGACGTAACTAATAAAATATTTAATTTACACCAGGCATCAGAATTTTACACATGATCAACCCTACAATTTTCTAAACTATTCGTGCAGTAATATACACAATAATAGTTTTAACTGTCACGGTATTCATCAAAACATCTCGTTTCATAATATTCCACAATTCACAACCAATCTACTTAGCGCAAAATTAGACAATATTCTAGTTTCCCAGGCATAGTCACTTTGACATACCGAACGTGCTCTTCCCTTTTTTGCAGGGCTCCACCGCACATTCCATTCAGCCAATTTTCACACATATATGTGGATTATAAACTGCCTAAGAATGAACTTACGTGGAAAATTTTTACACAATTCTTCCACTGAGGTTGACATTTTCTTCTCACTAATTCGTTCGTACTTCTGTTTTTTCGTTGCAGCTTTAAGACCTTGCCACGGCAGACTTCCACGCAGGAAATACATCATGACATAGCCTTCTGACTCCATGTCATCGCGACGACTTTGTTCTGAAAGTGGAAACCGATTCACATCACTTCATTTAATTGGGTCATGTGCATACTGCCAAATGAAAATGTGCTTCATTAATTAAGAAAACAAGGACACCATGAAATGCTCGGTTACATCTTAAATTTACTCAGTAAGATCATATAAATTTTTTTAAAGAAAACATCATGCATTGTAATCATTTAACAACAAGACTCATTCCAGAATCATCCCAGACAACAACTCCATAATGCCCACCACTTGAGCTTTAAAACAATTGAATTCAAAGAACTGCACCACATTATAATTTAATACAAGAACCTAGCAAAAGCTGAACAATTGCTTTTTAAATTTAAACTCTTCTACGTCATGCTACATCACAGACCTGACATGAACTTACCAATTCCAAGGTGCGTATTTATGCTGGCGTATCTTGCAGTTCCTGTTAGGTTCTTGTTTTCCCGGTATGCAATGTGCTGATGGGTTCTTGAGTCGCGAAATTTCTTTGCCAGCCCAAAGTCTATTATATACACTAGATTACCCTTCTTGCCAAGCCCCATCAGAAAATTGTCAGGTTTAACATCACGATGTATAAAGTTTTTGTTGTGAATAAATTCAACTCGGCTAATCTGCAAGAAAAACAAGCAAATTCTTTGTTTAGCATAGACTGAATGAAAAATACTTGGGTGGACCAATTAAATGATAAAAGGTAAACTTGACAGCAGAATAAATTTGACAGCAATCGAAATTTGAGAACAAACGACTTGTACTCTCCAATATTAGCATACATGCAATGCCCAAATACCTAACAAAATATAACAAGTACAGTTATCAGACTTACAGACTACACTCCGAGTGCAACTGATGAAGAAAATGTGGAAGATAATACAGAAGAGCAGGATATAACAACTCTTTAATTTAAAACTTGCAGCGATCATTAAAGAAATAAATACACTGTCTAGCAATTCATGAAACAATCTAAAATCTTTTTCGCAATTTGCAGCCATGATTGAAAAACCATTATTTATAGTACTTTCTATCCAGGCCTAAGAACATATTATAGATCAAGAATTTGTGTACAGTGAATTAGTGATGCAATATAAACCTTCATTATTCTACAACAATACAGGCAAAACATGCTCTACTCTGGATCAATAGGGGTATCTTACTTTCCATTCTTCCATTCTGGGTGAACTCCTCGTTTACCCTGAGTGCGAACTGCTCTTAGACAGCACCAAGCTTTCTCTGTTATTGACCCTATGGTATTTAACGGGCTCCCACTGTCTTACACTTTATGCCTAGACGTGTTTTATCACAGTCTTAAACAACTGTCTCAGTCAGGGTTGGGAGTGCTTCCGAGTAGTAATCTAGACATTGTGCTACTATTCGATGTCAGAATTAGTTAACTTTGGTTTCACTGCATCCGCTACAAATTTATTTTACTCAAGCAGTAGAACTAGAAGCGGAGCTATACAAATCTATGTATTAATGAATGACTGAATGAATGAACACAATGTAGCATAACAACAACATCCAATAAAAAGAAAATGATAAACAATGAAACAGCAATTTATTAAAACAACTCAGCAGGATAGGATGTTGCCTCATAAGAAACTCACCATCTGATCTGCCAACAATAGAACGGTCTTAAGGCTGAATTTCCTCGAGCAGAAGTTAAACAGATCCTCGAGGCTGGGCCCAAGTAACTCCATTACCATAACATTGTAGTCTCCCTCTGTGCCAAGCCATTTAATAGTTGGAATTCCGACTGAGAAAACATAACAGACAACAGCACAAGTCAGCCAAGTTGAACAAGGTTGAAAGGTCATGTTCTCAAGTTAATAATAAACATGACTACATAAATTGTAATAAACGAACTAGGCATCAAGGTCTTTCTGCCTACAAATTTTCACCAAACTTGTGCATTTAAAGTCCTATTCGAGACCTTGCCAGAGAAAAGTTTTATGTTGCATTCAAAGAGTCGCATCACAGAACCATAGCGTGGGTCGATGACCTCTGCTACAAAATGGTAACGCACTTAAACGCAGCAGCCATTTATTTGCACTCAGTTTGCTCGAGATCACAATATTAGCATTTAAGCTTTTAATCAGAACAAATGCATGAATATTTTCCTATACTTTTAACTATGCAAATGACTTGAAAAAATTAATTCGATCATTTGTATATAGATAGTAAAAACCAATAATCGTCTTTGAAATTGACAATCAGATTTCCGATCTACAGATTAATTTAGTAATTTAAAAACACCATCTATTAAAAAAAGGTTGTGTCGCTCTTCAAAAGAGACAGACTAGTGCCCTTCAATCATGTCTGAATGTAGAATTGACCATCTAAAACGGTCAGTTACCCTACTCTTTGCCCTCTTTGTTAAATACTAAAGCCTGACAACTGTTTCCACCTACCTACACTGCTGATCACAAAAAGAAGACAAACATTATAGCAACCTAACAGTTGGTCACTTACACCATCTAAATATGGGGCCGTACATGCATTATATTAACGCACGGAGGGTCACATGATCTCTAGAGGTGATTTGCGTAGGGTCATGGGTGGGGGGAGGGTTAGTCAAAATGCATGTGCTCAAAATTAAATGTCTAATTATGACGTTCAGAGTCCACAGTAGTCTATTTATAACTTTGTACTAAATCCTATAATTGTCTGATAGCATTCGACAACATTAAAATTAGATTCTGTTCAGTTCTAAACAGTACACCATGACAGATTCTAGAGCTCTAGCAAATATGATGCTTAACTAAAATAAATAGTAGCCTACAGTAAAATGCATGTTTCACAGATGAATTCAGCTAAGTAGCCTTTGTGGTAGGAGTAGAGAAGAGTATGTGTATGTATTTATTTATTTTTCCATTTCTATAGCACCCAGGGCTTCAAGCCCTCACCTCAGAGGTGCTCCCGACTACAGTGCGTACACTGCATCAGAGTTTCACGCCGAAGTGCCCAAGCAATTGCTCAAGGTCCCTACGCAGCGACTTGAGGTGGATTCGAATCTCGAACCTTCCAGCCTCAAGGCAACGACGCCACCACTATGCATGGGAATCATCAACAAAAATGTACAGTGCAGGGGCAGCAAAGGGGGTTGAAAATATGATTTTTGTTAAGTAATATATGGATATAACCCAGCTCAAAAATGCTCTGAAATCATAACCACCTGGCAGCTGGTCCCGTAAGTGCAGTTCTAGTAACTGTGCTAAAAACATGATTTCTGTTGTTACATTAACTTACCTCCTCCCTGCATGAGCTTGTAAATTTTCCCTTCGATGTGCAGCTGCGGATGCTTGGTCTTGACGCATTCCAACTTGATTGCAACTTCCTCGGCATTTGTAATGTCAGTTCCTAAAATATTTTAAAGCTGGCATATTTATAAGGCAACTGAAATCTATTAAGAACATATATTTAAGATGTTCTGAAACACTTAAAAAACAATGACCTCTTATAGTGTCCACCTAAATTTATACCCACTTAATTAATTAACCTGGTAAAATGTTGGCGAAAGTATGGAATTAAGGTCAAAAAAGTTATATCAATCCTAACAAAATTCAAGGTCAAATTTCAAGATCAAGAAAAGGCCAAGCCTTCTATTTTATTAATATCTGGTTGAACTCAATATAGAAATATAGAATTCTTAAACCTAAATAAACCATTTTGTGCAGAAATGAATGCTCTATATGGTGTATTACAAGTTATGATATCTCAAACCAAACTCAAAATCTGGGGGTGGTAACCACCTCCCCCTTGGAAGTCCATGCCACAAAAAAGCTTGGTAGCCTGATGGTTAATGATCTTTCGTAAAAATCCACACAATACAAATGAACTAGTAGAATAAAATCCAAAATTTATTTTAAATAGTTTATGGTTCACTTCTTGAACTAGAAGCAAAGACTAATCCTTACAAAGAAAGTCTCCCTTGCCTGGCAGTGAATTGTGCCATAGGCCCATTAAGGCAGGGGTTCTCAACCGATGTGCCGCGACACACTAGTGTGTCGCGAATAGACCGGCGGTGTGTCGCAATGAATTTGTGTTGCGAATTCTCACAGCATAAGCCGTCGTTCTTGCATTACACTGACTTCATTACTTCAGCAGTTTGACGAGTGTGGACAATAAAAATCCTTTGTACTCTGTTTATCTATTGTATTTCATTGCAATCTGAAGCAGCCCACAATCACTACATGAAATATTTTGCGCATGACGCGAAAATCTGCCCTCTTAGTCTTAGCTTACAACATAACAAGTTAGCGACGGCACAGACTATATAAACTTTTGCCCAATGCTGTAATATTCGAAAATGGGAGATTTTTTTAAATTAAAAAACGGAAATTTTGCGAATGACATGGAAATGTGTCCTCTCAGCCTGTTTAATTGCGTATTCAAAGTCAAACAATCAACGTAGGTGTAGGTCGAGGTTCAAATGACACCAAACTTTTTACCTAAAAATTTCCTGTAGGCCTTCTTTTCAAGTTTTCAATGACAATAATTGGACGTTTAGACGGGTAGTGTTTAATTTAGACAGTGGTTATAGCTGTCTTTGTCCTGTATATGTTTTCATACTTTGATGAACTGGATTGAACTATGCGGATAATTGATGATAACTTTCATGCTTTTTTAACCTTAAAATAGTTTGATATAGCTATCTTATATCAAGCCCATTCGTTATTCTCGTTAATGGGTAAGGCCCCAAGCTTAAAGAGTCCATGTAGGGACCCTAGCTAAGTTGCTACGCAGCTGTATGTACCGGTATTGCACTCACAAACCTATCGATCCTGGAGCATCTTTCTATATAATTATACGATGCAAAGAAAATTCAGGAAAAAATCGCAAGTAAGGTAGAGATAGTGATCATAGTGTCATAAAAAGATGTGGAATCGTAGATTTAGTTTAGTGGAATTTAGAATTTTTAAATCTTAGAATTTTAGAATTTTAAAATCATTGGAAACTGGAAAGTATTCAGTGTCAACATTTCAATTCAATAGAATTTATAAAAATTTAAAAAGGGAATTTTTTTAACTATGACATAGGCCTATTTTAAATTTGAAGAGATTGGCATTATTTATGAGGATTGCATGGTGTGTCGCGAAATTTTGTTGCAAGTTTAGGTGTGTCGCGAGCGGAAAAAGGTTGAGAACCTCTGCATTAAGGGATATGCAGTGTATGCATATTTAGGCGAGTAAAAAAACAGTACAATTTAAAATTTTAATAATACTGTCCATGCCTTGGGTAAGCAAAAACAACGATTATATATAAAGGACTAAAAAAATGAAAAAGGTGAATACTCTGAACAATAGAGCAACATAAAAGCTACATACTAGCTGAAGAAAGCCAGAGCTCTTGCAAGCAAACACGCTTACACACAAATCTACATGTGCTCAGTGCAACTTAAAAAAAGCATTGGTGCGTAACTTTTACAACATTCACTTGTGCATCAAAAAACTATTCTAACACACAACTATCGATCATTACATAAGTGCAAGTTTGTGCACTAATTTAATTTGATAAAATAGGATTTTCTGGTTATATGTCCATGTGTAACCATTCAAATCCGATGTATTATCTGTCCTTAACCTACACCAGCGTTTCCCAAAGTGGGTTCCGTGGGGTGGGCTCAGGGGTTCCGCGAAAGTTGGTTAAATACTTTCTTACAATGAATGAAACGAAACCATTAAAAGTATAGGTGAAAAACCAGTTAACTCTTCTAATTAAGACTATGAACTTCTTATTGACTAACGCAAATGAAGCAGAATTCAAACTAACCTTCACTGATCAAACTGTGGAATTGGGATAGAGTTAAAGAATACCCCACATTAACTGCAGTTAGCATGCTTTTGCCATTTGCCAATTAATTTAATTGAGATCGGGGTTCTGCAAGAAAATATTAGGACACGAAGGGTTCCGTGGCCGAAAAAGTTTGGGAAACGCTGACCTACACAATCATAATTATTCTTTGGCAGCCAACATAATTTTAACACATCCACATATATGCAAAGTGCATGCAGTCTGCCCAAAATTAACGACACGTAGTACACGTACAATACAACAAAATGAAAAGCACAGCTTCAACGATGTGAAACACATAAAGTGAAGACTTGCATACAAAACTGATATACACATAGATGTGTATTATACATATATATATATATATATATATATATATATATATATATATATATATATGTGTGTGTGTGTGTATAAACAGATACACAGCCATGTACAACTGTACAAAGCATCCGAGAACAACTCCTGAACCCCAAAATTTTCAGGTATTCAAAAATAATGCATAATTCAATGATTTTCACACCAATGATTGAATGGGTTTTAAAGTTGCGCTACATTACTAACTGAAGCCTTAATATTAACTCGAACTTGAAGTTCGTCTTGTTTAGTTCTTTGTTACGCATAAACAAGTTTGTTTCTGTCTCACCTAGATAAATATCACCAAAGGATCCGCTTCCGATTTTTCTACCAAGCCGATACCTGTTTCCAACCCGAAGCTCCATGAGGCCTGCGCCTAAAAATAAGTAAAATTCATAAAATACAACACATACAATAGCCTATAGACACGGACCCAGCCGTCATTGTGAAAAGGGTATACCCGAGACAGTAGTCCTAAAATTCATGAAAAGCTACAAACCTACTCAACATCAAACAACAGTTTCACGAGAAATAATGAAAGACAAATGTGTCCGTGCGTACAAAACGACGAATTTCAAATACTATTTCATTTTAATGTCGGATGGATTGGATTAAAATCAACCAAATCGCTGAAATCGACGCCCTGTTCGCTAGTGCGCAGGTCAATCCACATCCGGTCAGCTGCCTATTTCACACTGTTCGTGCATGAACTGTAGTGTAAATCAAGTTTTTTTAAGACATTGCCCATTATTTCAAAATGAATTCAATGCTATAACATTTTTATTTAATAATTTTAAAATTAAAAATCCATCAATTTATATCGATAGGACAGCACGATTACCATCGATGTGCGTGACGTCATTATTTTTTTCGTTTTCATGCGTTCTCCCGGATTTTGCATCGTACACCAGTCAATGCTAAGTTTGAAGCACTGAAGTATATGTATATTCGTTTTATTCAACAAACAGACAGAACGCTGTAGGTTTACATTAACAGTATGGCTGCTTATGTACTGTTGAAGTCATTATTTATTAAGTAGCGAATCTTTATTGGTTAATAACATCACAGTATAGCCTAAATAACACTTAAAGGAAACCAGAAGAAGCTAACTTAGGCTTAAATTTCTGATCATGCACTTTGTCGTACATCGATATATAATTATATACTTCGTTTATTCAGGAAAAACTAAGTTGACATACCGCAACTTAGCCTATTTACATGAAACAAAAAACAAAAAAGTAGGTCGCAGTCTCCTGTCAGATTGAATGTTAATAAACGAAGATTATTATGTTCAGTTCATACCAAACCTCCGACAAAATTAATATAGCACTAGCCTATAGGCTCAAGAATTCTATATACTGTTCTTGCTATACCTATACGTACTTTACGTAGCCTCAGTGGCGCCACTAGGAGGTTAAGCCCCTATAAAAGGCAACACGGGGGCTGAGCCCCCCCTAAAAAAAGGCCATCTGTTTTTTTACATGCAAAACTGAAATATTTCCACGATAGGCTCGCTAAAAATGAAACACATAGCCTGCATGAGATTTCGACCGAATGACTAAAAGAAGGTCGTCAGAAATTTTGCCGGATGAAAATCGAAAATTATGCAATACAATACAAGTGCATTATGTATGTATGGATGCATATATGTATGTATGTATGTTTTTGCGCGCGCACTCGTATTCGTATATCCTATGTGTGTGTGTGTGTGTGTGTGTGTGTGTGTGTGTATGTGTGTGTGTGTGTGTGTGTGAGTGTGTGAGTGTGTGAGTGTGTGTGTGTGCACGTGCGTGTGTAAAACAGCAGACAAAGCAGCGCACCAGCGTAATAATGTAGAACATGATTGGCTGTTGAGTCAATTTCATGTCGCTTATTGGTCTTTGCGGTTAGTTTTCTGACTACCGCGCTGTGATTGGACAGTCACGAAAGCAGGGTACCAGCCTTAACTTGTAAAAGAGGATTTAGTCGAGCTGTTTTATAATGCGACAAAACTGTTAATATTTGCTAATTTCCTCCTATTTATTCGTTCATCTGCTTTCCATTCAGTATAAACAGAAATGTCTACGGTGAGTGTGAATAAACTGAATATTTGTCTATTTGGTTAACGAAATTAATCGCGAGAAATCCATTTGCGTCGTTGATTTTGGACTATGGTTCGACTAAAACTCAAATAATTGGAGTAGGTTGACACATTGTGCTACTATTCGATTTCAGAATTAGTTAACTTTTGTTTCACTGCATCCGCTACAAATTTATTTTACTCACGCAGTGCATCATGCATTATTATTATTTGAAATGAAAGTTTTTCGAAGTGATTTATCTGCTCTAAAGACAGTACTATATAAGATTAGTAAATTATGCATGTTGGAATGTGTCTCTGAGTATCACGTTTTCAGCCCAAATTCATTAACGGCGAAACTATAGTATCGGGGACCGAATGACGACACTAACCCTAAGGCTAACCCTAACCGACTCTCACGACACCTAACCTGAGCCCTAACCAACCCTCACGACACCTAACCTGAGCCCTAACCTACCCTCACAACACCTGACCTGAGCCCTAACCGACCCTCACGACGCTTAACCTGACCCTCACGATGCTTGACCTCTGACCCTAAACAACACGTCGGTCCCCGATACTATAGCTTTGCCTCATTAACTTGTTAATTATTCTAAATGACAATAACCACATCATAATTTTCGTAGAAAAACTAAGTAAGATTGTAGATTCTGGCCCATGCTCCAAATGCTGCCGAACTTTACTTGATGATGCCGATGACATATGCATTATTATTATTATTAAATAAATTTGTAACGTGCACAAGGTCACACCGAAATATGAATCTGAGGCGCGGGTAGTCAGCCGCCAGAGGAAGATGCAGTCAGATTAGATTATGTATTCAAACGTATCTAGACCAGGACAAGTTTGTTAACTTTATTGATGTATATTAAGCATATTTGAATGATTTTTGAATACTTTATTGTTTGGCTATTAGCCATGCTTTCACAGATCAAAGAGCAATACGTGCTTCACACCATCTTGTGAAAGGTCCAATAATAGAAATATGTAAAGTAACCACAATTGTTGTTGGAAGCAATTAGATTATGTTTAGTTCATATAAGCATGAAATGGATGAATAAAATGTTTCTTTAAAATAATTATTGATCCTTGCATTCTATTGAACAATCTGTGATTGGAAATATGTATAAACATGGCAGGAAAGATTTTCAACAGATTTTCATAAATTTGTATGTAACTACGGATCATTCTGGATATAAATTGGAATAGATGCATTTGCATGCATTTGGTCATAGGTATCATCAGGTGCAGTTTAGTAACCTTTTGGAGAGGGGCCCACCATCTACAACTTTGCCACACTTTAAGTACTTTAAGATGACATCATTTCAATTAATGCATAATCATTTGCATGCTGTCTATTACTTTATGAATTCATGAGTGCTGCTGAGGCAGAAGATTTCGCCAAGCAGCGCATGCAACAATTGCTAATGCTGCAAAAGTTTTTTTAACATGCTTTCTAATGATACACCAACCCTAACATGGGATTGATATCAAATGGTTATGCAGCCGCAACCGCCCAGCCAATCAGAGATCGTCTTTGTGCTATGTCACGGGTGATATATGTGACGTCTATCTGGGTGCTCAGCATCGGCCAGAATCTACAATCTTACTTAATTGTAAACTGAGTCGCATTGTTCCTTGATTTTTTTTAGTTGTCACCCGTATAATCTTGACATAAGCCCCAGGTATAAAATACCCTAAAGTTCATCTAAATGTATATAACTATTCGCAAAGATCTTCCTTAGAGCACATTTTATTTAGTTTGCAAATTCTCTTTATCATTAAATTAATTCGTTTTTCGCCGCAACTCTTACAGTCATCAACAAACAAACTGAAAAAGTTCCGGATACATCCAAAACCATAATCTATTTCATAGAGCTAATTTTCGTCGGCTTCATATCCCTTCGATATTGGTCCCAGCCATAACTTACCCTCACGATGCATATCTTTACCCTAACCGACTATCATGATGCCTTTTGAGAGGAAAATAACAAAATGTTCGCTGTCCTAAGAGTGATTGAATCAATTTCAATCATGCTCTGACTACAAGTGTGCAATGCGATTGTCGTTTTCAATGTGCATGCACAGTTAAAGATTTTTGTCAAAACGATTCTGCTGCAGAAGATTTATCCTGTTAATTATGCTCTCAATATAATCATGTATAAAGAAATTGACAGCAGCTACAGTAAGTGCTAAAGCTATGGTTTATTTGTTAAGCAGTTTTCTATAATTTGTTCTTATTTCCAGTTCCATGGAGAGAAATCACACTAGTTACTCGTTATTAATATTTAAAATGAAGCTGAAACAAATTGTAATGTGCTGAATTTATCTTTCAGTTTTTTTTTCACACATCAACATGTTCCCATTGTTTTGTGTACTTCTGCAGTAACACGTTGAGTTTTTAGGCTAAGTCAACTTGTGAACAAAATACCTTCTAAGTGTACAAAATCCTAGACAGAAATAACGATTAAGCCCAGTACACAAACTTAGCACCACTAAACCAACATGTTCAAAATCACTGAATAAATTATATATTTTATTAACCTAAACTTTACCACTTCTGAGTCCGCTCTCACCGAACAGATTTTGGCCGATTAGTTATTAATTTGAGTGGTAAGGGTTAACAGAGTTTGAAATGTTGGCATTGACTTAACTCCCGAGTGTGGCGCTAGTGCATTTTTAAACTTAAAGATTGATTAGGCTTTCAAAATGTGAAGCTTCGCATATTTTATACCAGGGTGGAGATGATTTAAATTGGTTGATTTTAATCATTGATTTAAATCACGATTTAAATCGGTAATAAAAATCACGATTTAAATCGAATAGTGAAAATAAATTTCAATCAATGCTTTTGTGCCACACAACTTGAAGGTTTGTTTCCTTTCACTTAGCTGCAGTAGTGCAGCTGCAAGTTAGTGCATTCAGTATGCCCAGCAGGCTGACTCATCTGGCTGCACAGTGTAGTGCTAAAGCCTAAAACACGTGTCACCTGCTGATGTCACTACTGGAAACTGCTTCTGTGCTGCATGCAGCCTCCTTGTGAACTGACTCAGCTGAGATGTCTTTTGTCACAAATATTGCACAGTTGCAGAAAATAGATAGTCTGTAGCATTCAAGCTAACTATTGCAGGACAGTACTTTGCAAAATGTAAACTATTTCTTATAGTTCTTAGTTAGCACAAGTTTAGAACACTGAAAGTTGTAAATAATTGCATCATATTGGACTGTTAGCTGAGCTTGATACCAGAAGCAATATAACTAGTGAGAATTAAGATGTCGAATGCAGGCAGAAAACGAGATCCAATATGGAATTTTTACTGTGAAGTTCCTCACGCTCCTGGCAAATATGGCAGTAGAGCTACCTGCAAAGAATGTGGAACTGCAATGCAAGGTCTTGTGGCACGCATGAAGGATCACCAAAAGAAATGCAGAGGTTCTGTGGACAGCGAAAGGAGTAGGATTGGAGCATGGATGACAGTGTGCAGCAACCTGGGCAATCAAGCCAATCAATTCCGGTTCCTTCTACCTCTACTTCAGTTGAATTCGAAGCAGGACCAGTTAATGTCACATCACCATCTAGCAGCAACTGTAGCAGTCAGCAACCTCATGCAAGATCAAGGCAGGAGCCGAGTGCTAAGGTACGTCGTCTGGATAGTTTTGTCACAAAGACAACAAAGTCAGAAAAAGAACTAATTGATGAGCAGATTGCCAGATTCATTTTTGCCACCAATTCGCCTTTCAGAATGGTTGAGCATAATGAGTTCATAAAAACTTCAACTTCTGCGTCCTGGATACACTCCTCCCACCAGATTTGATCTAGCTGGAAAACTGCTTGATTCGGTTTATGCGAAGTGTCTGAAGACGGGCGAGGAGGTACTTCGGAATTCGACTGTGTGTATGAGTCTTGATGGCTGAAGCAATGTCCACACTGTGCTACAGTTACTACTGCTGATTCGGACATTTATCTGGCTGATACGATCGACACGTCAGGAAAACCACACACTGCAGAGTATCTTGTTGAAGTTGCTGTAAATGCTATTCGGAAATGTGAGCAGACATTTGGCTGTCATGTGCGCAGCTTTGTTACCGATAACGCAGCAAATGTTTCTAAGATGAGGCAGGACTTAGAACAGCGGGAAGATCTTGATCTAATAACTTAGGCCAAAAAAAAAATAATGCTGTGTTTCCGGTAACAGAGCTCTAAAAAAATTGGGTAGGTAGGTCGAAAAATATTTTTATTTTGGTAAAATATTTTTATTCAGTGACTATCCGAAAAATTATACCCAATTACTCTTTTTTGCATAAAGGTACACGCTGCAACAAAGTACGTGTTCTAAGCAAGCATAAACTGCCTATTTTTCGACTGTCTGCACCTAAAATTGCTTTAGAAAACAATTCTATTAATTTCATTTTGTTGACATCTTTTCTGGTAAGATAAAGTGGGAAGAGAAGGGGAAGATAAGTGCGAACAGAACATCACTGCTAAGGGTCGTTCCAAACTGGCCGAGCCAGTGACTAGTTACACCTAGAGGTTGCTAGATTTATTTTCCCTAGTCACCATTAGAGGTGGCTCAAGTCAGGGGTTATTTTAACGTGCAGCTGGACACAAAGTGTGTAGTTGGAAAAGAGATTTGTGCAGTTGAAAATCAGATCTTGTGCAGTTACTTTTTGCCTAGTTGTGTGAACCAACGAGAAGTTATTAGTAAAAAGTTGAACACAAACATGATAGTAACAGCCCAAAGTGAATATCTTTGAGGTGGTTTATTTGGGTGATATTTATGTTCAGGAAAAGAGCAGGCCTGTTGAAATTTGGCGTGAACCATAGAATAGATATGGTGATTACATGCAGTTTTCAAGTCAAGCATTAGACCGATACGGTGTAGGTCACCCGTGTGCATGAAGTAGGAGCGTGGTATGTTATCAATTTTTTTAGCCAAAAAAATAATAAGCCATTTCCCCATTGTAACTTCAGCAGCGATTAGTATTTTAGTTACAGATGAAAATATTGATAACAAACCATAAAGTGGGATGACTGATGAAAATCTTCAGACCAAAAAAAAAAGCGGAATGTTTTTTTCTGATAATTTTAGTGCAATAAATGCGATGATTGATGCAATTTACAGTTTGCAGGGGGTAATGTTTAGGAGGGGTAATTTGAAACCTTTACACCGGGGCTGGGTGCAACATTTTGGGGTCCTCTGTTCAGTTAGTTTTTGTGGCTACATGCTTGGTCATTGAGATCGTCGCTATAGCTTGTTTTGATGCTGATAATGTAAAGGATTCATATGGGCTCAACTGTTTGCAGATAGCTCTAAAGATAAAAATTTGACACGCGAAAATGGGAAAAATGCTGCAACCTGCCCCGGTCTCCCCTAGACAGTCAGACGCATAAAGCAAAATAGTCTACTATAATATAACAACCAAAGTATCTAACTGGAGACAGGCAATGAAAAGAAAAGAATTAATCAGGCAGACATCCAGACTGAGCTAGCCTTTCAGTCACACAGGCTATCCAATACATATACATGATACATGTAGGATTGTTATTTGTAGGTCAATGCACACTCAAATTTTCTTCATAATTCTCCATATATCCCCAATTTCCCATATTACACGCACCCTTTTTGAGTCTATGTGATCCCATCCAAAAATCACCATCCTCAGAATCTGAAAGATACACGTAGGCCTAAGTTATCGAACTAGCATCCCGCTCAGGGGTGTAGACTTAGATGGGATAGGATCGAGGAACGGAACCCGGATTTTGTGGTGGTGACGGAGATGCTGATATCTTATATCCCCAAATATTTCAGAAATATTATCACAAACATTATTATAGATTTATACGGTGTTATCCACTGCTTGTCCATAATTATCAATTTTTATACAGATGACAGCCTAAACTGCCACCATTAGACCTACGTTGTGTAAATCTTAAAAATAAGATACAGGTATAGGGGGAATTATTCAATTCTTAAATCACGTCTCTGAGTACCAAATTATGATTGAATTTGTCAAGGTAACAGCCTAAAATGCTATTACAACAGTGGGCAAATGACTTTTTCAGACAATGGACGAGAAAAGAAAATTATGAGTAATTTTTGTCAAATGATAGCTTTAAATGCCAGATTAACAGCGTGCAAATGAAAAAATTAAACAATAAGGAGAAGACTCTCTAAACTCTAAAAACCTTAGCTGTCAGCATTTAAAAAGAGCAATTTTGCTCATATGACAGCTACAGTGTGGAAACTCAGAAATGTAAACAATGGGGAGGGGCATTTATTGAAGTCTCAAACCATGCCTTTTGGCGTGAAATTTGTGAGCAATCTTTTTAAGATCACAGTCTAAAAGCTGCCATTATAATGTTGTAAAAAATATTTAAACAATGGGACGGGACACTTATTAAAGTCCTAAACCATGACTATCAGCACTGAAATGATGAGCAACCTCGCTAAATTACAACTTAGAACACCACCAGTGCAGTGTGGAAATTAAACAAAATTCGAAAATGGGATTAGTACATCACCTTCCAAAACCCCTACCCAGCTATACATGTAGGTGCTCGTGCATTGGAAATTATTGTCCTTCGGTCGCTCGTTCGTTTCCACAAACCCAGGACCAAGTCTGCGGCTAATTGTTCACACACACACACACACACATTCTGGTTCTCATGGATGAATGACACCAGAGCTTGTAGCATATAAAATTTCCAGCAGTCGTACCCTAAGCCAAGTCATGGTGTGGTAAAATATCATTTACATGTAGATCGGCAACGCGGCTCCTGGTTAAAACTGCTACTAGCCTAAACAGTACATATTCGTTTTGATGTGGGTGTCAGTATAGGCCTATCGATCAATAATGACCATTTGGGTGGGTTTGCTAATGATATTTATCGGTCTTACATCGCATTTTTCAGTTAATGGGTTATATTTTATACAACATTTGAAATTAGCTCAAAGATTTTATTTCTTGGGGAATATCTCATCATGTCTGCTAGTTTTGGCTTTAGCAAAACAATATCATGTTGATCTTAATGACCAGGGTATCAGATCAGAAAAGCAACATTTAGACCGACCCTTACATAGGCCTACTTGCGAAACTTTGGAAGTGTCCAGGAACATAGGACCATTTAACTTTATTACACTTAACAATCGTTCTGAGCTATATCCAATTCCAGCAACAACAGAGGATCTGTAATATAATGGATCTTTATGGGATCTCTAGTCGATTAAGGATATTGAAAAGTCTGAACGTCTAAGAACGTCTGGCTGATTTCATTCGTTAATTCATTTGGAGATTTTGCCATGATGAACTTTTAGTCAAAGTCAAACATTGTCATGACAATAATATTGATTTTGATTTTTAATATGAATTTTTATAAAGTCGAAAAATCTTAATATCCAAACATCTAAAGCTCCAGTCGAAGGCCAAGCGCAAAGCACCAGCTTATTAAAGAGCGGTCATCAAAAGCTGCTTCCGCTTTGAGGGACAAATCCCTGGTCAAGGACTTTCTTATGTCCAGTCTCAAAATACGTCATTTATGTGCAGTTGAGAAAATTCCTTAAAATAACCTCTGGCTCAAGTGAGAATGATAAGGCTAGAGGTTTCTCAAGACTGGCAACCAGGAAGTAGTTAGGCAGGCGTGAAACTCTAAGGCAATGTCACTGTAAATAAAAAATTTACACAAAATTTTCCGAGTCGCGGCAATAAAAGTGAGTTGGTCGAGTTACCGGAACACAAACTTTTTTGGCCTAAGATCCAACTCTATACGGAAGACAATGTCACCGTATTATGTCAATAAAAAAATGTAAAAAATTAATTTTAAAAAAAAATTTGTGAAAATTTTTTTTTTTATTAAATTTTTTTTAAATAAATTTTTTTTTACAAAATTATTTGAGTCGCTGCAATAAAAGAGGGTCGGTCGGGTTACCGGAAACACAACATTATTTTTTTTGGCCTTATGGCTGTTCTGCACATCTGCTTAATCTTCTGGCTAAAGACTTGGTAAATCCAAAGTTAGAACTAGTAGAAAGAAATCGGAATTGAATTTTAAATATCGGATTTATTTTTATTTAAAAAAATCATGATTTTTATCCACCCTGTATTGTATAGCTGTAGAATTAAAGGTAATAACTGTTACCTAATTAAGCATGTGACTTGATACCCAAAAAAGGCACTACATACAAAATACGAACTATAAGAAATAAATCCGATATAAATAAAAAAAATCCGATTTAAATTAAAAAAATCCGATTTTTGGATTTTTATTTTAAAAAATCACGATTTCTATCCACCTTGTTTTATACATTCTGTACTTGGTTCGTTCCTGGTTCCAGCAAATAGTATGTCCTAATATTTGAATTTGGTATTTGGTTAAATATGTCTATCCCGCTTTTTCCTACTGTATTTGGCATTCCAATTTGCTAACTACTAACTATTTGTAATAAATAACAACTGGTTCATGACTTGTATTACAGCAATTAATCTGTTCATTGTTTGTAAAAGACTGTCTTGAAGCAGACCTCCCACATGATCAAAATAGCTATTCTGGCCATTTTTATGCCGATATCTCTTAGATTCACTAGACCATTGCTTGTTTGTAGAAGAAGTCCAATAAACATACTCTGATATATAATACATGGATTAAAACAGCTAATTATTATAGCTTTTCACATTTAATAACAGAGCAACGTGGAGAATGTATCACCTCAAATCTTACGCCAAGTGACTAAGGAGCTGATGGATCTGCAGAAAGATCCTCCAGAGGGCATAAAAGTTACTATTAATGAAGACGACATCACAGACATACAAGCAGCTGTTGACGGACCAGGTTAGAATTTCTTGGATTTCTGTTTAACTGAAATTTTATGCGATGAAGGCATTTGTGACCCATCTGCACAAAACCAGTCGTAAGTTGGAAACTTCTATTTCAAGAAATAAGCAATAGACCATTAAGAAATAAACAAAAACTAGAGCAAAGTTCTTATTTTCCAATAGGCAGATAAATACAAATTATACTTTTAATATATATTTTTTTACACATAACCAAAAAGATAAAGTAAAGAGTAACAGTAAGCCCATGAGCCACCAAGCATGCAATGCAAAAGGGACTGATATGCTTACAAGTCTTACAGACTTTAATGTTTTCGTATTAACTAAGAGTGTATATTGAATTGTTGTGCAGAGTATTTCTCAAGCTATGCTAGAAAGGATCCATCAGGATGAAATATTCATGTATTTGATTTCAGAGCTTGATCTGCTTACCTCATCTTATCTTGTTGATCAGCAGTTAGTTTGACCTTGTTGTTTCAGAGGAGACTCCTTATGCTGGAGGTTACTTCCGGGTAAAGCTAGTACTGAGCAAGAACTTTCCGTCGGAACCACCAAAAGGGTTTTTCCTAACAAAAATATTTCACCCAAACATTGCAAATAATGGTGAGATCTGCGTAAACACTCTCAAGAAGGACTGGAAACCTGACTATGGAATAAAGCATATCCTCCTGGTAAGTGTGAGTTTTAGAATTCTTGCGTTAGATAGTGCTGCATCAAAATCAAGATATTTCCTCACAATTGTGGTCATGTTCAGGAGGTCACACCACTATGTTTCTTTCTCACTTAAAAACTGCCATATTTAGCTGTTGTTGGACTGGGAGCGCTTCTGAGTAGATTACCTTGAAGGTGCGCTATATAAAAAGTCATTAGTAATAATCTCTACCCAGTGCAGTTTATGATCCGGGCTCATCACCTAATAAGGTACATTTACATATTTAAAAAAAATGAAATTGCAGCTAGTGACAATGCAAATTTAGTTTTTGCTCACTGGCTTCAAAAAGTAGTATCTCGATCATATGTTGAGATATCCTGCCAAAATTTCTCTGCTATTCATCGTTTTGCGTGTGTTACACTGTGTTCGGGTTATCTAGTCTTTGTTATGTGCACGAAATACTGATGAAAATAAAGATCAGTATTGAATACTGTTCTATTCAATTGTGAGGCATCTGAATTTTAAAAAAAAGCATGTGCATGGCTGATGATCATACTTTGAAGGCCTGTTGTTAAGTCAATAGAAAGACAACGGATATGAAAAAGATAGAATGGTATGATCCACCATGTTTGAACGGTCATATCTAGGCGAGGAAATGAGCGAGAGGAATTTTCTTCATTCATCTGTTTGTTGTGCACTTCCAAACATGCAAGAATCTAGGTGGTGTTACTTCTCATTTCTTAATCTAGAAATTTGTAAATATTGCACAAATGCCAATTTTAGATATTTATTATTTTGGACATCTTTCTTTCTTATGATTCACCATGGTAGATATGTGCCAAATAGCACCGGTGTTTAAGCTGCTCTCACAGACATACAGATGTGACTTTTATGTGAAGTTGAGAAATTTTGGAGATTTACATTACATTTTGGATGCACAAATTGATGAAATACACTACTATTCCACTAGGAACTCCTCTCATTATCGAGCCATATTCGTTCGATTAAATTCAAGAAGATTCCATATTAAATATACTGGGCCATGTATATGGAACTCGTTTCCTAATCATATTCAGCAAGCTTCCAGTTTACAAAGGGCAAAAACACTACTGCGCAACTACTTGATTAATGACTGCAAAGATATTTAACCTTATAGGCACTGTTTTTTATTTTATTTTTTATTATTTTTGTGTGTGTTTGTTTTGTGTTCTTTAGTTAAGTTTATTACATTAATTGTCATCTCATGCTGTTTTTTTTAGCTTATTGTTCAATTCATGATGTCAACCGTCTAGCCATCTGTTAAAATTGCACATGTAATTAGGTGTCCCTGTTAGCGGGATATTCATCCCTTAGGGCCTTCCTTGTTGCCATCCGATTATGTGAAACATGTTATACTATGTCTATTGTTTATGGTTGATGGTTGCAATAAATTGAATTGAATTGAATGAACAAATTTCAACTATATTGTTCCATGGATTAAATTGAATAATAAGTCTGTAAGAATCCTTCATAAAAATTTTAATTACATGTAGGCTATGGAATGGATGAAACAACATGGCTATTGTCGATCTCATTTGGCTCCAGTCAGTTTAAGCTCGTATCACTGGCTTTTGTGTGATGGTGAATTTTTTTTGAGATTTATAGTACATAATTTAGTATGGACCATCTGTGGTTTTTATTATATGTGAACTACAAGACACTAAAACGTACAGAAATTTTGCATAGATTTTTGTTTAGCTTTTGTTTTTCAAGATGACATAATGTGAATCATATAACAGCTAACTCCCTCCATCTATGGATGAAATGGAACATTTGATCAAACAGTAAAAAGGGAAGTGCAAAAACACATAATCATAATCTCCAAATTGCTAAAGTATCACTCAATGCAGAGTGCTTATTCACAAGCGCTGAATAATGCAAGAAGAATGCATTTGTTAATTTGTAGCTGTACTGTGTTCTGCATGTAATTATATAAACATTCATTTCTAAACTTGCACTGAATAATCAAGAATTTTGTCGGAATGTATCTTTCAGTTAAGACGGAACTATGGCCTCTAAAACGTAAAATTCTAAATTTTATTCTATTCAGTTTGTGATGACCACTTTTACACCTTTGTCCTTCTTATGCAGGCTGCGCATCGGGCAATGCAGCATCTCCATTCTCCTGTCCATCGCCACCTCTACAGCGTCCTCCCACATCATCTCCAGACACTAGATCCTCTCGTATGGTCTCCTTCCAATTTTTCTTGGTCTTCCTTTCCCACGCTTCCCTTCGGGGATCCATTTCACTGCCTGGTTGTCTCTCCTATCCTTGCCCATTCATAGCACATGTCTTATCCAATTCAGTTGCTTTTTCCTGATGATATTCTCCAGTTTCTCTTGCCCTGTTCTTTCTCTGATGTTATTATTTGGCATCTTGCCTCTCCAAGAGATTTGCAGGATTCTTCTTAGCCACCTATGGCATGCTGCCTCCAATCTTCTCCTATTTGCCACCATCATTGGCCATGTCTCTGCACCATAGCGCAGCGTACTCAGCACAATGGCATCATATAACCATGTCTTAACCTTCACGCTGCCTCCATTGCTCTTCCATGTCTTTTCCAATCTCCCAAAGGTAGTATTGACCACTTTTGTGTGTGTGTTTAAAAATATTCAGTACGCAGCCTTTATGTGCACAACTGCACATGCTTCATTTGCTGCATTCTGTCTTCGCAGCAAATCTTGGCATGATGCATTTACTATTGACTGATCTTGGTTAACATGAAGTTTGCGAAAGACAAAGTTTTTACTTTGGTTCCCTGACTTTTGTTTTGACCAATTTGCACAATTGAGCGCTGTACTGGCAGAATTAGAGGTCAGTACACACTACAGGCGACTAGGTCTGTCTGTCTTCAGGTCATTTTCTCCATACATGTACTAAACACAAATATTTGTGAGGTGAGTATGCGGTTTATACCTGCATATGCCAACTACAGCCCTGCCTGCATTCACATTATGTCAACATGTGTTGCAGTAAGGATCCAATATAGCACACTTCAAGATATGTGCTAAGCCTTGCATAAATATCAATGTCCAAGACCTGATGTTGCTCTTGTTTTATTTTTCTAGACAATAAAGTGTCTTTTGATTGTTCCAAATCCCGAATCTGCGCTCAATGCAGAGGCAGGAAAGATGCTTTTGGAACAATACGACGACTACTTCACGCGAGCAAAAATGTTCACGGAAATTCACGCCAAGGCACCACGGTAAAGATTTTGTTTTGGCTTAGTACGACTTTCTTTCAGCTTAGTAGAGTGTGTCATAAATGTACATACGATAATGTTTGAATGACTAGAACCGACTTCATTTGATTTCCTCTTTATTGTAAGTTTCTGACTGCTTTTAAATATAACTGTTTCATGTCTATGCTGCTGCTGCAATGTATCAAAGCTCACTTTCTTAGTGCAATGCTGCAAGTACGTGAATTCAGTTTTTGTACGTGAATTAAGTTTTTGTAGGGTAGAATAAAAGTTATTATTATTTTGCTTGACTGGAGGCATCAATCAGAAGCATGGAGACATTGGAGAGCTATTGACTTCATTTTCTTAACCTTGGTCTATGAGTGTTGTGCCTCTCCTCTGATCTTCGCATGAATAGGTGCAGCCACTGTACTTCTGGCTGTAATAGGTAGGAGATGCAATTGAAGTATAAAAAAAATCTAGAACTTATTTTTGCATTGATAGGGATTTGAACCCATAGCCAATGAGTTGACAGTTCACCACAACCAATGGGTTGACAGTTCAGTGCACTAACCACTAGACCATCTCATAAAAAATAATTATGATCAATTGATCATTTACAGTACTGAATGCCTCCAGCTCAAACAGCAAGATCACTCGTTTTGAGTCATCAGTTGCGGATTAGTTTCATGTAATACACTAAAGTTAGAATGCGACAAATACAGATTAAGAAATGTTTGCAGTTGACAGCCATGACACGGTTCCAGTGTGCATTACTTTAATGTTAGCTTGTGTCCTCTTAGCAGAAGTCAAAAAGAAGAAGCAGCTGCTAAATCTCAGGATGGGCCAATTGCCAAGAAGCATGCTGGAGACAAGACGCTGCTTGACAAGAAGAAGCTCGACAAAAAGAAAAGCTTAAAAAGATTATGAAATCGTAGTTTTGGCAGACATGCCGGATTTACAGGGAAATGACTGTTGATATCGATACTATCATCGCACGAGGGACAAGTATCAGGAATTCATGTTATGATAGGAAAATGGATTTTTATGTAATGATCTTGGCAACATCAGCTTGGGATTAAAATGAGTCCTCCTTTCTCATTTGATTATTTCTGCACACATCCTTGCGCCTTTTCTCTCAGTTATGTTATTACACAAATGCAAGTTTGCTAACTGACAAAGTTACTGTAAAGGCAATATGGTCCTCGTAAAAATGAGTTTGAAGTAAAAACATCAGTGGCTACATGGTTTTTGTAAATTAAACAGTGAAGACAGTATCTGCCTCTTTAAACAAGTCAGTATGGGCTTGGCAAACATAGAATGGCTCGATGAAATTGGTGTGCTATACAATGTATGTATGTATGTATGTATGCAGATGATAAGATGATTCTGGTAGTAGCATAAACAGGTTTGTTAAATGCATGTCCTATTCCAGAGGACTATCTGCAATGCATTTGCCACTAGAAAGCTTTGTAGCAGAAAAGATGGAAGTATGCAGCTGGCATTAGAAGCTGTCTGGTACTTTTGATTTTGGTACTTTCTACCGTCACTGACGTAACATTCATACAGAAATGTTGCAGCGGTTATAATTCTATCACACTATGATAATCATCGTTTATCAAAAAAATTTATGCCAAGTTATTTAACTATTTTATCCTTCTTAAAAGCCAGAAAAGACTTGGCAGAAAATGTGTATTGTCACTGACTTGACACAATCTGACATCCAAATTATTGTAATTCATGTGCACATCACTTTCTTCTGAAACGTCACTGCAACAAGTTTATTAATGTTAAAATTCTTATCGAATATCATAAATGTCATGGTTTTAATGGAAAAAATTTAAATGTCATTGATGTATCGCTTCTGAAAAGACAAAAGCTAAATGCAGTAAATTTACTCAACATGGTTCACAAGTATGCAGTGATGCTTTAAAGTTATCCAGTGTTGTTGGATACTGCAATGTGTTCACTGAGAGCATGGGTTGAAAAATGCAAAGCAGGAATTTAGTAACATTTATGGATATTTCTCATAGAACTTTTTTAGTGTATATTTCTCAGTTCACTTTTTTTATTTTATATGAATAGTTTCTTTCGTGCGAAGAATTTGTTGAAAAAAAAATCAAAAATTAGCAGTTAAAAATAGGCTACTGAAGGAGCGCACTCAGTCCACTTGCCCCTGCAAAAGTGACACCTAATTGATTCATGCTCTCTCTAGTTAGGCCTAGGCTCTATTTCTATATTTTAATTGTAATTTCTAAAGCACCACTCGAAAGTCAATTGCACGCACCAGCTTTTCAACGAGCCAAAATGCTGTTCTAATGGTAGTCAGAAAAAGTTCTGAGTCTGGTGTGCGGAGGAGGCAGAGATGACGTAACCATAGTACAAGGGTGGCTCAAAAAAATGTACAACCGGATAAAATACAATATCTTTGCAACCGATTGAAACTTTTCAGCAAAAATTTCTCAAGTTGCATGGGAATGAATTTCCAACAATCCCTGAAAGTTTCACTTAAAACATTTCATGTTTGCAAAAGTTACAGCTGTTTAAAGTTTTTAATTCGGTTTTTTCAAATTTCGGCAGAAATATGAATGTCATTTGTAGATTTCCATGTAAAATAATATCACTTTTCACTACGACCTCAGAATTCCGTTTAACAGTTTATCGAAAGTATGATCAGAGTGTCCATTCCCTGCTTTCACAAGAGCTCAAATTCTTGTTGTGAAGCGCAGTATGGCTTTGTTAATCGAGTCGGAGTCCCGTTTCAACTGATCCCACATTAACAGCAGGAACTTTCCAACATGCAAAAGCTAAAAGGAAGTAAAATTTAGCTATATATGGTGTTCAAAATGTCCTTTTTTCATGACCGTAGACGTAGTAGCTGTCCTGAGACACTTGGCTTCATACCCGCAGCTGTGGCCACCTAGTAGTAGAGACCTCGATCTCGGAACATGTACTGGAGGAGCGCGTTTTTCGTTCCCGTGTTCATGACATCGATAATTATTGTAGGGCGCGTCTGATTGAAGAGTGGCAGCTGTTTGATCAGGTGATCATCGACCGGACCATCAAACAGTAGCGTCTACGGTCGTGTGTTCGTGAACAAAAAGGACATTTTTAACGCCATATATAGCTGAATTTTACTTCCTTTCTGCTTTTGCATATTGGAAAGTTTCATTTTTCGGTGCTGCATCTCAAACGCTCATAAATATGAAAAACTCAAGAATATTTCTAATCGGCTTTAGGATCTCATGTAGATATGGCCACTGTCGCTGTGTTTAAAATTTCAGACAAATCCTAATAGTTTTGACATAGTTATGACACTTTGTTTTGTGTTCTACTTTTCATCCGGACACCGTGCAGTTGTTCATTAGCAAGTCTAGTTCAACGGTATTCTAGTGCAAAGTTAGCACAGTTTGAACAGTTAGGGATGCACGATGGGGCTGCAAGTGTCCAGTACTAAAGGCTTTGTTTCTCCATATTTGCACACAATTTAAAAATTGTAAAATAAGACTTGAAATTTGGATAATGATATGATGCAACAGCTTCAGGGTATAAAACTTCAAGAATGAATGCTTTAGTCTACTACTGAACTGCCTGGACACAAACCATGTTCTAGCATCTACAAATCTCTTTACTGTACTGAACTAAAATAGTTAAGAGAAGGAGGAAATTGACAAAAGTATCGAGATGCTGTCATTGCTTTTGTCTCACAAATTATGTACCAAGCACCCGTTTCCAGGATTAGCATACTACTATGATAGTACCGGTAGTTATTTTCAGGATTGGTCATGATGTACTTCATTATGAAATATTTTTGCTTTTACTCTTGACTAAAGATATTATTAGCAAACACTTAGTTGTCCAACGGTATAATTTTTACAGTAAAATTATTTTCCCAGGCACTGGTTATGAACTCTATAGGTTAATAAATAACCCTCTTAATTTGTGGAGAGTTAAGACCATGGGCGCCCGCAGAAATTTTTGCAGGGGGGGCAAAAAAAAATTCGGAACATTTTTTAGTGGCAAGAGCTTGAAAATGCAATGCTGGAAATTAAGAATACAGGTATTTTTCAAAGAGGTTTCTTACGCAAATTTCTCAGTTTCATTTTGTGTATAATTTCTAATACGAATAGTTTCCTTAGAAATTTGTTAAAAATCAAAAAGTAGATGTTAAAAAGTAGTTTCCTAAAGGTTCGCTATATAAGTCCATAGAATGAACGAATGAATAAATGAACGAAAAATAGGTGTCAGTTTTCAATGGGCAAGTGCTCCTCTAGCTGCTTCTAAAGCGCCACTCGAAAGCCAATCGCAGGGCACCAGCTTTTTCACATGTGCTGCAATGAGTTAGAAGCCTATTTAAGAGTAGTCAGAAAGAGGTCCGAGTCTGGTAGCCAGAGTAACTGTTGATGCGGATGTCGTTTAGGAAGGTGGAGGATCCGATAAGTATGGGTATCAATTCTTTTGAACAGATCTCTTTGTCAGTTTTGGGTGTAAATCCTGTAGCGTGATAACCAGAGCCCCTTATCCAAGTTTATCTACAGTTTGACCTCCCTGGATTCTGTACTGGCAGCTTGAAAAATGAACAAAATGGAGACTGGCTTATAGCAGACTTGGTTCATATCATTACAATGCTGGTGAATAAGCAGATCTCCCTGATGTAATTTTAATGTACTTTGAGAAATTTCAAATTTTTGCATTAGTAGGTCTATTTTTTGCAGTTGTGATTATTTGCACTACAGTTGGACTCCACTCAAGTAGGCCATAATCGACAGGCCTGCTGTTTGCATGGACGCCTGCAGGAGGGTTGAAAGCCAATGGTCATTGTTACAGTTTTTAGAAAGAGCTTGAACATGCAAGGCAGCAGTTATAACAGCATGTTTATTTCTATAGAGATCTCTAAACGTAGATTTCTGACTTTCACTGTCTGTATCATTTGTATCATTGGTGCATTAATGCAAAGAAATTTGTTAAAAACCCAAAAGTAGTAGTTAAAAACATAGGTGCCAATTTTCCAGGGGGGGGGGCAAGTGCCCCTCTGCCCCTATGTGCGGGCGCCCATGGTTAAGACCTCTCTAAGAAACGTCATAGTTAAAGTGAATAAACAAAGCAACAATCTGTTCAGGTAACTTTGAACTGATCTATTTATTCACACATAGCATATTTAGTAATAAAGCCTCAACGATAGTACCGAGGAGCAATCAAGATTTTCAGGTTGACGAAGTAGATTCTGGGCACCTCAAATGCTGATGATTGGTGGCAATCGTGGGCTACCTTAATAATTGTGAGACTTGCAAAGTTCGGTGGTATTAGGATTACATGCAGAAAATATATGCATCAAAACAAGCTACAAGTCAATTTCTCTGCCAACCTAGTTAAGTGGGGTGAGGTGCACAATATTGTTGACGATTAACAGGTCAACAAACTTGCTCGACCAACTTAGGTAAACCTAAATCAAAGCAATCCTCTGCTTGTGATAGAACCCTGGCTTATGGGCAAAAAAATATGTTTTCATTTTTTACTGACTTTTGCTTAATGACAACTGAATAGTTATGATTCTATTGTTGATCATAACACCGAGTGTATTCTCTTCGAGTAAAGTCGCCGATTTCACCAGAACACCACTTGATCTGCCAACTAGGACACCAGAGAAAAGTGACCAAAGAAGCAAAGTGCCGTTCTCAGTTACTGCAAATAGAAACTCGTCTCCAACTCCCGAGGATGTGAACCTGTAGAAAGCACAAGCCAGTCTCAAGTTAATAATTAAAGAAATAGCAGCAACCTAATTAAACAAACAAACAAAAACATTTCAATGTACAAATAAAAAACAATGTGCCTAATAATTATGTTATTGTTTCGTGTCTACAATTAATGGCCATTTTACATGTAAAGACAGTTTGATGTAACTAATGTTCTATAGCAGTGGTCTCAAACTCAAGTCATCATGTGGGTCACATTTGAAAATTTACAAGGCTTGCGGGCCGCAACATGAGAATATATCACGCTCGATAAACCACCATTACAGCATGTAGACCTAACACTAATAATGATATTATCCTGCAAAATTTACGTAATATATTTTTCGTGTAACTATATGTACTACATACAAAATATAAACTCAAAGTCACAATTATATGAAGTCCATCAATAGCACCTTATTTTAGTAGTAGGCCTGCATAAAATTAACTTGTAGCAGCTTTAAGCGTTAAGGTATTAGTCTCAGATGTAGCGCTACTCATCTGACAATGTTTCCCAGTTACGAAGCATCAATGGATGTTAGGCTTATCCTCTGAGATGAGACCAATCGGAGTAGCCTACGGCTTCCAAAAGGTTATCTGTAAGGTGTGTCTATCTTTGAGATGAAGAAGCTATTCACATAATTATGTAGGTAGGTCTTCTGTCAAACATTGCCATTATGCGTGTTGCAGCCATGTGCAGATTCGGGATTTTTGTCATGTGGTAGAAATGTGGAGAATACCGGAATAACAACTTCGTTGTATGGCCTACTTCTGCTTCAGCGTGATATCGCATTGACGGTCACTAACTGCATCTATATAGTTAATTATCTGCTGTTGCAGATTCAACGTCCACAACAAAAGAAGTATAGAATACAATTTGAACCTTGGATCAGATCGCAAAAGAATTGTAAAATTGGTTTTTATGGCTTCGTTCTTTTAAAAAAAAGACACCAGATGGCTGTCACGGGCCGCATTAATCGGGTCCAAGGGCTGCATGCGGCCTGCGTGTTTGAGACCTCTGTTCTATAGCAAAACCTATACGAGATTATTAAAATAGCTGCAGTGGTCAGGCTGTAAGCAAAGCTTTGGTTGTCATGAGTGTAATGCTGATTGTGTATGGCTGACGAAACAAGCGCTATAGAGTATACAGGGAGTGGTGCAAGTGGACCCAGAGGACGGCAGAGTCAACAGTAGCAAAAGATTTAGACAAATGCTGCATTACGATAAGATTACATTAGGAAAGTGGTGCTGATAAAATCACAGGCTGAAACCAGGTTCCTCGTCTTGTCTAATTCCTTATTTAAAAACCTCAGAATTTAACTTTATCGCCCATTTATATAGCACCTTTTAATGTTTCGAAGACTTCATTACCTGCATGCCTGATTGAGGTCATTTAGAGGTGATTTATAATCTAATAAGATGAAAGTCTTTGTTGACACGGGGTTCAACACAATCAAACAACCAGATGCATTGTTGTTGCTCAGAAAACATGGAAGGAACAATAAACCCTGAAAGTGAAACCAAACAATCTATCACTATCTTTAAGACTTTCTCATTTCCTCGGGCTGTTATGCTGAGAGTGTCTCTGAATAGCAAGTAACATATTAGAGGCATTTTATAAATTCTCAAACAGGACATGATCATATCAAAGACCAGGATATAAATAACGTAAGACCCTGGACAATATTGTAATTTACCACTCTTATTTACATCACAAAGTGGCATTTATATTAGAGCCATCCTTCACTTTTGCGCTTATGTCCATTGTCCACATTGTCCAGCTCATTCTTAATAGAAAAATTTAGACACCTAACTAACTAACATTGACAGATGACATTAATTTGGATGACTGGAAGTCACCAGATAGTGAATATAATAAAAAAGAATACATATACCAAAAGTCACATGTACAGACAAGACCAACAGGAACACATGAATTAATTTAGGTAATTTTTAACAGTTTCAGTTCAGATGTTAATTATCATTTCTATTTCTATTCTGTTTAGTCTTCAGTTTCTGTCAAACTAAACTTCATAAATCTTGTTTCAGTTTCTATTTCACTTAACTCAAATATCATTTGTGACTCTGCCCAACATCAATGGGCCACTGGTTAATGCCTTGTTTCTGAGACATCAGTGCCACAGAAATTACTCTTATTCAGTTTTAATGGTCAGTTACTTGCTATTGCAATGTGCATAAACTTGTGCCATATGAATTTTAATGCAGGACCAAAGGATTCCTTATGACTGTAACTGCTTAGAAGACTGAGAAAAAATATTTATCATATTGAACTGTATAGCCAGTGCTTTATTCCAATAGAACGCTCCACAACAAAGTTCCGTGACCTTTTTCCAGCTTTAAAAAGAATTTACTTTTAATTTATGCTTTTCATAAAAAGTACTTTTCTACTTTCACTAAATTTACATGTTTACTTACATGGATATGCATAGATAAAATAAAAATATTAGCATAAAATATGCCCCTAAGTTCCACCTAACCATTCCATAATTTGCATCTGTTCAGTTTCATAACCTTTTTCCTAGAAAGAAACACTGTATATATCCATGTACTTCCAAATCATCACAGAACAAAACAAAAATTATATTCGTCACCTAAAAATTGTCCAGAAAGATACTTCTTTGCAACAGTCAGAGAGAAAAAAAACTGGAATTGCTTACGTTTTCATGGAAAACATGTGGACAATGATTGACGCAAAGATTCAGAGATATCTTCTGCAGTAGCAATCCTGTGGTAAAGTGCCTGCAACAAATTGGAAATTCTTTGCAATACAATGTCATGTAGATGCATATCTACATAGCATTGGAAATTGCTGGGTAGTAACACATTTATAGAAATCAACAGCTTCCTGCAAAATAGTTCTCAACTCATAAGCAAGAACACTGAATCTGAAAGATGAGTCATAACAAAGCCTTCCTTGGTGTTCAGATACAGTCGAATGTCGGAAGAAAGTTGGCAAAAGTTGGCTAGTCTACATATTGTGCGTGTAATTACAAATATCTCATATTTAATTCTACTATGCATTAAAATAATTTTCCCATAAAAGCAAAAGTTGTAATAATTTATGCTATGAACTGGCAAGATTAAAGACGATGAAAGCGAAGATGTCATATCACCAATGGTGATTCACAATGATGAACGTTTTGACCATCACCATGGGGGGGCATAGGCTTGAAATGCCTCATTAATTAAACAAAGTGTGACCATTTAATATAATTTGATAATCGAAGCCAGAAGTTGAAATAAACCAACATTTCACATTGTCAGAAGTTTTGTATTACATTTTCTCAAGCTGAACCAACATATAAGAGTGCATGGAGACAAACAGTGAAACTTGCAATTGACACCAACGGGCGTTGAACCCACGGACGATGATGATGATGAACCAACATGTTCCTCGCATTAACAGAAACTCTTAGGTTATCAGCTTTAGGAAAAGTAACTTAGTTAAATCAAAAGCCATTGATGCTGGAACAGATTTTGTATTATGTTGTCATACCAATTGTTTCCTAACATTGTAGTTCGAAAGAGTAGACATTGTCAATTAAAATTGGTCATCAAGAAAAAGTAGACAAGTTGTCAAGATGTTCTTCACAGAAAACAGCTACCAATAGACAGTGACTGTGCTCTGATGACTAGCTTGGCTGGGTTTATTTTGCTTTACGCATTTAATACAGAATGGAGTTTCTCATGGCTACATTAGGCCATTTAAAGCCATTGCTGATCAAAAATATTGCTGCATTCAAATGTCTTTCTGGTCAGTCTATCCTCAAAATATCTTTTCTCAGAAAGCTGTATTTTCTGGACTGATTTTGACATGAGAATCTAGTGTTCTTGCTTATATAAAGTTGGTGAATCAATTAATCTGTTTAATATGAAATAGCCTATCCAGCAGTCAATATATTATCATTTGAGCTCTTCAGCTGGCTGATATACAGAAACAAACTACAGATGCTTATCACTGCTAAAACATAACAAATGGTAAAGGTTGTAATCTTAATTTCAAATTACTGAAACTACCATAAAGACACAACACCAAATGTTGAAAGATTTAACTTAAAAACTTAAAAATTTAATTTCAACAAAAGGATATTATTAGCAAGTATTCACTAATAATGGCCATTTATCTGCAACTACCATTGTCGCATGTACTCATACACGTCTGACAACCTGTGTATGGGTGTGCCATATCTGCCAGTGCAACCTACTGATTCAAAATAGTTGCTGGGTTCGAATCCACGTCAAGCCGCTGCGTAGGGACCCTGGGCAAGTCCTTCACTCGCAATTGCTCATGCGCCTTGGCATGAAACTCCTATTCAGTGACTGCACTGTAGTCGGGAGCGCCTCCAAGTAGAAATCCTGAATAGGCCCCCCAGAAATTTGCGCCAGAAAAAGTGAAAATTTGCGGAAAATTTGCGCCAGAAAAAGTGAAAAATTGCGCCAAGAAATTGCAAAAAACGCGCACCAAAAAACAACAAATTTTCGCATATTAATAATTGTAAATCGCTTTTTTCTCCATGAATCAATGCACCAAAGTATTTAACAGTGTCGTTGTTATTTAGTGTATAGTTCTGGCATTCATGAGTAACGTTTATAAATTCTTTCGCTCGATCACGAGCAGAAACACTGGAGCTATGCGACGGGTCACGCACACGGTTTCGTG